>OY540815.1:2084200-3334200 GCA_961205875.1 Sialis fuliginosa | reverse complement strand
ACACTGAAAAAAGCATTTCACAAATAATAAATACCTAATACTTACAATTATCATAATACGTTAATCGTACAGTTATAATTTTTCAGAATTAAAAATATTCAATTTTAACTGACATAATTATCACTTTATGTATGTCTGATAAAATAAATATGCTCCAAATTTTTTAATGCAAATAATACCAAATTTTATCTTGATTAAATATGTCACGAACTCAAGATAAACATTTAATCAATGTAATTTGCAAAAAAGTCATACCTTTGTATAAAATAATTAAATACAAGAGATTATTATACAGGATGAGTCATTTTAATCAACGTAGTCAAATATCTCGAAAAGTAAGCGAAATTGAGAAAAAAGTTGCTTGGTTTCAAAGAGGACAAACAATGGTGACCTTGCGGTTGACCTTCAAGCAATTTTTCAAGGTCAACTTTGATTTTTTAAATAAAAACCTATATTTTTTATTGCATATTCGTATTCTACGTGAAAAAATTAGTAGAATACGAATATTCAATAAAAAATACAGGTTTTTATTTAAAAAATCAAAGTTGACCTTGATTTCACCTTGAAAATGGTTTGAAGGTCAACCACAAGGTCACCATTGTTTGTCCCCCTTAAAACCAAGCAACTTTTGTTTGAAACGTTTTTCTCAGTTTCGCTTACTTTTCAAGATATTTGACTGCGTTGATTAAAATGACTCAGCCTGTATATAATATGTCAGTTGTGGCGCTTCTCGATGGATTTTTTTTGAACTATCAGACTAACGAATATTTCACAGATCCATTTTTTTTAGAAATATCGATTTCATTTTAACTAAACAGAAAATTTTCTTACTTCTAGTTATCCGATTTGGCTGACAAGGGGAAGCAACAACACGGTTAGTGAGAATTTCAATGAGCTTGTAGTATGTCAAACTAGAGCAAAAATAAAAAGACACGTGTCCAACAATTTGATCTCATAGGCCTTAATTACAAAGATAATTAACTTTGAAAATTTGTGTATTCAATATAACCGTGTATTATGTTCGTTCGAAATATAAGTGTGTTGGCCCTACGGTCAACGCGCTGGCGTCTCGCCTGGTTTTAAGATTTTGATTTTAATTTTTATTTACACATTACCTCTCCCACTTGCGTAAAAATCTATAAATTAGACATAAATAAAACATATATTATTATTGACAATAGATGTTTGTGGTTTCTTTCAAGTTTGTTTTTATTAAAACTTTTCAATTTATTAATTAAAAACTAATGAGTTGTGTCAATAATAAATTAAATTTACTTTAAAACAAATTAATAATTATGTACTGGCGTATATATCAATATTTTCATTGTCAATAATAATATATGTTTTATTTATGTCTAATTTATAGATTTTTACGTAAGTGGGAGAGGTAATGTGTACAAAAAAATAAAAAATAATTGTAAATAAAAATTAAAATCAAAATCTTAAAACCAGGCGAGACGCCAGCGCGTTGACCTCAGGATGCAAGCTATATCCTTGTTAAATTTCATCAAAATCGGTTCAGCGTGAAAAGGTAACAAACAGACAGTTATGAGAAAATACAAATTATACCATAAATTTTCGTGACTTGGTAGAAAATAAAATGTAATTTAAATCTACTAAATACAAATTAGGTCGAACGGATATTGCATGGTATTATTACTGGATAGAAAATAATGTAATATCTATAATCATATTATATTGTTCTATATACCTATCAGTGCCGGATTAAGCAAGCGCGGGGCCTGTAGTAAATGTTATAAAGAGGCCCTTGGCAGTGGTATCGCTAGGGGGGGGGGGGGTGAAACTCGGGGAGTAAATCGATAGTTTCAACCTCTCCCCCCTAAAAAGTCAATATGATTTTTTTGCAGATTAAGCGAAAAAGATATAGATATATCCCAAACGCCACCGTATCTCTCTCACTGTTTTGAAGAAATGTTACACCATTTTTTTCTAATAAGAATGAAATAAATGAATTAACTAAATAAGGACAAGTATATCCCAAATCATTTTCCATCTCTTTCTTTTGACACGGCTTTGTTTTCGAATTAGATGCTATATGTCTATGGGTAAATAGGCTTTATTTTTTAACAAATAAGACAGGTGTCACCCCTTCAGGGTGTCACCCGAATCGGACTTCTCGCCCCCCTACCCACCTCCTAACTACACCGCAGACTGACTTGATTTAGAATATACAATCCTTTAAAAAATTGATCCGTTAATAAAAAATTAAAGGATATTTTCTTGAACTCTTTTAACCCTTGGCAAAGAACGGAAAAGGATGATAAAATTTATTGAAATTTTTATTCAAAAATTAAAAAGTGCAAGCTTTTGAATGAGCTTTGGAACACGCAAATCTTATTAATTTTCGCGGATATATAACTGTTTGAAAATTCGAATTTTTTGTTTTGCCTTTTTTAAAATTATTCCTTAATTTTTTTGAGGAGTGTATAATAAAACACCACTTTTACAAACAAAATTTTCTTGATTTGATTTGAGCAAATTTAGAAAAATCGATTTAAAAAAATCAAAGATCGGAAATTCAAAAATCAATTTTTCGATTAAATCGAATCGAGATCGGAAATCCATTGGACAGTAAATAGTAAGTCCAATAAGAGATATTTTTCCGCAAAGTCGCGGGGCCCTCAGAGGCCCGTAGCATTTGCTACTCCTGCTACATACATTGTTAATCCGGCACTGATACTTATCGTTTAAAAATAAAACGTATACTCTTCCGATCAAGAAAAACCAGTCTAAGGTTGAGTGAGATAACATCTTTAAGCATTTTGTGTGTTTTCGCTATTTCTCTAGAGGATATGATGATTTGAAAAGTAAATAACCAGTAGACTGATACAAGAAATGGACGTCTCATAAGATTTGCGTATTGTTTGATATAAAAATGATATCGGACGTTTTTGTTTGTTCTTTTCAGTCCTGTTTTTTACCTTGATTATTAAATATGTATATGGGGGCGTTTGAGTATAATGTACGCAGGCTTAGGGCGTGGGGAGGGGGGTGATTTTTTTGTTACTTTTCCTGACAAAGGGAGTGGGGGGGAACAAAAATCTTATGTAAGGTAAAAAATACAAAATAATGAATAATTATTTATTATTTAAATAAAACGGTCAAGTGCGTGTTGGGCACGCACATGATAGGGTTCCATAGTCATTCTCACTACGATTTAAAAAGAGTTATTCCAAAAGGTTTCATAAACTATTTTTGCTATAATGTTCGTTATAATTTTCATTGAAAGTACTAATTACAAACTACATTCTGAAATTTTCTCAAATTTTTTTTCTGATGACCACATTGAAAAGCAAATTTATCGTGACTGAAGGGTTAAAATCAAAAAGTCATTCGACGTTTTTTGTTACATTTTAGAAGACCTATCTAGTGGGATAAATGAAAAAAAATATTTTTTTTTTCAAAAATCTCATCACATCTGTTTTTGGGTTATCAATCTACGTCCGTGCACCAAACATCTTAATTCAATCGTGCCTAGCGTTACATATACATACATACATATGTAACACAGCGCTTTTGTTAAGATTTTGCGTTTAATGTAAGATTATTTTAATGAATTGATGACAGAAAAATCAGTAATATCGGTATCAAACAAAAATCTCGGGAACGATTGAGTTAATCGGTATAAAATTTATATTTATAAAGACGGACGGACGGACAGAGCGAAACTAGAAGGGTTCCTAGTTTTCCACGGAACCTTAAAAACATCTACTAAGTAAATGCACAGTACTTCCTCGTGCTAAATTCACCAAAGGTAGTTAATTAATTTATTGAACAATTTTAATAAACACTGATAAAGAATTTCCATGAACTGCCATTGGTTAACCATTTAATTTTTTTGTATGTATATTTTTTAATTTTTTACAATTTCAGTCTAAATCTAAATAAAATGTTTCTGCTATACAAACGCAAAATGACATTTAATATGTCACAATAAATAGAAATTTAAAAAAAATGACGATTTTTTAGAGCAAATTGAGATCAATCATTGTAAGGGATTATTTTACAACAAACATTGTAGACATATATGTATTATAGGAAACTGAATGCTCTACAAAAAATAAATATTTTAGGATGTCTCTCATATCCCTTACATAGATGATTTTGAAAAGTAATAATTTGAATTAGTAGACTTGTGTAATTCATGAACGAACTAGTTCAAAAGAGCGCTCCCACACGAGAACTAGAGGAACTAGTTCGTATGCGCTCCGCTCTTTTAGTTCAATAGTTCCCGATACACTGTTCTAAAAATGAGATTGTACGATTTTTATGTTTAATAATTGACGTTTTCAATACTTTATTACCAATTTTGAATTTATTTTACTAAAGATAGATTATATTGAATTTTTTTAGGTCACACGAATATGTCTGTCAAAAGCATATGATTTTTATATTATTTTATGACAATCAAAAAAAGGAATATCACAGATTTTAATAAAATTTTAATATTTTGTTTAAAAATATCGATCTTGTCCATAAATTAATAACGAATTGAAAATTGCAGCATTTTGCATTTCTATAGTTTGATGAAAAAAATAGTAGTATAAAATAATAAAATTACTAATTAAACAATTTAATTATACATTAAAAATCCAACAATCCAATATATCTAAATCAATAAATTGTCATCGTATAGTCCTGAAAAAAATTCTATGAACTAAAAGAACTAGAAGAACGAACTAGTTCATTAAAGACCACTGAACTATAGGGAGCGCTCTCTGTCATGAACTAAAATGTCCAAGTCTACTAATTAGCATACCCATCGTTACCTTCTAAGAACTCCATGCGACTTTAGGTTACCCCCATGAAAAATTCAAGTCGGGTTTATTATTATGATAAGTAATAATTTATAATAATACAATAACAATTAAATATATATGATCTTAAACAGAAAAAAATACTAAACTTTTTATTTCAATGCCCGAAAATTATATTTAATTTACTTCAGAGAACAATTTTGTTATTTAATATCATTATGTAGAGTTAACTTTTGATCACATGTTAATTGAGTCATAATTAAGTTTAAAATTCAGTTACTAAATTAATCGAGTGGAGGTAGAAGCCGTAAGAGATAGCCAAAATCGATAAGTGGTTAATTGTGTTATTATTAATTGAAACATGAACTACCTATTTCATTATAACTGGAAAAACGTAGAAACTGTGGTTTCTTAGTGACTTGAACTAAAAATTTTATGTGTATATTTTTCTAAAAGTTTTTTTACGAATTCCGCAACGTTTATTACTTCCTCGTCATATCGAAGATACGAAAAGCTTTGTGATCTCAATAAAAAAATTCAAAATTTTTAATTTAACAGAATCTAAACAAATTATTATAGCGAGTTTATTTCATTTCCTTGTTCCGAAGGAAATGGAAATATTGTAATACCGTCGAAAAATGGTGTCCGAGATAATGACAGATTCTGATTGTACTAACATCAAAATGTAAAGAAAAGTTGTTTTCCGCATGATGGCTGTGCGTGTGTCTGTGTATCTGGATGTAGAATTTTCTTTCGTTCACGATAACTACTGTCAAAAAGCACCGATTTCAATTCTTTTTGGGAAAATGTTTGTCTCAGTGAGTACTCCAGACCTATTGATTTTGGTGCCTATCGGATTAGGGGTTTTGGAAATATTCAAAATTTTGTAACTATTATCGTATAAAAAGTAAACGTTGCTAGTATTATCTCGCTAATTTTGATAATTTAATTGTAGTTCAATTTATCTTAATGGATATTTATTTTTTGTATGTGCCTAAACAGCTATTGATGGAGTGAAAATCACCCTAACAATTTTAAATATTAATTAATACGTAGGTGCCCGCCGATCGTTTTACGTGTGCCCGTCACATTGCGACAACGATAAAAAAATTATTTAGGTTTTCAATAAAATATTACTAGTTCAGGATACAAAAACACGCCGTCACGTCGTTGACCAAGCCGCTGACTTTAGCATTTTGGCATACTCTGTGCCTCCTGACCCTTTCAGCTATTGGTAATAGTATATTTTCCGATAGCTTGATACGGATATTGTGAGAGAGAGACAAATTATATATATTTTTTTAAATTTATTTTTAACAATAAGAATCATATGAATATACAATGATATTAGACAGTATATTGTATATTATATTAACGTAGCGTAGTTGACGGCTTCGGCGTCCAAGATGCAGTCGAGACCGTGTAAGCCTCAGCGAGATGGCGACGGCAGGTCGTCGTGTGGTGGGTGACGGTGGATGCCTGGGTGGCGTGGGCGATGGCGTAGGCGTCGGAGTTATGGGTCACAACGTAGGAGACCGCGAAAGCCTGGGCGGCGTGAGCGACGGCGGAGGCGTCAGCGTGGTGAGTGGGTCAGGACGCGACGTCCGAGGGTGGACCTGGAGGTAGCGTCCGGGGCGAATCGGGCTGGCGACGTGTCCTGGACAGACCAGGTAGGCGGCCGTGGTGGATCGTCGTCGTATGCGTGATACAGTACTTGATTTGATACCCGGTTTAGTATTAAATAATAGTATCAAACAATGATTATTTAGACCAGGGATGTATGTGGCCAGTCCGGGCAGTGGGTCATTTGAGTTATATCTAGTTTTTTTTTGTTCTTTATTTTTTTCATAAAAAAAATCTACCAGAATTCAAGTAAAGTTTGTCTCCATGTGGCTGTCCGCCGCCCCTTCTGAATTGGCACCCCGAGCAGTCGCCCAGCCTCCCTACCTAAAGCCAGCATTGCTGTTATACATTAACAAAATAAGCAACGAATTTTAATAAATATAAAAAATTTTAACATTCTTTTTTCCAATGCTTACTTGACTTTTATAATATTGCACTCGAGTGATTGTTGTGGTTTTGGCTGACGCGACGCCTCGACTAACAAAAATATTTATTTTCAATGGCAATTATGATTTTTATTCAATAATGAATAAAATTCGTTGTATCTTTGTTTATTTATTATCGAAAATTCGAAAAGCTCTGCGATCATTTCTTAAAGAAAAATTGTTCTCCTATTTCAAAATTTTCACTCGATCTTTCTTTTTATAATCGGTTTAGTATTAATACGTGTTTAATACTAAACCGATTATAAAATTTCATAACTGTATCACAATGGGTTCTCAAAACATTAAATAAAAACTAATTTTAGACAAAATATTTGAGAGCCTGTAGTTCCCTCGCGAAGAATATACGGATATATGTTCATTTTGTTATATGAACTTCTTTTCTTGAAAATATTTTTCTTGATCAACTGTTCAAGATTGTTTTTCCTGATATGACTCACCCTGTATAATTAAACAGTTCAATGTCCGTATTACACATTTAATGGCATTTTTGTTAATATATTATTATAAAAATATTTTCTTATTTTTTAAGGTCAAGCAATGTTATAATTACAATCATACTTTTGTTGCACAAAATGTTAAAAACCTACATTTGTGTTATGAAATGATTATTTCAATTAAAATTTTTGCTATAAAAATGTTATATCATAATTATAATATTTAGCTATGTTTGATTTTTTAAACAAAAATAATGTATATTATTTATGAATTTATTAGTAGAAAGCAGTAATAAAATTTAAAAATTTCGGTCGGAACCGGAATAAAATCGTGCATTCCGGCCGGAATTCCGATTCATTATCATTTCTGTTTTTGGGTTCATCAGTATAAAATTTATAGAGACAGACAGACGGACGGACAGAGCGAAACGATAAGTGTTCGTAGTTTTCTATGGAATCCTAAAATACTACGTCAAATTTTGCGTAGGTATGAGTACTTGCTCTAGTAGCTAAAAATTGGTGTTTGAATATGTACCTATATATAGCAAGTGTGTGTAAAAAAATAATATTTTTAATTTGATATTTTAACTAAGCTAATTAAGATAATTGAAATGCTAATAAAAATAAAATTTCTGTAAATGAAACTAATTCAATAAGAGATCGAGATGAACGTTAATAGAATTATTATTTAAATTAAGATACGTTTCATTTTTCATTTCTCGTAATGAAATAAAATGTAGAAGCAATTTTTTTAATTTAAGAAAATATTAAATACAATTACAGAACATAATTAAACCTATTCATTCAAACATATAAAATTATATAGGGTGTAAAATTTTACAACGGCACATATGGAAATCACTGAAATTTCATATACATGTAAATATTCGCTCTCCTATTCATATTACGACAGAACCGAAAAAACTTTGTTTTGTTTTGATTAAATGCACCCTCCTTTAACATTTTTAATGTATTAACAAAATTTTCAACAAAATACCAAAGTATTATCGATCCATACAACAAAAGAATTATTATAAAATAAGGCATATTATCAAATTTCTACGAAATGGCAAGATAAAAATATAAATTCCCCTTTATATATTATGTATTAGCGGACTTGCCGCGGTTCGATCACTTTTTTTTTTATGTTGGCAGTATAAATAATATTTTGAGATATATTTTTATTTTTGTTTTTTATTTATTTTTTGCTTTTTATTCATTTTATATACAAAATCGTAAATATCTTGGCTACTATGCGAAATGGGGGATTGTTTTTTCCCCTAAATCCCGTTTTTCGTAGTATATTTTTCACCGATTAGAATGCAATTAATTACAACCCTCCGTACGGGAATGAATAATTTAATGAAATATTAAATTATTCTTTTTTTTTTTTATTCATTACCTATACAAAATCGTAAATATCTCACATCTTATTGTTAGTTAAAAATACAAGAACCCACCCCTGGTCTATCCCCGCCATCAGAGGTTGAATGTCGAAATTTTTATTTTAATTTAATATTATTTTGTCCGAGTTCACCGCCGGAAAGTTCACCGCTAGGAAATTTCACCGCCGGTAAATTCACCGCCAAATAAAAAAATATTAATAATTTAATTAATTTATTAGATTAGACTGCTCTCAACAATGTGCAATTACATATTTGAGGATATTTTATAAAAAAATTAAAGCCACATGCTTTCAGATTGAATTATTTGGTTGAACTGCACACATGCAACATAAATACAAAAAGTGGGCGAGACGAACTTTATTTAGAGAATTTAAAATCGATTCAAATTTTAAATTGTAATTGTATTTCAGAATTGAATAACTGTACTTGGTTCCGTAGGTTAATTTAGGTTTGATAAGGTTAGGACATCAATTTAAATATTATTTAATTAGGTATGAAATTCGAATTTATAATTGAAATTGTCGTATTTCAAAACTGATAATAATATTTTAACTGTCCTTGGTTCCGGTAGGTTAGTTTAAGTTAGGTTAGGTTAGAACATCAATTAAAATATTATTATCGTTAGGTATGAAATTAGAAATTAAAATTGTAATTGTCGTATTTCAGAACTGATATTAATATTTTTACTGTCGTTGAATATTTATGACTTGCATACAAAACAGAAATAAAATAAGAAAAAAACACATAAATAAATTAAGAAATTTTTAATACGAATTTTAAAAATCGCGCTATTCTCTAAATCAAGTTCGCCTGGCTCACTTTATGTTCAATTAAATAATTCAATCTGAAAACATGTGGCTTAATTGTTTATGAAATATCCTCAAATATGTATATTGCACATTGTTGAGAACAGTCTAATCTAATAAATAAGTTACATTAATTATATATATTTTTATCTTTTTATTCGGCGGTGGATTTACCGGCGGTGAACTTTCCGGCGGTGAATTTTCCAGACGGTGAACTTTCCTATACCCGTAAAAACATTGTAGACCGAGACGTTCTCGAGTTCATAAACACCAAGCGTGGGGTGCTCATCTTCATGATGTATAGTTTTTATAAAAAAAGAGACTAATTATGGGTTTCAGAAAGAAAAAGCCCCGCGTTTTTATTAGCTTTAGTCATACAAAACTGAACATTTTGTGATAGCTGAAAATTTATTTTTTTATTTTTACTGGAATTTTAATATTAAACTATACTAGTTATATAATTATAATAGTTTTCGACCAAGCTTGATATTTTCAAAATAAAAATAACAAATATTATTCCAATATATTCCGTTGCTAAAATCTACATTTTAATAGTATACATAATATACATATGTAAATATGTGTATTTAAATCTAAAATTCATTTAAAACTATTTTCATTTTTCACTAGCTAACTACGCAAATACAATATTATATTGAATGGAAAATACATATTATTTAATATTTATGAAAATGGTATCAATATCTTGCATTAAAATATCTGTTATTCGCTATGTCTGTAAGTTTAAATTATGCAAATATTATTGGTAATAAAAAAATTCAAATGAAAAATTTCAAATCAGTCAACAGAACGAAATGGGAAAATCATGTCAGAAAATATTAATTGAATTATTTATTCAAATGTGAAGGGGGCGGTATTGTTTTCTTTAAGATCTCATAAGAGAGCAGTTTTAAACATTTTAGTTAGGTATACTGAAAATTGGAATATAGTGTATTCAAAGAAAACACATAGTTCCGTGTCTGTCTGTCCCCTGAATTCTTGCTACACGTATAACTCATGAACCACTGAACCTATATTAATGAAATTTGGTTGATTGGTTAGCTCTGCCTTGAGGACAGTCCCAATTCAAAACTATTAAAATCGTGTGTAAGGGTAAGGGATACACCCCAAATTATTTATTTTTTAAGATATTTCAAGAAAGATATACCTATATTATAGAATCTTTTTTGTAGAGCATTCAATTTTCTATAATATAGGTCACCACAACGTTTGTTGTAAAGTATTCCCTTACAGAGATGCATCTCAATTTGCTTTAAAAAATGGTTATTTGTTTTTTACAACCGCTATTTACCTTGAAATAGTATGTCATTTTGATGTTTGCATAGCAGAAAAATTTAAAGTTAGATTGAAATTGTTAAAAAATTAATAAAAATATATGAAAAAATAACTAGACGCGTGTTAAAAAAAATGTCGAATAAATATGTTTTGATAAAATTGTATGAAAATTAAATTGATAACCAATAGCAGGCAGTTCAACTGAATACTTTATCAGTTTTTATTTAAATTGTTCAATGATTAACCTTTGATGAATTTAGCACGAGGAAACACTGTGAATTTACTTGGTAGATATTTTTACTTTTTTATACATACATAAAATGTACTGTATAACAAAGTACTATATAGTGATCATGAAAAAATTCGAACTAAAGATTTTAACGGAATTACACGTATTGAGAATCCTTGAATCACATACGATGTCTCAATGACGTCTGTGTGTGTCTGTGAACGCTCTAGAGCCAAAACGGTGAGACTTACAGACATGAAATTTCATACTTAAGATTCTTGTATACTGTAGATGTGCACTTCCTATTGTTAAACCATCACTAAACCGGAAACGGATGTTCACTGATGTCAATTTTTAAATTTGTATTTAAAAAAAATGTTTCAGATACGTTATTGAGAAAATTACTATCCATAATTTTTGTTTTAACCATATTTAAAAAAAAAAATGTGTAAGGAAATCTTTTTTTTAAATTTTATTTCAAATGGTTCATAATAGAAAAAAATGTTTATAATAAAAGTTGTAGAGAACGTTATTTTCTATAATTTATATCCTATTATTTATTGTATCTTTTATGAATTGACCAACAAATAATAATTTTAGTTTTTATGAAATATAAAAAGCATTTAATTGAAAATAAAAGTATTTATTATTACAACTGTCAATTAAATAGATGTATAGAAATAATAATATAGTATATACGTGTTAAACTGTTGAAATATCAAATAAACAAGAAGCCACTAACAAAACATTTTTTTAAACAGAAAAATTATTACAACGATTTATAATAAAAACGTTTGAAATAAAATCACAGAATAGAATAAAAATATATCTCAAACATTAACAAAAACAACAATTAATGTAATGTAGTTTATATTCAATTTCTTAGTAGAAAATGTTAACTTATGTAATTTCTTCTGTATCATGTATAAAATAGTCTTGTGCCGACCAGGGCAAATTATTTGTTAGGTATTGAAGTTGAAAACAAAACACTATTAACAAATTTACCTGTTTGTTTCGAGGCGGCATTTCAAAATACATCAATCATACATTGTTATTGTATTCAAAAGCTACTACAACACTTCTTATTCACCTATGGTTTAATCAACGTGGAATACACTGTATACATTATACATGTAATGAAATTGAAATACTAAATGCAAGAAAATCATTATCCTTTATTGAATTTTCATTATCTCAGACAATTTACTTTTACTGCACAAGAAAAATAATGATCGGTGTTAAGAAAACATTGATATCAATTAGAGAAAGTTATTTCAGATAAAAATAAAACATTGTTAGCAAATATTTATAGAAAAACTTGATAGGTATGTTGTATTGGAAAAATCAACATTTTTAGTTTTATTAGTTGTTAAAATATTTATGGAATATCGAGAAGTTATTTTTACTGCCCATATTCTAAAAAATACAACCTTATTGACGGATAAAATTCCGTATCCTATAGACAAAATAGCAGTAAAACTATATACGATATATTTGAATAAAAATTGATTTGAAATGTTTTATTATAGAGTAATGTTTTTTTCTACGCATTGAATCATATTCAAAAGGATAAAAAAGTTTCATAGCACAATTTGTGAGGTGTTCTTTTTACAGCTGGCGTAATCTAAATTTACGCTTTTTAAATTTGTTTTCAAAAGTTGGAAACTAAATGTGATAGGAATACTTATAGAAATTTTAAAAATATGAGCACGAATTGAAATTGATATTTATAAAATTATGAATGTAGGTATTATAACTGGAATTGATCGGCTGGTTCGCCTTCATGTGAATGCCAGCGTAACTGGTTGATCTAAGAACATAGGCACCAAATGGTTTAATTTGGTTAACAACGTAACTAATATGAATTTTTGTATTAATTTTTATTAAGAATTATTAAATATAAATTGTTCTTAATACGTACTTGTACTTATCATTCAATTTTAAATGCTTGTATAGTTACATCAATTAGTTTTGAATTTTAGAATATATATTCAGTAGTTTTTATTAACAAACAGTTACAGAGACCAAAATTTTAAAAACTATCAAAAACTTCCAAACATTTACAATACGTTACATTACGTTATAAACGTTCCCGATAATAAGGCCTCGATAAATGCACCCAAAAAATCAATTTTACAATTATCTGCCTTTGGTATGCATGTATTATTAATTTATAATTATTATAATTATTTTATTCATAGTCAACATTTTTATAAATTATAAATACAGTGAAACTCGATATAACGCTCCCGTTTCTAGCGCTATCTCATGTATTACGCACTTTTGCCATGGTCCCGACCCCTACACGTAAATTAACAAACAAATATTCCTGTTTTAACGCTCACAGATCCCGTTTATATCGCGCAAAAGTTTGTTAATAACCTTTGTGTTGACAACGAAAACATTTTGTCAAAATTCTTCAAATCAACTTCGCAACATTTGTTGTGCAAGTATTGACCATTCCAAACTCTTATGTGTTAATAGCGGGTCGTATATTGATGAGTCGGTTTTGTATACACGTTTTTTCTTAATTCTGTCCAATTATACCGACGACGTGTAATGAATAATTCTTGTTTTTTTTTTATATAATAATGACGGTTGCTTATAAACGGAAGACATTGACTCCAGCGGAAAAAATGGTGATTTTACGAAAATGTGATGAAAACAGTGTGGAAATAAAAAGATTCAGCTAAGACTTATGATTCTACATTTAAACATATTTTTAGGAAAAATATTTATTTTATAATCTATTTTCTGCCTATTAAGGTACCCACACACGTAACGATATACTTGCGCAAGTTTAGACTTACGCAAGTATACAGTAACGTGTGTTGGAAGATTTTTGCGCAAATTTCTACTGTACAAGTGAAAGTAACCGTACAAGTTTCGGAATCGCAAATCGAAAACTTTTAGAAATTTTCACAAAAATCATCCAACACACGTAACCATATACTTTCGCAAGTCTAAAAGTTTAGTGCAAGTTATCGTTACGAGAGTGGCTGCGTTTACGCTATCCCGTTTATAAAGCATTTTTTGATCCAATTCAATCAAGAGCGTTATAAGAATGAAGGTTTCACTGTATACTAACTCATTGTATTGGTCCATTTTATTTTTTATTTTAATGTCAAAAATTACAAGCTAAATACGCAGAAAATGTAAACTAAATAAAATATAAATGAATTTCTAATGTTGTTAAAAAAATTGTCAAAGTATGCGCAACGGTAAACGGATAGGGTTTAAATATCTTTTTAAATCAAGGATATTTCATAATTATTAAAATAACCACTTGGATTAATCCTTTTAATACACGTTGTACAAAGAAACGGCTGCAATTAAAAATATTGTGGTAGCGCAGTTAGCTCGTTTTCAAGCTAGATAATATATAACGTCCTTTTATAGAGGTAGAGATAAAGTACATATACAGGGTGGTCCGGTTTGGGATACAGATATTTTAAGAGCAGATTCTTTGGCTCATTGTGAGTAAAAAATTGTACGGGAAGGTAGGGTCTATCTTCAACACCCTCTGAGCTTCAGGATGTTTAAAAACTTCCTTCAGAGTAGTACTTACAAATAAAGATTATCTCATAACTTCCAAAGTAACGTAACTAGAGCAACCACAATGAGTCAGTTTCATAGGTAATTAACTAACCATTTATAATAACGTACCATTTATAATAAAAACATCTGAGTTATGCGTGTGACAAGGATTCAGTAGACAGACGGACGGACGGACGGACACACGCACGGACGGACAGACAGACAGACACGGAACGAAAAGTGTTTGTCTTGACGTGAAACGGAAAGATAAAGGACCCCGCAGTTTTTGATAGGGAAATGGCTTTCAGTCAATCTCTTTGAAACCAACTGGAAAATATTCTCTAAATCATCCCGATTAAATGTCTCAATGGTCGCAACCGCCTAAGTTCCCGAGGTCTCGCGCAAAAAGCTGTTTTGTACCTAATACTGCAATAAAAAAATCGATATAGTACAGGATTTCCCAAGTTCAATATTTAATTTATTATAACAAATAGAAGAAAACTTTAAATACAAAAGTTGTCAGGCTAGACAAGCAGCATATTTTTAAAATAGTTACATTTATATATATTATATTACATTTATTATATGTCCCATAAGTGTGTTACAAATCAAAGTTATATTTTTATGACAACTAATTTTCTATTGTTTTTATTTTACAATTTAATATTTTCAATACTATCGCTAGTAGCTGGCGCTGACGGCACTACACATACCTTAACATGTTTTATAAAAACTTTATTATAATCCATAAAACAATTTGCTAGAACTTGCAAACTTTAACAATACAAAAATCTAGAAATTAAATAAACAAAACGATACATAAAACTAAATTTCTTTGTTCAAAATGTCCTGTACTATATTGATTTTTTTATTGCAGTATTAGGTACAAAACAGCTTTTTGCGCGAGACCTGAGGAACTTAGGCGGTTGCGACCATTGTGACTTTTAATCGGGATGATTTAAAGAATATTTTCCAGTTGGTTTCAAAGAGATTGACTGAAAGCCATTTTCCTATCAAAAACTGCGGGGTCCTTTAAAATTTTGAAATCGGAGAACATTTTTTTGTCTCAATCTGAAACGATCACAATGCTTCTCGTATCTTCGATATTGCGAGGATGCAAAATACATATGTATTTCCTCTTATTTTCGTAAAAATCCCTTCATTTTTACGTTAATTATAGTATAATTAGTGATAAAAAAGTTTTTCGATATTTTTTTTATTTTTGAGGTTATGATGCGTTTGAAAAGTAACGCTACCTATGCAGTTCTATAGTCTTGTAATCTATAAGTATTTTTATTTTATTTTTATTTTCCTACGACCTATAAAACCGGAGATATTTTAAAAACAGTGTAACGATACACTTGAAATGTAAAAAAATGCATAATTATGCAATTTTCTCGGGACGCACATGGCCGATTTTTCCAATTTTTTTTAATTTTCAACTAATCTTCTAACATATAAAGAGAAAATCCAAAAAAATCCAACTTCCTGAATGCATCACTATTCATCACTTTTTTTGTCTCTATTCCCTCTACTAAAATGCTGTATAATGTATAATAATTTGAACAACTTAATTTCACCAACTCTACATTCTGTACCACGTAAAATACTGTAAAAACTTTCAACTAATAAAATAATAAAAACAGAAATGGTAGACGGAGTCTTGAATATATTTGTCGAAACAAAGTGCTTGACAATTTCACTCACGTACAAAACTAATTTCTTACTCAAATGTAAGTAAAATTACATAAAAACCATACGACAAGTAAAAATGTGTTAAGAAATTGAGAATTTATAACCCACAAGATAGTACTTATGAACAATTTTTTTTATTTTTTAGCATGAGTCAATAATAATTCTTCGATATAAAATTCAATATTTATATGTTATTGGAAGTAAAAATATACATTTTAAAAATTATATTGAAATATACAGAGTGTTTAATAATTCAATGTAAAAAATTGAAGGGGGTTAATCTGTACATGATTTTTTTATTTTTTTCTAAATCAAAAATGGCGCCTTCAGGGGGCTTTAATGCAAATAAAAAAAAAATGTATACCGAGACGTGTAGATCTCAATGAGTAAAATTTGACCTTATTTTTTTCTAACTCAAAAATGGCGTAGGGTACTAAAAACAGTATTTTATTTTATCCCCACCCCTCTAACTGGGTAACTACTGGTTCAAAAAATCTGAAAAAATGGTAACGAGGTTTTGGTGGGGCTACCAAAGACAAATACTGTCATGGAATTTCTTATTTTTATTTTCATATCTAGGAATGTATGGTGCCGAAATATAGATCTCAATTAGTAAAATATGGCGCCTGTAGGGGGCTCCGAGCAGTAATTTATTTTGTCCGGTAACTACTGGCTCAAAAAATCTAAAAAAAATTGTTAACGTAGCTTTGGTGAGACTACCAACGACAAATAATAAAGTCAACAATATCATTTCAAATTTTGGAGAAATATTGAGGGGCTTCATAGAATTTTTCATTTTTATATCTAGGCATGTGGGTTGTCAAAATGTAGATCTCAATTAGTAGATCATGACACTTTTATATATTTATTCTAACTCAAAAATATACCTGTAAGTGGCTCTAAACAGTCCACATCCACGTACGTAGGGGAAAGACGGGCAAAGTGGCCACTGTAAGGTTTGATGCATTATTTTGACACCTTTTTAATCAGCAATATTATAAAAAAAATACCAATAGCAACTATAACTATTTAAGTTTATAATGCTACTATATTTTTTTGAAATTTTTTACTTTTAAAATGTAAATTTTAGTTTAAAAAAAAACTGAAAAGTGGCCAATTTTCCCGTCTAGGTTGGGTAAAGTGGCCAAACCCTGAACCGCTGCAATAGCAAATGGCATCTTATCCGTTTTTACAGTTTCTATAGCATTTCGCATCGCATCTACATTCCATGACTGTTGAGTAGATTTTCAAACATATTTTCTAACCTAACAATAAAAAATGATTAAAATGGCGATAAAACGCAAAAATGGGTTATGAAACAAAACACGTATAACTTTCCGCTTCAAAGTTAGAGAGAACACTGATAACACCGGTTGTAACCTGTTTTCCCTGCTCCCGCGCGGTTATAGCTATATTCAGCGATGTAAACTTAAATGGCTACATTGCCCGCACTGGCCACTTTGTCCGTCTTTCCTCTACTTCGGAACCTTTATGACATACATGTCTTTATCAAATTATTTCTACTTCTGCCCTACTATATTTTGCAGTTTTCATGGGTACTTCTTTTGGAAGAAGTGGTTAATTTGTAACAAATTTAGTAATGACTAAGAACTAGTGTTATTCCAGGAAGGTACTAAACATTTCATAACTGAAACCAATCACAGTGCAGAACAGTACGTGGTTATTTTGTAGTGGGGGGTCTAACAGACCCCACGTGGTTTCTGTCGGGTTAAAAGAGAAGATATCGAAGAAATACATCATATAAATACTATTGACTCATTCTGTATATTGTATTGTTATAATGAATGTAATACGTTTTTTGGTTTGACAATCAAAGGCAATCATTATCATCAAAAATACCATTTGATTATAGTACGGGAGGCAGCGTTGCAAATCACACAATCATTTCAGGTCGATAAATTCACATCAAAACCTGTTGTTTATGATTAGGCAATGAAGGATTCTAAAGTCAGCAGGTCCAGTAACGGTGGACCGGGTGGTGAGACATTGTTGATTATGTAAAAAAAAATAATCCAAAAGTCATTTCAGGTCGTCTGAAAATTTGTACACCGGTAGTTCAAATAATAATAATAATTATAAAAATAGTCAGCAGGATAGATAATAGTGGATTATATGTCAGCAGCCTGATTAAAAAAAATTAACTCACATTTTTTTTCACAAACCCCATTGAGTGGGATGTCATTTGATAGGTCTTCTAAAATGCAACAAAAAATGTTATATGACATTTTGATTTTAACCCTTCAGTCACGATATATTTGCGTTCAAAGTCGTGATCAGAGCGTCCCCTCCCTCTATTTTCTAAACTATCAATATAAAAAATCTGAAAAAATTCGAGAATGTAGCTTTTAATTAGTACTTTCACCGAAAATTATAACGAACACTGTCAAAATTATTTTGGACCCCCCTCCTGTAGACTGAAAAGTGAACTTACATTTTTTTTTTATTTAACCCATTGAGTGGGATGTCATTAGATAGGTCTCTTAAAATGAAACAAAAAATGTTAAATGATCTTTTGATTTTAACTCTTCAGTCACGGCATATTTGCATATAAATGTCGTTATCAGAGCGTCCTCCCCCCCCCCCCCCCTAATTTCGAAACTATCAATTAAATTAATCTGAAAAAATCAGAATGTAGCTTTTAATTAGTACTTTCACTGAAAATTATAACGAACACTGTCAATAAAATTTTGGACCCCCTAATTTCTGATGACAGCAACGAGGACACCGAATATGAATCAGACACATCTGAAGATTCTGATGATAACGAAGAGAATAGCTGTGATTATTAAAGCTTTTTTGTCATAAATTATATCATTTTTTGTTGAAAATTAAATAAATGTAATTTAAAACATATTTAGTATAGTAAAAATAACTCAAAAAACACGTCGAGCGGAATTCTCTGGGAACAGCAAAATTTTTATGCCATAATGTAGGGGGGACATTGTAGTTTCACCACCCAAAAGTCCCACGAGCTAAACCTTGTGCTAACTCGGGGAGCCCCATTCAAAGTTGGATTTTGTGCAAATATTTGTTCATTTTCCTAGTTCATAAAAATACAGATATCTCGAGAACAAAAGTAGATATCGAAAAAAATGTTGCTGTTTTAGAATTGCTATAAAATACCCAACAATATGACTAAATAATATTAGAACCTATACTCAAACGTTTAGGTGTCACGTTCATTTGTTTATCAAAAATCGCTGTAATTTTATTGTTTTTTCAATTCCATACTTTTTCGTTACATTATTAAGTATGAAAAAAAAATTGTTTTTTACTTTTTGTAATTTTCATCTTATTCTACGTTTAATTTCCTTTAAAAATCTGTCATGGATTTTGATCTAAAAAAATTGTGTGAATACGTAAATAAAATTTCAAAAAAGTATTATTTAGTTTGCAAATTAAATGAATGTTAAATTAACTGTATACGGTTTTTCAAAAACATTAAATATTTCATTAACCCGTCATACTATCTGCAAAATTTTAGGCATTTTGGAATCGCTATGAAATTTGAATAATATTATAGGTGCACAGAAAAAATATTTAAACACTGTGAACATATATGGGGCGGTTTTTTAGGAAACTGCATAAAAATTACAGTCTATGAATTCATACATGGCTGTGCTCCTTTAAATAATTCCTAGTACTATGATGTCTGTTACATCTATAGTGCCCATGCATATACGTTTATATAAAAAAAATTTCCGCGATTAAACCATTCAAAAAAAAATTACAGTCATTTTAACTTGTGAACTGAATTTTATTTTTTCGTAATTTGGTATAATCAAGATATCTCCTAAACAAATGAAGATACATGCAAGTACCATCGCATCAAAATACGTAAAATTTTATGTGCTACAACTTTTATGAAAAGTATTTTTTGTTATCTTTATTCTAAATGGTTAATAAATCTACGCGAAAATTTATTTTTAGAGGGACCGACGAAAAATAAGATAGTTTTGATTTTTTTCTGGCCCTAATGTGAATAATTGATAAAAAATAAGTAACACTAATTTTAGAGGATAATAATTTGCAAGCTCTCTGAAAATTAAATTTTGATAAGATTATATATAACAGAAATATTTAATTTTAAAGTTCTCAAAAAAATGACATTTTACATCAAGATTGTTGTACAGAGTAAGCTATGGAAATTAACACTGTGCAGAGAAAAACATTGACGATGTTAAAAATTGGGAAAGATGTTACCAAATATCTATAGTTTGTTATAATAAACAATTATCAGTAATAAAATTTTTAATTCAACCCCTATATTGAAAAAAACTACCCTTAGTGTATAATTCTCAACTTATGTTCTCGATTTTCATGAAAACGGTACATCGCACGAAAAAAATGTATGGAACTAATTGTGTAGAGATTAAAATTTGCAATTGATAACAAGTAGCATATTAATTGAGTTATTTGAAATTACGGCGTTATTCAAAGGTTTATAAACGAGGCCAAAAAACATATTAAATGTTGGTTATTTCTGAAGGGCACAGACATTTTTTTGCCAAACTTTGTAAATATAAACTACTTATACTATTATAGAGTCAAACCAAAGTCCTAATTGATCAATGCCACAGAAAAAAAGTTATAGCCAGTTTAATTTTTTAAAAATTTATCAAAAGTGTGAATTTTGTAATATTGATATGCTGTTATAATCAAAATTTATGAAAATTTTTCATAGCAATATAAGTCTCTTAAAAATTCTGATATTTATTTGAAATTTCACAATAATGATGGCTGTAGTTTAGTTTCAATGCTCAGTAATTAACAATTGTGTATATTAATTTATAGGGGTTTTACAGCTCTTCAAGTGCGCAAAAATGAAAAGTGTTAATTTTAAATTCCAAAACAAAAATATTCAAAAATTGTTTACACCAAAATGAAGATAAACTTTTACATATTTCATAAAATTATTCGATCCCTTTAGTTTTTAAATGATAACATAATATCAATGTGATATTTAATGTACCCTATGACACCAACCCCTAAATTAAGATTATGAGGAATATATGAAGTTGGTCCATAAAGTTTCAAAAATCTTGATAAGGTCTTACAAACAAATACAGAGATTGTCAATTCATCAATAAAATTTAAAAAAAATTGAGTAGATACCCCAAATCGTCAAAATTAAAAAAAAATATTTTTGAATTCTAAACATTGATTTTGTCTATAATTATTACATTCGCTTTGTTTTAACTTTTATTGAACTAACTTTCAAGGGTTAACATCTCCCATTAAATTTTAAATTTTTTTATAGATAAGGAATAGTTGAACATATTTTGCATTTAATTTTTTGTTATTTTAACGAATAAATCCATTTTTTATGTCTTCTTATTTAATTAATTTAGTTTCAATAAAAACGGTGTAGTGAATTGAAAGGTTAATAAATAGGTAGTTATTAATATTATATTTTGTTTTTTTGATAAATATACAATCTCTATATTTGTTCGTAAGACCTTATCAAGGTTTTTGAAACTTTATGGACCAACTTCATATATTCCTCATAATCTTAATTTAGGGGTTGGTGTCATAGGGTAGATTAAATATCACATTGATATTATGTTATCATTTAAAAACTAAAGGGATCGAATAATTTTATGAAATATGTAAAAGTTTATCTTCATTTTGGTGTAAACAATTTTTGAATATTTTTGTTTTGGAATTTAAAATTAACACTTTTCATTTTTGCGCACTTGAAGAGCTGTAAAACCCCTATAAATTAATATACACAATTGTTAATTACTGAGCATTGAAACTAAACTACAGCCATCATTATTGTGAAATTTCAAATAAATATCAGAATTTTTAAGAGACTTATATTGCTATGAAAAATTTTCATAAATTTTGATTATAACAGCATATCAATATTACAAAATTCACACTTTTGATAAATTTTTAAAAAATTAAACTGGCTATAACTTTTTTTCTGTGGCATTGATCAATTAGGACTTTGGTTTGACTCTATAATAGTATAAGTAGTTTATATTTACAAAGTTTGGCAAAAAAATGTCTGTGCCCTTCAGAAATAACCAACATTTAATATGTTTTTTGGCCTCGTTTATAAACCTTTGAATAACGCCGTAATTTCAAATAACTCAATTAATATGCTACTTGTTATCAATTGCAAATTTTAATCTCTACACAATTAGTTCCATACATTTTTTTCGTGCGATGTACCGTTTTCATGAAAATCGAGAACATAAGTTGAGAATTATACACTAAGGGTAGTTTTTTTCAATATAGGGGTTGAATTAAAAATTTTATTACTGATAATTGTTTATTATAACAAACTATAGATATTTGGTAACATCTTTCCCAATTTTTAACATCGTCAATGTTTTTCTCTGCACAGTGTTAATTTCCATAGCTTACTCTGTACAACAATCTTGATGTAAAATGTCATTTTTTTGAGAACTTTAAAATTAAATATTTCTGTTATATATAATCTTATCAAAATTTAATTTTCAGAGAGCTTGCAAATTATTATCCTCTAAAATTAGTGTTACTTATTTTTTATCAATTATTCACATTAGGGCCAGAAAAAAATCAAAACTATCTTATTTTTCGTCGGTCCCTCTAAAAATAAATTTTCGCGTAGATTTATTAACCATTTAGAATAAAGATAACAAAAAATACTTTTCATAAAAGTTGTAGCACATAAAATTTTACGTATTTTGATGCGATGGTACTTGCATGTATCTTCATTTGTTTAGGAGATATCTTGATTATACCAAATTACGAAAAAATAAAATTCAGTTCACAAGTTAAAATGACTGTAATTTTTTTTTGAATGGTTTAATCGCGGAAATTTTTTTTATATAAACGTATATGCATGGGCACTATAGATGTAACAGACATCATAGTACTAGGAATTATTTAAAGGAGCACAGCCATGTATGAATTCATAGACTGTAATTTTTATGCAGTTTCCTAAAAAACCGCCCCATATATGTTCACAGTGTTTAAATATTTTTTCTGTGCACCTATAATATTATTCAAATTTCATAGCGATTCCAAAATGCCTAAAATTTTGCAGATAGTATGACGGGTTAATGAAATATTTAATGTTTTTGAAAAACCGTATACAGTTAATTTAACATTCATTTAATTTGCAAACTAAATAATACTTTTTTGAAATTTTATTTACGTATTCACACAATTTTTTTAGATCAAAATCCATGACAGATTTTTAAAGGAAATTAAACGTAGAATAAGATGAAAATTACAAAAAGTAAAAAACAATTTTTTTTTCATACTTAATAATGTAACGAAAAAGTATGGAATTGAAAAAACAATAAAATTACAGCGATTTTTGATAAACAAATGAACGTGACACCTAAACGTTTGAGTATAGGTTCTAATATTATTTAGTCATATTGTTGGGTATTTTATAGCAATTCTAAAACAGCAACATTTTTTTCGATATCTACTTTTGTTCTCGAGATATCTGTATTTTTATGAACTAGGAAAATGAACAAATATTTGCACAAAATCCAACTTTGAATGGGGCTCCCCGAGTTAGCACAAGGTTTAGCTCGTGGGACTTTTGGGTGGTGAAACTACAATGTCCCCCCTACATTATGGCATAAAAATTTTGCTGTTCCCAGAGAATTCCGCTCAAAATCTAATTTGACTATACTCATTTTATTTTATATCCGAACAGTTATATTAAATTCTCATTTTCTTATAACATAGAATCGCATGTACGTTAGAAATAGATCGCAACGACAACTTTTATGACTAAATTAATTGTTAGTCGCTTAAAATTATTCATAAATATAATTTACATAATATATTTGATAAAAAAGAGCATCAGCACAATATTAAAAAGGGGTAAAGTTGTCAGCAAGTCGAGTGATAGAAGATAGTCTAGATATGCTATATAAAAACACATAAAAATGAATATTTTTGTTATTAAATTGATATCAGGCCGCTTGAAATTAATTATAGAGGGTATTTAAATAGTATATTTGATGAAAAAAAAGGTCAGCAGAATATTTAAAGGGGGTAAAGTTGTCAGCTGAATAATACATTTGGTTGTTCTATATTATAGTCAAATGCCTGGTTTGCACCTACAATCCCCCTGCTGACGATCTTTCCCCTGTCGGATTACCTGCTGACTTTTTTTTTCTTATTTTTTTAACATAAATAACGACCTGTATAAGTTTCATCCGACTTAAAATCAAATGAAATTAATTTTTTTAATCAGGTCTATTTAGGCTGGGAACGCTCTGATCACGACTTTGAACGCAAATATATCGTGACTGAAGGGTTAAAATCAAAAGGTCATATAACATTTTTTGTTGCATTTTAGAAGACCTATCAAATGACATCCCACTCAATGGGGTTTGTGAAAAAAAATGTGAGTTAACTTTTCAGTCTACGGTAGGGGGGTCCAAAATAATTTTGACAGTGTTCGTTATAATTTTCGGTGAAAGTACTAATTAAAAGCTACATTCTCGAATTGTTGCAGATTTTTTATATTGATAATTTAGAAAATAGAGATAGGGGACGCTCTGATCACGACTTTGAACGCAAATATATCGTGACTGAAGGGTTAAAATCAAAATGTCATATAACATTTTTTATTGCATTTTAGGAGACCTATCTAAAGACACCCTACTTAATGGATTAAGTGAAAAATTTAATGAAATTAATTTTTTTTAATCAGGCTGCTGACATATAATCCACTATTATCTATCCTGCTGACTATTTTTATAATAATTATTATTATTTGAACTATTGGTGTACAAATTTTCAGACGACCTGAAATGACTTTTGGATTTTTTTTTTTTTACATAATCAACAATTTTTCACCACTCGGTCCACCGCTGGTGCGCCTGCTGACCCTTGATTCTATCATTATATATATTTAAACAATTGATTCTACTTATAATTGATCGACCTGAAATGACCATGAAAAATGCAACGCTGCCTCCCGTACTATTAACAAATATAGGCAATCTTGTGAAACTATTTATTACTATACTCTATTAAATTTATGAATGCAGTGATTGCCGGGGTTTTGTCTGTACGAATCGTGCATTTTACCGTCAAAAACCACGGCAACAAGACAAGATGAAGAATCTCAATTTTCTTAAGATTTTAGTTATAACTAGCTGTGCCCGCGGCTTCGCTCGCGTGGACTACGGAATTATTATTTAGGATTTTTAAATATACTTATTGTTAGTTGAATTAAGTACAAACACGATTAGTTATTATTGTATATGTAATAATAACGTATCAACACGTAACTTAAACGAATCACAACGAAAAGCATCTACAAATAATTTTTGTTCTGTTTAAAATAAATAATTTACGATCAAAGGAAGCGAATCGCTCTCTCCTACCCCACGCTCCGACACGAGTCTTCTTTAGTTCGCGCGAATAATATGATACCGTATTTATAGTTATTTATAGTGAGACTATAACAGTTTATAAATGGTATGTAATCATTTTTAGTTTTCCGTAGAAAACTAGGAGACCTTATAGTTTCGCCATGTCCCACAGTGGGTCTAAATCACACTTTTTTGCGCGTAATTTCGCTTCAAGCCAATTTTCAACCAATTTTAATGAAGTCAGTGGCATTTGAAAGGTAAATAGTTGTAGTTTTTGAAAATTACCCCAAGAATAGTCAATTCACCCTCTTAATTATTCTTTCATCCCCTTAAATCTGAAAAATCGATTAAACGATAAATTCATAAATTAATAAATCGAATAAGATAATATATTCTGCACAAATATAAATATTTATTTGTTAGTACTATTATATAGTATGTGTAAACATGTGTGAACAAATTTAAATATATACAGGATGAGTCATAAGTTCGTATTTCTTTGATATCTCCTCTGTTAATAATTAGAGAAAAATTATAATTTTGTATGATATTATAAGTAATAATACACATCTAAACTTATATTAAAATATATAGTGTGACCTCGAAAAAGGTGTATCATTACAGGGTGAGTTGATAGTGCGATATCTCCTCTCTTTTACAAAATACAGAAAAAATTCAAATTTTAGATAATATTACAAGTAAAATGTACTTTAAAAGAATGTATTGAAATATACAGTGTGGCCCCGAAATAAGGTGTATCACAAATATAATGTATTTTTAAATGGGATGACCAATTTTTTTTTTTTTTTTGACGTTTTCAAACATTGTTTTGAAAAATTATTTTCGTTTTGGTGTGGCATTAGTTTAACCTAGACACCATTAGTAATCCATTAGAAATTTGTTTTATACAAAGTGCCCCTGAAAAAACTACAATTATTCAAAAATTATATATTACAAAACTATTTTTTAATGGAACAAAATATTTTTTGTCATTAAATATGTAATATTCGGTACACTACAAATTTTCACGGCAGGTAAATCCTGCACCTAAAATAAATAAATATACTAAAAACGTTTATTACTTACATTACATGAAACATTTATGAAAACAAATTTTATGCTTAAAAATAAACACTTCGTGTCATAAAAAATTTTTCTCTAAACTTGCAGGATTTAGATTAATTTTTTTGAAAAAACTTTAAAAATCTTTATTGAATTAAAAACATATAAAAGATCCTTTAAAACTATCAAAAAAAATTGTTTTGTTTAGTTTAAACAACAATTGTGCAATATGAAATATGTTTATCTTAAAATTGACCTCCCAATGCCCATCATTAAACATAAATAAATAATTTTTTAATAATTCCAGTTTTTTCAGGGGCACCTTGTATAAAACAAATTTCTAATGGATTACTAGTGGTGTCTAGGTTAAACTAATGCCACACCAAAACGAAAATGATTTTTCAAAACAATGTTTGAAAACGTCAACTAACAAAAAAAATTATATCTTACCCCTCAATGTTTTTAAAAAATATTATACCACTGTATAGATCTTCTAAACAATAGTTACATAAGGTAGAAATAAATTGGTCATCCCATTTAAAAATACATTATATTTGTGATACACCTTATTTCGGGGCCACACTGTATATTTCAATACATTCTTATAAAGTACATTTTTACTTGTAATATTATCTAAAATTTGAATTTTTTCTGTATTTTGTAAAAGAGAGGAGATATCGCACTATCAACTCACCCTGTAATGATACACCTTTTTCGAGGTCACACTATATATTTTAATATAAGTTTAGATGTGTATTATTACTTATAATATCATACAAAATTATAACTTTTCTCTAATTATTAACAGAGGAGATATTGAAGAAATACGAACTTATGACTCACCTGTATATATATTTAACCCAATCGTGACCGGCGTGACATATATGTCACAGCGCGCTTTTGTTAATATTTTGCGTTGCTGTAAGATTATTTTAATTCGAATGAGTTTGAAATCATACTTATTTTCGAGTATTGGACTGAATACATCAACAATGCAAATACCAACGTTCTATTTGTCTTTCAACAATAATTGTGTAACAATGAAGTTGGGTGTATTTTTACGGATACAAAAATAAAAATACGTTTCTCTTTAATATTATTCTATTTTGTTATTATTAGTAGATTTTTTTTTAATTTTTACGGTTTTCTGTAGAGAATTGTATGTAGTTTCGTATTATGTATCCAGTTTTTATAAATTTTTGAATTTACAATGTGTAAATTAGTGTTGAACTATGGTGTGGCATATATGTAACGCTGGGCACATCCCTAGTCAATTGACATCTGATCGTTTTTTGCAAATATTTTACATTTTTATATTTTTTTGAGGTGTTTTTGTATTGAATTTTTAATTTTTAATACTTTCTTTAAAATTATTACATCTATCCCTATCAGGCCCGGCAACTTAAATTTTGGGGCCCATAATTTTCGTCGTTTTTTTTCGATATATCGTCACCGCGTGGCTAGTTTATGATTAATTTTGTTTACATTATATATATCAAATAGTGGCCTCAAAGTTTGGAGCCCTATATAGCTGTACCCTTAGTACCCTCTTGTCACCGGGCCTGATCCCTATAAATAATGACCGAAAAAAGTATCTAAATTCTAACTTTTTCGTTGATAGCGGGTAAGTTTTCATATTATTTCTTTGGTATATTAAATTAATCTATACAAGATTATACATATCATACAATATAGGTAAGATAAGAGCTAATAACTTTCTGCATAGGTATATTAAAATTTTATTGATGCTATACAAATATATCAGATATATTACAGAGGTAATACTTTACGAGAAGCTCTTGTTGTTCTAAAGGCTGTTTAATACTGTTGAATTGAATTGCCAGATCCAAACGAATCCTCTGACGAAAACTCGGTCAGAAGACGGTGGCGGTACTGTGGATAACTTGGGCGGGAAACAACTAAAGGCTACTGCAGAAATTATCTTCACTGGCTCATCTATATGTACTGTAGCTAATACAAGAATTCTTGAACCAGATGTACCTCCAATAGTTCAAATGCACCTTATAGGTTACGGCAATCCATCTTATGCAGTACGTCCAGAAATCCACAATACGATGGGTTGCATTTCCACCAGTTCAGATATTAAATATATGCGCTGTCAAGTGGCGTATTCAGTTGAGCGGGGTGGGTGGTAGGAGGTCTTGGCTCCCCCGCATGGGTAATTAGCGAGGAGCCAAATGGTTATATCATATAATGTATATGTAAAATATATGTTATATGACAATGGCCCCCTCTTAAAAAAATTAGACCCCCCTTGAAAAATCTGGCTACGTCACTGCACATTCCACAAGAAACATTGATATGTATTTTTTAGTTACATGTTATTTAAATACATATGCATATTATTAATATCACTTACCTATTTTATGATTATGTTACATTTTTATATTGTAGCTATAGAAAATGTATATTTATAATTGCTTTTTTGCCACCAACAAAAAATATTAATAATAATTAATGTCAATAAATATCCATCTTCTACAATTAAACAAAATATACTAATACAAAATGTATGAGGTATTGAAACCTATCATGTGCGTGCCCAACACGCACTTGGCCGTTTTATTATTACTATTATTTTACTAAATTATCTTCTATGAGGGATCTAAATAAAATAATTTTTTTTATATATTTTTAGGTAGGTACCTACAAAAACTTAAAAAATTAACTTTAGGAAGTTGTTAAGTCAAATATACTTTCATTCTTACCTCATATGAACTAATTTAGAAAATACATGTTTCTATGCCTCTACAATTAAAAAAAATCAACAGGTATCGTGGGGTTCAGCCGGCCCCCAAAACGCACGAACCTTCGTTCCTGAAGGTGCTAAAGTACTGAACGTCTGGCAGTGGCGTAGATAGCTTTTTACGATTGGGGGCGATATGACAAATGGTGGCTGAGGGGCCTCTAAAATATGCGAAAAAAAAATGATTAATGTAATTTAAAATCGAATGACCTTTTTTTTATCATACATTTTTTGTATTTAATTTACTTTTTGTTACTAAAAAAAAAATGTAATTCATAATTTTAAAAGAATTGAAGACTTTTTTTTTACTCTCAATTTACCAAATTTTTCCCATTTACTTCTACAATTTTGTTCATACTTAGGAAATTAAAAAAAAAAATATCTTTAACTAAACTCATGGGGGAGTGATTGATCATCTCAATCACCCCCCTATCTACGCCACTGACGTCTGGTACCCGCCGCGAGTTGCGTCGTAATGAGATTACCTAAAATGGCGGGTGCGCACGATGCTTAGAAAAACATCAAAACATGATCTGTGAGAACCGGCCGGCCTCCACGATACCAGTCACTTGTTCTTATTGAATACAAATGCGTATTTCCAAATAAAATAAGAAACATCTAACGTTCAACAAAATTAATAAATAACAATGACCGAAAGAATAGAGTTTTCTAATATTGTATTTTTTGTAATCAGTTTGAGAGAGTAAACAATGTATTCGAATGATTACTCGATTATTTTTATCTTTACCATGCAAAAACTCAGAATAATTAGCTAAAAAGGTAAAATAAAAATAAGTATTATATACACAGTACCCAACGACTTTGGCCTTTTTATCTTCTACTACAAAAAGCTCACAGTCTAAGCGTATACACTCCTCGATCTTTTTATCCGTCGTTCAATTGTTTTACCTCGCGCGCTCTCTCTATGCGTGTACAAATAATAATGACTTCATTTCTGTGCAAATGGAGGTACTTTTCTAAATAACGAACACACTGAATAAACCAAATCAATATACACATAACTGTTTACTGGTTTTTGTACCAGCGGTTCTCAAAATTGTAAATATGTTATTTCTGGTTAAAATTAGTTTTAAATAAAATTAGGTTATTGCTTCCTCGCCATATCGTAGCTTTGTTTTCGTTTTAAATTGAGAAAATAAGTGTTCTCCGATTTCAAAATTTTAATTTGATCTTTCCGTTTCAGGTCAATACAAACACTGTCTGTGTTTCTGTTTCCTGAATCCTTATCACACGCATAACTCATGAACCACTGAACCGAATTTAAATCATTAAAATTAATTAATTTATTTTTTGAAGATATCTCGAGGAAGACACTTGTAACGTGAAAATTTTATAGAATCTTTTTTCGTAGAGCATTCAATTTTTTATAATATAGGTCACCATAACGTTTGTTGTAAAATGCTGTCTTACAAAGATTTATCTCAATTTACTTTAAAAAATCGTCAGTTGTTTTTTTAAATTGCTAAGTATTTATTTTGACATATTAAATGTCATTTTGATGTTTTAAAAGTCTTTTAGATTGAAATTCTCAAAAAATTAAAAATATACGAAAAATTATCAGTCGCGTCTTAAGAAAAATGTCGAGTTAATAATTTTTTATAAAAATGTATGAAAATTAAATGGTTTACCAATGTCGGGTAGTTCATCTGAATAATTTATCGATTTTTATTTAAATTGTTCAATAATTAATCACCTTTGATGAATTTATAGCACGAGGAAGTACTGTGCATTTACTTGGCAGATGTTTTTATTTATATTTAAAAATTTAAATGTTCAACCGATTTTTTCCGTTGTATATAACTTGCATTTGAGGTAAGTTCACACTTTTTAAAACAATTTAAGGAATAGATTTTTATAAACAAAGTAATAGGAATCGATAATGAGAAACATATGTTAAAATTAATTATTCTGAAAATCCAAACAACTAATATCGCAAAAAGAGTTACAATAAAGTATTTTTAACCGACTTCAAAAAAGAAGGATGGTTCTTAATTCGTATGTATATATTTTTTATGGAAGTTCGGGCATAACTCCAATAAATATGCATCGATTTTTTAAAACTGAACACAGACTTCAAAAAAGGAATGGGTTTTCAATTTTGTTGTGTATATTTTTTTATGTATTTCCGGACATAACTCTGACAAATATGCACTTATTCGGTTAATTTTGTATTTGTTTGAAAGAGTATACTCTCGAGGTAGTCCAATATAAATTTCATTAGAATCTGACTATGGACTTCAAAGATACATCACTCAAAATTGAAAACTTTTTAAGAAAAAAATAAAACCGACATAAAAAAAACAATAAATACTAAAAACCAATAAAAAACTTTTTAAGGTAGAAAAAAATAAAACCGACTTGAAAACTGTTAAATTAAATTATTAACTGTTCAGTATTTTTAGGTTCTTTTTTGGAAGTCAATTTTTTTTGTAAATTTTTTTTTTATACCGTAGATACGTTTCATCGAAAACCTCATAGAAAATAAAACGGCCAAGGCACGCACATGATAGGTTTCCGTAGTCATTACGATTTATAAACAAGAGTTACTTCAACGGACGCTCTGATAACGACATTTAATTGCAAATATATCGTGATTGAAGGGTTAAAATCAAAAGGTCGTATAATATTTTTTGTTGCATTTTAGGAGACATATTTGAAGATACCCCTCTCAATGGGGTAAATGAAAGAAAAATTGAGTACAATTTTCAGTCTATGGGAGGGGGTCCAGAATAATTTTGTAATGTTCGTTATAATTTTCAGTGGAAGTACTAATATTAAATGCTATATTCTGAATTTTTTTCAGATTTTTTGAATAGATAGTTTAGAAAATTAGGGGGAGGGGACGCTCTGATAACGACATTTAAATGCAAATATATCGTGACTGAAGGGTTAAAATCCAAAGGTCATTTAACATTTTTTGTTTCATTTTAAGAGACCTATCTAATGACACCCCACTCAATGGAGTAAGTGAAAAAAAAATGTGAGTTCATTTTTCATTCTATGAAAAGGGGGTCCAAAAAAATGTTTTTTCAAAAATCTTATCATTTATGTTTTTGTCTTACCAGTCTCCGTCCGTATACCAAATTTCATTTTATTCGGCTTAAAATTTTTGAGGACGGTCATCGCGAAACTATATAAGGTTTCCTAGTTTTCTACGAAAACCTAAAAACATCTGCCAAGTAAATGCACAGTGCTTCCTCACAATTTTAATAAACATCGATAAAGTATTCTCATGTGTTATTCCTGAGATATCTTGAAAAAATAAATATTTTAGGATATCACCTCTCCACCTTACACACAATTTTGATGATTTTTAAATGGAACCGTCCTCATGCCAGATTTAACCAACCAACCTAATTACATTAATAATAGTTCAGTAGTTCATGAGCTATGCGTGTGGCAAGGATTCAGGCGACAGACAAAACGGAACAAAAAGTATTTGTCTTGACCTAAAATGGAAAAATCAAATTAAAATTTTGAAATCGGAGAACAACTTTTTTTCTCATTTTAAAACAGAAAGCTTCTTTTATCTTTGTAAGGCGAGGAAGTAAAATTATATTGTAATAAAAACAAAAATAAGCAAATCCCATATATATGTATATCTAATAAAATTTTACATTTATTTATTTTTGAAACTTTGTATCAACTCACACTCATTCTCTATGTTCTATGAGTTACAAATTTCTACAGACGTGATATGTGTGTATGTGTGTGTGTGTGTGTGTGTGTGTGTGTGTGTGTGTGTGTGTGTGCGAGTGTGTGTATTATAGATACCATGGAATCAAATCAAACTTTTCGAAATCCCATGTAAATGAAAATAAATCTTGTGTGACAGGAATGTGAAATGTCATTTACCGAATTCAGATCGTGGCTTGAATATCGGTACGTCAGGCAAAAGAGAAACAGAGACAGAATTATCGGGAATATAGTGAAATCGTACTAGTTCATATTATTTGTATAGTATAAATCAAATACTGTCTGGGGAACAGAGCGTGGCAAAGGAAATCAGATGAATAATATTTATATCTAAGTTTCTTTTAAATATTAATAACTGTTAGGAATTACATTAAGGGGAAAGTCTGCTACAGAACGCGAATTTTTATGGAATTTTCCGAATTAAAAAAAAATAATTAATTGTACATTTTTTTTAAAGTTCTCTATTATATTTATTATTACCTATTTATTGACATTTACTTCTTGAAAATTTCATTTAAAAAAATTTAATTGATTCCCCGCTAGAGATACACAGGTTGATTCGGCACTGTATGTCGTGTCAAACTTGAGCAGTAAATTGAAACAAATATTTTAAGCAAAAAGCTTTATATAAACATATTATTATATGTCCTTAAATTTTTCATTATATTGAGAACCCATTGTGGTAAAATTTGATAAACGGTTTAGTATTAATAAGTGTTACCTATCGATTTCCAGTATTAACCAGTTATAATTTAGACTATCTATATTTAGTATTTAGACTACCTATATACCGGGTGGACCATTTTAACCTTTAATGGAAAATAACTCGACCGGTAAGCGAAATAATAAAAAAAAGTTTTATACAAAAGTTGTTGGGCAAGGAGGGGGACGTACGACCATGACCTTGAATTTGACCTTGAACTTGACCGTAGGGGTTATTTGAAGGCCAACTATAATTTGTCAAATGGAAATGCTTATTTTCGACCCCGGATTCGGAAAGAACGGGAAATTCTACAATAGGATATGTAGATTGATAAGTTAAAATGTTATGTTTTGAGGTCATTTCAAGGTCAAAAGGAACTTGTACGTATATTCATGTGAAAATCGTATCTGTACACGGGTATCTCTTAACGTTGGCGTTGGAAACAGAATAAAGTATAATTTTGATAGGAAAACAATCAAATTTTCCATGGGGGCGTGATAAAACTAATAGAGGAGCGCGAGCATATCGAGAAAAAATGAAAAAAAATATTACTAAAAAATTTCTTTAATTTACTGAAAGAAAAGCTAAAAAAAACGTTCTGACATAACAAAAATAAAATACACTTATAAATAGGATTGTATCAATGTATTTTATTGCTTTTCTTTCAGTAAATTAAATAAATTTTTTAATAATATTTTTTCTCGATATGTTTGCGCCCCCCCTTTTAGTTTTATCACGCCCCCATGGAAATTTAATTGTTTTCCTATCAAAATAACACTTTATTCTGTTTCCAACGCCAACGTTTAGAGAAACTCGTGTACAGATACGATTTTCGCATGAATACACGTACAAGTTCCTTTTGACCTTGAAATGACCTCAAAACATGACATTTGAACTTATCAATCTACATATCCTATTGTAAAATTTCCCGTTCTTTCCGAATCCGGGGTCGAAAACAGGCATTTCCATTTGAAAAATTATAGTTGGCCTTCAAATAACCCCTACGGTCAAGGTCGAGGTCAAATTCAAGGTCATGGTCGTACGTCCCCCTCCTTACCCAACAACTTTTGTATAAAACTTTTTTTATTATTTCGTTTACCGGTCGAGTTATTTTCCATTAAAGGTTAAAATGGTCCACCCGGTATATCTAGTTTTTTTTGTTCGTTAATTTTTTCCTGAATTGGACACTTATATAAGACTAGCTGTGCCCGTGGCTTCGCTCGCGTGGACTACGGATTTATTATTTAGGATTTTTGAAAAATATAGTTGAATTAAGTACAAACATTATTATTACCAAACAAAAACGAATCAGAATAGATAGTAAACATAATTTTTGTTTTAGTTAAATTTAAAAGTTAATTATAGAAATAAACAATTGACGATCAAAAGACAACGGTCGATCCGAAGGAGTCCGTATGGCGGCCGAGCGCATGCGAATCGTTCCCTCTGCTCAATATTTTTCCGGCTGTCCGGAAAGTTCACCGCCGGAAAAAAGACAAAAATATTATTAATTTAATTTATTTATTAAATTAGTTTGGTTTCAACAATGTGCAATATACATATTTGAGGATATTTTGTAAAAAATAAAGCCACATGTTTTCAATAGTTTTGAAGGAAGAGCAGAGTTGGGTATTATTTAGTTAATTTTTTTATTTGATTGAGAAATTGACGATTAACAAATAAATTGCATTTCTTCGTTGCAACTAACGATTAATAATAGTTATTTGTAATTGCGAGTTATCACAATTAACAATTGATAAATAGTTATTTGTAAAATTGTTAATTTTTGTCTACCTGTACTTTAACGTAGTAATATAACTATGATGCATGGTGGGGTATTATTGAATTAATTTTTTAAGTTCAGACACGTATTAAGTGATATTTTAGGCCCGTATTGTTAAAATAATAAATACACACATACTATATAGAAACCTTGTTTATAATTACATTCATTAAAAAAATGTACAGAAGAGTATTGAATGATATTTGAGGCCCGTGTATCAAATTTATAAATTCACAACTCGCCCCCTGTGACAGATGAAGGGTTGTAATTGGTATCATTTGGTCCGACGGGAAAAATACTTTGGGATTGTAGGGGTGTGGGGGGCAAAACAACCCTCTATCTAGCACAGGAGTCGGATGTTTACGATTTTCCATAATGGATAAGTACCGAAACAGAGAAAAGTTCAATATTTACAATAAATACAAATGAAATATTAAATGATAAATAATATCATTTAATGCGTGCCTGGACTTTTTTTTATTTTGTGACAGGGGGCGAGTTGTGAATTTATTAATTTAATACACGGACCTTAAATATCACTCAATACGCAACTTATATACATTATATATGTACTAAAATGTACTTATTATATTTACACATATAATAATTTCTCTCATATATCTATTATTAAGTATGCAAATAATAGCTATACGTATATAGAAATATCTCAGGTGTGTATCGAAACCTTTAAGTGTGGTATTTAATATTTTTTAATTATTTTGAACTATAATTTTCAATAGTTTATCTAAACACAACACTTGAATCAATTAAAAATGAATGCGCTGAAACTACCTAACCCTATCAAGGCATTTTAAATCTAAATAATTTTATAATCTAATCATCTAATCATTCTTCTGATTAATTCAGCCCATGTTCTTTACTTTATGACATGGCTAACCAACCTACAGCACGTCGCGCTCTAATGTGCAGTTCGCGGCTACATACAAACAAATTATATTTTATAAAGTTTTTTTTTTAAATAAGATAAAAATATACTGTTTTATTTAAAATTATTTTTGTAATACAAAATAAGAATTTAAAGTCTTATTATACCCTTAATCTGTGATAGGGATATTTATATTGACTAGTATCGCCTAGGGCCTAGGGTCGAAATTCGACCAATATTTTACATGCCTTAACGACAACATACACACTTGATTTTTTGTGTGAACATCTATAGCACAGTACCTAACCTAACCTAACCTGCTTTTACAACAAAAATTTCCAAATAAAAACACTGCAATTGAACGCGAATTGATTTGGCATTCTCTACGTTTGACAGAAACCCAAAACTATTTATTTTTGCCGCTTGGTGACGCTAGGATTATTGCCATGCTGTTAAACGATGCGAGGGGAAATAAACAAACAGCAAGTGGGGAAATCATGTGTGTGTATGTTAACTTTATTTTATCTGGCAAGTGCCTTTCGAATGATATGTTTCGTTCACCTATTTTTATAATAAATACTAAAAACACGTACGACAATTTTCGATGTTTACGTATTAATATATAGATATTTATTTATTATACAAAATCGTAAATATCACGGCTCCTGTGCTGCAAAGTAGGGAGAGGGGATTTTTTCCTCTAAACCCCCCATATGATTTTTTTCATCGAATCAAATGAGTCCAATTACAATTCTTTATCTGTGATAGGAGGTAAAATACTGATGATTCAAAATCCTATGAAAATTTACATAACTTTTTTATGTTAGTATATTTAAGGGTTGAGGGATGGGAGATTAAAACTCTTATTATAAATCTATTGGCGATTTTAAATGTATTACTTTACTTATTATTATTATTCTTCACATTTATCGCTCCCGATCGAGGTTACCGCCGTACCGGGGATGACGTAGTTCTACTTAAAAAATTAAAGTGATTAGAACAAAATTCAATAAATACGAAGCTATGAGAACAAATTTTAAAATTATTATTATTTATGTGCAGCCTCGAAAAATTGTAGGTCATCAATGCGGCCCATGGAACAATTTAGGTTGGCCAGGCCTGGTTTATAGTATTGAAACTTTCCACAAGACGTTTGCAGTAAAAATAAAAATGCCCATCACATTTTTGCTCTTGATTTATCCGTGCCTTCTAAATTAATGTAATAAAAACTGTACCGCAAAATAACAACAGAAAATAAAATGTTATACGTCAAAAGAATTCATTTATAAATCATTTTTATACAGTTGTTTATTAGATTTAAGCTCAATAAAAATATGTAACGTTTTTATTATTTTCGTAAATTTTCTATCAAAAACATTCAAGCGATGTTTACCTTGAAATATATTCTTTTTGTTTATTAGATGGATCTTTTAGAGCAGTGGTCTTCAAACTTTGGCGATTCACGGACTCCTTAGAACTATAAGATTTTTTTTGCGAACCCTTAATACTGATGGCCCGATGAGAATTGGTTACTGTGTAAGTATTTATGCTATATGACCAGAGATGTGCAAAATAGTTGTCACAATGCATTTGAAATAGAAATGCAAAATATTTAATCATTTTATTTCAAATGCAAAATGCAAAATGGTTTTTAAAAATTCCTTTCAAAATGCAAAACGGAAAATAGGTATTTTCAAAATGGTTTTTAAAATAAAATGTTTTTCATTTATTTTTTGTTTATTTCAAATTTTGTAATTTTTAATACAACTGTTAAACATATAAATAATTTCTTCGTTTAATTGAAATGAATCCTCGATTTAATGACTTCAACAGATTAGTAAATTCTTTATATTTTCATTTTTTAAGAGTTTTACCATTTGCATGGGATTTAAAAAAAATTCTATGCTACAAATAATTGTCAGTTTATAAAATTTTAATACTATTTAGAAGTTAATATCAAGGTTATTGGTCTAGCACCTCTGTAGTTGTACACTATCCTGTTGTTTTTTTTTCAATAAAAAAATAGATTTGATTTCGAAAAATTTAGTTTTTAATTTATATGCAGAACACATGTACATTAAATCGATTTTTTTATTTTCTTAATTAAAAGTAAAAAATTAGATATAATTTGGTGATTGCAGTATATCGAATATATACTTTGGCCTCGCCGATTTTAGTTGTTGCATTTTCACACATTGTTTGTCTGTAAGTCACACTCTATTATTGTTACAGATGATATTTTTAACGTGTCTTTATAAACAGCTGTCATGGCTGTCATGTATTTCTAGTTTTTCATTACTTTGAATAAACCTGGTTTTGAAACTACACGTGAATGTATGTGTTTTATAATTACTAACCTATATATGGTACCAACGTTTTTTTCATGAAAATAGTTGGAAATTACTTGAACAATTAGCGATAGGTACTAAAAATTTATACAAAATATTTGAAATTTAAATGCAAAAATGGTTTTTAGAGACAGGCATTTAAAATAAATAATTCGGGCAAGACATACACGAGTGTATGCCATAAGGGTTCCGAAGTACGTACTACGTGAAATGTTTGGAACCACTTACAGGTGCATTTTTAAGTTAAAGTTAAAATATAAATAATTCAGGTAAGACATACACGAGTGTATGCCATAAGGGTTCCGAAGTACGTACTACGTGAAATGTTTAGAACCACTTACAGGTGCATTTTTAAGTTAAAGTTAAAATATAAAAAAATGTCAAGTTCTACTAATTGAGATCTATATTTTGACATACCACATGCCTAGATATCAAAAAAAAATTATGACGCCCCTCCCTATAATTCCAAAATTTAAAATTATATTGTTGACTTTAGTATTTGTCGTTGGTAGTCCCACCAAAGCCTCGTTACCAAATTTTTTTCATTTTTTTTGAGCCAGTAGTTACAGAGATAGAGGGTGGGGGACAGAATAAAATACTGCTTTTAGCCCCCTACAGGCGCCATTTTTGAGTTAGAAATAAATAAAAAATATGGTCATGTTCTACGAATTGAGATGTACATTTTGACATATCACATGCCTAGATATGAAAATAAAATTTTTAAATTCTCTTACACCCCTCCCTATTATTCCAAAATTTAAAATTATATTATTGACTTTAGTATTTGTCGTTGGTAGTCCCACCAAAACCTCGTTACCAAATTTTTTTCAGATTTTTTGAGCCGGTAGTTACAGAGTTAGAGGGGGGTGGGGGACAAAATAAAACACTGCTTTTAGCCCCCTACAGGCGCCATTTTTGAGTTAGAAAAAAAATAAAAAATATGGTCATGTTCTACGAATTGAGATGTACATTTTGACATATCACATGCCTAGATATGAAAATAATTTTTTTAAATTCTCTTACACCCCTCCCTATTATTCCAAAATTTAAAATTATATTGTTGACTTTAGTATTTGTCGTTGTTACCAAATTTTTTTCAGATTTTTTGAGCCGGTAGTTACAGAGTTAGAGAGAGGGATGGGGGAACCGAATAAAATACTGCTTTTAGCCCCCTACAGGCGCCATTTTTGAGTTAGAAAAAAAATAGTGGCATATTCTACTAATTGAGACGTACATTATGACGTGTCATACGTCTTGGTATAGCATTTTTTTGTTTTTTTGGATTTGCTTTCAAACCTCCTACAGGCACCATTTTTGATTTAGAAGAAAAATAAAAAAAGGGTCAAATTCCGCTTGTTTGGTTATACATTTTAACGTGCCACATGCCTTGGTATAAAAAAAATATTTTTTTTACCTAGCTTTAGCTCCTTATTGCCCCCCCTGAAAAATTATTTATTCAATAAATTTGTACATATTTTACTAGAGGGTGTCATTTTACATGTTCAGTAAAAATTTCAAGTTTCTAGCTTATATAGTTTACGAGCTATTTAGCTTTGAGTAAAAAGGACGGACGGACGGACGGACGACAAAGCGATATTAATAGGGTTTCTTCGGAACCCTAAAAATGGAAATAGGTATTTTGCATTTTGTATTTGCATTTTAAATGGATCCATTTAAAATAAGTCACATCTCTGTATATGACTATATGATATTAGCTATAAAAGCAGGAAAACTCACACATATCCATGTAGGAAATTATAAAGGGACCACTGTTGGCCCATGATTACGTGAATGCTAGCCATCTCTGGCCCAAGCCTGGCACCCAACACTGGGCCTTAATATAAATGATAATTTCGTTCAAGACTCAGTAAAGGCTTGTCGACAAATTATAGTACCAAGGCTGGCCTAGAGTCTCTCCTGTACAAAATAACAAAGGGCCCACGTACAATGGCGCGGAACGGACATTTTTTTCAAAGCAATCAGCAAGTCGGAGAAATTTTATTTATTTATAATCATCGTAATTATATTCTCTACAGATCTATAAAGCTCGATTTTCGAAAAAAATTTCATTTTTAAATATGGAGTGATTATTTGTACTTATAATTAGCATTTAAAGTGTTACAGTTGATTATCTCAGAACCATCGCATATTTGAAAAAAATGTTTCAACCAAAAAATGTTTGGTTGTAAAGGGGTTGTCGAATAATAATATTTATTTGTTATTTTAACGTGGCCTTCAAGGATATTTGAAGGTCAACATCATTTTTTTTAAATAGGAACTTATAGTTTTTATTTAGTAATCGTGCAAAATCACGAATCTTTCATTGATTAAACAACCTAGGTACATAACTAACAAAATAATTAGAGATTTTGAACTTTCATGAATTTTTTACTCAGAAACCATAAACTTTAGAAAAAAAGTATAAGATACAACAAAAATTTATTTGGGTCCAATAAAGCTTGGAGAATTATTTTTAAAAAATTAAAAAACTTTTATTTTTTTTTTATTTTTTTTATTTTAGCAAAAATAATTCTGTTTCATTAGACCAAAATAAACATTTATTTGTCTTGTACTTTTTTTCTAAAGTTTATGGTTTCTGAGTAAAAAATTCTTGAAAGTTTAAAATCTCTAATTATTTTGTTAGATACCTTGGAAAGCTTAGGTTCTTCAAAAAAAGTTTTTAATGAAAGATTAGTGTATTTTCACGTAGAAAAAGATTACTAAATAAAAACTATAGGTTCCATATTTAAAAAAATGATATTGACTTTCAACATTAATATTTATATTTTATTTATATTTTTATTTATATTTTTGAAGGGCAAGTTAAAATAGCAAATAAATATTATTATTCGATTACTCCCTTACAATCAAACATTTTTTGGTTGAAACATTTTTTTCAAATTTGCGATGGTTCTGAGATAATAAACTGTAACACTTTAAATGCCCCTGTATATTTGGTTGTGTGGAAAAAAATCTCCGTTCCGCGTCACTATGCCACGGTTGGCTCAGGCTTGGGACAATGTTTGTTAACTCTGGCACAAGCCTGGCGCCCAGAGCCTTGGCCAACACTATTGTAGCGTTGTACTCGGACCCGAATAACCCTACGCACAACGGGTTAAATGTTAATATGTGTTGATATTAAACTACATTACGTAATTAAGTAATATATTATATTTAACTATTTAATAACCAAACACTACACAAAGGGTCACTCGTATTCAAAATAAATGTTACTATAAAGTGTAAGCTTTCATTATAATTAACACGTCCACTGCCGCATAACTTTACTATAGTATAAGAACAACAAAAATAATATTTACGCATCCTGTGTGGTATAATATAAACGGAAGTTATATATTTCATATTGTCCTGTTTGCCGCAATCAATGTGTTAATGCAATTGTTAAACGCACCTGTCATTGGCGTTAACAATTGCGTTTGTTAATTGAATTGCTTGGATGTATTTGTATGGGGAAATTGAAAGTTTTAATACTTACCCCCTTCTTATGATATGATTTATTAGATAGTAAAATTTATTGCAGCGTAATTAAATTGGGGTGAATGAAATTTATGAATGAGGGATGTTTCATTTAAAATTAGGTAATTTTAGATTTTCAACTCATATTTGACTACAATTGAAAAAAATTATGTACGGAAAATATTGGAATAAATAAATAAATTATTCCAAATTGAATATTGATAAACACCAATAAAACAATTGAAATGTTTATTTTGATAAATAATTTATTATTTTCGGTAATTTATAAACTTATCTATCAAATGATCTTAGATTTGGAAAATTATTTGGAAAAATAACATTTATCATACATAAAAGAAGGATTTTTATTTTGTAATATTTCCTCAAAAATAGTTCACATTATTTTTTAGTGTTCCATACAAAACAAGGAATCATTACAGTTTCGCTCTGTCCGTTTGTCTGTATGTCACAACCCTACCATTCTCTCATTTATATACTTATTAAAATGCAATTTGGTTAATCGATGACCCAAAAACAGAAATGAGATTTTTGAAAAAATGATTTTTTTCCATAGACTAACAAATGCACTCAATTTTTTTGTCTTTAGAAAGATTTCCTAAAATGCAACAAAAAATGTTTAGGACCTTTTGATTTTTCAACCAATATATTTGCTTTTCAGATTAGTACTTGAAACATTTTTCTGGTTTTCTTGACTATTTTTAAAAATAGAACGGAGAGCTGAACCCCGAATTCCAATAGTCTTCACTAAAGTATTTTTTTCCGTTATATTTTCGTAAAATTGCCTTTTTCCGCTAATGAGAGTTTGGAATGGTCATTGGTCAACTCTTACACAATAAATATTGCAAAGTTGATTAGAAAAATTTTGACAAAAGGTTGTAAAAAAAAAAATTATTTGTATTAAAAAATGTTTTTCTACCATAATTTAGAATATTTTATGGTACTTGTATGATAGTCCGAACGACAATTGAAGTAGGAAATAAGATCATGTTAACGTGTGTATTTTAATATGTACTGAACCGAAAAAACCGTTATTTTCATTTCGGTTCTGTTCCGGTTTTCGTTCTGGTAAAAAATAACGGTTTTTCCGGTTTTCGGTTCAGTTCCGGTTCGAAGCCCTGTCTGTGAGCGTTAAAAACGGGAATTTTTGTATATTAATTTACGTGTCGGGGTCGGGACCAAGTATATTATTCGTACAAACGTATAAAATAAGTTCTTTGAAGATTAACAAATCTGTAACTAAGAAAATTCAACTGGAATTACAATTTGTATAACTTCATAATATTGTCTTATTAATCCAAGATATGCTTTTATAATATTTCTTCACGTTTAATACGACGGTTAATTCTAATTTAGATTTCTATTAAATTCTCACAACAAAGGTAATTGGCATGCTATTTCAGACAAAACAATATTAATTATTTCAACGTCTTTATTATTTAATACTATAGTTATCGTACTTGAATGTATTAGTAACAACTTAACTGTATTTCAGGAATAAGCTGTTTTAACCCATTAACGCCCAAGAGTGCGTTAACGCAACATTTTTTTTTAATGATATAAAATTTTTCTTTTCTTTTATTATTATACTAGCTGGGCCCGCGCGGCTTCGCTCGCGTGGACTACGGAATTATTGTTTAGGACTTAAAAAATATATAGTTGAATTAAGTACAAATACGATTAGTTATTATTGTAATAAAAACCAAACAACACTTAAATTACCTACCTAACAAAAGCGAATCAGAACAAAAAGTAAACTTTTAAGGGGGTTACCGAAGAAATTTAATATATAATGCTCATTTTATCAAATTTCATACGAAAAAAATAATAGGACGAGAGTAATACACACTTCCAAGCAGAGTCGAGAAAAACTTACCAACGAAATATTTTAATATGGGATCTTATAGAATAATACTGAGATCTAAAAAAAAATGTACTAACGAGGTTTCACTCACTTTTTATTTTTATTTGTGTTTAACTAGACTTATGGTTTCATTTTATAATTTGTTTGTGTGTGAGCTTTAACATCAATTTAGAAAAATTGAAGAATATTTAAGAGTAAAAAAATTACAGAAAACATATTTTTATAATTGCAGGTCTCTTCAAACCCGCCCTGCCCCATCTGCCGCCCTGGCCCATCTGGGAGGGGGGGGGGGGGGGGTACAAAACAAAAATAAAAAAAATATCCAAGATAAATTTTACAAAACGTGTAGGAATTTTTATTCATATATAATTTTTGAAATTTCCAGTACATTTTGTAAATTTTCAGAACTTTTCTCGTAATTAAAAATAGTATACTGATATTGTAATTTTAGTATAACCAATATAAGAATTTTACAAAGTTATGGTATCGTAATTTCCTACACACTGTAGTATTTCAAATTCCAACACCATGTTGGATTTATCCTAAATCTTCACTTCTTCATTTACAATACGTATTAAAAATTTCGGACACTGTTTATGAATAAAACTTCCAACACATTTCTTGTAAATTTGACTCGGAAATTTTTGACAGTGTAGTACAAGTAAAGAAAAATCATTAATTTCTAATTCTATGTGGAATTATTACGTGAAAAACTTAATTTTGCGGTTCATTTCATACAACGTCTACGTATAGACACAGAATTGTTTACATCAAGCTTTTCCAACCCGCGGCCCGCGAGTATCTTTGGTGCGGCTCTCATCGGATAATTATAAAAAAAATCTTATAATAATAAAATAATGAATATAACACATAACACAACGCTAAAAGGATTCTACGATTTAAAAAATAAATAAAATACAATGTTTATAGAATCAAAAAGAAAAACTAGAGGTATCTTATTTGGAAGATCCTAATTGGTTGGCAGATTTGGCTTTCAAAACTTAAAAAATAAACAAAAATAAAACAGACTTAAATAAACCAGAAACACTGAAATGTATACCTAAAAATTAAATTTAACAGTTTTTGAAGTCGGTTTTTTTTTCTCTTTATTAAAAAGTTTTTTATTGGCTGGGGGGGTCATGTGGGTTTATGCTATGCAACCCAACAGGTTGAAAAGGTTGGACGCCTATGGTTTACATAACTAATAATAAGTTTTATATAACAGTATGGAACACTAAGGCGCTCGTCCGACATTAATTTGAACCAATTTCAATGTGATAGCAAACATTTTGGGAATAACTGATCGAAGCGTTCATTGTAGTTAAACGTTTGTAAATGAGTTAGGTCGATGAGTTTTGTAACTTATCGTCGTGTTTACGTCTTCACACGCATCTTAAGCTCAAGTGTTTCAATAGATACATAGACGGCTCGTCGACAAAAAATATTGAACATTTTTTAGATAGTATTCTAGAATATTCTAGATTACTATTTTTAAAAATGTTTGAAATAAAAGTTTTTTTTTTACTTTGTCAATATTATGTTTTGTTCAATAATTATTAATAATAACATGTAATTTTACCCAAAAATTGCAGTAAAAAATTCAGGAATTTTTTCTCGTCGCCAAAAATGAAAAAATAAAAATAAAATGCTCCATCAACCGTAAGCCAATACAATATAGATAGTGAGCATATTTTTATTTTTGTTTTAGACGACTAGTTTTCGTGAAATCGTGTACACCATCTGGCCGCATGAAAATCATAGAGATGCGCTAAGCGGTTTAATTCAACGAGTTTTATATTTTTTTGGACAAAAAATTTTTTGCACGTTCTCCAATGTGTATTGAAGATAATAAAAAAACTTACTGATGTTTCGTAAATATTTAGTTAGAAATTAATTCCTGAAAATTACCCTGAAACACTATGGTCTAACCTCTTAAATAAACTGCAAATTTTCTTATTTCTAGTTATCCGATTTGGCTGAGTTTTAGTGATGTTCTATTCTGATGATTTCAAAAGTATTGCTGTTGATTTATTACGTTTTTCGACCTGTAGTGTGTTCTTTTCAAGAAAATGTAAACTTTTAAGTGGATTACTGAAGTAATTTAATATATAATTTTCTCATCATTATATCATTTTAACAATTTTTATACGAAAAAATTTTAGGACGAGAATAAACACACTATCAAGCAGAGCCTGCTTGGGGTGTGCAATTAACTCGATATCTTAATTTGCTTAGGAGATATGGTCAATCAATAATTTTTGTTTTGATTTGTTATATAATAATATAATATGAAAACAGTAAATAATTAGTATCCAAGTATTGATAGTCACACCGTGTTGGGAAGTTGGTTCTGAGGATCTAAAGGGTCTCACCCCACAGCTTGTTAGTTTTTGATTTGGTGTCAATTCAAAGTCTACTTTTTTTCAAATAGGAACTTATATTTTTTTATAACGGTGTTTTATTTTATGGAAAAACAAGTAACTTTTCTCCTTAATAATTTTTTGTACGACTTCAATTTTCCAATAAATTTAACAAAATAGTTGTTGCAAATGTAATGGAAAATTGAAATCGTAAAAAAGGATTTAAGGTAGTTGTCGTGCAAAACAACATTTTGGTAAAATTAAAAAAAAAGTCATGGGGTAAGAAGAAACAATAATACCTAACCGAACGTGAAATTTTAAAGAGATCGACCGTTTTAAATTCGAGTTAATTATTATCAAAGTTTGTCATTTTTGTAACGTATCCGCTACACCAAGTATTTATTATGGCCGTTCTCTTAATTTTCATGACATTTTTTTATAAAAAGATTTTGACTCAATTCTGGCTTTAGGCCAAGCCCCGAAGTCCTTACATAAAAAATTCTGCCATTATGTTTTTATGAAAGTGTACGTCCAAACAAACATTTTGCATCAGGTCTGGTCCGGTTGCTCTCTGAAATTTTGAGGAGCCCCTGTAATTAAACCCCTAGGAAAAAATTTCTGTCGTATATCCAAAACACCATTAATTGGGGTCTAGTTTCAATAACCGTCACATCCAAACGGTTGTTACGCGATTTTTTTGCGTATTTTTCGTGGGCTATTGATTTCGTTGGGATGCCAATCGAAGCGTCTTGACGTGAATAAGATCTTTAAGAAATGATTTTTCGAAAGTCAATCCCTACGGAGAAAAAAAGGGGTGTAAACGTTTTTTCGGGTCCGATTAATTTTAAACTTATCATAAATATTCTACAATACAAATAATGAAACATGTATTTCAATGTTTTTTTTTTGTTATGCGTGCCTAAAAGTCATTTAACGGGTGAAAACTACCCTCAAAATTTGAATTTTAAATACTTATGAGTAAGTCTACGATTCATGTTGCTTTGGAAATAAATAGATACAATTAAACTTAAATTGTCAGATTAATTACGTATTATAAAAACAAATGCAATTTAATTCAACTTGTCAAATTAGTTATTCTAAAAATGTGTGTAATATTATTGACACTATGATATTAGAAAACTAATATTCATAATACAAAGGTGAATTTTATTTCTGACAAATTTCATTAAAAATTTTCTTATACATATTAAAAAAACATCTGCCAAGTAAATGCACAGAGCTTCCTCGTTTAAAATTCATCAAAGGTAGTTAATTATTGAACAATTTAAATAAAAACCGAAAGTGTTTAGATAAATTGCCTGGAATTGGTTAACCATTTAATTTTTATACAATTTTACAAAAAAATATTAGTTCAAAATTTTTCTTAAAACGCTATTTGATCGTATATTTTTAATTTTTTGATAATTTCAACTAAATTTATGCAAACGTCAAAATGACATTTAAAACGTCAAAATCAATATCAATTTAGAAAAACAAAACACGAATTTTTAAAATAAATTGAGATAAATATTTGCAAGGGAATATTTTACAACAAACGTTGTAGACCCATATTATAGGAAATTTAATGCTCTACAAAAATATTTTATAAAATTTTCACGTAACGTGTCGTTCTTGAGATATCTTGAAAAAATTAATATTTTGGGATGTTACCCTCCCCCTTACACACGATTTTGATGATTTTGAAATGGGACCGTCCTCAAGTCAGATCCAACCATCCGACCAAGTTTCAACAATATAGGTTCAGTGGTTCATGAGTTAGGCGTGTGACAAGGACACTTAATGTGAAACGGGAAGATCAATTTAAAATTTTAAAATGGGAGAACATTTTTTTTGTCTCAATCTGAAACGATCACAAAACTTCTCGTATATTCGATATTGCAAACTTATTCACATAAACTATATGGAAACAATAAATAATCAGTATTTTTAGTCATACCATGTTGGGATGTTGGTTTTCAAATGAACCTCGTTTTATTAAAATCCTACGTAATAGCAATTGTTGTACTATTAAGTTGCTTTTTTAATAGGTCAACAATACACATTTTACAAAAGCCATACACATCTATATTCTATATACTCGTTATTAGTCCAGGAACATTAGTTTTTCTCTGGGGAAAAATTCGCAATAAGCTTAATTTTTGTATACACCTTCATTTTGTCTTTATAAATAAGATACCAAAAGTCCCCAACAATCCCATGCGAGCATACTTTTTTAAGATCTTTATTGTAGGTAATTTTCTAAACTTTATATTTGATAATAACTATTTTAGTCATAGAACCAATAGATACAGAGATATTTACTTAAAACTAATTGTTATCACCTTTTGTGGGCTGTAAAAAAGTATGCTCGCATGGGATTATTGGGGACTTTTGGTATCTTATTTATAAAGACAAAATGAAGGTGTATACAAAAATTCAGCTTATTGCGAATTTTTTCCCAGACACAGCTATTTTTCGTCTAAATGTACTGGACTATATAAGCAGAGCTTTGGAAGAGAATTCACGAGTTGAAAAATTTTATTGCTCCACTACACTGCTTTAATTTGTTCATATGAAACGTGCACCTGCACGTTATGTTAGAACAAAAATTTAGTTGATAATATTATGGCGTTCTACGAGTAATATTAAATCTTTATATCAATGATTCCTTTATAAAATCACATTATAGTTATGTTTTTACTTTCTCAACCTGAATTAGTAGTTATTTCACTAATTGAATTAGTTATTATTAATGATCTTTTTATTTTAACCCTTCAGTCACGATATATGTGCTTTTCAATGTGGTTATCAGAGCGCTCCCCCCTCCTACTTTCTAAACTATCGATGCAAAAAATCTAAAAAAAATTCAGAATGTATCTTTTAATTAGTACTTTCACTGAAAATTATAACGAGCACTGTCAAAATTATTTTGGACCCCCTCCTATAGACTGAAAATTGTACTCAAATTTTTTTTTCACTTACCCCATTGAGTGGGGTATCTATCTTTAGATAGGTCTCCTAAAATGCAACAAAAAATGTTATATTTATGACCTTTTGATTTTAACCCTTCAGTCACGATATATTTGCATTTAAATGTCGTTATCAGAGCGTCCGTTGAAATAACTCTTGTTTATAAATCGTAATGACTACGGAAACCTATCATGTGCGTGCCCAACACACATTTGGCCGTTTTATTTTAATGTACAGTTTTATATCTTAATAATTTTTTAAGTGTCTTATAACGGTACAAAACCCCTAGGGCGCAAGTACTAGTCGCATTTGTCCGTATTTTTATTAAATTTAAAATATGTTTAACACCCTTAACCCACCACCCTTAGGGGTTGAATTTCAGAAAATCCCTTCTTTGTGGGTGCTTACGTCATAAAGGAAAACCCTTAATATTTCCCGTCCCTAGATCCAGGGGTGTGAGGTGTGCGTTGATGAGTCAGTCACTAGGAATTTTCTTTTTATATGAAGAGATAAGTATATCTCTGTACATAGAGATAATATATCTTTATAATTTGAACAGCCACTTAATATTTCCCGTCCCTAGATTCAGGAGTGTGAGCTGTGCGTTGAGGAGTTAGTCACTAAAACTTGATTCTTTATATGTAAAGATAAGTCTATCTCTCTGTATATAGAAATAATATATCTTTATAGTTCGAACCGCCACTGGCTTCCTGAGGATTTCTCACAAAACTTAATACCTTTTTCACATTGCTGATTGAAATTCGATATTTGCCATTGAAGCTCGCGTTTTCAAATAGGATTACTAATTTATCGTTTTCATGTTGATTGACTTTGATTTCGTGAATATGGATTTCAATAATTTTTTTCGTCTTTACATTTTACGCAACTGTAAAAACCCTTCAGGCGTTTACACTGACTGTCGACGTAGTAAAACGATCGTATTGTTTTTATAGAATATGTATGTTAATAACCCTGTACGCATTTTAAGCATTATAAAATGTATTTCAAGAGTTAGCATTAACATCTAAGTAGATATACACTCTTTCAAAAATTATAAATATTAACCATTACAGATTTATATATCTATGAATGTTTAATTTTCGCTAAAAAATATTATTAATTTTTCGAAAAAAATATTTTATATACATATTTAACTAGAAATGAAGTTTTTAATCAATTACAAACAAAATTAACAATTGTCTTAGGAATTATATAATTATATAATAAACTATTATACTTACCATCAAATATAAAAGAATGAAGTAAGTATAAAAGAATGTCTATTTGCAAGGCCGTTACTACCACCAGGGCAGCTGGGGCAATGCTCCGGGGCATTCGAGTATAGGGGGGCCCCGAACAAGGAGGGTATTTTTTTACGAAATCAGATTAAACATTTTTTTAGTCAAACTCAAACAGAATGTTTTTCAAAAACAAAAACCCAAAAAATTGGATAAATTATTTAATTGCTTATCGTAGGGTGTCAAATGAAAGCTTATTGAAGCATGAATTCAACAATATATATGATGAGGAATTTGTTATGCATTTTTTAAACGTTTTACGGAAAAACGCTTAAAAATTGCTGCCCCCTACTTACTCAGCACACTGAATGGATCGTTAAAAAAATCTTTAAAAAATCATGAACATTGAGAAGTAGGTGTAGATTGATTCAAAATTTTCAAGATGGAAAAATTCCAGCGCGATCAATTGTTATAAACAATTTAATTATTTATTTCTATCGGTTTTAGAGAAATAGTGTGTCGACAAAAAATATTTCTCACGGTATAAGAAAAAACTTTTGTCCTTACACATTTTTCAAAATTGTCATTCATTTATGTGGGAGGCTGATAGCTACACTAATTGTACTTGCACTTGAGCAATTTTAATTTTTGTCATCCGGTCAATAGAATTGGACAGGGCCGTAGCTAGAGGCTCGGGTGCCCCAGGGCAGCAGATGATCGAGGGGCCCCCTTATAATTTTTTTTTAACAATTTAGAAGTATGATACTATTATCGAAAAAATAAGTTTTTCAATAAAAATATGAATGCTTTCAAATTTTAAATATTAATATTTTTTGTAAACAATGAAAACTACACCAGTAAATAATTTTTTTTTAAAACAAGCAATAATTTCTTATATCGAGCATATTAGCGAAATTGTTTGTGCCTTGTTGAAAAAACAACCATTTTTATGGTTTTTTGTGTATGATTTTTTTTAAATATCTCCAATTCTATTGGCCGGATTGTAAAAATAAAAAAAATATTTTAAAATTAGTTTTTCTAATGTATACTTTATGGTATATAATCATATAATCATCACGCTATCATTCAACAGTTGAGCAGTGAATATTTATATTTTTAAATTCCCGAGTAACATAGGACTAGTTAATATACAGTGGCACCTCGCAATAACGGCTACTTGCTTAACGGCATTTCGCAATAACGGCACTCTTAAAATTATATATTTTTATGTCTTTTTCAGTTGTAAATCAAGTAACTGTACGTACTAGTGTAAACCCTTTCTATCATTGTTTTATAGTTAGTGTTTTTGTACACTCAATATGTATTAGTACATAGTACGTAGTTTTGCTTGCTGGCACTCGCGAGGCACAAAAAAACCTTAATTCACTTACTGGCGTTTTTCACTTAACGGCGAGAGTACGGTCCAAATTACGCCGTTATTGCGATGTGCTACTGTATATAACAAGTAAAAATATAAAATCGAAGTCTGAAATTACAACCAAACATACACAGATATAAAATGACAATTTAGTTGAACATGTTTGTAAATCGGACAATCACATTATTAGGTAAATGTTAAAAAATAATTGATAGTTGTTTTAACAATTCTTTAGGCTTCCGCGGTGATCTTGATATGGATCTTGGCTTCTGGGTGCAAGCCGCGTCGGTTTGGTCGTGTTATCGGCCAACGTTTCGTCACACATAAAAGTGCACTTTTAGAAGACCCCTGAAAATGTCCACTGCAATGTGTGACGAAACGTTGGCCGATAACACGACCAAACCGACGCGGCTTACACCCAGAAGCAAAGATTCACGACAGTTGTTTTTTATAATATTTTTTTAACCATAAATAAACAATATTATTGAGACGATAAAAAATAAGTAAGAAAGGGAATTATTATTATGTATAAGCAAATCATTTTTTTATAATAACTGTGAATATATAACATACAAACCGGACGTTTTATTTAGAAAACAAAAAAAATCATTTTTTCCGTAATTTAAACACTTTTTTTCGAATCTCAGTAAAGGATTTTGTTTGTCTCAAAGTATTCTTAAAAAATTCACTATACACATATATACAATTATGTAACAAAAATATCGATTTGAAATACTTACCGTCTAAAAATATAGAAAGCTCTCATATGTTAGTTAATTTGGTGTTAATTTACATCATATATTGTAAATTATATATCGTATTTTATTTTCCAAAAGAAAAAATTATAAAAGTATCCCCATTTATTTGTTCTGTCGATTCGAATTAATTCTGCCTCTACTTGCGTGGGTTTAAGGTATTTAGTATTTAGTATTTCATATTAAAATTCACAAGTGCAAATCATGATAAATAAAATAAGCACGGTGAGATTTCGACAAAAGCTACGAAACAAACAGAAAAACACTAATAACATGAAATTAAATGTAACCAAATACAACACAGAGATTTGTAGCGCGATCCCCTACAGGCGAAAAACAAGGGAGAATACATAACAGAAAATTGTCAAAACAATAAAAAAAAACATTCTGCACGAGTGGATATAAAGGTTGATTACAAAGTTTATTCTTATTATCTTGAAGTTACAATTAAACTAAAAGTAATCAAATATAGTGTTACATATGATAACAAAACGGAGTTTTTCAATATATACTTGTTATTTATTTTAACAATTATACATAAAAAAATAAATAAATAATTAAACAACTGGCTGTATGGGGCCCACCCTAACGCCAAAACTTCAATAAAAAAATATATACATAACAAATTCTATTATGTGACTTAACTAATCATTTTAATTGATTTTGTTTTATAATATAATACAAAATTAAATTTTGAAATATTTTTGTGAATAAATAAAACCATTATTTATTAGTATTTTAAATACTTGATACCATACAGATATATTTTGTTGTTGGTTAAAACTTTTTTAAAAATTTACTATGATTGAACAATTGTTTGTTTTTCCCCTCGGATCGAATGAAATCCTTTATCTGAGACAGGGCGAAATATTGAGATTATTTACGCTATTTATTTATTATACAAATTCGTAAATATCTCGGTTTCTAAGCGAGGTAGTGGGTAATTTTTCCTTAAAACTCCTACACTTATGTAGGATTTTTCCCACCGGATCAAATAAGATCAATTACAACCCTTCATCTGCGATTGAAGGTCGGCTAATTTAATAATATATAATATAATATGATAATATGATATGATATGATTATTAGTTACGGAGATTAAACTTACAAAGTGTGACATATTTTCGTTACATTCGTGTAGTTCTACTTTAAAAAAAGCAATAAAAAAACAATTTTTTGAATGCTATTATTATTTTTTTAGACTAACCTTTAAATCAAAAGATCATGTTACATTTCTGTTGTATGTTAGGAGACCTATCTAAAGACACACCCATTAAAGGGGTAAGTGAAAAAAAATTCGAGTACACTTTCAGTCTATGGGTGGGTAGGGTCCAAAATTTTTTTGACAGTGTTCGTATTAATTTTCAGTGAAAAAAAAACCAATAAAGTATCCATATAAATTGTCTAGCATTGGTTAACTATTTAATTTTTATACAATTTTACTAAAAACTATTAGTTCGAAAAATTTCTTAAAACGCACCTGATTATTTTTTGTGCATTTTTAATGTTTGTACAAATTCAATATAAATTAAGATTTTTCTGTTATGCAAACGTCAAAATGACATTTAATATGTCAAAGTAAATAGCAATTTAAAAAAACAAATGATGATTCTTAAAGCAAATTGATATAAATCTTTGTAATAGGGAATATTTTACAACAAACATTGTAGTCCTATATTATAGAAAATTAAATGCTCGACAAAATAGACTATAAAATGTTCACGTAATACGTCCGCGTCGTTCTTGAGATATCATGAAAAAATAAATATTTTGGGATGTCACCCCTCCTTAATTAAACACGATTTTGATGATCAATATTTTATTCAATAATTTTTTACACCAGTTGTATAAAGCAATAAAAAAAGTTGCGTTGTGGTTGACATGATTCCAAAGCTCTCGTATGTCTGAAACAAAATAAAAAAAGTTTCTTATTCAAGAAGGATGTCATTATGGCAGGTACCAAAAAGAACGAAAAAAATATATAAAATGGCAGCTAAAAAAATTTTTAGTACTTTTTTTTTCTTAAAGTTTTTATAAAAAAATATTATATTATATAGATAATATATAAATTTTACAATTTCTGAGGTAGATACCATAAAGCAATATATATTGAAGGTACACACCAAATTTCAAGTCAATCGGTCAAATAGAACTTGATATATTTCATCCACTTTAAAAATAGTAGTTTCGAGAAAAACGCGTTTAAAGCTTAATCTAGTTTATAGTACCTACCTAGTAGTAAATACGAGTATAGTCCGATGCGCGCCGCCGCGCCGCTGCGTCAAAACATTTCTGCCGTATTCAAATATAATATTATAACTGAAATTTTGAAAATTTTAAAATTTCCTTTTCAGTACACATTTTAGAGTCTATAATTTTAAAAAATTAAATTTTTTTTCATTTCTCGGCTAGAATACACCCTTAAGCGAATCTTCAACTCACCAACGTCATATGTCATTACATCTTGTATACTTTTCCAGTTTTATAGAATATCTGTAATGTAAATCATCCTGTATGTACACAGCATTACAAGTTTTTGTGGAATAAAAATCCCTGAGGTCGTTTTAGCAGCACACTGATTATTCAAACGTTCTCGAACTACCACGAATAAACGAGACAGGCGGAGGGGGATCATCTACATGACAAGAAAAATTTACAAAAAAATATAATATATATAGTATATTGACATAATATCAGAATTCAAATACTGTTCGAACTTTTTAAAATTATAAATTTCAACGATTATATTATATTATTTATACTATACTAATGATGAACAACCCACGGCACTCTAAGCTTTTTAGTTCTGCCCCTAGTGGTCGTTTTTGATTGGTAAAAAAACATCTTTATTTTAATAAAAAATATTAATTTGATATTTTTCATAATACTCGCTTGGTTATTTTTTCGTATATTTTTAATTTTTTTGACAATTTCTATCTAAATTAAAAATTTTCTGCTATAGAAAAAGTCCAGTAATTTTAAATATTAATGCACACAATCTACGAAAAAAATAGCACTTAGCTAATTTTTTGTATACACCTTCGTTACAGTGTTATATATAATGTGTAAAAAGTCCCATACGATATCGTGCCGGTGTTGCGAGATATTGAAGGTCTAACATCACAAAAAAGGTTATTCGCGAATATCTCGCTTCCTATGACTCGGAGGTCAATAGGGGTTATTATATAAATGGTGTATTATTAAATTCTTAAGAAAAAAGGTTCCTCCACTTTTATTTATAACACTGTAACGAAGGTATATACCAAAATTCAGCTAACTACTACTTTTTTCGTAGTTAAAATCTAAAATTACTGGACTAAAACGTCAAAATGACATTTAAGATGTAAATAGCGGTTGTAAAAAAATGTCGATTTTTTAAAGCAAATTGAGATAAATCTTTTTAAAGGAATATTTTACAGCAAACGTTGTGGTGACCTATATTTCTACAAAATGTTCACATAACATTAATGTGTCTTTCTTAAAATATCTTCAAAAAATAAATATTTTGGTGTGTCACCCCTCCCTCTTAAACACGATTTTATTAATATTGAAATGAGACTGTCCTCAAGTCAGACCTAACCAACCAACCAAGTTTCATTAATATCGGTTTAGTGGTTCATGAGTTCTGTGTGTGGTAAGGATTCAGAGGACAGACAGACAGACACGGAACGAAAAGTATTTGTCTTGACCTGAAACGGAAAGATCAAGTTAAAATTTTGAAATCGGAGAATAATTATTTTTTTTTTTAAACGAACACAGAGCTCGTATCTTCTATAAGGCGAAGAAGCTATAAAAGTAAACAAAAAATGGTATTTATTATTTTAAAAATGTTTTTACTTTCTTATACCCATTTAAATATGAAATAAATATTTTATACAAGTATCTAAGTATAGTAAAGCCGATTTTTTCGAATTCCGGATTTTGATGGAATTATCAATTTTGACCTTCCTTGAATCGATTCTGACTATTTTCGCCATGATGTCGGTCTGTCCGTCTTTTAGAAGGGTTAAATTGTATATTGTAGATTAATTATCGTAAGGAAATAAAACCTCCAATTTTTTAAAAACGATCATTCAACCGGAAACAGTTGTTTATTGATGTCAATTTTTTAATATTAGCACACCCAAAGCATGTTTTGAAGTGTGATATTATAATATTATAATATTATAATGTTGTAGAATACAAATCGATGCACTTGATGGTGACCTTGAAGTCGACCTTGAGGTCGATTTTCAAAAATTGTATAACTGACAAGGAAACATCCCCAGGTGCCACTCTCGGATTTTAATGAAATTTGGTAAAAATGTTAGTTAGGTGAAAATAAAGGACATCTATTTTTTTATTCGTGTCCGTTTTTAAGTTTAGAGGGTAAAATCGACCCTTGAAAGTGAGGGTAAAATTTTTAATTCGTAAATAGCTCATAAACCGCTTAGAATAGTGGCTAGTGTGTATTACAAAATATGTTTGGTATTACAAGTGCTATAAAACAGCATAAATGTGGTACCCCCTATAATTTTTATTTGGGGGGTATAAAGGACCTCCCTCAACTTAAAAAAAAAAAATCTTCCATAAAGTAATAGTGTAGTATTCTAAATACAATAATAAAATTACAAAATAACGTATCTTCAAACTTCGGAGATATCGGCACTTTTGTAGTCTGCCATATACGTAGGTACATATTTACATACTTATACAGTAATATACACATTACAAAAATGCCGATATTTCCGAAGTTTTAAGATACGTTATTTTGAAATTCTATATGATTGTATTCAGAATACTACATTCTATTGATTTATGGAAGAAAACAATTATTTTTTTTAAGTTTAGGAGTGTCCTTTATACACCCCAAATAAAAATTATAGAGTGTACCTAAATCGACCTCAAGGTCGACTTCAAGGTCACCATCAAGTGCATCACTTTGTACTCTACAACATTGGTCCTAATCAGAAAATGTATCGTTTCAGAAATAATTACCCAAAACTGTTTCCATCTCCAAGGTTTGAGGAGTGATTTCTACCCCTAAAAAATGTATTTAGCCGAAATAAAAAAATACGTATTTAATATTTTTCGGTGTTTAATAAGTATATTAAGTTTCATTCAAATCGGTGAGTATCAGTTGGGTAATGTTGCTTGTCAGTAATACGTATAAAAATGTCCCATGGCTTCCATGATGGTAGATATTTTTATATTGGATTATTTTTGAGTGGTTTTTATTTTATCCTTCCTACATTTTTAGACCATTACAATTTTCGCATATTTACAAATATCACAAAAAAGATAAAGGTTCATGATTTTGAATGAGAACTCTTCCAAGATGGTCCCACATTAATTTTAGCCGAAAAGATACGCCACTCTAAAGGGAAAAATTAGAATTTAAAAAAAACTGAAAAGTAAAAATTAATTAAATTTAACAGCCAAGCCAATAAAAAAACATAAAAATAAATAAATAAATAAAATCGACTTCAAAAATTGTTTAATTATATTAAAGTTACACAAAAAAAGTGCGGAGCCAAAAAAGCGACCTATATAACATTGTAGTATAGGTCGAGCATAGCCGAAATCCAAATTTTTGGAATTTTCTGCTTACCAGTTTTTTTTTATTTGAGCTTGAATTTTGGTTTTAGCCAACTCGGAAAACTTCAACCTAAACCCAAAATTCAATCTTAAATAAAAAAAAAACTGGTAAGCAGAAAATTTCAAAATTTTGGATTTCGACCATGCTTGATTAATACTACAATGCTATATAGGTCGCTTTTTTGGCTCCGCACTTTTTTTTGTGTACCTGTAAGTTTCGTTGAAGTACACGTACAGTTTTATTTTATTTTTTGAGTTTTTTTAAATTGTTAAGAATATGTTATTAATCTAGTTTTTAATCTAGAGTCTAGCTAGAGTCTAAGAAAATAAATTAATATTTATTCTTATTTATAAATGCGTAAGATGAGCAAATTTTACAAGAGAACTGTTTATATAAAACTTCTGTTTGCGCCTGGACTGTTTTAAAAATGATATTGGATGGAAAAAGCCAGGAATATGTGTCACTGAACAAAACGTAGAATAAAAACGATATATTGCATTTAAAATATTTCACATAAAAGAATTCGTTTCTACGCCACTAAAATACGTTTTTACCCTACAGTTTAACCTTTTCATAGACATTTTTATGTTGAAATGTCTTTATTCTGAAGTTTAAATGTCTTTGTTTTCGTATTTCTGACGGTTCCCCTTAAAAATCAATCCTTTGGAAATAATCAATATCTATAACTTTCATCTTGAAACTATGTACAAGTACCTACTCGTATAAGTTACACAGTACACTATGGGAAACACAATGTTTGCAGAAAATATAAGCAAAAAAACATAAATTTCAAGATTGCTGTCACATAGATAAAAAAAGTGAGATTAATAGGTTTTCTTTGGAACCCTAAAAATAGCAAACTACATAATTTGACATCATATAAAGTAATTTTGACGTTTTCATAGCAGAAAAATTTAGATTTAGAATTAATGGCCGGCAGTCATCTGAATACATTATCGGTGTTTATTAAAATTATTCAATAATTAACTACCTTTGGTGAATTTAGTACAAGGAATCACTGTGCATTTACATGGCAGATCTTTTTTAGGGTTCCGAAGAAACCCTATTAATTTCACCGTCCGTCCTTTTCAGTCAATAAGCAAAATATTTGGTAAAATATATAAGCTAGAAACTTGAAATTTATATTGAACATGTAAAATGATGCCCTCTAGTAAAAGATGAACTTTATTTTTAAAAAAATTTCTGGTGGGATGGGGGGAGGGGGGGGGGGTGGGGGGTCTAAAGAGATAAAGCTATGTAAAATAATGATTTTTTTATACCAAGGCATGTGGCACGTCAAAATGTATAACAAAACCAGTGGAATTTGACCCTCTTTCTTATTTTTTTTGAATCGAAAATGGCGCCTGCAGGGGGCTTTAAAGCAAATTAAAAAAATTGTATACTAAGACATGTGGGGTGTCGAAATGTAGATCTCAATTAGTAGAATGTGACTATTTTTTTAATTTTTAATTTTTTTCTAACTCAACAATAGCGTCCCCCAACCAGTAATTTATTTTGTCCACCCCCCATCTAACTTGATAATTACTAGCTCTAAAAATCTGAAAAAATTGGTAACGAGCTTTTGGTGGGACTATCAACGACAAATATTAAAGTCAATTCACATTTTGGAGAAATAAGGTGGGGCGTCAGAGAAATTATTATTTTTATATCTAGGCAAGTGGAGTGTCAAAATGTAAATCTCAATTAGTAGAATATGACACTATTTTTATATTTTTTCTAACTCAAAAATGCACCTGTAAGTGACTCTAAACAGTCCACGTAATACGTATTTCGGAACCCTTGTGACATACACCTGTGTTTATTTTGACTGATTTATTTACTAATAAATATGATAATTAAACAAATATTGATATTTCATTTACTTAGTCTGTCAGATTAATATTTAGTGACAGTTATTTGAAAATATGTTTAGTGATCTAGGATAAATATAAACTATAATTATAAAATAATAAACTACGGAATTTGTGTACATAGATTATTATCTTAACATTATATTTCAAATAGGTTAAATACAAAGAACATTTACAAATAAATACAGATTATACAGAACATTGCATAGAGCAGACATTTAAAAGGGAAATAATAGCGTGAATACAACGCGATATTTCAAGAACACAAATCCTAAAATCGGTTCACCGCTCCTTCTGTATAATCTGAACATAATCTCGAACAAAAGAATTCGCTCAGATGTGTAACGTGAATTTCGACCGTTTGAATAATCTGGAAGGCGCTAGAGAAAGAGTTTTTAGGTAGAAAAATATTTAGAACCTGATACAGTTGAGATTACTTTAAGCTAACTTTTCTTAACATTTAAATGGATCGACCTAAATTAAACTTTTTAAAAAAAAACGAAAAATTCAAAACAAGTTTAATAATTTATAAATTGTATAAACTAATCGAATTATAATTTAAAATAGAAATAAAAATATCTGCCATGGAAGTCAGGGAACTTTTTTTTTTTTTCTTATTATTATTTATTGTTATTTTGTATTACAAAAAAAGTTTTAACAATTAAAATTATTAGTTACATAAATAAAACAAAATTTTATTTTAAAGAAATCAACGGGAAAGTATTTTGAAATACCCGATACTTAAATAATTCGGGCAAGACATACACAAGTGTATGTCATAAGGGTTCCGAAGTACGTACTACGTGGAATGTTTGGAACCACTTACAGGTGCATTTTTAAGTTAGAAAAAAATATAAAAAAGTGTCAAGTTCTACTAATTGAGATCTATATTTTGACACCCCCTTGCCTAGATATCAAAATAAAAAATTCTATGACACCCCTCCCTATAATTCCAAAATTTAAAATTATATTGTTGACTTTAGTATTTGTCGTTGGTAGTCCCATCAAAGCCTCGTTATCAAATTTTTTTCAGATTTTTTGAGCCAGTAGTTACCGAGCTAGAGGTAGGGTGAACAAAATAAAATATTGCTTTTAGCCCCCCACAGGCAACATTTTTGTTAGAAAAAAAATAAAAAATATAGTAATGTTCTACTAATTGAGATGTACATTTTGACATCCCACATGCCTAGATATGAAATTAAAAATTTAAAATTTAAAAGTGTATGCCATAAGGGTTCCGAAGTACGTACTACGTGAAATGTTTGGAACCACTTACAGGTGCATTTTTAAGTTAAAGTTAAAATATAAAAAAATGTCAAGTTCTACTAATTGAGATCTATATTTTGACATACCACATGCCTAGATATCAAAAAAAAAAATTATGACGCCCCTCCCTATAATTCCAAAATTTAAAATTATATTGTTGACTTTAGTATTTGTCGTTGGTAGTCCCACCAAAGCCTCGTTACCAAATTTTTTTCATTTTTTTTGAGCCAGTAGTTACAGAGATAGAGGGTGGGGGACAGAATAAAACACTGCTTTTAGCCCCCTACAGGCGCCATTTTTGAGTTAGAAAAAAATAAAAAATATGGTCATGTTCTACGAATTGAGATGTACATTTTGACATATCACATGCCTAGATATGAAAATAAAATTTTTAAATTCTCTTACACCCCTCCCTATTATTCCAAAATTTAAAATTATATTGTTGACTTTAGTATTTGTCGTTGGTAGTCCCACCAAAACCTCGTTACCAAATTATTTTCACATTTTTTGAGCCGATAGTTACAGAGTTAGAGGAGAGGGGACAAAATAAACTGCTTTTAGCCCCCTACAGGCGCCATTTTTAAATTAAAAAAAAATATGGCCAAATTCTGCTAATATTTTTTTTACCTAGCTTTAGATATTCTTATTGCCCCCCTTGAAAAATTATTTATTGAATAAATTTGTACATATTTTACTAGAGGGTGTCATTTTACATGTTCAATAAAAATTTTAAGTTTCTAGCTTATATAGTTTACGAGTTATTTAGCTTAGAGTGAAAAGGACGGACAGACGGACGGACGACAAAGTGAGATTAATAGGGTTTCTTCGGAACCCTAAAAAACGTTATAAAAATATAAATTGTTTTGTGTGGCCGCGGGCCGCACATAAGGACGTGGCGGGCCGCAGGTTGGCCATCCCTACTTTAAAGGTTCAATGCACTCACAATAAAAAGATTGCACAGATCTGATCCACATAACTATGTACCGCAGTTTAGAGGTAAACACAAATACACAATAATATCGCACATGTTTATTTATTTTATACCTTTTCTTTTTCCTGTTTCCAATACATCACGTAATACATCAGACATTTATCTTTCATATCAGGAAAATAACATCATGGAAAAGGTGGTGATACTTCAGTTGAAGACGAAAACACGAGAAACAATATGTTTTTTTATACATTTGATTTTTGAATGATATATTTGATATTTGTATGTGCAATTTTAGATTTGATTGATTTTAATATGCATTACTTTTTGAAAGATGTTTGCATGAAACTAGAGAATTAAGCCGTCAAAAGTGACAAGGGTGGAGGTCAAAATTTTGGGAAACATGTTTTATTGATATGTAATTTTAGAGAGGAAAAAATCGGGAGCAAAATCGGTTACTTATGTGCACCCTATTTTTTTAAATACTGGAATAGTACATATATGTGTATAAAATAGTATTATTTCGCGTGTACTACGGAATTATTATTTAGGATTTTTTATTCTGCACAGCTCTTTATTAATTTACTACATTCTATTTTTCAATATTTAACGGTTTAGACAGCATATTGCAAAAGACCACGCTGGCGGCGAACTTTTTACCGACTTGATTTACTATTGTCGTCACTGCTTATTCATTATGTTACATAACGTTACATAATATATACTATATACTAAAATCAAATAAGTGGTTCTCGAGTGATAAACGCACTAACGGACAGACAGACAGATAGATACGTTGCGTTTTATAGTATACATTGCATGTCACAATTAGTGGTACACTTTTTCAATGAAACGCAGTTTTGTTAAGAATTTTCATCAATGTGGTTTTATTACAAAGCCCTAATTTTCAGCTTTTTCCGTTCATTAATAGGGGGGGGGGGGGCAAATACGTACAAATTTTCTATATTTCTGTTAACCTAAACATACGGGATGATACCAAAAGATGAATGGAATTAAATGTTGATAACAAAAATACTTTATACCTTTAGGGTTGAAAGAAGTTCTATATATATATGTATGTAAATTTTATCATTATCTTGGAATTAATACTTGAAATTGTCACTTTCCATTTTTTACCCCTCTAAAAGTTTTACACTCGCTATCGATGCACCACAAAGTTGCTACTCTTTAGGATTTGAAACATTACATTTAGTTGTTATTCTGAACTATGCAAAAATATTGATATAAAAATTATCAAATATCAAATATTGCACTTGCAAATATTTTTGTAATACACGTTTTTTTCCGGTTCACGATTTTCCCCGTGCATTATAAGCTGTCCCCTACTTAAGCCCGCAGGCCAAACCCGATCTGTGATTGGTTTATATCCGGCCCGAGATTATTTTTTACCTCACTTCAATGCTTGTGCATATTTTTTTTTACCAACTCGATTGCACCAGTCTTGAACAATACTCCAGTGTTGAACATTTTTGAATTAAATGTACCTACTTAATTAGAAATATTTGTTGATATTTGATTATTGCCATAACTGGATATTAATCTACATATACATATACATTTATCTGTCTTATAGTGTGATTTGATGACTATTGATCATTTTGTTTCAAAATAGCGAACAAATAAATGTCGCGGTTAGGCAAACCACCAAGCAAAGTGTATTTTCTTTCTTAATAATTAGTGAAGTGAGTACATTATTTAACAATTCTTTATTTTATAACATTTTTGTCATAGTAATTATCGTTTTGTTATCTTCTCAAGTGGTCATCACTGAGTGTTCATTACTGGAGAAAAAACATAAACAAAATAAGAAGCTATACTTAAAAGAACGGACTTTGGTTATTAAATTGATTTAATAATAGTTAGTTGTTTTATTAGTAGCATGAGTTCATGAGAATTACAAAAAAGTAGCACATCAATACCAAATAAAAATTCGGTCAAGACATACACGGGTGTATGCCATAAGAGTTCCGAAGTACATACTACGTGGACTGTTTGGAGCCAGAGGTGTATTTTTGAGCTAGAAAAAAATATAAAAATATATTTTACTAATTGAGATCTACATTTTGGCACCCCACATGCCTAGATATGAAAATAAAAAATGCTATGACGCCCCTCTCCAAAATTTGAATTTCAGATTTATTGAGCCAATAATTACCGAGTTAGAGGGGGGTGGACAAAATAAAAAACTGCTTTTAGCCCCCTTCTGGTGCCATTTTTGATTTAGAAAAAAAATAAGAAAAAGGGTGAAATTCCACTGATTTGGTTATACCATACATTTTAACGTGCCACATGTCTTGGTATAAAAAAAATATAATTTTGTCTAGCTTTAGCCCCTTCGCGCCCCCTCTGAAAAATTATTTTTTCAAAATAGTTATTTGTGTATCTAGGGTGTAAAATGATAGTTTTTCGCACGAGTGTGAATGTTTGTCAGTCGAGGCGTTAGCCGAGACTGACAATCACTCGAGTGCGAAAAACGCATTTTACACCCGAGGTGCACACAATATTTATTCTACAACAAAGAACATAAGTGTGCACCACCAGCGATATCAGAAGCTGCAAATTCTATAATTTTAAATTTACTATCTGCAAAATCTAAATTGATAAATAAAAATTACACATTATACCATGAATTGTGCCAAAAAAAACCCTAAACGTATTGTTTATATTTTATTTAATTTTATTAATAATTTTGTTTATTACAATAATTAATATAGTATACTTAAATTTTAGTAATTTGTTTAATACTATAATACAATAATATTTATAAAATTCATTAATCGTAAAAAAATGTAAAAATGTACATATGTGTTACTATGGAAACACTTTTGCGCACGCCGTGCGTGAAAAAACATTTTACGCACGGCGAGCGCAAAACTACTACTTTACACACTGAAATGTCAATGAAAAAGCCTACTTTTTTACACGGTTGTAGAAAATACATATTTTACATCATTTACCATGTTTAGTAAAAATTTCAAGTTTCTAACTTATATATATTTTACGAGATATTTTGCTTTGAATGAAAAAGACGGACGGACGGGTGGACGATAAAGTAAGATTAATAGGGTTTCTTCGGAACCCTAAAAACAATATACATTTCTCTTAAAGCGTTCAAAAGTGGTGCCAGTACCTTATCACACTTTACAAGTTCCTAAACTAATTAAAGAAAGATTAATTGAAATTAAAATAATATTTAAATACTCATAACCATTATTTAGTTATTCTCGATATACATAACTTTTTTTTTTCAACGCGGTATATCTCTGAACAAATGTCAATTGAAATATTTATACGGATGGGCAATTTTCTACAACATTGGTTTACAAACATTCGAATCGAAACAGGAACTACTGACTTACAGGAAATTGATCTGTAGAAGTCACCTCTCCCCCTCAACATACTGTTATTTCCCTGTTTGTCAAAGGCATATGCCACGTAGTACAAAAATACGTAGGCTCTTTGTTAAAGGAAGAAGAGAAAACTTTTGTCGCTTATAGTTAATTGATCGAATAGAGCTTTGAAGAAATTCTGTGGGTTTCTTTAAGTTAAATATTTTCTTAGACAGAATGAAATCTATTAAGATTGATTCCTCCTTCTAAAACAAGTTTAAAAATGTAAACTATTTATTCGTTTCTAAATGAAAATAGCTTAGTTTGGCCATAAAATACACAATCCTTAAACTTTTTAAAATGTATTAGTTAATAAGGTTGTCAACTTGCAATTAGTCAATATAAGTAACAATAGTGATTATGTAAGTACATTTGAAAACATAATACAATAAAACGGCCAAGTGCGTGTTGGGCACGCACATGATAGGTTTCCGTAGTCATTGCATTACGATTTATAAACAAGAGTAATTTCAATTTTTTTTATAAACTATCTAGCTACAGTATTCGTTATAATTTTCATTGAAAGTACTAACTAAAAGCTACATTCTGGATTTTTTGCATTGATAGTTTAAAAAGTAGAAGAGGGGAGCGCTCTTAGTCATACAAATCTGAAAATTTTGTGATTGCTGAGTATTTATTTTTTAGCTTTTAATTTAATATAATAAATTCAATAATAACGGTTCAGTGGTTCATGAGTTATGCGTGTGACAAGGATTCAGAGGACAGACACAGACAGACTAACATGGAACGAAAAGTGTATAATTTTTCCCATTTTAAAACGATCACAAAGCTTGTCTTATCTTCGATATGGCGAGAAAGCAAAAGGATAAGTGCGAGTAGAACTCGCGCCCTGGGGGTTCCGTACCGTCATATAAAACTTAATTATTGACAATAGAATGAACCCCATTTCCAAGGCGTCTTTGTGTGCAGGTGTCTTTACGTAGACGCTCTGTATGAAAAGAACCGCAAAATTAATGATTTTCGGATTTTTACTTATACTATGAGACCTTCCTTCATGTCAAATTTCATGATTCTAGGTCAACGGGAAGCACCCTTAAGGTTTCGATGATCGGTCAGTGACTCTCAAAATAAAGGCCGTATCTTTTTATTGAATTGATATTTTTAAAGGATTATAAGGCTGTATTTGGTATTAAACGCTGCATTTGATTCGTTATAACTTACGATATCACACTAAAACACTTCAACTAACTAACTAAGAATATAAAAGGAAATGTTTTTTACAGCTACTCAAAAGGGCGCATGTGTAAATAGGGTATAAATATTAGTTATAATGGGTGGTTAGTTTCAATTTGATTCCTTTAACCGTTTCTGAGAAAAAGGAACAAACAGACAAACAGAACCATAAAAAATTACCAAAATTTTAGTGTACATAGATAACAAGTAGATAAACTCTTTATAGTCTAAATACTTTCTAATAAAAACATAACAGTCTACGTGAGAATTAAACATGTAAACAAACTAAACGTAAATAAAATTCCATTTCAACACATTATAATGTTTCAAATAAAGTGCACTAATTATTTCTTCAGATATATTTAAGACCAAACATAAATTAATTGTCGATATTTTAGCGTGGATCGGAATGTGCTATGGTTACACCTCACTCAAAGTAAATGGCTCGTCGATTGCTTTTAAATTGAATTATTAATGTAATTTTCCCGTGCCCTGTACTCCTTTAAACGAGAAAGCGGTATAATAAAAATACATATAGTAGTTATATCAATCAATATAATGCAGTTAATAAGGTATGGTTATACATATAATAGTTAAACTAACCACATAATACATAATATCTGGACATGTATAATTAATATAGATTACAAGACGATTGTATACATTGCGGATCTTGGCTTCTGGGTGCAAGCCGCGTTGATACCGGCCAACGTTTCGTCACACATTGCAGTGAACATCTTCGGGGTTCTTCTAAAAGTGCATAGATGCGATTGTATATTACATTATAATATTATTACATTATAATATATAATATATAATATATTTTAAAAATTCAGAGTCGACATGTCCCCCAAATTTTCAATTTAAATTTTGTAAATAAATAAAAATTATTTAAACAAAATTTTTTTGTAGCGAAATATTTTTTTATATAAATTTCATACATTTTTCCATAAAACTGTTGATATCTTGTAGTTTTACCCTATCTTTAATAGTTTTTGAAAAAAGTACGTCACATTTTCAAAAGTCGATATTTTTTGGAGGAAATTTTTTTTTACTTCATCCCCTGTCACGTTGGTATTAGTTTAATTCGATGCGGTGGGAAAAATACTACGGGGGAGGGAGTTTTAGGGGGGGGACCCCGTATCTCGTAAAGGAACCAAGATATGTACGATTTTGTATAATGAATAAAACGCAAAACAAAAGAACAATTTATATTTCGCCCCCTGTCACGTATGAAGTGTAGTAAATAGTTTCGAAATCCATGCGAGCGAAGCCGCGGATATCAGCGAGTATATGGCGACTTCTATAAGGGTATCGTATTCATAAAAATTCAGTAGAACAATAAATGTAAAACAATATTCCTATATTATATTTCTCCATAATATCAAAGTTATATATTTATAGATTTATCTTTTCGATCACTCTTTTATAAAATCAGAACCCCTATATGCAGGTATTAGATTTCCGTTTATCTTTGAATAGATCTAGATATAAATATAAAAAATTTCATTTGATTTTTTATATATAATATTCGCGATTTTATATTTGTTTCTATTTACAATTTCAAACAAAAAATATACAATTGGTCTAGGCTTAAATATTTGTTTACAGAATTTTCAACAGAGCGTAAACATTTTAACATAACGTTTGATTATACAATATTTTTTGTATCAATGGTTTTTTTTAGTTAATTGATTTCAATTCTAATACACGTACGTTTCTATATTATTTATACATGATTTTAATTAAAAGTATACAACAATTAAAACTTTTAACAAAAAACTATAACGTAAATATAAATTTAAAAGGTCAAAGGTGCAGTAATATTTATGTAGAGTTAACCGTCTATTTATAAACCATGATTAACGTTTATTCTAAACTTATCATCCTTATTATATATAAAGCTCAACGTCTCTCTGTCTGTCTGTCTATCCGTTACTGCGTTTATCACTCGAAAACCACTTATCCGATTTACTTGGCTTCTTTTTTAATTCATAGGTAAGTTTTTTGTCCAGGTTATAGGCTATCTTTTGTAACGTTAGGTAACAAACTAAGTAGTGACGATTATAGTAAATCAAGTCGGAAAAAAGTTTGCCACCAGCGCGCCCTTTGCAGTACGCTGCCTAAACCGTTCAATATTGAATAAAATAATGTATTAAAGAACTGTGTAGAATAAAAAGATCTAAGATAAAGTCCGCGACACTATATGTCTAACTTTTATATTTAAGCCACTATGACTTCTTTTACATTACAAAGAAAATTAAAAAAAATTGGGTTCTGTTTACGTGGACTTATGACCTGCAAAACATTAATCCTCATCAAATTATGATTTCATCGTCATAAGTATTTAATGTAGATATAATTTGCTCTTTACAGCATCCAATTTGGTCTTTTGGTTTAGGAAATAACTTGAAATATATATACAGTAACATATTATTCGCGGTAATTCGCGCGAACTACGATGAAGTGTCGCGGGGCAGAAGGAAGATTTTGCGCTCGGCCTGCAGTTGTTTACTTTGTTTTCAATTATTAACTTTTAAATTTAAACAGGACAAAAATTATTTGTAATTTTTGTTCTGATTCGTTTTTTTTAGTAATTTAGGTTATGATTAGTTATTATAACGATAATAATTAATCGTGTTTGTACTTAATTCAACTATAGTTTTCACGAATCCTAAACAATAATTCCGTAGTTAACGTAGGCGAAGCTGCGCGGGTACAGCTAATGGTTAATAAACGGACAATTTACTAATAGTGAATTTTATTTTATTTCAGTGACCTATATTTTCTACCATTTTGTTGTTACGGCAGGTATATTCAGGTTTCTTTTCAGGAGTTGAATTTAATAATCCAAATCTAAGGTCGCGTGGGGTTAAATAAAACTCAGACTCATGATGTGCTTGCGTATCCTGTACCTCCTGACCCCGTCAGCTACTGGTAATGGTATATTTTCCGATAGCTGCTGAGACGATCTTTCCAATGCTATGCGTTTTTAATATTTCATGCAGGTATTTTCGCGTGTTTCAGCCGACATTCTGATTTTTTTTATTATATAATATTTTTCAGTCACTGAAACTGGTTAAATGTTTTGATTTGCACTTGCACCTCGTAGATCTAATCGAGATTTATAACTTGAAAAACCAACGTAATAGCTGCCCTGAGTGCAGTGGCGGATTTGCCAGCAGGCTGAGTAAGCTGGAGTCTAGGGTGGCAGATTTTAGGGGCGGCAAATTTGGGAACAACATTTTGTTTTTGTCTTACAGAAATTAAAATGATTCATATTTATATACCTAAAATAGCTGGGCCCGCGCGGCTTCGCTCAAGTCAGAACTAAAGGACAAGATTTCATACGACGATATAATTGATGATTTTGCGAATAGAAAATCGCGCAAAAAGGTATTGTAAAACTTTCATAACTTAATTAATTGAATTTCATCGTCATCATCAGCCGGATTATTACCAGATAATTGAATATATTGTTTTTAAACTGTAAGTAAGCGCAATAAAAATTATTTAATTACGTTTACCGAATGTACATTATTGTGTAAGTAGTATTAACGCATACCTTACTCCGCCTTATTAGTAGTAGGTACTAGTACATGATTGAGCTTTTATTAGCTCTGAAATATACCCAAAAACTATATCTTGTGCAATCTTAACTAAATCGTTGGGTTGTAAAAATAATCTTGAAACTGACACATCGATCTCCTAGTTCACAATCATACTAATTACGGGAAAAAGGTGGTGTAATTAAGACGATAGTGCACAAATCATAAAGTTACAATTTCATTGACAAAAAAATTGTAATTAATATGATTGTGAACTAGGGTATCGAATTGTAGAGGTCGGTAGGGGCGGAAAATGTGTAAATCCGCCACTGCCTGAGTGTCGAGATATACTGATTGTAAATTTATTATGATCACTGCGCGTTTGTTTGTCTATAAAATCTCCTAACTAATAAACTATAAATAGATTAATATCAATAAAATTAAAAAGTCTGTTTTTTTTTCAATTAAATTAATTAATATTTACAGGCGAAATCGTGGAAATACGAAATACATTTTTTTTATATGAAGTTTTTAATTTATTAAAATTAGTCGGACTTTAAGTTTCTGAGTTATTCAGTGGTTTTAGATCACCCTGCAAACGTTACATCAAGTTTCTGAAATACCCCCTACCCCAGTATCTGGCTAGTGTGAAACACTAGACGTTATTCACGTCAAAATGACAGACGGACAACATATAAAGTTTCCGTTTTTTTCATTTTGAGGTACGAAACACTAAAAATGTTATAGCAGTGGGAATATTGAACATAAAAAAAATTATTATGTATCATCAGTTTTAGTATTTATTTTTTAAATCGATATTTAAAAGTTTCTGAAATAAAAAAAATCTGTATGGAGAACCATACATGACTTCCATGTTCTAAAAACGCACTAAAACTCTATTTTTATTAGTTTTCTAATAGTTGCATTTGTTTCCAAGGCAACATGAATTAAAAATTCAAATTTCGAGGGTGATTTTCACTCCTTTAATGGCTGTTTACAAAAAAATAATGACCTTTAGGTTCAATTGAACTGCAAATGTATCAAGTTTTATCAAAATAAGTGAGATAATACTCGCAACATTCACTTTTTAGACCTTAAAAGGTATAAAATTACGAATATTTCTAAAACCCTTAATCCGATTAGCACCTGGAGTACTTACCGAGACAAACATTTTCCCCAAAAATAATTCAAAGCGTTACATTTTTACAGTAGTTATCGTCAACGAAAGAAAATTCTACATTCAGACGCACAAACACACGCACAGCCGTTTTGAAGATAGAACAATCAGAATCTGTTCTTATCTTGGACACAATTTTTCGACGGTATACAATAGGTACTTCCATTTCTTTCGGAACATGGAAGTAAAAACAAAAACCAATCGTTTATAAATGGTCGGATTATTCAAGGTTAGCAATACTTATTTATTTTTCCAAATAAAAAAAAAATGCAAATTCAATATACATTAAAGTAATCTAGAACTTATCTAGAACGATTTATACTCGCATTCACCAAACAACGTATTCACGCCCATTTTCAATCTCCGTCAGACAACCAGTTTACATACACGACATTTACGATATGTATAAAACAGTGGTACTAAAACAAATCACATTATTGTCTTCAATCTATCTATTAAAAATAATTATTTTGTTTTCTGATTTATAATTCACTAACTCAATACTCAGGTACTAAATAAAATATCCAAGTGCGTGTTGGACACGCACAAGATAGAGTTCCGTTGCCATTGTCACTAACATTCTCTTCAACTAATATTATATACTTGATAATACCAATCAAGAGCTATTTCATGTTGACAAAAGATGAAATCTCTATAAAAGTGTACGTGTTCGTATGAAGATTTATAAGAAAGTTATTTCAAAATTTTTCATAAACTATTTTTGCTACAGTGTTCGTTATAATTTTCATTAAAAGTACTTATTAAAAGATACATCCTAGATTTTTTGCATCGATAGTTTAAAAATTTAGAGGGGGGGTGCTCTAATAACGACTTTGAAAACAAATATCTCGTGACTGAAGGGTTAAAATCAAAAGGCCCCAAAACATTTTTGTTGCATTTAAGGGGACCTATTTAATGATAGAGTATGTGAAAAAAGAGTACACTTTTCAGTCTATGAGAGGTGGATCTAAAAAATAGTTTTATCAAAAATCTGACATACAGAAGACAGACAGACGAACAGAGCGAACCTATTAGGGTTCCTAGTTTTCTTCGGAACCTTAAAAATCGTTGAGATCTAAACGATTCATGTATCTAGAATAATCTAAATCATTGATTATAATTTCTAGATCTAACTTTTTATTAATTAATATGTTGGATTTAGGTTAGGTTAGTTTACAACAAATAATGTCAAACAAATAGGTAATAGATATGTATATCAAAACTAAACAACGTTATAAAGCTAAAAATATATGCTTTCATCGAGTGAATTTATCTGATATTTTTTATACAAACTTTACTACAGTGGTTCTCAAATGGAGTGTCGCTGATACGTCAAAATGGTTTCTTGAGACTGTATAATTATTTATAAAAAAAAAAAAAAAATTCGGTGCTCTAAATTTTAATTTTTTTAGATTTTATATTCTTACGCCAATTTACGAAATATGTACATAAAATATGTACTAGAACGCCACATTATCACGAATTTTCTCGGTTTATATTCACCTAAATTGACAAAGTTGAGGAAAACTTTTGATATTTTTACTGAAAATGAGTTAACGATGACATAATTTTATAGGAAACGCAAACACGCATGTCAAACACAATTGGGTATACATAATAAAATTATATTATTAATTATATCTAGCCATTTAATATAAAAAACATAGTTTTAAAAAAAACACGCTTGGGCTTATTGTTGGCGATTGAGGAGTTCCTATGACAATCTCCCGCCTTCATTATCATACATACATACATGGTATTATATCATTGTATTGTCTTCAGAATTACATAGGTTTGCAAAGGGTTAAATCAATACGACAATAGGAATGATGTCTAATTTTTTAAAACTATTTTATGATGATCTTACGTGTCTCTTATTTACAAAAAAATGCTTATTTCTGCAGAAAATAAAGGTTTAATCACAAAAATTGACCCTTTTAAAACTAATTTTGAATTAGACGCCAAAACGCTCGCTGGTATCATGGCGCATTTTTGACGTCACGTCTATGTAAACACTCCTTGTCAACTATAATAAATCCTTGTTCCATCGCTAATGTTTCTCTGTTTTACTTTTGGTAACACAAAACTGAGCAAATTGATAATTTAAAACCACAAAATATTTTATAAACATGAAACAACAATGACGTTTACATAGCCGTGACGTCATCCACTCTGACTGGTGTTTTATCAAACATGGCGGATTGCTGTATTTTGCGTTTTTATTTTAACAAAAATCATATTAATCTCGCTTTTAATATAAAAATAAATACATTTTTTAGAATCGTTTTAATTTATTTCATTATTTAAAATCATAATTTCAGTGATACTTTGTTACTGGCATCATGCCTATTAGAAGTGGGTGAAAAGTGAGTTGTAAGATTTGCTTATAACATGTGGAAATAACAGGTCCAGCTTTTATTAAAGCGTGTTTAAACAAAAATTACTCAAAAATAAATAAATAATTTAAAATATAAATAAAACGGCCAAGTGCGTTTTGGGCACACACATTATAGGGTTCCTAGTCATTACGTTTTTTTAAAAAGATTTATTTCAATTTTTTTATAAACTGATTTATTTTAGATTTTTTGAATCCATAGTTTAGAAATTAGAGGGGTGGGGGACTCTCTAATTATAAAATTTAAATACAAATACCTATATCGTGACTAGTGTGTTTGCAATAAACTTTTCACATTAATTTTTATTCTTTCATAAATTAGTCTATAATAATTATTATTTAATTATTATAATTATTATTCATTATTGACATTGAAGTTGGGTTATGAATGATTGAGAGATTATTGTCATGTATGATGATTTTCTATTTATCTTTTATATAATGAACTAGCTGGGCCCGCGCGGCTTCGCCTGTAACGTTTTATGTCTTCCGATGTCATTTTTTAACCTCTACATAAACGTCTGCTCATTTTTTAATTTAGTGACAGTGTTGTCAAATTATAATTTTTTTCCGAAAAATAATCCATATTCAGGCTCAACTTTAAAAAATCGTAGCGACCTCGTTTTTTTTGAAGCGATGAATTTTTTTAGCAATATTGTTAGTCCAGGTAAAGAGTAACATTTTGATAATAAAAAATTTTAATTTAGTTCTACAGGGTATTAATAAAAAAATGCCAAAGTTTGCAATCTTCAAAATGATAAAACCCTTTTTTTATTTCACTATTCGATGTTTTTTTTCTCCTTTTCAATTTGTATAGGGGATATCTTATGTCTAAACCCCATACTTTCTGAGATATTCAATAATTTTCACAAAAGTAATCAATTCAACACTTTTTTATGCACCGAAGTAGGCTGTACTGATGCAAAAGAAATGCCAAAATGTAAGTACTTAAGTATCAATGTAACATTTGATTAAATTTTATAATTAAAACGGATAATACTTATGTAATAAAACTATTTATTTTATTCAAAAAACTATGATAAGTAACAAAATTGAAAATATATATTAAAGATAAAATACTACAATAAATGTTCGAAATGTATTCCATTTTCATCCAGGCACAAGTCAATTTACCGGCATTTGTTTTGTAATTGTTTCGCATTTATTTTGCATTTGTTTGGCCTACTTCGGTGCATAGAAACGTGGTGAAATGGTTACTTTTGAGAAAATTATTGAATATCTCAGAAAGTATGGGGTTTAGACATAAGATATCCCCTATACAAATTGAAAAAGAGAAGAAAACCCATTGAATAGTGAAATAAAAAAAGGGTAGTCACATTTGAAAAAATGAGTTTTATCATTTTGACGATTGCAAACTTTGGCATTTTTTTATTAATACCCTGTAGAACTAAATTAAAATTGTTTATTATCAAAATGTTACTCTTTACCTGGACTAACATTATTGCTAAAAAAATTCATCGCTTCAAAAAAAAACGAGGTCGCTACGATTTTTTAAAGTTGAGCCTGAATATGGATTATTTTTCGGAAAAAAATTATAATTTGGCAAAACTGTCACTAAATTAAAAAATGAGCAGACGTTTATGTAGAGGTTAAAAAATGACATCGGAAGACATAAAACGTTACAGGGTATTCTATTTAAAAAAATCTTTGTTTTTGTTATATCGCAAAAATGGAACACCCTGTATTGTTGAAAATAATTTTACGACGTTGATCTTTTCAAACCAATAATATTATGTACCAAACTTTTTTTCTATCTCCTACGGGAAGTGCGCTAGGAAAGCCGGACGCACTATTGAACTATCCTGTATAGTTGAATTAAGTACAAACACGACTAGATATTTTTCTAATAAAAACCAAACAACACTTAAATTACCTACCTAACAAAAGCGAATCAGAACAAAAAGTAAAAATAATTTTTGTTCTATTTAAATTTAAAATTTAAATTATTGAAAACAAAATAAACAATTGACAATCAAAAGAATACCGGCCTGTTCCCTCTGCCCAACGTCTAGTTGGCACGCTCTCTCCTTGCCGCACGCCGCGACACGGGTCGTCATCGAGCGAATAATATGTTCCCGTATATACATATATTTCGATATTTTCTAAACTATACAACCAAATTGGATGCTGTAAAGGGCACATTATATCTACATTAAGTACTTATGACGATGAAATAATTTATTTCGATTAGGATTAATGTTTTGCAGATCATAAGTCCACGTAAACATAACCCACATATTTTTAATTTTCTTTGTAACATAAAAGCAGTCATTATGGCTTAAATACAAAAGTTAGATATATGGCGTCGTGGACTTTATTGTAGATCTTTTGATTCTACACAATTCTTTAATACAGTATTTTGTTCAATATTGAACCGTTTAGGCAGCGTATTGCAAAACAGCGCGCCGACGGCAATTTTTTTTCCGACTTGATTTACTATTATCGTCACTGCTTACAATTAGTTGTTATCTTACCTAACGTAACAAAATATAGCCTATAACCTGGCCAGAGAACGTACCTATGAATTAAAAAAAATACGTAAATCGGATAAGTGGTTCTTGAGTAATAAGCGCACTAACGGACAGACACACAGATAGACAGACAGACAGAGACACGTTGAGCTTTATATATATAGATTGGTTTTTTTATAGATAACTCCAGTTTTTGACATCAAAAATAAATCAAATAATGACCTTAGATTCTGTTATAGCTTCAGAAATGATTGTTCATAATTCAAATAGTGACTATTCATTATGAACTAGTGATTTTTAACTAATTCAGTTTTAGATATATGTATGTAATTCAGGCATTCTATAGAATTCCTAGGAATTCTATACAATGCCTGACGATTTCAGGCAAAGTATGAAATATTTGTTTAATAGAAATTTATTATATACTTTGCCTAGGCATTATATAGAATCCCTAGGAATTCTATAGAATGCCATGATAATATTAGGAAATGTATGAAATAAAAGACAAAATGATATTAATAAAGCAGATAGGTATTATTTAATTAATTTTAAAAAGTCCAAATTCATATTATGTAAGATTTAGGTCTTTCATTGTTAAAATAACAAAACCACATAAACAATAGTATAACATTTGATATTTATTATAATAAATAAAATAAAATAATCATATTCGTCCAGACGTGTATTAAGTAAGATTTAAGGCCCTTATTGTAAAAATAACAAATTCACAGAAACAATATACCTACATAGTACATACATTTTTCTATTATACCTATAACGCGTAAATATAAAATGTTTATTTTGATAAATAATTCAGTATTGTATCGACAATATTGAATTATAATTTAGAAACCTACCTACAGCTATCGAGAATGAACCAAGATTTTTTTATTGTATATTTGCATCAGTATTTTATAACATAAAGTAAGGCAACATCTGTACCTGGACCAAAATTGATCGATTCACCCTATTTATGTTTATATTTCATACATTGCCGGCTATCAATTAGGTATTCTATAGAATGCCTAGGAAATGTATATAATCAAATTAATTTCATACATTGCCTGGTGATTTTAGGCATTCTATAGAATACCTAGGAATTCTATAGAATGCCGTATTTCATATATTGCCGGTAACAGATATATAAAAGTAAAAAACAAGATTTCACATTCTCCGCCACAGCTTTTGTAAACCACTGTTGTAAAGCACACTAGAGAGAATTAAACAGAGACAGACACATTAAACGATTTATGCCTGTTTTTGCGGAGTTGATAATTTATTGTCGAGCTCCTTGTATATTCCTCGGGGAACGGTTCGTAGAAGGGTTACTGCATAACGACAAGTAACCACTGTTTTGTACGATATTCTATGATGTTTTGCAGCTACGTTTGAGAGGGGAAGAGACACAGATGGAAATACTGGGTTAATGTGTTTGACCGGAATATCTTGACTTAATTTAGTCAATTTCGAGTACCTTAGTTAACCATTGGTATTATGTAAATACGGTAGAACAGCATTAGTATCCAGCGGTCGAGGCAATCAATCGTCAATACTGTACGCTTTTATTTTTTTAAGTGAAACTTCTTTAGCGAACCTCGACAGAATCTAAAATTCGACACGTTTTAAAGATGAAATGCGTAACTAGATGTGTAAGAGAAATATGGATGAATAGCGCATGCATACAAGTAACTTTACGTCGGTTATGCGTAAGAAAGAAATGAGTAAATGTATAGGAGAAAAGTAGATGATAGCGATTTGCGTACAAATCGGTTATACGTGAAAGAGAGAGAGATGAGTAAATGTATTAGAGAAAGATAGATGAATACGTTCAAGTCAGTTTACGTTGGTGTCAGGCTACATGTTTTATATACAGTTTTTGTGTTAAAATAATAGATTTGATTATTATTTTAATATGTTTAGCTTTATTTATTTAATTCGCACAGCTAATGAAAACAAAAAAAGTTTCACTTCAACCGTGCGCTTATATATGTGGGTGAAGCACACACCACTTTTTTCTATTCACGCGCATAGAGTGAATACGAATACATACGTTTACAACTATAATATTACTTTTCAAATTATTATATATGAACTTTATTTTTCAATAATTTTTAATAAAGTACTAAAATTTTTAATATTGTTTGCAATCGATTTAAGTCCTCGCTCCGCACACGAGCGCGACTCAATCTTGATCAGTCAACAGTTTTATGGGAATTGCCGTGAAGAAAAAATACGAATTTTAAAGTTTTTTTGACGTTTGGCAACATGTCAAGCATTCTTGAATACCCAGGACTATAGTATATGTATAGACCTTCATGTTTTGCCACTTCCTCGACGAATTTAATGTTCATTAACTGATCATTTATTCTGAATGAACTTACTAAGTAGGTAATTATTAATAGGAATAATGATAATTAACTAATAATTTTATTTATAAGTAAATAATAATATTATTATAATTATAAAGTTAAAATATCATGCAACCACGCAACTGAAACCGAAATTCGACCTGCAAGTACAGTTGCACGAAACTAGTTGGAGACTGATTGCAAATCAGTTTTGTTTCAGTCGCACCGTGTGCGGAGGGCCATTACGTTACACGTACAAAGTCACCAAACGGTTGCTTAGGCAACTGGTTTGCAATTCTCGTTGCTAAACGGTTGCTCCGTGTGCGGAGGGCCTTAATATTTACTTTTAAATTAATATTATAATCTTATTGTAATCTTTATTGTAAGTGTTATACTTTGTCGTATCTATGGTTTTAGTGTGGTGTTGTCAGACTTGAAATTAAAACATGGATGATTATGACATATAAAATATACCAGGGCTTCGAACCGGAACTGAACCGAGAACCGGAAAAACCGTTATTATAGATCGTTTTTTTTTTGTTCGGTACATGTTAAAATATGTGCGTTAACATGATCTTACTCCCTACTTCAGTTGTTTAGAATTATCATACAAACACCATAAAATGTTCTAAATTATGGTAGAGAATTTTTTAATACAAATAAATTTTTTTTTAATTAATCACTCGGAGATGAATCGAAAACCGGAAAAACTGTTATTATTTTCGGAACAAAAACCGGAACCAAACCGATATATTTTTTTTTTACTCGAACCGGAACAAAAACCGGAACCAAACTGATAAATTTTTTTTTACTCGAACCGGAACGAAAACCGAAACGAAAAAATAACGGTTCGAAGCAGTGCAATATACAATTTGTATGATTTTTTAATTAAGGCGGCAGACCCAGTTTCTTAGGATTTTTTTTTTGGTCACGCATTAAAATAATTAATAACAAATATAAATATGAAAAATATGTATTTACAGAAAATATTATAATTTTTTTATGGCAAAATATTAAAAAATAAGTCGGATACAGCAAATTTGGGAGGGGTCCAAAAAAAGTGTTTTGCCGTGATCACTGCTGCTCGTCACTAGATCATCTGAAATAAAAAAAAGGGATCATTAGTTAATGACATAATGCTCCAGATGAACGAAAGGATTTGAAAAATTTTGAATTTTCACAAAATGAAAGTCAAAGTTCTTTATTCGACTAAAATTTCACTCGCATTTTCGGCTATAAAAAAAATAATAATAGTCCAAAAAAAATCCTTCGTCCATCCGAAGGACAATTATGTATAGAATAAGTAAGAAAATTTCAAACCGATCGGATCGGCAAAGCCGTTCTCAAGAGTGATCCGACTTCGAAAACATTGTTTCGAGAAAAACGCGTTTAAAATTTTGAGTATGATTTGCATGCAGATAAAAAATATATTTTGAAACTTACACTGAATCGTCTATGGACAGGACATTTGTCTGAAATTTTCAGAGAATACTTTTGAAATATTCTACTTTGAGAAAATGCAAAAAAATGATTTTTTTCAAAATTCTAAATGGGTCTGCCCCCTTAATATTTATCACAAAAAGTACCTTTTTTATTTTGAAATAATCTGTAATATTCAATAAATCTAATATTTAGTTTTTTATACTTTTGTCTAATTTATCTAATCTGATTTATGCAAATACATATAGTTGCCAGTATGATTCTCCCGTATTAAAAGTATTAACTTTCATAATTAATTTCTCTCAAACTGTACGGTAGATCGCATTGAATGCTGTTTTATGACATACTTTAAATTCACATTTTTATCTTATAACTCGTCTAGCGATAGAACCACCCAATAGATTCATCTGAATTCATATCCCTACTCTCCCTTATAAATAATATGTGTTTTTGTACCAAAAGATTTATTGTTAGTAACAGTACCTACTTCGAATAAAGTTAAAAAACGCTTATATGTTATTTTAATGTAAGCCAATAAATCATGGATGCGTTGAAGCGGTATTTTGCTGATTTTCAGTCGAAGAATAATGAAAATTTTGTATAGTTGAAAATTTTGTGTAGTTACTCATATTGTCGTCTGAATGACTCGTGTAGACAGTGTTTTGTTATCAAAATTTAATGAGTTCTCAGAATATTCTGTTAAAAACATCACAACAAAAACACAAAACAAGTTATGCATGTTTATTAACAATCAGTTATTTAATTATACCATGAAAAATAATTGGCGTGTATATACGAAGCATGAAATTGTTTATAATTAATTTAAAAATCAACTGTTAAATAAAAAATACAGTTTTTGCGTTTCACAATTTACTTACATAATTATTAAATATTTGATTTCATTCTTTCTGGTAAAATCAATAAGTAGTTCTAATTTGGGACCAAGTTATTTAATATTAAAACTTGAATAAAATATGGTTATGCGAGGTTCACTTCCAGGAAGAAATCGATATTCTATAAATATTAAGAAGGATAGAAAAGTTCAGTTTTATTTATATATCGACACGGCATTGTATAAATTGAATACAGAAATGTATTTGCATTATACATATACAAAAGTATATCTAATTTGTATCGACGTTTGGCCGTAGTTACAGTTACAACCAGGGATCTAAACCTGGACCCGAATCTGAACTCTGAAAAACCGTATTTTTCATGAACCTGAACCCGAACTAAATCGCTATACATATTTCAAAGTTAGCAAACTTGAACTCAAACCATTTTTCTTCAATGATTTTTAAAAGAAATTATAATAAAGTATAAACTTGAAATATGTTCGAATTTCACGCGTATGGTTTGACTTATCAAGTCCATTACTAAAGTTATTATTTTTTGCTTGTTTTATACTATTTATAACTTTATAAATAACGGTATGGAGAACCATAGGGGAGATTGGGGTACATTGGGACGTTTCGAATGTATTTATTAATGAATTTTTTTAAAGCTAAAGTAAATTGGTTCTTAGGCTACAAAATCATGTATACTAGAGATAAGTTTTACCGGTTGATAGCTAATTATATTATATATCGTTTTGGCTTCCAAATACTTATATTTTAACTAATTTTATATAAATGTATAATGTATGTACTCACCTATAATAGGGTGGTTTTTTTGACGTGAATAACGTCTAATGTTTCACGTCAGATACTAGAAGGGGGTTTTTCAGAAACTTGATGTAAAGAGTGATCTAAAACCATTGAATAACTCAGAAACTAAAAATTCGATTGTGATGATTTTGGAATAATTTTAACCGGTGTATAGATCTGTACCCAATAAACAATGCGGTACGGACAGAGGGAGGCTAAAAGTGCAGAGGTTATTTTACGCGCTAGTGTAAATTTATATTAGTATAGTTCGACATTCAGAGCAGCTTTCACGCTAGTTTTGGTCTCAAGTTAAACATCTCCATTAGATCTACGATGTACAAGTACAAATCAAAACATTTAACCAGTTTTTTTTGAGAGAAAAACGTCATATAATAAAAAGAAATGTTCATTTCGTATTTCCATGATTTCGCCTGTAAATATTAATTAATTTAATTGAAACAAAAATAACACTATATTAGAATATATTCTCTACGCAATGACAATTTTAATTTTTTGATTAAAGTTTTTTAAATATGAATTAAAAAATTGTGAATATTCAAATATTCGTAAAAATCATAAGAAATACGAAAACAAAGAGCAAATTGTAAAAAGTAGACGCGTTGTTTTCTAAATTAATATACAGGCTTTTGAATTTTAGTGATATTAATTTATTTTTATTTATTAATTAGAAGATTTTATAGACAAACAAATGCACAGCGATCATTTTGCGCGCTAGCGTAAATTTAAAATCAGTATAACTCGATACTCAGAACAGCCAGCATGCTGGTTTTGGTCTGAAGTTATATAATCACGATTAGATCTACGAGGAACAAGTGCAAATCAAAACATTTAACCAGTTTTAGTGTGTGAAAAACTTTATATAATAAAAAAAATCAGAATGCCGACTAAAACATGCGCAAAAACCAGTATGAAATATTAAAGACGCATAGCTTTGAAAGAGCGGCTCAGCGTTTATTGGAAAATATATCGTTACCAGTGTCTGAGAGGGTCAGGAGATACAGGGGTACGCAAGCACATCATGGGTCTGAGTTTTATTTAACCCCTGGCGCTCATTACCACAATCAACGTGACATAGGCGTACTCAGAATTTTGTTGGGAGTGGAGCAAAACTTTTTTTAGAAACTGATTTAGTCGGCGCGTTTCTCCAAGGACTCCGCGGTAAAGAGGAAGGGGGAGAGGGCTCAAACAGATGGGTAGTTAATCTTATTTTCCTTTGTTTCTTAAATATTCGATTGTTTCTCTGCTTCGCGACTGCAACTTTATAACTTTTTAGTACCTAAAATTCCGCGATTTTTGTCAACTCGATAGCTTACTCTAAATCAATTTTTCGGTGTTACCTATAGAGGTGTACCGGAACTTTTCAATTCCGGCCGGAACCGGAATTATCGGAATTCACAAAAAAAGTCCGGTCGGAATTCTGGCCGGAACCGGATTCTTTTTTCAAAAAGTTCTATTCATATTAATAATAATAACTAAATAATTAAAATAATAATGCATGCGTTTGTATATTATTATCTTAAATTAATAAATGTAGCATTATTTTATATGGTAGTTTTGAAATAGTAGTATGTATGTATTATAAAAAGAACCTTTTTTACATATCCTGTAATTTTTGAACAGCTTCCTAAGATCGAATGTTTTAAATTGTATGTTTATCATCGTTCTTTTCGATCGAATAAAATTACATTTCAAGTGGTAAATTATAAATGTGATAAACAGCATTTAGACAAAGTAATAGAAAAGATGGTATAAATTTGTATAGATAAAATAATGCCTACGATTCGAAATTAAAGCACCAATGCATTACTATAGTACATATGATGTATTATTATAAACAATACTGTTAGATAAGTCTATTCGGAGAGGTTATTCTCGGAGACATATTTTAATTTTTTATGATGGGAATCGATTATATAAGTCTTTGAGAACACATATACACAGTTATACAAAAATAAAGGTTTTACAAAAACTTTTATTGTTAATCAAAGACAAGCATGATTCCATTATTAACAATTTAATAAAACAAAAACATTTGAAGATATCAGGTCCTAATTTTCAGTGAATGTTCTGTACTATAGAATGTTTATTTTCCAGGGGTATCAATTTAAAAAACTTTTAACTTTGTTAGTTATTAAAGCTTAAAAAAACTGTGTTTTCAGCCATTTTAATCAGCGTAGCGGATAAACAAATGAATTTTTTAATTTTTTTCAAAAATGGAGGTTATAGAGAATTTTGTAGCGTTTAATTTTTATTTGAAACTTTTTTTTGTATAATACTTATTTAGACCGCTATTTAGCAAAAAAAAAAAACAGAAAATCTGAAGAATTTTGCAAATTGAAACTCCTGTCGCGGACAACCAAAATCGGAGCAAAATTAGGGTATTATTCTACACCACTTTTGTAACTCATCCTGTAAGTATTAAAACTGTTCTCAAACATTCCTATTTAGGTAATTTTAGCCTAGCCAGCCTGGACTATTATACCGATATGATTGTTTCCGTTAAAATTTTTGTTAATAAAATGTTGTTATATCATAATTATTATTTTTATGTTTAATTTTTAAACAAAAATTACATATATTATTTATGAATTCCTTAGTAGTGAGTAATAATAATTAAATTTCAAAATTCCGGCAAAATTAGGCCAGAATTTATCAGTTCTGGCCGGAACCGGAACCAGAATAAAATCGTGAATTCCGGCCGGACCGGAATTCCGGTTCACCCCTAGATACATATAGGCCAATCATTTTAGATTTAAACTGCGAAAAAAATATCTGTTAGTTGATTTTTTGTATACTTCGTTACGGGGTTTTAATACCGTGTAAAAAATCCCCAACGATATCGTACAGGCGTTGCGAGATATTGAAGGTCTTATGTCACTAAAAACTGTCATTCGCGAATATCTCGCTTCCTATGGCTGGAGGTCAATTATTATTATTATTATTAAATTCTTAAGAAAAATGGTTCTCTCCATACTCTATTTTTGTTTTGAAACAACCGTTTTCATGGTAGAGCATGGAGAAAGAATATTCTCATACGGTATGACGCACTGTATGGGATTTGACTGTTTGTATATGACTATTTGCATTTGAAAAGTTACAGGGCAAAAATTAAAGAGTAAACAATTCTCTATATTATTATGATGTATCATTCGGATTTACTAAAAAATCATTTTTGATCAGATTTAGTAAAATGCACACTGTTTAATGAATAGAAATTTTTCTAGCAAAAAAATATTTAAATACATGTTTGTATTATAACATAACTACACATAAAACATTAAACAGGGTGCATTTTATAATAAAATAATTTTTTTCGATTTTTTAATTTTTGACGTAGGCCTATTGTTAAATGCAGGTCAATTTAAAACAATTATCTACCTTTTCTACTCGATACGTCCAAAGCTTATTTTAGTAGAACGATTAAATAACTTTGCAAAAGCTTAGGATAGATTTTGTACACAAAATTGGACAGAAATGGTAATTTTTCATAAATCGCTATGTGTGTATTGTGTAATTCTACTAAATGTGATTAAAATTGATTAAAAATTATTTTTTAATATATCCGAATGATACATCATATAAAAAATTGTTTACTCTGTAATTTTTCACGTGCAAATAGTCAAATCCCATACAGTGCGTCATACCGTATGAGAAATAAAGCCATACTTTCTCCACGCTCTAATACGAAAACGGTTGTTTTAAAACAAAAATGGAGAAAACTTTTTTTCATAAAAATTTAATAAATTAACCATTTATATAATAACCCTCATTGACCTCCGAGCTATAGAAAGCAAGATATTTGCGAATTACAGTTTTTCGTGACATTAGACCTTCAATATCTCAACGCCGGCACGATATCGTTGGAGACTTTTTACACGTTATTAACTGTTATTTTTTTCACAGATTGGTTGAAAATATCTAAAATTACTGGACTACTAGACATATCGAAAAATATTCATCATTTCCATTGTTTATAAAATCAATGGGGTATTCATTACTATTCAAGCGTAAGACATGTTAATTAAATAGAAATAAAACTGTTTGCGTCATTCACAGGTTTGATCTATGAGTCTGAAATTTTGACAGATTTTTTTTAGATCCAAAGCTAAAACATTGGCCAATAGGAGCGATTTTTTTAAAACACCCTAATGTAACAATAAGAAAGTATATTCTAAGGCTTTTTAAATTCACTATATCAACAAATTCTGTTAATCGTTTTTACTTCGATACGGTAGATTTATATAAATCCAGTCTGTGATTTCACACTGACAAAACAATTTCCATCAGATGTCTATAATTAATTAAACATTACAAATACAATCTCGTCAGTCAAAATTAACAAACGCTCGTCTTTCATTCAGAGCGGTCAAATTGATTTCATGGAAAATCGGTAGAAAGGCCAAACAAATACAGAATATAAATAAACTGTTTAGTAAATACGTTCTTATATTGACACAAGGCGGTAACTTTAATACTGTAGTGTCTATAAAATATAGTATAAAATATATGTCTACATATTTTTATAGGATATTGAAAATTAAAGTTTGGGCGATTCATTCAATGACTGCATAGTTATAGTTATAATATGAGATTTTTTCTAGTTTCTAGATAGCAATGCATTTGGTATCATTGGAGAGACATAAGATGTATTTTATTTTATAAAATAATCAACATTAGTGATAATGAAAATAACAAAAGTTTTACCTTATTTCGTCCAAAATATTTTTTATAATTCCTCTTTTTTATCGACTCCATTTTTCGTATGTATCTGTAAATAGAGATAAATTTTAAACTATGAATAAAATAATGGTTTTAACGACTAGAAATAAAGATTAAATACAATTCTAAATTTTTAAATACTAAAAAATGTCGAATTTAAGATAAGATAATCAGTTGCATAAAATTCCGAATTATTGAAAAAATTCGTCATTCGAATTTTTTGGTTTAAATTAAAAAATAATAATTTCAATAGAATTACGTTTCTTCAAAACACAATAAATACGTATTAAATAAAATAAATAAAAAAAACTGAATATCAAAAATTTTACTGTTTTAATTTCTATAAGGTCATTTGGGTGGGTCGAAAATAAGAAATTTTTGCAGATCGAGTCGTAATAGTGCGTAAAAGTTGTTACTCATTATAGTCCACGGTAATTAGATTAAAATTCGCCATATTAGAAGACAAAAATTATAAAGTTTTGATACTTTGTCCACGAACTCTCAGTAAGGTCGGAATAAGAGATAAAAGTTTCCACCTAAATCGTAGATGGAACATCCCGTTTTACGTAAAAAACTACCCCCGGAATGTAATTTATCCCAGTTTTCCTCATTTTTTATACGAACCATTGTTCAGAGAAAAAAATATAACAGGAATTAAAGATTCTACATGAAATACTACGTAAAAAATGTCATGTGTTCTATTCGGCTAATTCCCAGCCTTCTCTCGCAATCGATGCTCAAAGTGAAGGCGGACTTAACGTAAAAAATGATTATAAAAAGAATTGTAGAACGGAATCACCTCTATGAGATCTATGTAGTACGATTTTTTTTTCAAGCGTTTATTATTGATTTTTTGCCCATTTTTCACAAACGTGCATTCTATTATTTATATGAAGAAGATTTTTTAGTAATATTAACCATCAAAATATGGTAAAATATATAACTGGAATAAATTCCACAACGGGGGTTGTTTTTCACGTGAAAGGGGATGTTCCCTCCTCGAATTAGGTGGGAACTTTTCGGGCTCTTATTCCAAACCCTACTAAGAGTTCGTGGACAATGTACCTATCAAAACATTATGATTTTGTTCTTTTAAAATATCTAATTTACTTGGACTACAAGCATAAAATCATCAAAATTGAAAGCGGTTTTGAAAATTTGACCAAAAAGTGATTTTTTTGAAAATACTAAAAAAATATATACATGTCACATTTCGATGAAAATGGGTTGTATGCATTACTTTGATGACAATTACTCAAAAAAAATCATCAGGGGCCCAAAAGTGATGTGTAAATGGGGTTCGTTTTAGACAAAAATTACCTATTTCGTGTTTTTATGTATGAAGTTTCATTGGCTCATACCATTTTAAAGTAAAAACATGCCATGAAGCAGCATCGCAAATTCCACCCACACTCTACCCAAACAAATATCATATTTATAATACACTAGCTGCTGCCTGCGGCTTCGCTCGCATGAATTTCGAAACCCCCATCCCTATGATATTTTTTCCGCCAGATCAAATGAAACTAATTACAACCATTCATATGTAAAAGAGTGTGAAATATAAATGTTTTCTATATTTTGGTTTTCATTCATTATGCAAAATCGTAATATCTCGACTGCTAAGCGAGATAGGGGGTTGTTTTTCCTTCTAAAACCCCACCCTATGGTATTTTTCCCGCCGGATCGAATAAAATTAATTACAACCCTTCATATGTGACAGGGGGTGAAATATTAAATTTTTCTTTCATTAATATCTCGTATTTTTTTATTAAATATCTTAAATTTTTTCTATATTTTGGTTTTCATTCATTATGCAAAATCGTAAATATCTCGGCTCCTATGCGAGATAGAGGATTATTTTTCCCACTGATCCCTCGCCCCCGTAGTATTTTTCCCGCCGGATCGAATAAAACCAATTACAACCCTTCATATGTAACGGGGGGTTAAATATTAATTACTAAAAAAAATCCACCCTCTTGCAACTCCTTAGGGGTTGAATTTTCAAGATACGAAGTAGCCTATGTCTGTCCTCGGGATGCAAGCTATCTTACTGCGAAATTTCATCAAGATCGGTTCAGTGGTTTAGCCGTGAAAAGGTAACAAACAGACAGACAGAGTATGCAGTATGGATGTTATTATATAATCACTATTTTTTTATTTCGTTACAAATTACGATTTATTGTCAAAGATAGGCATTTGAGCCCATGATAATAGTTGCCCTAAAGACACTATTCCTATTGTTAATCCTAATACACATTTTTTTCATTGGTTTGAGTCAATAGTTGACGCACCAGCAAACATATGGGCCGATCCACACTATCGTGTCGGTCCCGGTCCGGTCTCGCTCCAGTCAAATATTCAGTATAGTAAATACTGTATTGGAGCGTGACTGGAGCGAGACCGGCACGATACCTATAGTGTGGATGCTTTCATTGTTTATTGTTTATTTATATTTTGATTGGAGCGAGACCGGACCGGCACGATAGTCTGGATCGACCCTATATGTGATATTTGAATGGTTGCTCGTTTGGGAAGAATTATTGGTGAACTTTGTGATGCTGCAACCTTCATAGGATATTTTTACTTAAAAGTACGAAAACACATCATACAAAAAACACGAAATTGGTAATTTTTGCCTAAAATGACATCAAAGTAAAAAAATTTGACCCGTAAAATTGTTATTACCATTTAAAAAAAAAACACTTTTTGGTCAAATGTTCGAAACTTTGGGCTCATTGCGCTATCTGAAGATATTGACCAATTAAAAAAATGTAGTGGCGTTATGCTTGTATTAATGAGTAGCAACTTTTGCGCACTATTACGATTCGATCCACGAATATTTACTTTTTTTGACCCACCCTAACAGAAATATAAATTACGTATGTCTTTTCTTTGCAATAAAATAATCAGTTATTTCAAATTAGTGCTTCGACCTGATGTTACCCGGGAATACAAATTTAATCTGTAATAAACCTATTATTTTCATCTCTCGCTATTTATTTACGCGAACTTCTTCTGACGATTGTTTTTTTCCGACTTCATGAAATTTATAAAAAACATCCACAATATATACACCTGAGCCTTCTTCGAGAAACACTCTACCCATTAATGAAAACTGGAATAAAATCTGTTCAGTAGTTACTAAGAAAATTGTGCACATGCAGATAGACAGATAGACGCGGCAAAAGACTTTGTTTATATTATATTTATATTAAACATACTATACTATATACTAGTATGTTTAATATATGATACTATGTACAGTCGCCTGCAGAACTCGTCTGGCACCCTAAAGGCTAGAATCGCTTACAACAGATTCCAAATTAAAAGACAAACATCATCGGTTATCTTTTTCTATCAAGTTTAATATATTTAAATACTAAAATTCGGAATATCAAATATTTATAGCCACAAAAACGTATACAATTTTCAATAGATTACATAATAATTTAATTGCACAAATATATACATATGAGTACCTATTATAAACGAAGAGTAGTTCTTTATCTAGCAAATGAATTTCAAAGTATCTGTCTTTGTTTGATACATGGAGAAATGATTTAAATATTATAATAATCAAATGGGAGGAGCCCAATAAGTTTGTGATAAACGAAAATGAATACAAACTGCAAGACCATTAATGCAGGCGACTGTACATATGTATACATAATAAGAATTATATACTTTGATTTTCTTAACTTTCAAAGATGAAAGTAATAAAAGTAAAAATAAGAATTTGAAAACCAGATTCAATAATTGTAACTAATTGTCAGCTTTTATTGTTGTTTAAATATTACCTATTTCAATTCATAAAAGCGGAATAAATCCAACACGATATTCAAATTTCAATCATTTAACACAACAAACATCTCTGACGTGAGTTTTGTCATTTGTAAATTAAAAATTATCACAGCTTTAACATATTCTCTGTTACTTTGAGTAAATTTATATGTTACTGTCATTACAAATAAGTTCCGGTTTCAACAAAAACATTTATATACGCAGTATTAAAATAATTGAGTGACAGACTTGATAAATTATATTATAAATATTTATACAGGATGTCTCGTAAATATATTATACCAACAAACTTTCGGAAGTTATCGAGGATATTAAAACATTCACCTTTTGTTAATAAACCCATGTTCGCAAACAAACCATTTTAGCAATAGAGCAAAAGAAAGGACCCCGCACAAAAGCAATTAATTTTGCATTTTGGTTGAAATTTTGGGTGGAAATGATAGTTCAAATTATGCTGATCAAAATTTGTAGTAGGTGCAACCTACGAAAATTCATAATAGGCATGATGCCTAATTTTTTAAAACTATTTTATGATGATCTTACGTGTCTTTTATTTCCAAAAATTGACCCTTTTAAAACTAATTTTGAATTTGACGCCAACACGCTCGCAGGTGTCATGGCCTATGTAAACACTCCTTGTTCCATCGCTAATGTTTCTCGGTTTTAATTTTGGTAACACTAAACTGAGCAAATTGATAATTTAAAACCACAAAATAATTTATAAACAGTGCAGATATTAATGAAATAAAAATGACGTTTACGTAGCCGTGACGTCATCCACTCTGACTGGTGTTTTATCAAACATGGTGGATTGCTGTATTTGCGTTTTTATTTTAACAAAAATCATATTAATCTCGCTTTTAATATAAAAATAAATACATTTTTTAGAATCTTTTTAACTTATTTCATTATTTACAATCATAATTTCAGTGATACTTTGTTACTGGCATCATGCCTATTTCTGCTCAAGAGCATCGAAACATTTTATGTTTTATACATGACTTTATACAGGTTGAGTCAGTGGAACAAATAACAGTTGATCGAGAAAAATATTTAACGCAAAAAGGTTAATATAAACAATTAATTATACTTTGACTATCATTTACCCAAGTGACAAAAAATTTCAACCAAAATTTTTTTTGTGCGGGGTCCTTTCTTTTGCACTACTGCTGAAACGACTCATTTGTGGCCATGGGTTTATTAACAAAAAGCGATTATTTTAATGTCCTCGACAACTTGTCATGATTTATTTTATTTATTAACTGAAATATTTGTTCTCATCATAGTATAATTTATAACACAATATTTTTCTGGATATTACAATTATACAGTAATTGATAAGATAACGCATATTGTTAAATCCGCGATAAATCGATAATTATCTCTTGATGTGCGACGCGCCCTGACAAGTTCCGGACGGGCTGATTTGTCTGACGTGTTCGTATAAACTAGATTTCATTTAACGTATAACTATTTATCATGTTTGCGGTTTAATCTTGCAATTATTTTGCGTAAAAGTAATAGTTTATGATTAACTGATTATTTATTAGAATAAATTAAACTTTCTTTCTTCATTCTATATTTATCCTGTTTAGTTTATTTTTATATTCCCACTTTCAGAGGTTCGTGTGATTACGGCCATGTCCGGATATTTTATTTCAAACGATGCAAAATGGTTTTGACGCGGGATTTTGTGACAGACTTGCGGCGAAAAGCAAACGCAGAGGTGCAGATATAGTTTCTTTATAATTGAGTGCTAGCGTGTGGGAAACCAAAAGTCCAGTAGTGTTGATGTTCATCAAGCTGGCTCAATAGTGGTGGTCCCGAAGTGAGACGCGTGTTGGTACTGGTGGAGCTGCAGGCGAACAACAACACTTCCGAGGGAAAATATCATTGGTATTCCAGAGGCATATTGCTTCCTTGCAATATCGAAGTTACGAGAAGCTTTGTGATCGGTTTAGAATGAGACAAAAAAAATGTTCTCCGATTTCAAAATTTTAAATTTACCTTTCCGTTTCACGTTAAGACAAACACTTTTCGTCCCGTGTCTGTCTGTCTGTCCGTCCGTGTGTCCGTCTGTCCCCTGAGTCCTTGTCACACGCATAACTCATGAACCACTGAACCGATATTATTGAAACTTGGTCGGATGGTTGGGTCTGGCTTGAGGACGGTCCCATTTCAAAATCATCAAAATCGTGTGTAAGGGGGAGGGGTGACATCCCAAAATATTTATTTTTTCAAGATATCTCAAGAACGATACATGCTACGTAAAAATGGTATAGAATCTTTTTGTACCATCCGTATTAAGTAAAATTCTGCATGCTTTCTTTTACATCGATATTTCCCGTAAACGGTTTATCCTATGATAAATGAGCAAAGTATATATTTGTCTATTTTGTGTCATACAATCTTATTTAAATGCTCAACTCAGGAAAAATTTAAAAAACAAAAAAAATACTAGATAAAAATCGATGGGCCCACTGGTCCCATACACCCCTGGTTTAAATTACTATTAGTTGATACTGAAAATAGATAACACTTATTAATATTAAACCCTGTAGCAAATTTCATATCTGTAGCACAATGGGTTCTCAAGATATTAAATAAAAACTAATTTTGAATAAAATCTTTGGAGAGCTGTAGCCCCCTCACGAAAAATTTTCGGACACATGTTCATATTATGTTTTTTGCTTAAAATATTTTTCTCAATTTACTGTTCAAGTTTGGCACGACTGTGCTGAATCAGCCTGTATACATTGTCACAGTGAGATACAATCGTGGTCATATATTTACTGTTTTCGAATTTTTTCATTAAGATCCCCCAAATTTAAAAATCTAAAAAAATTCACAATGATAGCTCTCCAAGTGACTATTCTATAGTAAAAAAACTGAGATAGTACTTTAGTTTTATCACACGAAAATATTCAAAAAAAAAATTTTGAAAATTTTTTTGAGTTTGAATTTCCCGCCAAAAAATTTTCAAAAAAATCATGCACGCTGATAATGATCGAAAGTAGTTATATGAATTTTTTCAGATTTTGTTTTATGATAGAAACTTAGAAAAAAAATAAAATCGAAAATTGACGTTTCCCCCCCTAACTAATCCAATATGATGGCTAACAGTTCAAAATTTTGGGAAAAATGTTTTTTTACCTTATGTTTTCGAACGGCTAACTCGCCGTTCGATTCCCTTTGGGGGCACTTTTTGCATGCTTACCCGGCTATACCCTTTTACCCCGCCCATCGCCACTAGAGCTAGAGCAACCTACCGTCTGGTCACATCGGAAATTAGGTACGTGACAAACTCCTGAAAGTTTATCGGTATATTTCCGAGACATCCTGTATACAACATTGAATTGAGTACATTATTTTATTAATAATTATAATATTTTAGCATTTACTAGTTTTAATATGTCAAACTTATAATAACATTAATAACTGTGATGTACCAGAATTGAAATTTTCAGTTCCGGTCGGAATAAAACTTTTTAATTTTAATAACTAAAGTAAAACTTTTAGATACAAAAAGTAGATGCGTTATTTTTGTTCCTGATCTTGACATACAGAAAGATTTCCTTGTTAGCTCATAAATGTGTATCTATCAGATACTTTTAAGTTAGCAGAATAAAATAAATCTAAAAAAAACAACGAAACGCAGTATAAACTTGGAGTTTTCCATCTAACCAACAAAACAGAAATTCTGTCAAATACACAATTTTCTAACTCATGTTGGTCAGTATTCAAATATTATTAGTTATACCATGTTGGAAAGTTGATTGTGTGGACATCAAGGGCATGTTTGATTTTATTAATCAATGTCTTTAAATATACTTTTTTTTACATTATGTTCATTTTTAGAATTCCGAAGAAACCCTATTAATCTCACTTTGTCGGCCATCCGTCCGTCCGTCCTGTTCAAACAAAGCTAAATAGCTCATAAACTATATAAGCTAGGAACTTGAAATTTTCACTGAACATGTAAAATGATGCATTCTAATAAAAGATGTACACATTTATTGAAAAAATTTTCAGGAGGGTACTAGGGAGCTACAGCTAGATAAAAAAATATTTTTTTATACCATGGTATGTATAACCAAACAAGCGAAATTTGACCCTTTTTCTATTTTTTTTCTGAATCAAAAATGGTGCCTGCAAGGGATTTACAGTAAATCCAAAAAAAAAAAAATTGTATACCAAGACGTGTGGGGTATCAAAATGTAGATCTTAATCAGTAGAATTAGACCCTATTTTTATTTTTTTAACACAAAAATGGCGCCTGTAGGGGGCTAAAAGCAGTGTTTTTTTGTCCCCCTCCCCTCTAGCTCTGTAACTACTAGCTCAAAAAATCTGGAAAAAATTTGGTAATGAGGTTTTGATGGGATTACCAGCGACAAATAATAAAGTCAACAATATAATTTTAAATTTTGGAATAATAGGGAGGGGCGTCATAGAATGTTCTTAATAATTTGTTCACATTGAATGTGTTAATAAGCATAGATAAATAGAAAATACTCACACATGACAATAATCTCTTAATCATTCATAACCTAACTTCAATGTCAGTTATGAATATGTCCATTATCATAGACTAATTAATAAAAGAATCAAAATTAATGTAAAACGTACATTACAAACACACTAAAATTATTTTTGGCTTCTGGGTGTAAGCCGTGTCGGTTTGGGTGTGTTATCGGACAACGTTTCGTCACACATTGCAGTGAATATCTTCAGGGGTTTTCTAAAAGATGTCCACTGCAATGTGTGAAGAAACGTTGGCCGATAACACGACCAAAGCGACGAGACTTACACTCAGAAACCAAGATCCATATCAAGATCACCGCGGAGCCTCAAGACTTGTATATCAACAAAATTTCGTGTAAAGGCCAAGGACGTATTTCTAAATTTTGTGCCCTGGGCGAATATGGTCGGCCGCCCCAGTATATATTTTTTTTGAATGCCAAAAACTTAGTATAAACAAAAGTTTAGTAATGAGTGATTTCAGGATAAATTATTTGAGAACAAGGATTATTAGATTTGGATAGTTCGCGTGATTATTTTGCCGAGAGCAAATTTTGTCTGTATATTGTACTATAGTCTAGGCTGTGGAGGCTAAAACAGGTTATTTTAAGGTGCAGTTTTGCTACTCACAAGATTTTTTATAAAATTGGTTTACAATAATATCCTAAGTTTGATCTGATTTTGGTTGTCTGCGATAGGAGGAGTTTCAAATAAAAGTCGTTCGCTATAAAATTCCCTACAACCTCCATTTTGAAAAAAATGTATGTATACTAAAACATAAACAAACAAATAAAATTTTCATTCGATATTTTACGAAAGAAAAATCGAATCGAAATTAAAAAATACGCGATTTTCGTTGCGTTCGAAATTTTAGGGAATAACATACAATTAGTTACTTACTAGTAAGTCGAACGAAACAAAAGTCGAGTTACCCGAATAATAAACAGACTTGCGTGATTTTACTGTTCCAAAATATTTTTTTATACGCCGCCCTCCGGCCGCCCCGGGCGATCGTCCCCTACGCCCTTAGGTAAATACGTCACTGGTAAAGGCGATGACTTTTTGGGATGTTCCCAAAATAGAATTATAATTATCAGTGACAACAAAAGCGTACTATAAAACCTAAGCAGAACAAGCAAAAAACCAACTACCTAATAGTGTACATCATAAATCAAATATAACTACACAAAGACAATAATACGGACATTATATTCGTATGGTGCAAAAGTCATGTGAACGTTAGTGGAAACGAAATGACCGATTCTCTAGCCCATAGGTGTCCAACCTTTTGAACCTTTTGGGCCGCATAGCATAAACCCAATCTACCAAGGGCCGCACATGACCCCCCCCCCCCCCCCCCCGAAATATTCAGTGTTTAAAAAAAAACGTGTTTTGAGAAAACATCAGTTCAAAATGCCTTAAAAAAAATTTCTCAATGTATTTATCCCCCCCTCCCCCCGAATTGTTTTCTCACTTCTCTACTGGAATCTGACCATGGACTTCGAAGATACGCCACTCAAAAGAGAAAAATAAAAAACTTAATTTTAAGAAAAAAATAAAATCAACATAAAAAACTAAAAACACCGAGAAATATATCTAATAATTAAATTTAACAGTTTTTGAAATCGGTGCCAAGCCAATAAAAAACTTTTTAATAAAGAAAAAAGGAAACCGACTTCAAAAACTGTTAAATTTAATTATTAAGTATACATTTCAGTGCTTCTGTTTTTTTTAAGTCTGTTTTATTTTTGTTTTAAGTTTTGAAAGCTAAATCTGCCAACCAATTAGAATCTTCCAAATAAGGTACCTCTAGTTTTTCTTTTTGATTGTAAAAACATTGTATTTTATTTATTAAATCGTAGAATCATTTTAGCGCTGTATTATATGTTATATTCATTATTTTATTATTATAAGATTTTTTTTTTTAATTATCCAATTAGGGCCGCACCAAAGATACTCACGGGCAGCGGGTTGGACAAAAAATAATGAAGAAGAAAAAATAAAAAATAAAAATACTTCCTGCAGGCGACTTAAATACACAAATAAAAATGACATTAATACAGAAATGACAAAACTACTACCACGTCTACATACATCAAAAAAGTCAATTCTACGGATAGCATCCAACCTACCGTCTCAAAAACACCATCGTTTCAAAAACATAAAAAAAAAAACAAGAAGAATAATATTGACAATTGACAAATTCAGATTCAACCTCGCATGCACTCAACAATATCTACACTGCACCGACAGAACTTTGTAGATGTGACAACATAAATGTAGCAAACCAGAATACATCATACTGAAATGCCCGATATGGAAAATAAGAGACAACAGGCATTCACAACAATCCCAAACATCAAATAATTACTGAAAAATACAGAGAACTATGAAAGATTTTATAAAAAACACAAAAGTATATAAAAAAAAAAACTTTTTCAGAATAAAATAAAATAAGAATAAAAAATCATCATCTATGCAACCCAGATCCCTATTGAACCTATACCACAAGTCCTATCAACATGGCCACCCTGTTCGTCTCCACTTTGCAATGATCGGCCCATTAGCAACCTCTCAATCCCTCATGTGTCCCTGTGATCCAAACTTAAAACAAAACAACATAAGTGTTGTTGTATAAGTACAATACGAAGAGCTGCCGAAAAAGGCCAAGCATGCAGACGACAATATATATTATGTATAAAAAAAAACATTCAAAAAAAAATATATGGAGCACACACTTTTGAAAGTAAAGAAACACTGTTTTAATACATAAAGTCAGACAATCCCCATTCCTATGTTATTTTTAGCACAAGTAATAAATAAATCTAGCAAACAGGAAATTGTTAAGTGGAACATAGTGTTTCCTCTTCCAGATATTTCAAGCAATATAATATATTATAAGAAAATTGACTATCATTCTCGATTATATGTATCGTATGTTTTATAATTCAATAGCTTATAAGATAATTCTTGGCGCAATCTGTAATGCCATATAATAATTACGTTACAAATTCTGATTGGTTATTCAATCCTTGATGCTCCTTAGGTCATATATAACTCAGAGGTTTCTAAACGTTCATTAACCTTATTAATTTAAGTCTGGCTGAGGAGCTACGCCCGATGGCCAATAATTTAAATTAAAAAAAAAAAAAACCTTATTAATGTTAATTGTTATACCTGTGATTTCTTGATTTGATTTATTTCCAAGCATAGCAATTGGCTTGAAAATCAATTTAATCTTCAATAATCGGAAACAGAAAAGTGCATTACCTGGTAATTAAAATAAAAAAATTAATAGTTTTTTATCTGAACATATAAAATCGTGTTAAATTGATAGATAGGTATGATCCGGGAACAACAAACATTGATCAACGTAAAAGTTAAATTTATAAAAACAAGGTAAAAATAATTTAGAATTAATTATAGGTATTTAAAAAATATTTTTTTGAAAGAAACTTTTATTATTTAAGTGTAGGTACTAAAACGAAAAAAAAAGTTTAAAGTGGTATTAAAGTTATAACTAACTAACTAACTAACTAACTAACTAACATAGCAACAGGTAAAGTTCGTCAAATCTTTTCATTTGATAACCATAACAAGAGGGTTGTGACGAAAAAGGTAATCCGCCATCTCGGTGCGTCCGCCATATTGGGTTTAAAATAACGTCAGATAACATATTGTATTCTACTTGTCAAACCCTTTCATTTAATACCATACCAAGGAGGTTGTAACGAAAAAGGTAATCCGTAATTTTCGGGCATCTGCCATATTAGATTTAGAACAATATTAGATACACTATATTGCATTATCATCGGACTTATACACGTGTTAAAAATTTCAAAGCTCTAACTTAATTAGAACTAGTCGAAATTTCGATTGGAATATTTGACCTTAACAGACTAACATACAGGTGAAGTTAATATAAAGCTTGTTTCAATTTTCTTTGCGTTTATTTACTTTGTTAGTATCTAGGTAAAAAAGTATTAAATAAAGTAAATTAGATAAATCTTTACAAGGGAATATTTTACTGCAAAAGCTGTTGTAACCTATTTTTTAGAAAATTTTGTCGTTCTTGAAATATCTTCAAAAAATAAATATTTTGGGATGTCACCTTTTCCCCTTACACACGATGTTGATGATTTTGATATGGGACTGTCCTCAAGACAGACTAAACCACCCAACCAAATTTAAACAATACCCGTTCAGTGGTTCATGAGTTATGCGTGTGACGAGGATTCAGGGGACAGACACACACAAAGACAGACAGATACAGAACAAAAAGTGTTCGTCTTAACCTGAAACGGAAATATCAAGTAATAATTTTGAAATCAGAGAACATTTTTTTCCTCATTTTAAAACGACCACAGAGCTTTCCCAAATTTGAAAAAAATCTTTTTTTTTTCGAGATTTGGAAATTAAAAATTCGAATTAATTCTCTAAGAATTCCCAAGCAGGAATTCGCAGGAGGAAACATCAGTCGAGTGCATTAAAATTTAATTTTCTTATTTAATTTATTTTACAAATATATACATCATTGTTTAAATAGTTGGGGCAATTTCCAGGTGTTCGCTTAGCAAAATTAGAATACATTTAAGTAAATTAATTTAGTAAAATGAACAGTAAATCACCAAAAGGTATCGGGAAAGTTTACTAGGAATGTTTAAAATTCATGGAAGTCAGCAGAAACTAAATTAGTATGAGCATTAAAATGTGTACAACAGATCCTCACCTCGCCTCCCCCCCCCCCCCCCCTCTCAAGCGAACACTACTGACTTTAGTCATAACCGCTACTTTATATGTTTAATATTATTATTAAATGTGTGTGCTTTATTTTAAATTACAAACTGTATTTTATTGATTAATTTGATTCAGTAAAATTAGCCAATGCCAATAAAAGTCATATGAATAGATGTTTTTATAAATAGACTGAAACAAAAATAAGATAAACAATTTATTAGTAAATAAATTGATTATTGATCAATCTGTTTCGTTTTCTGAAAATAACTTGTAGATAATAATAATACAGTATACAGCAAAGCATCAGTATTTTTCCCGGGATGAATAATGGTGGTCTTCAAAAAACAATTGAATGTCGAATTTCAGAGATATACCGAAAAATAACGTGTTTTTTTTAATGGAATACCTACATATATGTATATTATTAATCGATTTTATAGCTGAGAATGTTTTCTTTATAAAATTCTAATACCTACATGAATGGTGGTAAAATGGATAGAAAACAAGTTATAACAAGTATAAAATTAATAAAAAATGTCGAAAAAAAATGTACTATGCAGATTTAATAAAATACAAACAACTGATTAAAATTTTTAAAACAATAATTTCAGGTATTTACGCCCTATTTCGCAGATTTGTAACGTTTTTGAGTATAATTGATAAAAAATGATAATTAATTATAATACTTTCCTTTATAGTACGTCTGGTTCGTGGCAAATAAAGCCAAAACGCTGCACTTTTTGATTGGGGTATGCCACTTTCGGTGGTCATATATAAGGTCAAAAGAAACATTTTCAGATAGAGAGCCACTTTAAAATCCATGTAGAACACCATTATATCGGCTATTAAAGATGGCCCTCACGGTTTTTATTAAATTGGCTGTATCTCAGCTCCTAATCATCTGATTTAAATTTTCTTTTGTTTATTTTAAAGTTCTTATTAAAAAAAATAGATTTTATCATTATTCATTTTTCTCTAAATCTTATAGGGTTCCCCACAATTTTCCGAAATCTGAAGATTTCACTTTTCTTACAAACTTAATTGTTATATAACTTTTTTATTGTGCCTAATATCATTTTTTTAACTATATGAGAAAATTGATCCCAACATAAAATTTCATATGATAAAAGGTAAACTTGATATGGAATGATCCAAAAATAGTCTAATTTTCTTAGTTTAACACGCTTTTTCCAAAGAAGTTGTTAATTAAAACAGTATTATCTTGTTATCAATGGAAAGCAGAATAAAATGTCTTTCTTTTTTATGTGAAGTAAAAAAATGATATTGGGCACAATAAAAAAGTTATATATAAATTAAGTTCGTAAGAAAAGTAAAATTTTCAGATTTTCAAAAATTGTGGGTAACCCTTAAGATTTAGAGAAAAATGTATAATGACAAAAAATAATCTTCTCAATAAGAACTTTAAAACAAATAAAAGAAAATTGAAATCAGATGACTAGGAGCTGAGATACAGTCCATTTAATAAAAACGGTGGGGGCCATCTTTAATAGCCGATATAATGGTGTTCTACACGGATTTTAAAGTGGCTCCCTATCTGAAAATTATTCTTTTAACCTTATCTATGAGCACAGAAAGTGTCATACCCCAATCAAAAAGTGCAGGGTTTTTTTACGTACCAGACGTACTATTATTAATGAAAAGCGTTAAAAATTTTCGAAAAAATGGCAAATATACCTGATATTTTTGTTTAATTTTTTTTTTTTAAATTCGACATTCAATTGTTTTTTTTTGAGATCGCCATTATTCATCCCGGACAAAATATTGATACTTTGGCCATTTAACCGATCTTCTAGCTCCAATAATAACAAAGTTAGCAATGATCACTCGATTTTGGCGAACACCCGGTATACTGCGAAAGCCTAAAAGCCTATTAAAAATGTTATGTATACATTGGATAAGCGGTTCACGTAACATTTCGATACACCTCTTTATAACTTATGGTATACATTTAATTCTCCTAATTGCTGCGCGTTATAAACAAGCGTTTTCATTTGCATCTAACGTGTTAATTGGTGAGTTTCAGTGAATTAGAATTAAGCACGCTCTAACAAACACTGCAACGGATATTAATCATAGAATAAGAGACTCAAAACAGAGCAGTTTGATTGTTTAATACATACAGATCGATGATGTACTCATATCTGTACACCAGGGGTTATTTTAGTGTGTAGTTGTAGCTTGTTTCTGCAGTTCTAAAAATGAGAACTGCAGTTGTAGATGCTAAATTAATATGTGCTATTTATGACCCCCCCCCCCTCAAGTGTTGTAACCATATAATATATCTATAATGTATATGTATAATAATGTATATGTAAAATATATATGCTATATGCCTGACCCAAAAATGTAATATAATTAGTATTACAATACGTAGGTATAAGTAACTGTCGATTTTTTTTACATTATAAGTTGATTTTTAGGGCTCCATAGAAAACTAGGAACCCTTATAGTTTCGCTCTGTCTATATAAATTTTATACCAATACCGACGTAGATTGATAACTCAAAACAGAAATGATGAGATTAAAAAAATTTTTGGACCTCTTCTCATAGACTGAAAAGTATATTCAATTTTTTTTTCACTAATCCCATTGAGTGGTATGTTTCTAGATAGGTCTCCTTAAATGCAATAAAAATGTTTTAGGACCCTTCAGTCACGATATATTTGCTTTCAAAGTAATTATCAGAGCATTCCCACCTTCTAATTACACACCCCAAGCAGACTCTGCTTGGAAATGTGTATTACTAGACCGATTTTTACACCACGGCAACAGGTCGCAATACGTTAAATTAACAGCAAACCTTTTGAATTCACTTCATCTATTTGCAGAATAGAATCCTATTAAAACTAATTAAACAAATCGGATAGCTAGAAGTAGGTAAGGAAATTTACATTTTATCTAATGAAAAAATTGGATTTTTACGTATAAACAACAATAAAATAATAAATAAATAAATAAACAATCTTTCAACCGGATACGGATGTTTACCTACATCGATTTTTTTAAATTTTCAAATTACTTTGAAACAGTGCTTCCCTTACTTTATGGATAAGTTAATACAAAACTGTGTTTTAGTTAATAAATAATTTAAAAATATTATTAGAAAAACATTTTAATCAAAAATAGCATTTAATATTTTATTTTTTTTTGGCCTTCCATGCTAGATGATTTAGCCAAGACTCTTTTTTTATATTTCTCCTTTTCTTTTTTCTTTTTTTTGTTCTTTTATTACTTGTTTTTTTTTCGCTTTTCCCTTCACCTATTTTTTGTTTTATTATTAACTAAGTACGGGGAGCATTTAATATTTATTTACACGCTCAATTATAAAACTATAATACTCTTATTTTCTTGTATTTTAGTAGATATTTGTATGTCGAGTTGAAGTTCACTGCAGAAAATTACGTGAAAAGTTTAAATTTTCAAACCACAGATCTGTATCTCAAACCTTTCTCGAGATATAGCCTCTTAAAATTTTAGTTTTTTCAAATTTTCGGAGAAAAATGGCCATAACTTTTAAATTACATAATATACAGGGTGATTCAGCACTGTCGTGCCAAACTTGAACGGTACATCGAGAAAAATATTTTAAGCAAAAAACATTGTATAAACATGTGTCCGGAAATTTGTCATGACGGGGCTACAGCCCTCTAAAGATTTTACTCAAAATTAGTTTTTATTTAATATCTTGAGAACCTATTGTGCCATAGTTATGAAATTTGATACAGGGTTTAGTATTAATAAGTGTTATATATATCCAGTAACAACCAATAGAAATTTTGACCAGGGTTGTATGGGCCCAGGAGGCCCGTCGATTTTTATCCAGTATTTTTTGTTCTTCAATTTTTTCCTGAGTTAAAAATTTGAATAAGACTGTATGAGACAAAATACACAAAAATATACTTTGCTCATTTATCATAGGATAAACCGTTTACGAGCAATAACGATGCAAAAGAAAGCATGCAGAATTTTACTTAATACGGATGCTTCAAATTAAACAAAATAAATTTATATTTCTGTTCTTTGATTAAAGGTAAGAAAAAAGTTCATGTACATATATCACCTAATACGTGTCCTATTAGACCTATAGCCAGTTCTATTAATGTTGCAAGTAATTTACTAACATAACTAGAAAGCGATACTTAAAATGGCTATTTGTTGGTAAGGATGAATTTTTGGAGATATATTTTTATTATCTTTTTGTCTTATTTTTTATCATAGAACAAGAATATAAAAATATTTTATGTAATTTGAAGCATCCGTATTATGTAAAATTCTGCATTCTTTCTTTTGCATTCATATTTCTCGTAAACGGTTTATCCTATGATAAATTAGCAAAGTATATTTTTGTGTATTTTGTGCCATACATCTTATTAAAATGTCTAATTCACGAAAAAATTAAAGAACAAAAAAGTACTAGATAAAAATCGATGGGCCCACTGGCCCCATACAGCCCTGATCTAAATATATAATAATTGTTCAATACTGGAAATCGATAACACTTATTAATACTAAACTCTGTATCAAATTTCATAACTTTAGCACAATGGGGTCTCCAGATATTAAATAAAAACTAATTTTGAATAAAATCTTTGGAGGGCTGTAGCCCCCTTACGAAAAATTTCTGGACACATGTTCATATATTGTTTTTTGCTTAAAATATGTCTCTTAATTTACTGTTCAAGTTTGGCACGACAGCACTGAATCACCCTGTATAATATCTTAAAACTCGAGAAAAAAATTTTCACGAAAAATTGAAAAAAATATCGATTTTCGACAAAAAAAAATGTTTGTCAAATTTTCATATACTCTTTCAAACAATCAAAAAATCGTCTAAATGGGCACAATCTCAATTCTCTATCATGGCGATCGATGTCGTCCAGTCTAAAGACTTTCTCTACAATCTTTTCATAAATACCAAAAATAACACAGAAAACAAATACCAAAATGAAACGTAACATAAAAAACAGCTACGGTAGCCCCTTCTCCACAATATTACTTGTTTTTTAAATTCGCCGCAGGGTTAATATGCGTAAATATAAATGAAAAATGTACTTAACATACATGAAAATCTACAGACTACAGTCTGTTTTGATCTACCTAATTGTATTTTCGTTATTCTTGATGGGTTTAGCATCTAATTTTATATTTCTCATTATTCTGAAATATTTAATATTCTTCTACAAAGAATTATACTAATAGTAACCTCACAGAATCAAAACAAACAAAAGATAAGTATGTTTTTCATTATACGAATTAATAAAGGAAATTCAGAGAAAACAAAAGCTAGAAATACTTTATTACAGTAGCGTAACTACTGGGTAAACAACAAAAAATGTTTTAGGACTTTTTGATTTTAACTCTTCAGTCACGATATATTTTCGTTCAAAGTCTAAACTATCGATTCAAAAAACCAGAAAAAATTTCAGAATGTAGCTTTAAATAAGTACTGAAAATTATAACGAACACTGTCAAAACGTTTTTGGATCCCCTCTCATAGCCTGAAAATGTACTTATATTTTTTTTCACTTACCCCATTGAGTGGAGTGTTTTTAGATAGGTCTTCAGTCAAGATATATTTGCTTTTCCCACTCTAATTTCTAAACTATCGAGTCAAAAAATCTGAAAAAAATCAGTATGTAGGTACCTACTTTTAATGAAAATTATAAAGAACACAAAAATAGTTTATGAAAAAATTTGAAATAAGACTTTTATAAATCGTTGTGAGAATGACTAGGAATCCTATCAAGTACGTGCCTAACACGCTCTTGTGCTGTTTTATTTAATTAAATAATAAGTACTACGCTTATGAAAATATATATTAAATGACATTTTATGTGCCCCTACTCCCATCCTGTTAATACTTTCATTTTGTTTTGAACATTTGTCCTATAGAAAGCTCTTGATGATTTCATTTCTCTATATTTGACTGACCTTGATTTTTAATGGTTAATCAGCGGTTCACTATCGAAAGTATATTGACCCTTTATATTACATATATTTAATGTTTTTGAAAATGACTCAATATTATTTATATGTAACAAGCGGATTGCCCGCGGCTTTGCTCGAGTTGTATAATTTTTTTATGTTGGCAGCACAAATATATATATATTTTTTTATATATTATATATATGTACATAATCGTAAATATCTCGGCTCCTATATAGAGATAGGGGGTTGTTTTCCCCCCTAAAACCCCTCTTCACCATAGTATATTTCCCGCCGGATCGAATGAAAGTAATTACACCCCTCCATACGCGACAGGGGATGCAATATTAAATTATTATTTTTTGTTTTTCTTTATTATACAAAATCGTAAATATTTCAATGTGAGATAAAGGGTTGTTTCTCCAGCTGAAACCCCCTGCTCCGAAGTATTTTTTCACGCCGGATCGAAAGAAATAAATAATAACTACCAAATAAAAAAAAATTATTTAAAAAAACGATTTATTAACTTATATAACAGATTCTGGCATATTTTCACAAGAAAATATACACAAAAATCTACAATACAAAAAATTAACCCTACGATATTTTCTCATTAATTGGAGAGATTTTTATTTTTTTTCAAAAATGGCCGATTATGGGTTGGGATACAGATATTTGAGTTGATTCTTTGGCTCATTGTGAGTAAAAAATTGTACGGGAAGGTGGGGTCTATCTTTAACATCCTGTGAGCTACAGAATGTTTAAAAACTTCCTTCAGAGTAGTACTTACAAATAAAAATTATATCATAACTTCCAAAGTAACGTAACTAGAACAACCACTATGAGTTAGTTTCATAGGTAATTAATTAACTTATTTTTCAGTATTTGCGTTATTGCTAGCCGTGTTTCCAGTTCAGAGTTATTGCTCAACAAAGTCAAAAAATATGTTTATTTTTTTGAAAATTTTTATGAAAATGATTTGTTATCATTATTTTGGTGTATCATAAAGTTACCTACAAATTCACCACACAAAGTTTGGACCTGGGTCTTACAGTTTTCCAGTTATACATTTATCTAAATAATTCCCAAAGTGACTATTTTGCTACTTTTCCTATTAAATGAAACAGTCATAAATTTTTTTTGGTTTATAATTACATAATTTTATTGTTTATGTTATTTTACAAAATTATAAAACTAATTATGTAATTACAAGCAAACAAAAAATCATGACTGTTTCATTTAATAGAGTAGGTAGCAAAATAGTTTGGGGATTATTTAGATAAATGTATAACTGGAAAACTGTAAGACCCAAATCTAAACTTTATAAGGTAAATTTGAGGTAACTTTATGACACACCAAAATAATGATAAAAAATACCACATATTGTAGGTACTTTTGGGGAAAAATATCATTTTCATAAAAATTTTCAAAAAAAAAAATATATATATTTTTTGACTTTGATGATGAGCAATAACTCTGAACTGCAAACACGGCTAGCAATAACGCTAATACTGAAAAATACGTTAATTAATTACCTATGAAACTTACTCTTTGTGGTTGCTCTAATTACGTTACTTTGGAAGTTATGAGATAATCTTTGTTTGTAAAATTATTATTATTATTTAATTATATTGTTATATTATGTAGGAAATTATTAAACAACCTGTAGCTCAGAGGGCGTTGAAGATAAACCCCACCTGTACTATTTTTTACTCACAATGAGTTAAGGAATTACCTCTTAAAATATCTGTATCTCAAACCGGACCACTCTGTATAATACATAGATATTTCCTCCCATTTTTGTAAAAATCCCTCGATTTATACGTTAATTATTGCTTTATTAGTGACTAGCGCATTGGCCCGGTGTTACCCGGGGATATTAATTTAATTAAACATAAAGTAATCATGCCCACTCGACATGCCCCCCCGACATTCCCACCCAACACGCTCACCCAACATTACCCACCCAACATGCTCACCCAACATACCCACCCAACATGCTAACAATACACGGTTCACCACGAATTGTTTTTTCCGGCTTCATGAAATTTACACAAAATATTCACAAATTATACACCAAAACATATCCTATCCATTAAAAAAAAAACCGGAATAAAATCCTTTCAGTAGTTATTGAAAAAATCGCGTAAAATTATAATTTCGAACTCCCAGGAAACACCAGGTCTTCAAAAATAAATAAATAGGTTACCTTTCTTGGAAGTTCTTTATTTTGATTTTTTTAAATTCACTTATTTATATTGCACTATAATTTTTTTTTGTTTTGATTTGTGAAAAGCCACTTATTTATATTATACTTTATTTATTTTTAACCGACTTCAAAAAAAAGGAGGAGGTTCTCAATTCAACTCGTATATATATATATATATATATATATATATATATATATATGTATATATATTTATATATATGTTCATTTTTTAGCGATGTTCACGGATAATTTCGTATTGCTTGGACCGATTTTGATAATTTTTTGTTGGTTTGAAAGAAAATACTCTCCAGGTGGTCCTTTTGTAAATTTTGTCAGGATCTGATGATATAGTCGGAAGATATACAACAAAACACCTCGAAAATTCCGCGATTTTACATTTCTAGTTATCTATGGAAAAATAAAAAGCAAAAGCTCTTGCTAATTTTTAGTGATAAACCTTTCTAATGTGGAATTTTTATTACTGATATAACATATGGAGTGTAAGATCTTTCAATCAAAGGATAAACGGTTAAAATCGGTTGAGTAATTATTATAATAAATACAAATAACATTTAAATTTTGACAGGTGTCTTGTGTATTTGGCAAATGACAGTTTCTTTATTTTTTTGAATATGAGATTATTTATTTAATGTAATAAAACGCTTTTTCTAATAATTATTGTCTAAATGTATATTAATAATAATAATTTTATTAATTCCTTGGATTATATTATATCTTTACATATTGAATAAGTCAATACATAATAAGAATATATTACATTATGACTAAAATAATGATAAATAATAATTCAAATTAAATATGACAGGTAGGTTTTAGATCTAGTAAAATACAGTTTTAAAGAATTAATAATAAATTTTATAATAACCTCTGTCTATTCATATTTGTTTTAGTAGTTATATATAAATATTTTTTGAATTTTATTTTATATTTAATGAAAGAGCTCTTAACCTTTGCATTTCGGAAAGTGATTTTTCATCGTGTGGTTTATTTAAAAATTTATTTGGCTCTAAATCACAAAACGCTAATCCTTTCAAACTCTTTATCCGACTTATGTCCGGTATTATAAATGAGTTCGCAAAATTTGATAGCTTGCAAGCACTCTCAAATGGGGTATTAATGATGTATTAGTATCTAAGGATTAGCTATGGAATTTAGAGTAGTGACACTTCAACTAATTGTAACACAGTTGGCATCTATCACCATACAAAATAATTTTCATAATATTACCACTGTTTTAATACCGTTGGTATTTACCTACTACAACGCGTGCGCGAAATTTGTCAAAGTCTTCAACAAACTCCAAAAGAACTCATATAAGTTTGATATCGCATTTGAGAGTGCTTGCAAGCTAGCAAATTTGCTAGATTCTTTATAATATCGGACATTAGAGAGACATATGCTTCGCCTTTGGCAAACACTTTTTTTCCATGATTAATTACGGCTTTATCTAATGTAGTTCCTTGTAACTAAAAAATGAAAAATAAAATTAACTTTAAAAAAAAAGTTGAACCGACTTCAAAAATAAAGCACAAAAAAGTATGAAATAATATTTAAAGAAAATTAATATCATCTACTAAATGCAATAGTTTTTAAGTAAATAATTATTTACAATAAGATCAATTTATATATTCTTTCATTAATTAATTTTTAAATAATATTTATTTTTCGATCTTAATGAAAATGAGTACTTAACATGTAAGGAATGTAAGGATTTATTTATAAAATATTAAAAGTTAACTACATAATCAAAATTACGATACATTTTTTGATGTCGGGGCGCAAATTTCTACAATATAATTACGGAGAAGAAGCTATAATAATAACTATAAAATAAGTAAATTTCGTAATTAAAATACAATAGGTAGACTTACTATAGAAAAAAGGAACTATCGTTGTCGTTCTTAAAACAATACTACGTTTAACGTATAGTATCAATAGATCTAAAAATATAAATGACAAATTACACAAATGCAAAACAATATTTTGTATTATCTACAAAGAAAATCAATACTTACGTTATTTTAGATAGTAATTATTTATAGGTACCTATAATGAAAAAATCGAAATTCGTTTTTTAATTAAATCAATTGAGAAAACAAACTTATTCCTCACAATAAGTAACACTAGTTGAAAGTGAACATATCAAGTGATAATATAAACTATAAGATTTCATTACTATGTTTTATAAATGTCTTTTGACTTTAGTAAAATAATGACATTACTTTTTAATTTTTCAAAGGGTATCTACATATAAATGTATATGTTCATAAACAAATCGGGTGAAAATAATATCTTCTTCGTACTAACCAAAGGATGGGAGGAATATGTGTATATGTGATCTTTTCTGAAATTAAAATCTAACCAAAACCACGCGCACTCAAAAAAAATTTAATTGAATTACCACAATTTTATAATAATAAATTTAAAAAAATACTTATATAAATTTGCGCCCCGACATCAAAAAATGTATCGTAATTTTGATTATGTAGTTAACTTTTAATATTTTATAAATAAATCCTTACATTCCTTACATGTTAAGTACTCATTTTCATTAAGATCGAAAAATAAATATTATTTAAAAATTAATTAATGAAAGAATATATAAATTGATCTTATTGTAAATAATTATTTACTTAAAAACTATTGCATTTAGTAGATGATATTAATTTTCTTTAAATATTATTTCATACTTTTTTGTGCTTTATTTTTGAAGTCGGTTCAACTTTTTTTTTAAAGTTAATTTTATGATTTTTAACAATTCACTTATTTATATTACACTTAATTTCTTCATTTATATTGTAAAATATGAGTTTTTTCATCAAATTGACATTCACATATAGTAATTGTTTTCAGCGTTTTATATTCCATAGCTACTGTGTTTTTATATAAATGGCAGTTCTATGCTCTGACATCATGGAAACAAAAGACGCTATGCAAAAGAATCTCTTTAATCTTTTGATGTTAAATCTTAGATTTTCATAAAATATTGTTAGCCACGATACTGCTCGTAAAAATTATCTAACTATTGGTGAAAACCGCATTGAAATCGGTTTAGTAATTTCGGAGTCTATAAGCCACACACAAACGAACATTCATTTTTATATACATAGATAATGAAAGTTTTTCGGCAATTTTTTTTGTGGTTATAGTCTATTAACTTACGAGTATTTTTTAATTTTTCTACGACCTATAGAACCGGAGATATTTTAAATACAGTGTAGCGTTGCACTCGAAATGCATGAAAAATGCATGACTATGCACTTTTCTCGGGACGCACGTCCGATTTACTAACACTTTCGATGTTCAACTCATCTTCGAATATACAGAAAAAATAAAATAAAAATTTAACTTCCCGAATGCATCACTTCAAAATGCTAATTTCCCTCTATTATTAATGTCATAATAATATGGGGTTTTGTTTGGCATGTTAACAAAATATAAGATGATATACAGTAATGAATTCTAAGAAATTATATTAATTAAATTCATTCAAGCTAGAAATAATACCTTTGTTTTGATTCAAAAGCTACACTTGGATGGATTTTATTTCTTCGTTGAATTTGCTAGACTTTATAAAAATATAGATTGTTTATTATGTTAACTTTAAGTGTCATAGTTTTTAACATAGAAGCACTAGGGTGGTCCTTATATGGGGTTAGGACGAATTTTGACCGGGCCGTTCCCCAAATCAGAATCAAATAATTCAAAAAGAATGTGGAAAAAGTTTCAGCCCTCTATCTTAAAAAATGGCCATTACCAGAGGGGGGTGATTTTCTCATTTAAAATACACGTGTTTTTTTATTTTTCAAAGACCTGCGCACTAGAGTGTCTTAAACTCTTTCTAAAAATCTAGAATACTAATGAAAGCATCCCTGGTACTCATATTCCATATCCTGATGGATAAAGTAAATTCCTGATTCAACGTTGTCTGCTATATGCAGGGTTGGCAAAAACCCGGGTTTTTTTAAAAAAGCCCAGCGACCATTGAGACTTTTAATCGGGATGATTTAGAGAATATTTTCCAGTTGGTTTCAAAGAGATTTCCCTATCAAAAACTGCGGGGTCCTTTATTTGTATGTATATTATTTACTGGTTATAGTTACCATACTTTTAAAATTTGTTTGCTAATTGTTGTGCAAAATTTAATAATTTTTTTTTTACATATTCTATGTTTTTATTTAAATAGCTCTGATATGTATGTGTGTTTAATTTATATGGATAGGCACTTTCTACTTGTTATAATTATTATAATTTAAAATTACATATTTTTAACAATCAAAATTAAAATAAAATATTTTGCTACACGTGTTGTGTTCTTGCATTCATAACAGTCTTTAATTTTCGCGTCTCGTGCTTGTATCAACTATCGATAGCTTATTTTGTAAAATACTGTGTTTTAATAAAACTACTGAAGTATAATAGACTGACAAAGTGAAATTTTAGCAACTGCAAAAATTAAACCTTTTATCAAGAAACGAATGCAGAGTGCACTTACCCCTGCACATTACTTAGCAAACATGATGCATCCACAGTATTTGGGGAAATCCCTTAGTAATGATGAAGAAAGTGTTGCAGAAGAATTGTTGGTGAAAAAACACCCAAATTTCTTGGCCTACTGTTTAGCTTTTAAAATTCAAGACACGGATTACTTCCCCGAAGCTATGTTTAACAGCGATGTGGTAGATAAATTCACAGCTGCTAAATGGTGGAAAATAATGAAAGCCAAAAATGAGAAAACTTCCAAATTACCCATCAATTTTTGTGATTTTTTCATATCTTTTCATAACTGTCCGGCAAGCTCAGCGACCATTGAAAGAATATTTTCCACATATGGTTTGATTTGGACCAAAATGCGGAATAGACTTGGTTTTGATAAAGCCTTAGACTTAGTTAAAATACATAGATATATAAGAACAGAACCAGAAAGGTTGGTAGTGCCAGTTTATCTTTGATATAATAATTAACTATGTATTATATAGAGAATATTTTTTTTAAATTGAATTATTATTTTAAAAATCAGAATTTTGAATCAATATTTCAATTATATTAGTTAATAAATGGTCTGAAATGATTGTATTTCTTTAATTTCCTTATAAAAAATTATATTTCCTTTAAATATACCTAAAAAAGAAAAAAAACCACCGGGTTTTTTTAAAGTTGTTTGCCCAAAAAAACCCGGGTGGGTTTTTTTGGGTTACCCAGTGGGGAGCCAACCCTGGCTATATGGGTCATTGGGTCATTCCATCAAGAAAATTTAAAAATAATTGTATAATTTCTGGATAATTTTGTCAGAAAAATGTTTGACAATAAAAACATTGATCTTTAAATAAATAAAAAATTGATTCTAATATCAAAAAAGATCATTCCATATCAATTTCTAGCTGGCGCGACCAATTTTTTTTCAATTTTAATTTTAGAATCAAATTTTTTTATTTCAAGATCAATATTTTCATTGTCAAACATTCTATTGACAAAATTATCCAGAAATCATACAAAAAATTTTCTCTTGATGAAATGACCCAATGACCAATATAGCTGTCAATGTTGAATCAAAAGTTTACTTTATCTATCAAGATATGGAATATGAGTACCAGGGATGCTTTCATGAGTATTCTAGGATTTTAGAAAGAGTTTAAGACACTCTAGTATGCAGATCTTTGAAAAATCGAAAAAACATGTGTATTTTAAATGGGAAAATCACCCCTCTCTGGTAATAGCCATTTTTTAAGATAGAGGGCTGAAACTTTTTCCACATTCTTTTTGAATTATTTGGAGCTGATTTGAGGGCGGCCCGGTCAAAATTCGTCCTAACCCCATATAAGAACCACTCTAAGGAGCATGAATCACGAAGGAGTTGTACAGTTAAACAAAAATATTTTGTAATATGTAAAAGAATGGTTGTCGATATTTTTTCTATGGAGGTCATTCCATCAAGCATTTAAATTACAAATGTACCATACTGTCAAAATCAGATAAATTCAAACATTTTTTACACATAAAAAACATCCGCCAAGTAAATGCACACTGCTTCCTCGTGCTTAATTCACTAAAGATAGTTAATTATTGAACAATTTAAATAAAACTCGATAAATTTTACTAAAAACCCATACAATTTCACTAAAAAATACAATAATTGGAGATAAAAAATAATTTCAGTAACAAGTGGGTTAAGTGGGCCTCGACCAAGTTTTGTCTAGTGGTTTTTAGTTACCTAAATGCGGCCTTAATAAATACACATTTCAAAAAAATACAATAATTGGAGATAAAAAATAATTTCAGTAACAAGTGGGTTAAGTGGGCCTCGACCAAGTTTTGTCTAGTGGTTTTTAGTTACCTAAATGCGGCCTTAATCTATCGGATGTTTATTTGTAATGTTAATTGATTTGTTTTACTATAATCACCACTCCTCGCTCCTCTACATAAGAAATAAAATAAAGATGAAAATCTATTTTATGTTCTTATTTAGATAAAAACGATCGAAGTGGAAGAACACAGATAATACAAAAAAAAGATACTGTGCGAACATTTAAAAATAGTTTTGTTATTCAACAAAATCAATAACTTAGGTACGTATTTAACCCTTTATAATACTTTATATGATAATTTAATCTCTCAAACCATATTTGTATTAATTCTCAAACGTATATATAACTTTAAGTCATAAGTTTAAAGTTTTGTGGTCGTTAGTAGTTCGTATGTATATTGTGATAAGAAAGTTGTACACAAGATAAATCAATTAATCTACATAATAGAAACTAATAATTAGTAAATCAATGAGTTTGTATAATAATTCTGTTAACAATTATTCAATAAATTAGTTAAACTAGATGTACATACAATGTAATACAATATTATTCTATATTGGCCTGCAGGTTCAATTTAAGAGACAAACACACTTTGTATTGATTTATTAATTGAACAACAACTTCCTTCAAGCTTTATGATGTGGAATTAATATTTTATAAAACGTGACCAGCGAATCACATGTTATAATATCGAATTTAAGAATTTTGTGGTAATTTTTTTAAAGAAATATTTTTATTTAAAGCTAACAGAAATTCGGTCAGGATATGCACGGGTGTATGCCATAAGAGTTTCGAAGTACATACTATGTGGAGTGTTTGGAGCCACTTACAGGTGCATTTTTGAGTTAGAAAAAATATAAAAAATAGTGTTATATTCTACTAATTGAGATCTACATTTTGACAGCCCACATTGTCGTTGGTAGTCCCACCAAAGCCTCGTAACCATTTTTTTCAGATTTTTTAAGCCAGTAGTTACCGAGTTGGAGGGGAGAGCAAAATAAAATACTACTTGGAGCCCTCTGCTAGCGCCATTTTTGAGTAAGAAAATAAAATAAAGGTCAAATTCTATTGGTTGAGATCTACATTTTGACACTCCACGCGCCTTGGTATACATTTTTTTTGTTTTTTGGATTGGATTTAAAGCACCTTGCAGGCGCCATTTTTGATTTAGAAAAAAATTAAAACGAGGGTTAAATTCCACTGGTTTGGTTATATACTTTGACGTACACATGCTTAACGCTCCTCCCCCCTGAAAAATTATTTAACTTTGTACATCATTTACTAGACGGTATCTACATGCTCAGTAAACATTTCAAGTTTCTAGCTTATATAGTTTACGAGATAATTTGCTTTGACTGAAATGGACGAACGGACGACAAAGTGAGATTAATAGGGTTTCTTCAGAACTCTAAAAACATCTACCAAGTGAATGCACAATGCCCTCTCGTGCTAAAATCACCAAAGTTAATTAATTGTCAAGGCATTTTAATAAACGCCGATTAAATATTCAGAAAAACTATGTACAATTTTATTATAAAATATTAATCTCAAATTTTTCTTGATACGCGCCTAATTATTTTCGTGTCTTTTTAGATTTTTAATAATAAATTTCAATTAGTCAAAATGACATTTAATAATTTTAATATGTCAAAGTAAATAGCGATTGCAAAAAAGAAATGATGACTTCTTTAAATAAATAGGGACAAATCTTAGTAAGAGAATAATTTAATACAAAAGTTGTAATGACCATTTTTATAGAAAATTTATCTTTTTACATAAAAGATTCTATGAAATTTTCGCGTAACAAGGGTAGTTCTTTAGATATCTTGAAAAAAAAATTCTTTTGGGAAGTCACCCCTCCCTCTCAGACACAATTTTAATGATTTTTAAATGGGACTGTTTTCTAGCCAGACCCAATCGACCAACCAAGTTTCATTAATATCGGTTCAGTGGTACATAAATTATGTTTGTGACAAGGATTGAGGGGACACACACACACTTGACCTGAAATGGAAAGTACAAGTGAAAATTTTGTAATTGGAGAACAAAATTTAACTAATAATGCCCATTGCGGAAGAGAAGAACAAGTCGGAAAATAAAAATCATAAAATTTAACAATAGAAATAAAATTAATTAAAGACTAGAAAAAAGTTGTGAGAGCAAAAATATATTCAGATAAGTTTGAAATGTAAAATTTTTATTTCCTTTTTATATTTTATTGTTCATCACGCTCATAAAAAACTAATCTTATCTTTTTGACTTAAATAAACCACGTTGTTTTTTAACAGAAAAGAAAAAGTTGAAGTTATAACAATAGACATAAAAACGCTTTAGGCTGTAACATTAAATATTACGTACTACCTAAATGTTAAGCTCTATTCACACTTAATACAAAAATAACTACATACATCAAGTTTTTATATTGAGACACTATGCAAACCTCGTTTTTAGCTGTTTAATTTCTTATAAAACAAAGCACTATTAGCCTTGCTTACGTTTCTTTCAGGCAGGGTGCAAAATAATTATTATAATCTTCGTTAATTATCCAGAATATATACACAATACCTACACATATAGTATAGGAGCCAGCTGCAAAATGGGTGTAGATTTAACAACCGTCTGCCGTTGTGGTTTTTTTGAAGTACTCACTCAGACAAGCTCGGAAGATGAATACGGTCCACCAGCTTGTGGGGATTTAATAGTTAGGGCCCACCAAAAATAAACAAAAAAAAATCACGTAACAACCGTTTGAATGAAACGGTTGCTTATAGTAGACCCCAATTAAAGATGTTTTGGATATACGGCAGAAATTTTTGCGTAGGGGTTTAATTACAGGGGCCTCTCAAAATTTCGACCCAAAAAAATCAGATAACAACCGGACCAGACCTGGTGCAAAATGTTTATTTGGACATATACTTACATAAAAACATAATGGCAGAATTTTGTATGTAGGGACTTCGGTGCTATAAGCCCTACAAATGGCCAGAATTGGGCCCCAATCTTAAAAATGCTGTAATATCTAAAATACCGAATGAAAATTTCTGCCGCGCGGTGCATGCCTTTGTTATGAACTATAAAATAGATATATACACATGGCAGAAGTTTTTATTCATGCAGTTCCCCCTCCCAGCTCCCCCAAAAGGTAAATTTGGATAAGTAATACAATGCACTAAAAAAATCATAACAAATAGGCCTATAGAGGCTTATAAACTTATAAAATGATAATATATTATTGTATTTAATGTTAGACACCCTCCGTGCCCCCCCTCATACAATAATAAATTATCATTTTAAAAGTTCATAAGCCATTATAGACCTAATGTAATAATTTTTTAGGGAATTTTATTACTAACCCAAATTTTCTCTTGGGGGTGAGAGGGGCCACGGGGGGTGTCTAACATTAAATACAATAATATATTATCATTTTATAAGTTTATAAGCCTCTATAGGCCTATTTATTATGATTTTTTAGTGCATTTTATTACTAATCCAAATTGGGGGAGCTAGGAGGGGCAACTGCATGAATAAAAACTTCTGCCATGGGTATATATCTATTTTATAGTTCATAACAAAGGTATACACCGCTTGCAGAAATTTTCATTCGGTATTTTAGATTTTACAGCATTTTTAAGATTGGGGCCCAATTCTGGCCCTTTGTAGGCCTTATGGCACCGAAGTCCCTACATAAAAAATTCTGCCATTATGTTTTTATGTTAGTATACGTCCAAATAAACATTTTGCACCAGGTCTGGTCCGGTTGTTATCTGATTTTTTTGGGTCGAAATTTTGAGAGGCCCCTGTAATTAAACCCCTACGCAAAAATTTCTGCCGTATATCCAAAACATCTTTAATTGGGGTCTACTATAAGCAACCGTTTCATTCAAACGGTTGTTACGTGATTTTTTTTTTTTTATTTTTGGTGGGCCCTAACTAATAAATCCCCACAAGCTGGTGGACCGGATTCATCTTCCGAGCTTGTCTGAGTGAGTACTTCAAAAAAACCACAACGGCAGACGGTTGTTAAATCTACACCCATTTTGCAGCTGGCTCCTATACTAATAATACAACAGTTGTAAAAAAAGATAACTAGTTACTGATGTTTTTTTTTTTTTAGTTACCTGATCAGGCACAAATAGAACTGCCTGATCAAAACCTCATTTGATTAATCAGTTCAGGTTCGGATAGAATTGCCTAATCAGGACCAATTAATAGTCTGGTCCGGGACGGATAGAATAATCAGTTCGGACAGATAAACCAAATTTGATAACCTGATCCGAGCTGGATAAAATAATCAGTTTCAATAAAAAGTCGAATTTCATAGCTTGATTCGTTGCGAATAAAATAGTTAGTTCAGGTTCGGATAGAACAGCTTGAACAGACCCGGATGCGAACAGGTATTAAATTTCGGATCCGGGCCGGATTAGGTTTGCCGTATCATGACTAGAGCTCGCCGGATATGACTCCAGTCATAACAAACTGCTCGGGTGTATGAATAAAATATTTTTTATATCCAAATCTTTTTAGGGTTCGGTTTTTCATTTATGTTTTTACCTATTTAAATGTTTGGTAAACGGATGTAGATTGATGACCCAAAAACCGAAATGATGACTTTTTTTTAAATCTCCTCCCAAAGACTGAAAAGTGTACTCAAATATTTTTTTCACTTACTCGATTACGTGGGATGTCTTTAGATAGGTTTCCTAAAATGCAACAAAAAATGTTTTAGGACCTTTTGATATAAACCTTTCAGTCACAAGGTGTTTGCTTTCAAAGTCGTTATCAGAGCTCCCCCCTCTGTTTTCTAAACTATCAATGCAAAATGTAGCTATTATGTAATAAGTATTTTCAATGAAAATTATAACGAACACTGTATATTTATTTTTTACTTACTATTGTAGAAATGTAATTCATTTCAAAAGAGAATGTTAGTGAGAATGACTACGGAACTCTATCATGTTGTTACTTAATAACTAAAACAAAACCAAAAAAGTTCACACAATGAAACAATGATGGTCTCATTACTGAACTGTCATAAATAAAATTGTGAAAAAGGTGATTCCACACAAAATTCAGTTAATTCTTTACGCGTCTGAAGCAACAGGAATTCTCCGTTTTTTCACTATTATAAGAATAATTAATGTCTGGGATTACAGTCTAGCTAACAATTATTTGTAAGCTTGCAAACACTTTCAAACGAGGTATCAAACTTATATGAGAGTTCTCTTGGAGTTTTTGACAGATAGTTGCATGCATAGTAAGTAAAAACTTTGAGTATAAACAGTAAAAACTTACTGTGCATGCAACCATCTGTCAAAAACTCCAAGAGAACTCTCATATAAGTTTGATACCTCGTTTGAAAGTGTTTGCAAGCTTACAAATAATTGTTAGCTAGACTGTAATCCCAGACATTAATTATTCTTATAATAGTGAAAAAACAGAGAATTCCTGTTACTTCAGACGCGTAAAGAATTAACTTAATTTTGTGTGGAATCACCTTTTTCACAGTTTTATTTATGACAGTTCAGTAATGAGGCCATCATTGTTTCATTGTGTGAACTTTTTTGGTTTTGTTTTAGTTATTAAGTAACAACATGATAGGGTTCCGTAGTCATTCTCACTAACATTCTCTTTTGAAATGAATTACATTTCTACAATAGTAAGTAAAAAATAAATATACAGTGTTCGTTATAATTTTCATTGAAAATACTTATTACATAATAGCTACATTTTGCATTGATAGTTTAGAAAACAGAGGGGGGAGCTCTGATAACGACGTTATTTATTTACTTTAATTATTATTATTATTATTATTTATCACATATTTTTGATACCCCGTTTTAAAGTGTTTGCAAGTTAGTAAGTTTTATTAGCTAGTCTGTAATACCGGACATTAGTGTCATAATAAATATATTATTTACATTAATTAATCAATGTTTCCACTTCTAAAAAAATAATTTCTATTATCAAAATAACTATCATGATAATGATCATAATAATTAGGTTTGATAAGTATTGATAACTATTGTTTCGAATCCTATATTCGAAACGATTGGATAATTTCGTACCATGGTTATCTTGCCATTTAAGCAACCTGAAGTTAAGTGAGCAGAACATGTGTGTGTGTGTGACCTCAGCTTTTTATCTCCGATAAAGAACATATATTTAAGTTAATCTGTATTTTAAGGCGGTATTGCTATGCGGTGTGACGATTTAATTTTTTTTACATATTTTGACTGTTAAATATATGAGAATAGGTATACTGTGAAAATTATAGACTGAAATTCACAGTATTTACGAAGTAGAGTTGGGCATTTTAGTTCATGACAGAAAGCGCTCCCTATAGTTCAGTGGTCTTTAATGAACTAGTTCGTTCTTCTAGTTCATAGAATTTTTTTCCGGACTAAACGATGTCAATTTATTGATTTAGATATATTTGGATTGTTGGATTTTGAATGTATAATTAAATTTTTTAATTAGTAATTTTGTATTAATATTTTTTCATCAAACTATAGAAATGCAAAGTGCTGCATTTTTTTATTCGTTATTAATTTATAGACAAGATTAATATTTTTAAATGTTTATATTTGCATTATTTTTTTTTTTAAATCAAACCCTCGATATATATGAAAATTATGAAACATTTTCAATGATACATTATTTATTATCTAGTTGGTAAATACGGAGAGTCTGGGGGTCCTCTGTCAAAAACTCTGAAAATCACGTGTTGATGTGTTAGAATAGAGTTAGAGTATGCTGTATCTATGTTAATATATTATTTAGTGCATTAGACAGAAATTCATAAACCTAACCTAACCCTACCTGAAAACGAACCAATCTATCTGGACTACTACTAACTTAAACTAAATAATTAAATATAACACAGCTAAATGTCGCCAGTCGTTTTATAAAATGCGTGATTTATAAAAATTGGTAACCTTGATCTAGTCACGCATGCGCGTCAACCCTATTCTGAATAACTATGTATATACGTAACTTTTCACAAATATGACAGAGGACCCCCAGACTCTCCGTATTAGCCGTCTAGTTATTATTAAAGCAATTTATTTCAATTTCATTAAAATCTGACATTCATTTTTGTTGATTGACATAAAATAATACAAAAATCACGTCCTTTTGACAGGCATATTGCATTCATGTGAACAAAAAAAATCAGTAAAATATATCTTTAGTAAAATAAATTCAAAATTGGTAAAAAAAAGTATTGAAAACGTAAATTATTAAACATAAAAATCGTACAATATCATTTTTAAAACAGTGTATTTGAAGTGTATCGGGAACTATTGAACTAAAAGCGGAGCGCATACAAACTAGTTCTCATATGGGAGCGCTCTTTTGAACTAGTTCGTTCGTGAACTACCCAAGTCTATTACGAAGTTAAAAATAGCACATAGAAGAGAATGGACCGTGTTAGTGTAACATCTTTAACTAAATCTTTAAACGGGTTCCGGTCAATTTATCGTAAACAGTTTATCGTAAACAGTTTATCGTACAACAGTTTATCGTAAAACAATTTACCGAACGAACAATTTATCGTATGAACAATTTACCGTAAGAACAATTTATCGTAAAACAATTTATCGTAAGAACTATTTATCGTATGGACAATTTACCGTAAGAACAATTTATCGTAAAACAATTTATCGTAAGAACAATTTATCGTATGTACAATTTACCGTATGAACAATTTATCGTAAAACAATTTATCGTAAAACAATTTATCGTAGAACAATTTATCGTAAAACAATTTATCGTAGAGCAATTTATCGTAAAACAATTTATCGTAAAACAATTTATCGTAAAACAATTTATGTATTATTACTGTCACAGACTCCACTGGACTTTCTTATACGTATTAAGGTCAAATCAATTATGAAAATATTATATAATATATTATTATATAGAAACCTTGTTTTCTAATTTTATCAATTAAAAAAAATGTACAGATGCGTATTAAGTTAGATTTTAGGCCCAAATTATTAAAATAATAAATACACATTACATATAAATAATATATATAAACCTTATTTATTATTTAATCAATTAAAAAAAAAATGTACAGAAGCGTATTGAGTAATTATTGAGACCCGTGTATTAAACTAATTAATAAACTCACAACTCGCCCCCTGTCACAGATGGAGGGTTGTAACTGGTCTCATTGGATCCGGCGGGAAAAATACTATAGGATTCTAGGGGGATGGGGGGCAAAACAACCCTCTATCTAGCACAGGAGTCGAGATATTTACGATTTTCTGTAATGAATACCATAAGTAGCGAAACAGAAAAATTCAATATTTACAATAAATACTGCATATAAACATAAGGTATTATTATTTAATTTAATAGAATGAAATAAAAAGTTCAGGCATGTATTAAGTGATATTTTAGGCCCGTATTGTTAAAACAACAAATACACATATGTATATAGAAACCTTGTTTATAATTTAGTCAGTTAAAAATAATTGTACAGAAGCATATTGAGTGATTTTTGAGGCCCGTGTATTAAACTAATTAAAAAACTCACAAATCGCCCCCTGTCACAGATAGAGGGTTGTAACTGGTCTCATTGGATCCGGCGGGAAAAATACTATAGGATTCTAGGGGAATGGGGGGCAAAACAACCCTCTATCTAGCACAGGAGTCGAGATATTTACGATTTTCTGTAATGAATACCATAAGTAGCGAAACAGAAAAATTCAATATTTACAATAAATACTGCATATAAACATAAGGTATTATTATTTAATTTAATAGAATGAAATAAAAAGTTCAGGCATGTATTAAGTGATATTTTAGGCCCGTATTGTTAAAACAACAAATACACATATGTATATAGAAACCTTGTTTATAATTTAGTCAGTTAAAAATAATTGTACAGAAGCGTATTGAGTGATTTTTGAGGCCCGTGTATTAAACTAATTAAAAAACTCACAAATCGCCCCCTGTCACAGATAGAGGGTTGTAACTGGTCTCATTGGATCCGGCGGGAAAAATACTATAGGATTCTAGGGGAATGGGGGGCAAAACAACCCTCTATCTAGCACAGGAGTCGAGATATTTACGATTTTCTGTAATGAATACCATAAGTAGCGAAACAGAAAAATTCAATATTTACAATAAATACTGCATATAAACATAAGATATTATTATTTAATTTAATAGAATGAAATAAAAAGTTCAGGCATGTATTAAGTGATATTTTAGGCCCGTATTGTTAAAACAACAAATACACATATGTATATAGAAACCTTGTTTATAATTTAGTCAGTTAAAAATAATTGTACAGAAGCGTATTGAGTGATTTTTGAGGCCCGTGTATTAAACTAATTAAAAAACTCACAAATCGCCCCCTGTCACAGATGGAGGGTTGTAACTGGTCTCATTGGATCCGGCGGGAAAAATACTATAGGATTCTAGGGGGATGGGGGGCAAAACAACCCTTTATCTAGCACAGGAGTCGAGATATTTATGATTTTCTGTAATGAATACCATAAGTAGCGAAACAGAAAAATTCAATATTTACAATAAATACTGCATATAAACATAAGATATTATTATTTAATTTAATAGAATGAAATAAAAAGTTCAGGCATGTATTAAGTGATATTTTAGGCCCGTATTGTTAAAACAACAAATACACATATATTAAATAGAAACCTTGTTTATTATTTAGTCAATTAAAAATAATTGTACAGAACCATATTGAATGATTTTTGAGGCCCGTGTATTAAACTAATTAATAAGTTCGCCTCTGTCACGTGATGAAAGAATGTAATATAACATTGTTTTACATTGAACTGTTTACCATAAATTGAACGCAAATCGATTAAATAATATTCAATGTTTCTAAATAGTAGGTATACGTGAATTTGTTATTTTAAGAATACAGGCCTATATTATCACTTGATATACATCTGTACATTTTTAAAATTTATTTAATTTAGTAATAATATCTAAGGTATATTATTATTGTGTAAGAGGTGGATATTGATTTTGTTTCTTTTTCACTATTTATTCATTATAGAAAATCGTAAATAACACGTCACCTATACGAGTAAGGGGGTTGTTTTTAATTAGTTTAATACACGGGACTCAAAAATCACTCAATACGCTTCTGTACAATTATTTTTAATTGACTAAATTATAAACAAGGTTTCTATATATGTATATTTGTTATTTTAACAATACAGACCTAAAATATCACTTAATACATGCCTGAACTTTTTATTTCATTCTATTAAATTAAATAATAATATCTTATGTTTATATGCAGTATTTATTGTAAATATTGAATTTTTCTGTTTCGCTACTTATGGTATTCATTACAGAAAATCGTAAATATCTCGACTCCTGTGCTAGATAGAGGGTTGTTTTGCCCCCCATTTCCCTTGAATCCTATAGTATTTTTCCCGCCGGATCCAATGAGACCAGTTACAACCCTCTATCTGTGACAGGGGGCGATTTGTGAGTTTTTTAATTAGTTTAATACACGGGCCTCAAAAATCACTCAATACGCTTCTGTACAATTATTTTTAATTGACTAAATTATAAACAAGGTTTCTATATACATATGTGTATTTGTTGTTTTAACAATACGGGCCTAAAATATCACTTAATACATGCCTGAACTTTTTATTTCATTCTATTAAATTAAATAATAATACCTTATGTTTATATGCAGTATTTATTGTAAATATTGAATTTTTCTGTTTCGCTACTTATGGTATTCATTACAGAAAATCGTAAATATCTCGACTCCTGTGCTAGATAGAGGGTTGTTTTGCCCCCCATTCCCCTAGAATCCTATAGTATTTTTCCCGCCGGATCCAATGAGACCAGTTACAACCCTCTATCTGTGACAGGGGGCGATTTGTGAGTTTTTTAATTAGTTTAATACACGGGCCTCAAAAATCACTCAATACGCTTCTGTACAATTATTTTTAACTGACTAAATTATAAACAAGGTTTCTATATACATATGTGTATTTGTTGTTTTAACATTACGGGCCTAAAATATCACTTAATACATGCCTGAACTTTTTATTTCATTCTATTAAATTAAATAATAATACCTTATGTTTATATGCAGTATTTATTGTAAATATTGAATTTTTCTGTTTCGCTACTTATGGTATTCATTACAGAAAATCGTAAATATCTCGACTCCTGTGCTAGATAGAGGGTTGTTTTGCCCCCCATCCCCCTAGAATCCTATAGTATTTTTCCCGCCGGATCCAATGAGACCAGTTACAACCCTCCATCTGTGACAGGGGGCGAGTTGTGAGTTTATTAATTAGTTTAATACATGGGTCTCAATAATTACTCAATACGCTTCTGTACATTTTTTTTTTAATTGATTAAATAATAAATAAGGTTTATATATATTATTTATATGTAATGTGTATTTATTATTTTAATAATTTGGGCCTAAAATCTAACTTAAACGCATCTGTACATTTTTTTTAATTCTTAAAATTAGAAAACAAGGTTTCTATATAATAACATATTATATAATATTTTCATAATTGATTTGACCTTAATACGTATAAGAAAGTCCAGTGGAGTCTGTGACAATAATAATACATAAATTGTTTTACGATAAATTGTTTTACGATAAATTGTTTTACGATAAATTGTTTTACGATAAATTGCTTTACGATAAATTGCTTTACGATAAATTGTTTTACGATAAATTGTTCTACGATAAATTGTTTTACGATAAATTGTTCATACGGTAAATTGTCCATACGATAAATTGTTCTTACGATAAATTGTTTTACGATAAATTGTTCTTACGGTAAATTGTCCATACGATAAATTGTTCTTACGATAAATTGTTTTACGATAAATTGTTCTTACGGTAAATTGTTCATACGATAAATTGTTCGTTCGGTAAATTGTTTTACGATGAACTGTTTACGATAAACTGTTTTACGATAAACTGTTTACGATAAATTGACCGCAAATCCTTTAAACGCGTTTTTCTCTAAACCACTTTTTTCGGTTGGTGGGAAGCAGAAACAAAATTCTAATCGACCGATCGGGCTATAATTTTAACACGTTGTTCTACACACTAATAGTTATCGTATTATCTAAACCTATTTATTTTTATTAATAACTTCCTATTTCTTTCTTGATTTTCAACGAAAAATTTGGTCTTTTATTAATATAATTTTTTTTAAATGCGAGCAAAAGTTTTGCATAATTTTTGTGAACGATTATATTACTTTAATATAAGTATATAAATATAAAAACTATCAACGTTTAGAGGCTAATAATTGGGCATGAGAATACTCACATAAAGAGCAACATTCACAATAAAAATTAGCCAAATCCGTGTTGAGGCCGATTTTACATTGCTACCCGGCTACAGCCTTTAAAAGTTAATTATTGAAAACAAAATAAACAATTGACAATCAAAAGAATACCGGCCTGTTTCCTCTGCCCTGCGTCTAGTTGGTACGCTCTCTCGCCGTACGCCGCGACACGGGTAGCCATCGCAAGAATAATATGTTCCTGTATAACACATATTTCGTTATTTTCTAAACTATAGGTACGACCAAATTGGATGCTGTAAAGGGTAAATTATATCTACATTAAGTACTTATGACGATGAAATCATTTATTTCGATAAGGATTAATGTTTTGCAGGTCATAAGTCCACGTAAACAGAACCCAAATATTTTTAATTTTCTTTGTAACATAAAAGCAGTCATTGTGGCTTAAATATAAAAGTTAGATATATGGTGTCGCATAGTTTATTGTAGATCTTTTTTTTCTACACAATTCTTTAATATATTATTTTGTTCAATATTGAATGGTTTAGGCAGCGTATTGCAAAACAGCGCGTCGGCGGCAAAATTTTTTCCTACTTGATTTACTATTATCGTCACTGCTTAATTGTTATGTTACCTAAAGTTTTCGGAATAATGACAAAAACAACCTGGTATTGCAAAAAAACATTGAACTTTTTTTTAGTTTTTTTTTCTTTTCTTTTTTTTTCTTTTTTTTCTTTTTTTTGCAATACCAGGTTGTTTTTGTTGGCTTAAAAAAAATTCAAGGTGTATTTCTTCAATTTAAACATTTTATTTGACTTGTGTCTATTTCAAAAAGTCAATTTTCAAACGTCATTATTCCGAAAACCGCTGATTTTAGAGATATGATATGTTGTACAAAAAGTATTCAAAATACATCGTACAATTCAAAAATGGCATAATATATAGGGTATTCCATTTAAAAAAATCAATGATAACTGTATATGTTCTTCTTGAGACACCCTGTATACAATTTTCTTATGTCAAAAAATCCGCAACTAAAAATACTAATCGACATGTTCAAGCGTTTTTGCACAAAATAATTACCCGAATTTTAAACGAATTTGTTCCTTTCATCATGAACGCACTATTAGTACGTCTGGTACGTAAAAAAACCCTGCACTTTTTGATTGGGGTATGACACTTTCTGTGCTCATAGATTAGGTCAAAAGAATAATTTTCAGATAGGGAGCCACTTTAAAATCCGTGTAGAACACCATTATATCGGCTATTAAAGATGGCCCCCACCGTTTTTATTAAATTGACTGTATCTCAGCTCCTAGTCATCTGATTTCAATTTTCTTTTGTTTGTTTTAAAGTTCTTATTGAGTAGATTATTTTTTGTCATTATTCATTTTTCTCTAAATCTTAAGGGTTCCTCACAATTTTCGAAAATCTGAAAATGTTACTTTTTTTACGAACTTAATTTTTATATAACTTTTTTATTGTGCCCAATATCATTTTTTTACATCATACAAAAAAGAAAGACATTTTTTTCTGCGTTCCATTGATAACAAGATAATACTGTTTTAATTAACAACTTCTTTGGAAAAAGTGTGTTAAACTAAGAAAAATTGACTATTTTTGGATCATTCCATGTCATGTTTACCTTTTATCATATGAAATTTTATGTTGGGATCAATTTTCTCATATGGTATAGCTAAAAAATTGAAAAATCTGTCATTGATGTCACTGAACTTTCTTATACAATAAAAAAATGTACGTGTATCTACTAATATAAAACAAATAATTTTGGCTTACTGATGACAGATATAAAAAAATTAATAGAACATAAAGTATAGATAATAACGTTCTCTACATATTTTGTTATAAACATTTCATTCTGTCATGAACTTGTTAAAAAAAAAATGGAAAAAAAAAAATTAAATAAAAAAGATTTTTTTTTAATTGGTAAGAGATACAAAAAAATTAATGGAACATAAACTATAGAAAATAACGTTATCTACATTTTTTGTTATAAACATTTAGTTCTGTCATGAACTTGTTACAAAAAAAATTGAAAAAAATAAAAAATTAAATAAAAAAGATTTTCTTTTAATTGGTAAGATACAAAAAAATTAATGGAACATAAACTATAGAAATAACGTACTCTACAACTTTTATTTCAATAATTTATTTCTGCTTTAAACCATTTCGAATATAATTGAAAAAAACGATTATAACCTCAAAAACTTTTTTTGAGAGGAATTGAACATAACATAAATTATAAATAATAATATTATAAGTCAATTATTATTTAAACATTTTCTTCCAACACGTACCGTTTCAGAAATAACTCGAATAATTATAAAAATTACAGTAAACATCCGTTTCCGGTTTTAAAAAAATCAAGTTTTCTTTCTTAAAACAAATTAATCCTAAATATAAAATTTTACCCCTCTATGTACTGTCATTTTTGAGTTACAACGTTTACAGACAAACAGATACACACACAGACAGACAGACAGACATGGTGATAAAAATAGTCAGAATTGATTCAGGGAAGGTATAAATGGACATTTCCATCAAAATCTCGAATCCGAGAAACCAATACAGGTAAACTTGACTTGGAATGATCCAAAAATAATCTATTTTTCTTAGTTTAACACGCTATTTCCAAAGAAGTTGTTAAGTAAAACAGTATTATCTAGTTATCAATGGAACGCAGAAAAAAATATCTTTCTTTTTTATATGAAGTAAAAAAAATTTATTGGGCAAAATAAACAAGTTATATAACAATTAAGTTTGTAAGAAAAGTGAAATCTTCAGATTTCGGAAAATTGTGGGAAACCCTTAAAATTTAGAGAAAAATGAATAATGATAAAAACTATTTTTTTCAATAAGAACTTTAAAATAAACAAAAGAAAATTTAAATCAGATGATTAGGAGCTGAGATACAGCCAATTTAATAAAAACCGTGAGGGCCATCTTTAATAGCCGATATAACAGTGTTCTACACGGATTTTAAAGTGGCTCCCTATCTGAAAATCTTTCATTTGACCTTATATATGACCACAGAAAGTGGCATACCCCAATCAAAAAGTGCAGCGTTTTGGCTTTATTTGCCACGAACCAGACGTCCCATATATATTAAGGATGGGACTATCTGATTATAAAATAATATATTATTTCGACTGCTATTAAATGGTGTAAATATTTTTAGAATCATGTATGCATGAGTTGTTTCATTATCTATATATTACCTATGTACGTACGTAATAATTTACATGAGTGAATTTGTGTATCAAGTACGTGTTCTGAAATTACCTATATTTTATTGAAAATATCGACAGAAGTACCAAGCACAAATTGAAGTACGGAGCCATCCATAATTTGCGTCACATGTTAAGGGGGATGGGAGGTCTACAAAATGTGACGTGGTGTGACAAGGAGGGAGGAGTCACAAGCTTCGTGACGTCACATCTAAAAAATCAAAACAATGAATTTTATACGAATTCTAAGAGGAAAAATGAATACGTTGTTAGTAACTAGAGACCTGTGAAGAGTTATTGGGAAAATTTCAAATGTGAAAGGAAAAATTTCATATAAATAAAAATAATATAAATAGAAATGAAAAAACAAACATTTCTTTCGTTTTTGTGACAAGGCCGGGGAGGGGGAGGGGGAGGGGGGTCAACAAACTATGAAATTTGTTTGACGTAATTTATGGATTGTCCCTAAGTAATGTTGTCAAACGTAATTGAAATTATTAGTGGGTCGAAATGTTATTTAAAAACTAAACAAAATAAAACCGACTTGAAAACACTGATAGGTATACCTAATAATTAAAAACAGATTTTGAAGTCGGTTCTCTTTTTTTTCTTTATTATAAAGTTTTTATTGACTTGGCACCGACATCAAAAACTGTTTAGTTTATTAATATTATAAATACTAAAGTGTCTCTGTCTGTCTGTTTGTATGTTATCTTTTCACGTCTTAATCGCTGAACCGATATTGATGATATTTGGCAGGGAGATAGCTTTCATCCTGAGGAAGGACATAGGCTTCTTTGTATCTCGAAAAATTGATTTGATTAAAAATATCAAATTTCAAAAATCATTCGAAAAATTAAAAAATCGACATCAGAAACATCTGTATCCGGTTGAAAGAACGTTTTCACAAATAGGAGGTTCTGTTCCCAGACAAAAATTAATCTTAAATATAAAATTTAGCCCTTCTATGTACATCTTGTATTTTGTATCAAAATGCAGATCTATCAAGTTCAGATCTAAAATTTTTCCCGGGAGGTGTCTTTCTTGAAATATCTTGAAAAAATAAATATTTTGGGGTATCACCCCTCCCCCTTTACACACGATTTTCATGATTTTAAAATTGGACCGTCTTCAAGCCAGACCCAACCAACCAACTTAGTTTCATTAATATCGGTTCAGTGGTTCATAAGTTATGCGTGTGTCAAGGATTCAGGGGACAGACACAGAGACACGGAACGAAAAGTGTTTGTCTGAAACGGAAAGATCAAGTTAAAATTAAAATTACGAGGAAGCAAAAGATACATGAGTAGAATTTAATTACGGGCCAAAGTTTTCAGAATCATGTATGCATAGGTACTTACATACTTTCGAAAAGCCTTATATTGAACTGCGTCGATGTGAAGCCACCATAAGGCAAATAATACCTACTTTTATCCCAAAAAAAGTTTCGAGTTTACATCTCTTTAAAACAGATATTCAAATACTGTTCCTCCACAAGTTTTTATTTATTTCAAGATTGAAGTATGCAGAGAGGAGTTTAAAATTTCAAAGCAAATAATCCAAGTGTATGAACAATTTTTTGAAACAAGAATAAAATTATAGTTTTACGTACATACATTTTCCAGAAATATTTTAATATCAGGCAGATTAAAAAAATGTTAAGAAAGTTGTACAAGAATAGGTGAATGAATTTAAATATAATATTTACTTTTGCGGTATATTTTAGAGCAGCGTATCCAAAAATTATTTAAATGTAACTTTTAATTAGTACTTTCAATGAAAATTATAACGAACACTGTAGCAAAAATAGTTTATGAAAAATTTTTAAATAAGTTTTTTATAAATCGTACTGAGAATGACTGTTTTATTAAAACATATTTTGCAATAATAGCTTTTTTTAAATGTTATATATTCAAGATTCTATAATTTTTAATAAAACATAAATTTTGGTGATTAATCAATTTTTATATCATATTTAACTATGTATTTCAGTTTTATTAATTATCACAAAATTCAGTAATGTATTTAATATTTTTGTCATTCTACTGCATATTTTGACCCGTTTTCGTTTATATTTGTATGCAAATGAAAATTGGTTATCAAAAAATAATTTAATGGAAAATACCTCAATTAAAATAACTCCGGGGTCTAAATATAACGTAATACAATCCGGAGCTTATTTTGTAGCATGGTCGTATTTCTCAATTAATCTGTTTTTCTTTTCTAATGAACGGTCGTGGGTGGATTCGAGTCACGCTTAACTCGACTTGAACATTCTCTACACGGAACACGAAGAGTTTGGGTTAAACACAACCGTGGTCACTTCGACAACTTGCTTAAGAAAACAAACAACTGTCCTATTGTGGTGGTCGATATTAAATTAGTAGGTACAGGATATTAAATATAGCTTTTATACATATTTACTTCTCTCTCTCTCTCATACACTGTTTTATCATTTTCTCAATATACAAGGTAGGGCATTTAAAGTGTACAGATTTTTATCTCAGAACCATCACATATTTGAAAAAAATAACTTTTAGACCAAAAAATGTTTGGTTGTGAAGAGCTAATCGAATAGTAATATTTATTTGTTATTTTAGCGTGGCTTTCAAGATAGGAACCTATAGTTTTTATTTAGAAATCTTATTCTACGTGTAAAAACACGAAATTTCATTGAAAACTTTTTTTTGAACAACGTAAACTTTACAAGATATCTAATAAAATAATTTCAAGATTTTTAACATTCAAGAATTTTTTACTCAGAAATCATCAAAAGAGAATAATAATTCGGGCAAGACATATACGAGTGTATGCCATAAGGGTTCCGAAGTACGTACTACGTGAAATGTTTGGAACCACTTACAGGTGCATTTTTAAGTTAAAGTTAAAATATAAAAAAGTGTCATGTTCTACTAATTGAGATCTATATTTTGACATACCACATGCCTAGATATTAAAAAAAAAATTTATGACGCCCCTCCCTATAATTCCAAAATTTAAAACTATATTGTTGACTTTAGTATTTGTCGTTGGTAGTCCCACCAAAGCCTCGTTACCAAATTTTTTTCAGATTTTTTGAGCCAGTAGTTACAGAGATAGAGGGGGGGGGGGGGGGCAAAATAAAACACTGCTTTTAGCTCCCTACAGGCGCCATTTTTGAGTTAGAAAAAAAATAAAAAATATAGTCATGTTCTACGAATTGAGATGTACATTTTGACATATCACATGCCTAGATATGAAAATAATATTTTTTTATTTTCTTACACCCCTCCCTATTATTCCAAAATTTAAAATTATATTATTGACTTTAGTATTTGTCGTTAATAGTCCCACCAAAGCCTCGTTACCAATTTTTTTTCAGATTTTTTGAGCCAGTAGTTACAGAGATAGGGGGGGGGACAAAATGAAACACTGCTTTTAGCCCCCTACAGGCGCCATTTTTGTGTAAGAAAAAAAATAAAAAATATGGGCATATTCTACTAATTGAGACGTACATTTTGACGTGGTATACAATTTTTTTGTTTTTTTTTTTATTTGCTTTAAAGCCCCCTACAGGCACCATTTTTGATTTAGAAAAAAAATAAAAAAAGGATCAAATTCCGCTTGTTTGGTTATACATTTTAACGTGCCACATGCCTTGGTATAAAAAAAAATATTTTTTTACCTAGCTTTATCTCCTTATTGCCCCCCCCTGAAAAATTATTTATTCAATAAATTTGTACATATTTTACTAGAGGGTGTCATTTTACATGTTCAGTAAAAATTTCAAGTTTCTAGCTTATATAATTTACGAGCTATTTAGCTTTGAGTGAAAAGGACGGACGGACATACGGACGGACGACAAAGCGATATTAATAGGGTTTCTTCGGAACCCTAAAAAGGACAAAATACATACAAAAAATGTTTATTCAAATTTGGAAAATTATTTTAGAATTATTTTTAACATTTCGTATTTTTGTTTTGTTTTTGTTCAAATAAAGTAAATACAAAAAGTTTTAAATTAAAGAAAGAGTTGAGTGTTACGGCTCATCGACGAGGTATTTGGATGCGGTTAAAGTTGTCGGCGGGTGAATTACACCCACGTTATGCTCCATATTACTAATTTATTTATTTAATATGTATTTATTTAATAAAAAGAAGTAACTAAGTGAGGGGAACAAATTAAACGCGTAATATTTTAAATTAATTTTGAAATAGTGAAGAACATTAAATAAACTATTCTAATACTTAATAAACTATTATAGTATTTGTAAACAATATAGAACAGTGTTTTTTGTGTTTTAGCAATAGTTAATATAAACTAGCGTTAAGAAAATACTTTTTGTTCACACGTAGAAAAAAAATAATTTTCCTTAAAATAACTAAATGAGAAAGGGTTAAAAAATTTTTTTGTGAAATATGTCATATATTTAAATTCATATTGTATACAACAATTCATTTTAGTTAATAGAAATAGGGGTGGGTGGGAGGTGGGGTTTAACGGTTTCATTTTTTCGAATGTCTACTACACTGCTTGTCACAATTAGTGGGACACTTTTTCAATGTAACACAGTTTTGGTAAAAATTGTCTTCTGAATATGAAAATTCATACAAATCATAAGTATGGTGTTGTTTCAAAGCCCAAATAGTAAAAACTTTGTGCGTGCATCGATAGCGGGTGTACAATCTTTGGAGGGGTGAAAAATGGAAAGGGACAATTTCAAGTATTGAAAAAAAAGTTTAAAAACTGTTTATTCCAAGATAATGATAAAATTCACATAAATTTTTATACGTAGAACTTATTTGAACCCTAAAGGTATAAACTATTTTTTAAAATCAATATTTAATTCTATTTACCACCTGTTATCATCCCCTAAATTTAGGTTATTAGAAATATAGGAAAAAATGAAAGAAATTTTAAAAATCTTCAAGGGTTGTTAGAAATAATCACAATAAATATAAATTTACAATTTCAATAAAATCCAGTACTTTTCAACCACTTTTCTACCCTTTAATATTCAACCCCCTGTGTATTACAATTCATTCGAACAACGTAGGTAAAGATACATTTTTGAAATGTACAAAATAGGTAGTAAACTGTATATACAACAGTACTGTATGTTAAAAAACACAAATAAATTATAAGGGTAGGCATCAACCCTTAAATACTAAACCGCCCCAAATAGTAGGGTAGAATATTAAATTTAAGTGTGATTTTACAAGAAATCAATTAATGCTCTTATTTGAAGATTTTTGTGAAAATTTTGTGCACCACAATTCACCCCTACGGATGTAACTACCCTAAATTAAAAAAATATACACTTTTTTTAAAACATCGTATCTAAAAATTCAGTGGAATTTTTTTGTCATCCTTTCGTAATATAAAAGGCCGACATTTGATCTTTCTACACCGTTAAAATTAAAACAATACACTATCAGGAACTACCCTTAAATTCTTATTTCTTAAAAATAAAATAAATTTTATTTCAATTAATATTGAAAATATAGGTATCTATGGAAATTAATGGACAATTTACGAGTTTTTCATAAGTTTGGCTCAAATTAATTCAATCGTTCTGAGACGTTGAAATTTACTAAATGTGTAGTAAACTGTGTATACAACAGAATTGTATGTTAAAAAACACAAATAAGTTTTAAAGGTAGTCATCAACCCTTAAAAACTAAATCACCCCCGATAATAGGGTTGTAAATTGAATTCAATTGCGATTTTATGAAAAATCAATTAAAGCTGTTATTTAACAATTTGTTTGAAAATTTTATGCACCACAATTCACCCCTACGGATATAGGTACCCTCAATTAAAAAAAATATACACATTTTTTTAAATATGGTATCTAGACAGTCCGTGGTATTTTTGTTTAATCCTTTCGTAATATAAAAGGCCAACATTTGCTCTTTCGTTACCGGTAAAATTAAAACAATACATTATCAGAAACGTGTCAAAACGATAGGATTAATTTGAGCCAAACTCGTAAATTGTCCATTAATTTCCATAGATACCTATATTTTCAATATTAATTGAAATAAAATGTATTTTATTTTTAAGAAATAAGAATTTAAGGGTAGTTCTTGATAGTGTATTGTTTTAATTTTAACGGTGTAGAGAGATCAAATGTCGGCCTTTTATATTACGAAAGGATGACAAAAAAATTCCACTGAATTTTTAGATACGATGTTTTAAAAAAAGTGTATATTTTTTTAATTTAGGGTAGTTACATCCGTAGGGGTGAATTGTGGTGCACAAAATTTTCACGAAAATCTTCAAATAAGAGCATTAATTGATTTCTTGTAAAATCACACTTAAATTTAATATTCTACCCTACTATTTGGGGCGGTTTAGTATTTAAGGGTTGATGCCTACCCTTATAATTTATTTGTGTTTTTTAACATACAGTACTGTTGTATATACAGTTTACTACCTATTTTGTACATTTCAAAAATGTATCTTTACCTACGTTGTTCGAATGAATTGTAATACACAGGGGGTTGAATATTAAAGGGTAGAAAAGTGGTTGAAAAGTACTGGATTTTATTGAAATTGTAAATTTATATTTATTGTGATTATTTCTAACAACCCTTGAAAATTTTTAAAATTTCTTTCATTTTTTCCTATATTTCTAATAGCCTAAATTTAGGGGATGATAACAGGTGGTAAATAGAATTAAATATTGATTTTAAAAAATAGTTTATACCTTTAAGGTTCAAATAAGTTCTACGTATAAAAATTAATGTGAATTTTATCATTATCTTGGAATAAACAGTTTTTAAACTTTTTTTTCAATACTTGAAATTGTCCCTTTCCATTTTTCACCCATCCAAAGGTTGTACACCCGCTATCGATGCACGCACAAAGTTTTTACTCTTTGGGCTTTGAAACAACACCACACTTATGATTTGTATGAATTTTCATATTAATAAGACAATTTTTACCAAAACTGTGTTACATTGAAAAAGTGTCCCACTAATTGTGACAAGCAGTGTATTGTTATTTGAAAAAGCAAAAAAAATCATAAAAATTTCGTATTTAAGATTTTTTAAAATTAGTTTCAGAGTTATTTGAAATATATGATTATTTTGCACATTTTCATAGGGGTATTTCACCCCCTTAAACCGTTTTACCGCAGCTAAGATAATTTTTTTCTTACTAGCCATGACCGCCTCTAACTACATATATACAAATGTACAAAATTTAAACTCGATCTGAATATGCTACTTGGAAAGGTTCCCTTGTTAGTGGTCACCAACTCATCAGCTAGTTAAATTGTTTTGTAATTACTATGAGTTCATTATGCAGACTTACAAACTATATGATACAATATTGTACATCAACTCTATAACGTGTTTATTATGTAATATTCGTAAATGGAACTAATTTGTGTAAGTGTCCTATGATTGTTCATACTGTTCAATATTAATACACAGTTAGTCCAGTACATTTAGACGAAAAATAGATGTGTCTGGGGAAAAATTCGCAATGAGCTGAATTTTTGTATACAACTTCAATTTGTCTTTATAAATTAGGTACAAAAAGTCCCCAACAATCCCACTTTTTTACAGCCCACAAAAGGTGATAACAATTAGTTTTAAGTAAATATCTCTGTATCTATTGGTTCTATGACTAAAATAGTTATTATCAAATATAAAGTTTAGAAAATTACCTACAATAAAGATCTTACAACTTTTTTCGTACAAGTAATCGTTTTCGCTTATTCAGAGGGTATTCTAGTTTAAAAATGTGAAAATATAAATTTTTTTGGCATTTTATCAATAAACAAGATTTCAAAAATATATGTTCAAAACCCTATAGCTAAATTCCAAAAACTGACGGGTTACAGCGATTTGAAGATGATGCGTAGCATTGAATAACCAGCTATTTATAAACTTTGAACGCATTTTTCTCGAAACTGAAAATGGCTGCCATAATATCACAAGATCTACTGAACCGATTGACTTCAAATTTGCTGTGTATATACCTTCAGTACACATATTATTACCACCGTTAGCAGAATTGAGTTAAAAACATTTTTTTTATTGTATAGATAGCGAAAGATTAAAAACATAAAACAAAATATGAATAGTCACTTTTCAAAATGCCGCCATTTTTTTATTTTAATTCTTTTTTTTTGCAACCCGCTATAGCCCAACTTATATAAAAAATATATAGAAAATTATTGCTTTTGTTGGCCACTGATATAATTACGATAAAAATTATCTTCATACAATTCATTTTTAGGGTTCCGAAGAAACCCTATTAATATCGCTTTATCGTCCGTCCGTATGTCCGTCCGTCCTTTTCACTCAAAGCTAAATAGCTCGTAAACTATATAAGCTAGAAACTTGAAATTTTTACTGAACATGTAAAATGACACCCTCTAGTAAAATATGTACAAATTTATTGAATAAATAATTTTTCAGGGGGGGCAATAAGGAGCTAAAGCTAGGTAAAAAAATATTTTTTTTTATACCAAGGCATGTGGTACGTTAAAATGTATAACCAAACAAGCGAAATTTGATCCTTTTTTTATTTTTTTTCTAAATCAAAAATGGTGCCTGTAGGGGGCTTTAAAGCAAATCTAAAAAAAACAAAAAAATTGTATACCAAGACGGGTGGCACGTCAAAATGTACGTCTCAATTAGTAGAATATGTCCATATTTTTTATTTTTTTTCTAACACAAAAATGGCGCCTGTAGGGGGCTAAAAGCAGTGTTTCATTTTGCCCACCCCCCCTATCTCTGTAACTACTGGCTCAAAAAATCTGAAAAAAAATTGGTAACGAGGCTTTGGTGGGACTATTAACGACAAATACTAAAGTCAATAATATAATTTTAAATTTTGGAATAATAGGGAGGGGTGTAAGAAAATAAAAAAAATTTATTTTCATATCTAGGCATGTGATATGTACATCTCAATTCGTAGAACATGACCATATTTTTTATTTTTTTTCTAACTCAAAAATGGCGCCTGTAGGGAGCTAAAAACAGTGTTTTATTTTGCCCCCCCCACCTCTATCACTGTAACTACTGGCTCAAAAAATCTGAAAAAATTTGGTAACGAGGCTTTGGTGGGACTACCAACGACAAATACTAAAGTCAACAATATAATTTTAAATTTTGGAATTATAGGGAGGGGCGTCATAAATTTTTTTTTTTTTAATATCTAGGCATGTGGTATGTCAAAATATAGATCTCAATTAGTAGAACATGACACTTTTTTATATTTTAACTTTAACTTAAAAATGCACCTGTAAGTGGTTCCAAACATTTCACGTAGTACGTACTTCGGAACCCTTATGGCATACACTCGTGTATGTCTTGCCCGAATTATTATTTATTTTTTACGTTTTTAATCTTTCGGTATCTATATAATAAAAGAACTGTAATTATAAACAAACAAAAATTATCACTGTTTCATTTAATAGGGTAGATAGCAAAATAGTCACTTTGGGTATTATTTAGATAAATTTATAACTGGAAAACTGTAAGACTCAGGTCCAAACTTGGTAAAGTGAATTTGTAGGTAACATTATGACACACCAAAATAATAATAAAAAATACCACATATAATGGGTACTTTTGGAGAAAAATATAATTTTTATAAAAATTTTCAAAAAAATAAATATATTTTTTGACTTTGATGAACCATAATTCTGAACCGGAAACACTACTAGCAATATCTCTAATAATGAAAAATACGTTAGTTAATTACCTATGAAACTGACTCATTTTGGTTGCTCTAGTTACGTTACTTTGAAAGTTATGAGATAATCTTTGTTTGTAAGTACTACTCTGAAGGAAGTTTTTAAACACCTGTAGCTCAGAGGGTGTTGAAGATAGACCCCGCCTTCCCTTACAATTTTTTACTCGTAATGAGCCAAGGAATCAGCTCTTAAAATATCTGTATCCCAAACCGGACCATCCTGTATATATACTTAAAAATATGTTTAGTATAGCTGTACATTTATAATAGAACTGATGGTGCGGTTCACAGTATGGACAATAATGGACATTCACAGTGTGGAATGTCTACTGTATTTTTTTTGCGTTGTCTCTCTTTACATATATATTAATGAAAAAATATATATATATATCCTTCTGTATTTAGTTATTCAATATTATTTATACAATATGTATTAATTTATGTTGAAAAATTTTCTAAAAAAATGTTTTTCAATTTTTTTTTTTAAACTGCCCAATGGATTTTTTCAATTTTTATAGAAAAACATTCGGAACACATCCAAGAATAATCCCAATGAAAAAAATTTCGGCTGCAAGAACATTTTATTTAAAGTCGTCATTTGAACACCGTGTATGTATATCGAATTGAGGTATATAGTACGGGAGGCAGCGTTGCATTTTTCATGGTCATTTCAGGTCGATCAATTATAAGTAGAATCAATTGTTTAAATATATATAATGATAGAATCAAGGGTCAGTAGGCGCACCAGCGGTGGACCGAGTGGTAAAAAATTGTTGATTATGTAAAAAAAAAAAAATCCAAAAGTCATTTCAGGTCGTCTGAAAATTTGTACACCGATAGTTCAAATAATTATAATAATTATAAAAATAGTCAGCAGGATAGATAATAGTGGATTATATGTCAGCAGCCTGATTAAAAAAAGTTAACTCACATTTTTTTTTCACAAACCCCATTGAGTGGGATGTCATTTGATAGGTCTTCTAAAATGCAACAAAAAATGTTATATGACATTTTGATTTTAACCCTTCAGTCACGATATATTTGCGTTCAAAGTCGTGATCAGAGCGTCCCCTCCCTCTATTTTCTAAATTATCAATATAAAAAATCTGAAAAAATTCGAGAATGTAGCTTTTAATTAGTACTTTCACCGAAAATTATAACGAACACTGTCAAAATTATTTTGGACCCCCCTACCGTAGACTGAAAAGTTAACTCACATTTTTTTTCACAAACCCCATTGAGTGGGATGTCATTTGATAGGTCTTCTAAAATGCAACAAAAAATGTTATATGACCTTTTGATTTTAACCCTTCAGTCACGATATATTTGCGTTCAAAGTCGTGATCAGAGCGTTCCCAGCCTAAATAGACCTTATTAAAAAAAATTAATTTCATTTGATTTTAAGTCGGATGAAACTTATACAGGTCATTATTTATGTTAAAATAATTCGGGCAAGACATACACGAGTGTATGCCATAAGGGTTCCGAAGTACGTACCACGTGAAATGTTTGGAACCACTTACAGGTGCATTTTTAAGTTAAAGTTAAAATATAAAAAAATGTCAAGTTCTACTAATTGAGATCTATATTTTGACATACCACATGCCTAAATATCAAAAAAACAATTTTTTATGACGCCCCTCCCTATAATTCCAAAATTTCAAATTATATTGTTGATTTTAGTATTTGTCGTTGGTAGTCCTACCAAAGCCTCGTTACCAAATTTTTTTCAGATTTTTTGAGCCAGTAGTTACAGAGATAGAGGGGGGGGGACAAAATAAAACACTGCTTTTAGCCCCCTACAGGCGTCATTTTTGAGTTAGAAAAAAAATAAAAAATAGGGGCATATTCTACTAATTGAGACGTAAATTTTGACGTGCCACACGTCTTGGTATACAATTTTTTTGTTTTTTTGGATTTGCTTTAAAGCCCCCTACAGGCACCATTTTTGATTTAGAAAAAAAATAAAAAAAGGGTCAAATTCCGCTTGTTTGGTTATACATTTTAACATGCCACATGCCTTGGTATAAAAAAATATATTTTTTTTACCTAGCTTTAGCTCCTTATTGCCCCCCCTGAAAAATTATTTATTCAATAAATTTGTACATATTTTACTAGAGGGTGTCATTTTACATGTTCAGTAAAAATTTCAAGTTTCTAGCTTATATAGTTTACGAGCTATTTAGCTTTGAGTGAAAAGGACGGACGGACGGACGGACGGACATACGGACGGACGACAAAGCGATATTAATAGGGTTTCTTCGGAACCCTAAAAATAAGAAAAAAAAAGTCAGCAGGTAATCCGACAGGGGAAAGATCGTCAGCAGGGGGATTGTAGGTGCAAACCAGGCATTTGACTATAATATAGAACAACCAAATGTATTATTCAGCTGACAACTTTACCCCCTTTAAATATTCTGCTGACCTTTTTTTTCATCAAATATACTATTTAAATAACCTCTATAATTAATTTCAAGCGGCCTGATATCAATTTAATAACAAAAATATTCATTTTTATGTGTTTTTATATAGCATATCTAGACTATCTTCTATCACTCGACTTGCTGACAACTTTACCCCTTTTTAATATTGTGCTGATGCTCTTTTTTATCAAATATATTATGTAAATTATATTTATGAATAATTTTAAGCGACTAACAATTAATTTAGTTATAAAAGTTGTCGTTGCGATCTATTTCTAACGTACATGCGATTCTATGTTATAAGAAAATGAGAATTTAATATAACTGTTCGGATAGAAAATAAAATATGTTTTAAATTACATTTATTTAATTTTCAACAAAAAATGATATAATTTATGACAAAAAATTTATGACAAAATTTTATTGACAGTGTTCGTTATAATTTTCAGTGAAAGTACTAATTAAAAGCTACATTCTGATTTTTTTCAGATTTATTTAATTGATAATTTAGAAATTAGGGGGGGGGGGAGGACGCTCTGATAACGACATTTAAATGTAAATATGCCGTGACTGAAGAGTTAAAATCAATAGATCATTTAACATTTTTTGTTTCATTTTAGGAGACCTATCTAATGACATCCCACTCAATGGGTTAAATGAAAAAAAATGTAAGTTCACTTTTCAGTCTACAGGAGGGGGGTCCAAAATAATTTTGACAGTGTTCGTTATAATTTTCGGTGAAAGTACTAATTAAAAGCTACATTCTCGAATTTTTTCAGATTTTTTATATTGATGGCATTATATTGAAGGCACCAGTGGTGGCCACTATAAGAGCAAGTTTTCAGTTTTTTTAGATTAATGAGCTTGTTAGGGTTCCGAAGAAACCCTATTAATATCGCTTTGTCGTCCGTCCGTATGTCCGTCCGTCCGTCCGTCCGTCCTTTTCACTCAAAGCTAAATAGCTCGTAAACTATATAAGCTAGAAACTTGAAATTTTTACTGAACATGTAAAATGACGCCCTCTAGTAAAATATGTACAAATTTATTGAATAAATAATTTTTCAGGGGGGGCAATAAGGAGCTAAAGCTAGGTAAAAAAAATATTTTTTTTTATACCAAGGCATGTGGCACGTTAAAATGTATAACCAAACAAGCGAAATTTGACCCTTTTTTTATTTTTTTTCTAAATCAAAAATGGTGCCTGTAGGGGGCTTTAAAGCAAATCCAAAAAAACAAAAAAATTGTATACCAAGACGTGTGGCAAGTCAAAATTTACGTCTCAATTAGTAGAATATGCCCCTATTTTTATTTTTTTTCTAACTCAAAAATGGCGCCTGTAGGGGGCTAAAAGCAGTATTTTATTTTGTCCCCCCCCCTCTAACTCTGTAACTACCGGCTCAAAAAATCTGAAAAAAATTTGGTAACGAGGTTTTGGTGGGACTACCAACGACAAATACTAAAGTCAATAATATAATTTTAAATTTTGGAATAATAGGGAGGGGTGTAAGATAATTTAAATTTTTTATTTTAATATCTAGGCATGTGATATGTCAAAATGTACATCTCAACTCGTAGAATATGACCATATTTTTTATTTTTTTTCTAACTCAAAAATGGCGCCTGTAGGGGGCTAAAAGCAGTGTTTTATTCTGTCCCCCACCCTCTATCTCTGTAACTACTGGCTCAAAAAATCTGAAAAAAATTTGGTAACGAGGCTTTGATAGGACTACCAACAACAAATACTAAAATCAACAATATAATTTGAAATTTTGGAATTATAGGGAGGGGCGTCATAAAAAATTGTTTTTTTGATATCTAGGCATGTGGTATGTCAAAATATAGATCTCAATTAGTAGAACTTGACACTTTTTTATATTTTAACTTTAACTTAAAAATGCACCTGTAAGTGGTTCCAAACATTTCACGTAGTACGTACTTCGGAACCCTTATGGCATACACTCGTGTATGTCTTGTTAGGTTTTTTTTTGTAATTTTCATGAACTCATGTTACTAATAAAACAAGTAACTCTTTATTTAATCAATTTCATTACCAAAATCCGCAAATATAGTTTTTTTCTTTAAATTATAGCCTTTTATTTTGATCATGTTTTTTCTCCAGTAAGTAAATAGATTACATTTTTAATTAGAGCAGGGTCGTATTAAGTAAAATTTATAGTTAATATTTAATAATAAATCATAAGTAATTAAATACTAAGCAATGGAACTTTTGATATCGATGTAATTAAACCGATAATGTTATTGAATATTTAAGCCAGGCACGTATTAAGAAGAATTTACAATTAGTATTTTCTCATAAAATTTGTTTAAAAATGAAAATGTTAACCAATGGAGGTTGTTATATCTATTGAATTAAACTTATAATGTATATTGAATATTTAAGCCAGGCACGTATTAAATAGAATTTAAAATTAATTTTTCCAATAAAAACTGTATAAAACGAAACCATTTAGTAATAAGTTATGGAATTAATGTAGTTAATACGAAAATGTATATATGAATATTTTAGTCAGGTACGTATTAAGAAGAATTCATAATTAATATTTTCCAATAAAAACTATATAAAAATGAAACAATTAAGCAATGACAGTTATGACATTGATGTAGTTAAACTGAAAATGTATATATGAATATTTTAGTCAGCTACGTATTAAGAAGAATTTATAATTAGAAAATTTTCTGATAAAAATTCTATAAAAATGACAATATTAAGTAATGGTAGTTATGACTTTGATGTAACTAAACCAATAATGCATATTGTATATTTAAGCCAGGCACGTATTAAAAAGAATTTATAATTAATATTTTCTAATAAAAATTGTATAAAAATGAAACCGTTATAGCATTGATGTAGTTAAACCAAAAATGTATATATTAATATTTTAGTCAGGCACGTATTAAGAAAAATTTATAATGAATATTTTTTCATAAAAATTATATAAACATGAACAAAATGAACATGTTTACCATCCGCAGTTGTTATATTGTGATTTTTGAGTCAGGGGCGTATTAAGAAAAATATACAATTAATATTATCTAATATAATTAGTGCAGATGCTTTAGTAAAACACATGTGTGATAGTTACACAATTAAATTTATTTTTTTAATTAACAAATTATAAATCACAAATAATAAGCAAGTATTTAACTAACAATTAATTATAAAAATTTATAAATTATAAATTTATAGTAAGCAAGTTAATTAACAGTCGTCTTTATGTTAACCACACTTTCTTCTGATGAGGAATTCACATCACATATGTTATGCCAGTATCTTATAATGAATAAAAAGCAAAAAATATAAAAAAAATTATATTTCAATATCTATCTTAAAATAATATTATTTCTACTGTTAATAAGTATAAAAAAATATACAACGCGAGCGAAGCGGATACGTCCAACATAACTATCATTAATTTTTCTTTTTTTGTATTTTTTACGATAAAAATCATTTGTAAATTTTCGTTAATACAGGCCTGCCTAAACTGCACAATTCTATATTTTATTTAAATTATATCAATATAACTGTCTAAGTTTTTCTTTAAATTTTTGTATATTTTAAATATAAAATATTATAAATTTTCGTTAATACAAGCCTGCTCTAAATTTTCAATATTATAATTTATTCAAATACTGTCAATATAACAACTATTTTTTTACCTTATAACTATAGAATATAGTTTTTTAGAAAATATTATTTAAATTACTTCCTTAATACGGATCTGCCTTAATTATTTTTTTTGTACATTAAACAATTCAAACAAACATAACAATTACCTTAAATTTAACTTTATGTTTTTATATATTTTTGCATAAAATAATATCAATCGTAAATTTTCCTTAATACTTACCTGACCTAATTTGAATATGTTAATTGCAAATTTATCTTTAGAATTATAATTCACTATATATTAATAATTTCAACCCGCCTGCTTAACATTTTTCACACCTAGTAATGAAAACTACATTTGAAAACATCGCTGCCACTACTGGGTATTAGTGAAAAATGAATACCCAGTAATGGTTATTGAACACAAAACCCCTCCTAGAACAATAAAATTAAATTTAGTGGTGACCTTATCTTTAAGATACGTTCAAGAATGAAACATATTAATTTCACTTCAAAAAAAAAATTTAAGCAGCATAAAAATCACTAATAATCAAACTCGCTCCACTAATCATTTACATAAGAAAATACACACTACGTAAATTTTGACTGATCCGCGATGTTTAAATGTCCACCATTTTGACACCTATTGGCCGATTGTCATCAAATCACGCTGTAAGACAGTTAAATATACATAGATTAATATTCAGAAATTATTATAATCAAATATCATCACATATTTCAAATTCAGGACATTTAATTAAACATTTGCCATTACTGGGGTGCTTGCCAAGACCGGTGCCGTTACCTTAACTCTTTATTTAATCAATTTAATTACCAGTCCGCAATTATAGTTTGTTTTTTAAATTATAACCTTTTTTTTTGTTCATGTTTTTCTCCAGTAATGGCAAAGGTAAAACTAGTAATGAGCACGCAGTGATGGATACTTGTTAATGATTACAAAATGATAAGTACTACGACACAAAATATATAAAAGAAAGAATCGTCAAATTTGAAACAATGTAAAGCAGTTGCTATGATAATATAATAATTAATGAATAAATCATACTAATTATTAATTTAAATGTCCACCATTTTAACACCTATTGGCCGATTGTCATCAAATCACGCTGTAAGACAGATAAATATATATAGATTAATATTCAGAAATGGTAGTAATCAAATATCAACACATATTTCTAATTCAGTACATTTAATTTAAAAATTGCCATTACTGGGGTCCTTGCCAAGATTGGTGCCACTACCTTACGTTATTTTTGTTTTAAAAAATCAAACAATAAAATAATATATGAAATCCTAAAATAATATTTTTTTATTAAACATAAATAATAACACAAATGTAATTTTTTTAAAGATTTGCCACAAGTAAACATCCCTAGGTGCCACTCTCCGATTTTAATGAAACTTGGTAAAAATGTTCTTTGAGTAAAAATTAAGGACAGTATTTTTTTATACGTGCTCGTTTTTATGTTTAAGTGGTGAAATCGATCCTTGAAAATGAGGGTAAAATTTTTAATTTGTAAATAGCTCGTAAACCGCTTGGAATAGTGGCTTGTGTGTAATACAAATTTTTTTTGGTATTACAAGAGCTATAAAATAGCATATAAATGTGGTACCCCCTATGTTTATTTGGGGGGGGGGGGGTATAATGGGAACCCCTCAACTTTTTTCAAAAATTATTATTTTTTCTTTCATAAATCAATAGAGTGTAGTATTCTGAATACAATGATATAAAATTTCAAAATTACGTATCTTCAAACTTCGGAGATATCGGCACTTTTGTAGTCCGCCATATATACTTTATACACTGTATAAAGTATAAATAATATAAAAAAAAAATCCAATTCCAACTGGGATTACGACCGGATTTTTTTTGGTAAATTCCGGTAATTCTGGTTTCGGCCGGTACAAAAAATCCCAGTTCCGGTACACACCTAGTTGTGAGGTAGAAATCGAATAGTAATACAATAATTATTAGTCATCATTTTTAGGATTCCGAAGAGACCCTATTAACCCTCCGTTAGGCGCGCGTACTACTGTCACGAGTTTAGGCGCGCGGCATACATGCGTAGACCATTTTCAATAGGGCCTATAATAGCTGAATTTGATTTTTATTTCAAATGAGTTGAACTATGATGTTTATTGATGTATACTTTTGTAAACAACATATAATTTTTAATAAAATTTTTATATATTTTGTTGTGGAAAAATAAACAAAGTTAAATATCATTTTTAGACGTTTTATTGTTATAAATTCTATATTAATTTAAAAAACAAACATAATATATCTAAATAAAAATATGATTATCAAAATATGTTAATTATGATTAATATATAGAAATACAAAAAAATGCAATGAAAATGTTGCAAAGAAAAGTATGAAAATGGCGATCAAAATTGGATATTTTTATTAAAGTAAAAATGCAGTGCAAATATATCTCATATGGTCTTTTTATACATACTTGCCGAATTATTGCAATTTCTAGAATAAATATTACACCGTACGACATAAACACCTAGCTTATTTGCAGGAAAGTCGAAAAAAATTTCCCGAGGAGGGTGGGGGGGAGTGATGACCTATACCTTATCGCATTGACAAAAAAAAGATCACTGGGTATTAGAGTTGGGCATTTTAGTTCATGACAGAGAGCGCTCCCTATAGTTCAGTAGTCTTTAATGAACTAGTTCGTTCTTCTAGTTCTTTTAGTTCATAGAATTTTTTTCCGAACTATATGATGACAAAATTAATTGATTTATTTTAAATTTTATTTTTATTTTAAATTTATTTTAATTGGATTGTTGGATTTTTAATGTATAATTAAATTGTTTAATTAGTAATTTTGTATTACTATTTTTTTCATCAAACTATAGAAATTCAAACTGCTGCAATTTTGAATTCGTTATTAATTTATAGACAAGATCGATATTTTTAAATGTATACATATTTGCATTAATCTTTTTTTTTTAAATCGAACCCTCGATATATATGAAAATTTTGAAACATTATTTACTGTAGAGTAATATAAGCAATATATTATTTAAATTTCATTAAAATCTGTGACATTCCTTTTTGTTGATTGTCATAAAATAATATAAAAATCACGTCCTTTTGACAGACATATTGCATTCATGTGAACTAAAAAAAATTCAATATAATATATCTTTAGTAAAATAAATCCAAATTAGTAATAAAGTATTGAAAACGTAAATTATTGAACATAAAAATCGTACAATCTCATTTTTAGAACAGTGTATTTGAAGTGTATCGGAACTATTGAACTAAAAGAGCGGAGCGCATACGAACTAGTTCCACTAGTTCTCGTGTGGGAGCGCTCTTTTGAACTAGTTCGTTCGTGAATTACACAAGTCTACTGAGTATTTCTTTCACTTTTCGCTACTTTGGGCAGGCATGACCATGTGTAGTCTTTCAATGATCAAAACAAATATCAATTAGCTTTACCCCCCCTCCCCCACCCCAAATTTTTTTTTCCTAAGTAGATTCTATAATGTACCTACTTAGGAAAAAAATTCTATAATAGAATATTACATCAATTTTCTCGATCCCTGAAGGGGGTAGGGGGGGGGGGGGTAAGTACCCCATTAACCTCCTCCCTCCCCATGGACGCCCATAGCTATAATGATGTGGCGTTCTGCAATTATGAAAATCCCGTACGCTCGGCATTGTCCTAATCTCTTTGTGGGGTTTTAAATACTCCCACGCAAATTTTTTTGAGTTAAACATGTCTATATTTTTGAAATTAGTAAAATATAATACACGCTTATAAAATAAAACCACTATTTCTTGCAAAAATTATGAAAATAAAAAATCGATGCACTACAAAAATAGTTACACCGTTAGGCGCGCGGCATACATGCGTAGATCAGCCGTTTTTGATTCGCTATAACTCAAAACACCGGGCTAAAAAATTGCTACTAAGTTACTAATAATATGTAAGAATATGTAATCGACAGCTACTCAAAAGGACACCTGCTCAAATAAAGCGTGGTTTGTATTGTTACAGTTTGTATAGTAGTGGTCTACGCATGTATGCCACGCGCCTAACGGAGGGCTAATATCACTTTGTCGTCCGTTCGTCAGTCCGTCCGTCCTTATTAACAACCTAGACTTTCCAAGATATCAAACAAAATATTTCGAGATATTGAACTTTCAAAAAATTTTTACTCGGAAACCATACGTAACTATGTGAAATAAAACCATTACCTACAAGACAATTCTCTTTTTGTATTTTTCCAGTACCAATGATCCTCAGTTAATAAAAACCTGATACACCACATGAATGTATATTTTATAGTAATCAATATTTCAAATAAACTCGGCTCAATTTTATATACATGTAACAGAATATGTGAGAATACGTGCATATAGGTACCTGGTTGTTCATAGCTACAACTCTAATATGTTCGCACATCAGAACTTGTTTCTACAAGATAAGAATATAAACGAGCCTGTAGGAAATGTTGTGGAACGTACTATACGAATCTGTACTTTATAAATATATAAGTATCGAAAACGAAGTCTGGTTAACCAACATATTATTCCGGTCATGGTTGGAATGTAACCGTATAGTGCCGGCTTTAGGAGAGCTAGGCGACCGCAGAGTGGTGTTAAAAAAAATTAAATTATTGATTTTATGAAAACGTACAAGCATTATAATTTTAAACATACAACCCAATCTAATAGTTTTCGAAAATACTGGAAATTTAATTTTCATTGAGCCCCCCCTCCACCCCGAGCATAATGGGGCTTCCAAACAAACGAAAATGGGGAAATAAAAGAGTTACAGCCCTGCTGAAGTACATACGGAATAAAAATAAATATATATTTAATCATTCGTACTGTTTAAGTTCTATGTGATTGTTGTTTTTGATTAAAAAATTATATTGTTTTAACTGTAATTCTGGGGCTTAGGGCTAATAGGGGCCAGACGCGATAAGCAAAAACAAGTAATTGATTGAAATTTTTAATTGAATAGGTTACCTAAAAAAAGACATTAAAACATTCCTATGAATTTTTTTTATTCATTGAAAGACAAAAAAAAGGTTATTCAACCTTACCGAAAAAAAATCTCAGGGGCCCCGCCAACAATTACATTCTGAGGGTCTCTAATAGGATGTAGGGGTCATGACCAGAAACCATACTTAAAGTGGAAATATTTAAAAAATGAAAACTGAACCAAAAGTACGATCGATCATCTTAATAAAAGGTTTAATATAAAACTCATCAAATAAATTCTTAGAATAAAATATACATACCTATAAAACAAGTTGGAGTTCACGTTTACAATGACGGCTGAGTGACGTATTGAGTTCATAAAAATGTAACTTAATATACGAACAAAAATCTATCAATCAAATATAGAATATTGAAACATTTTTTATTCATACAGATATAGCAAATGTGAGATTCTATAAACGTTACTGTCAGACAAGTATATATCTATACATTAATCCAAACGACTCTCGCGTCGATAAAGATGTTCTGTTCAAAATAAACTGATAAAAAAATATCATATAAAAACACAAACTTAAAATACATCGACAATTTTATAAAATACTAGCTGTGCTTCGCTCGCGTGGATTACAGAATTATTGTTTAGGATTTTTGAAAAATATAGTTGAATTAAGTACAAACACAAAATACCTAACACCTAAATTACCGAACAAAAACAAATCAGAACAAAAAGTACAAATAAGCCCCAAGCTTATCCCCCCCACCCCCCGAAAATTGCTTAAAACTAGCAGTCATATGTGAGGTTTGTGTACCTCAGCGGTCGTATACTATACAAAAAACAAAAATTTGGCCGGCTACAAGGCGGTCAACCTGTTAAATATCATTTATCGTTGTAAATATGTACTTACATTACACATACACATAATATATTCTAATAAAAAAAAGTATAAAAAGTTATATGGACATAAAATATATGTATAAAAAAAACAAATCACCATTTATAGACTTTCATTTTTAAAACCCCTTTTCAATAAAATTTTACACCAAAGCATTTTTACCCACAGTGCACAATCAAAAATGGACCTGTTAAATTTGTGACACCTGTTATAGTAGCTTTAAATTTTTATATTAGTATATTAGGGGCGAGAAGTATCGAGTCAAATCGGTACCATTTGAATACCAAATGTGCGTCGAAATAGTATCACTGGACCTGTTTCTAAATCGCCTCAAAAATTGTACATATATTTACTAAAATTTTGCGCGTTGAAAAATGTAATTTTTTAATGAAAATATGAAACAAGTAAATATAATTCAAAATATATTTTAATTTTTATATGTAAATATCTGCGTTTTTCAATTGAAAATACTTATTCAATTAGTTATGTAAACAATCTTATTTATATTCCTTCATAGAGAAAAATGGAGTCGATGTTTTAATAAAAATTACAGTTGCCGATTACAAATTTCAATTTTGTATCAAAAAATACTATCAGTTTTAACATGTACTGTCAATTGAGTAACTTTTACAATCACCATTAGAGCTGGGCGCGTGAGTAATTTTTGCTCACGATCACGCACGCTCACGAGAGAAATTTTTTTAGTCACGCCCGCTCACTCACGGTTACAAAAAAAGTATTCACGATCACGCCCGCTCACGAATTCTATTTTTTTACTCACGCCCGATCACGCACGACGGGTCACGCTCGTGACCCGAATAATATGTTATAAATAAAATGTTTAATGAATTTTTTTCGTGCAATATAATATGTGTTTATTTTATATTTGTATAATTTTTCACTATATTTTTTAATATAAAAATTCGATTAACAGATTATCATATATGCATGAGATCAGAAATTAAAGAAATATCAAAATATACATACATATACTCACGGACTCACGCACGACAAAAATGTACTCACGCCCGGTCACGCCCGATTGTTTTATTTTGACTCACGATCACGCCCGCTCACGATCCAATATTTGAAAATCGCTCACGTCACGTCGGGTCACGGCCGTGACCCGACGTGACCCGAAAAATTCACGACCCGCGCCCAGCTCTAATCTCCATTGTAATTTTTATAATACACAATTTTTACTCTATTCGTAAATATCATTTACATAATTAATTAAATTATTCATAAGTTGAATTATTTGTTAAGTGTTATATAAATTATTTCATTTCAATTGTTAGTACATTTTTCTATTCGACACTTTTGTCGTCCGTCTCGTAAAGTATATAAGCTAGAAACTTGAAATTTTTACTGAACATGTAAAATGACACCCTCTAGTAAAATATGTACAAATTTATTAAATAAATAATTTTTCAAGGGGGGCAATAAGAAGCTAAAGCTAGGTAAAAAATACATATTTTTTTATACCAAGGCATGTAGCACGTTAAAATGTATAACCAAACAAGCGGAATTTGATTTTTTTTCTATTTTTTTTCTAAATCAAAAATGGTGCCTGTAGGGGGCTTTAAAGCAAATCTAAAAAAACAAAAAAATTGTATACCAAGACGTAGGTATGGCATGTCAAAATGTACATCTCAATGAGTAGAATTTGACCATATTTTTATTTTTTTTCTAACTTAAAAATGACGGGGGTTAAAAGCAGTATTTTTATTTGTCCCCCCCCCTCTAACTCTGTAACTACCGGCTCAAAAAATCTGAATAAAATTGGGTAACGAGGTTTTGGTGGGACTACCAAAGACAAATACTAAAGTCAACAATATAATTTTGAATTTTGGAATAATAAGGAGGGATGTAATAAAAATTTTAATTTTAATTTTCATATCTCGGCATGTGGGATGTCAAAATGCAAAAACCAACTTACAACGCATGCAAATATCTGTTAAAAACTCAAAGAGAAGTTTGATGTCTCATTTGAGAGCAAATTTGCTAGCTGCTTTTTGATACCGGACATAAATGATTATTTTGCAAAGTAACTGGATGTATAATTCTTTTTTTTTTAAATGCGCACAACTTAATGTAGATATAATAAAGGCAATCATTTTTTTAAAATATATAATAAATATTAAATATCAGGGATGGGGTACAAACCCTCTAGTAAAGAATAAATGTACATAAAAAAATTAATTGACATAACATTAAATACAATATAAAACGCGTTAATTTCCCCGACACAGATATCACAAATCCAGCGGATAAAAATATATAATAAATTCATATTATGATGAAATATGAAGTGACCATGACGGTGATAACCGTATATAGAAAAGTGATTTATTGTGGTATGTGAAAATGCGCTAAAAAAGCAGCGAAGTGGGCAATTTGTATGAGTACCGCGGTACTTTTAACAGCCGCGGCTTGTCAACGCGAAATAAAAACAGTTTATGATCTGTGGGCCAGTTATCCATTCTCCATATAATTATATTTATAACCAACTAAAAGCTAATGCACTGTTCTTGTTCGTAGATGCAAAGCATAGCCCCCACATCTTATCACGGGGCCCCAGACTGGAATTGTTAGCGGTCCACCTAAAATTTGTTTTGGTCCTTTTCAAAAATTGTCAGTTGACAACTCTACAATTAATTGTAAAATGTCCGCACAAAAATAGTTACATCTCAAAAACACAATTATTACATTTGGAATGAGTTTAAAACGTTGGTGTATTAAAAATAATGACTTATTTGATCACACTGAAAAAAATAATTAGTTAAATTCATTTTTGTTGTCAAATATCGCTTGCAAAATCGTCCTTTACATAGATATGGCTGATTTTTTTTGGAAGTCGCATTCTATGTAACTTTCAACCTGTTTTCGAAAAAAACACTATAAAAAAATTGATTTTCTGATAAAAATATCATGTTACAAGCTATGACAACGCCGCAATGTATAGACAATTGGCGTGGTATTTAAAAATCGTTAATTTCAAGGAATAATAAAAAGTATTTCTTGATTATAAACTTATAATAAACTAGTTGGGCCCGCGCGGCTTCGCCCGCTTGGACTACGGAATTATTGTTTAGGATTTTTGAAAAATATAGTTGAATTAAGTACAAACACGATTAATTATTATCGTAATAACTTATCAAAACCTAGCGTACCTAAAAAAAAAAAACAAATCAGAACAAAAATTACAAATAACTTTTGTTCTTTTTAAATTTAAAAGTTAATAATTGAAAACAAAATAAACAACTGCCGGCCGAGCGAAGAATTTTCTCTCTCCCCGCGACACTTCATCATAGTTCTCGCGAATTGCTGCGAATAATATGTTATTGTATGTATATTTCACGTTATTTCGTAAACCAAAAGGCCAAATTGGATTCTGTAAAGGGCAAATTATATCTACATTAAGTACTTATGACGATGAAATCATTTATTTCGATAAGGATTAATGTTTTGCAGGTTATAAGTCCACGTAAACAAAACCCAAATATTTTTAATTTTCTTTGTAACATAAAAGCAGTCATTGTGGCTTAAATATAAAAGTTGGACATATGGTGTCGCTGACTTGTTGTAGAACTTTTGATTCTACACAATTCTTTAATACATTATTTTGTTTATTTTTGAACGGTTTAGGCAGCGAACTGCAAAAGAGCGCGATGGCAGCAAACTTTTTCCCGATTTGATTTACTATAATCGTCACTGCTTAATTGTTATGTCACCTAATGTAACAAAATATAAATCGGATAAGTAAGTGGTTCTCGAGTGATAAGCGCACTAACGGACAGACAGAGAGACGTTGAGCTTTATATATATTAAGGATAACAAATTCATATGCAGATAACATTCAATAATATGCAACTGTCGCAACAAAAACGTTGAATTTTTTTTATTTTATACCAAGATTATCTTGATTTTGTAATAGGTACACTTTTTTCTATTTTTCACGATAGCGATTCTTATTTCTCCTCGAGAAATACCTTAAAATATAAATATGGTAAGGGTTCCACAATTAAAAAAAAGTCATGTAAGGGTTCCGCGACAAAATGAGTTTGGGAACCGCTGGTGTAACTCATTGTCAGCCGTTTATAAATATATTGTTCACACAAACAACGAACAGGGTCTAGAATTAAAATCACAGTTAATTAATTTGTTGTTGATACATAGTGTCAGGCTGGTATAAACAAAGAGAGCGACACAGACGTAATCCGGGAACTTCCGGTCTCGTGCACCTGTCGTCACTTCCGGCGCGCATTTCATGAGTGTTTTTATTTCTTCGTGGATGTATAGGATTTGCGAGATTCGTGATTTGAATCACGCTGCTTTGTTATTTATGTGATATTGTTTAGATTATACGTTCACAATGTAATCAAAAATAACTAAAGTTATTGTTCTATTTTAAATTGTTTTAATGCTGATAAATATACCATTTAAAAAAATAATAATAATTCGGGCAAGACATACACGAGTGTATGCCATAAGGGTTCCGAAGTACGTACTACGTGAAATGTTTGGAACCACTTACAGGTGCATTTTTAAGTTAAAGTTAAAATATAAAAAAGTGTCAAGTTCTACTAATTGAGATCTATATTTTGACATACCACATGCCTAGATATCAAAAAAACAATTTTTTATGACGCCCCTCCCTATAATTCCAAAATTTCAAATTATATTGTTGATTTTAGTATTTGTCGTTGGTAGTCCTATCAAAGCCTCGTTACCAAATTTTTTTCAGATTTTTTGAGCCAGTAGTTACAGAGATAGAGGGGGGGGGACAGAATAAAACACTGCTTTTAGCCCCCTACAGGCGCCATTTTTGAGTTAGAAAAAAAATAAAAAATATGGTCATATTCTACGAGTTGAGATGTACATTTTGACATATCACATGCCTAGATATGAAAATAAAAAATTTAAATTATCTTCCACCCCTCCCTATTATTCCAAAATTTAAAATTATATTATTGACTTTAGTATTTGTCGTTGGTAGTCCCACCAAAACCTCGTTACCAAATTTTTTTCAGATTTTTTGAGCCGGTAGTTACAGAGTTAGAGGGGGGGGGACAAAATAAAATACTGCTTTTAGCCCCCTACAGGCGCCATTTTTGAGTTAGAAAAAAAATAAAAAATAGGGGCATATTCTACTAATTGAGACGTAAATTTTGACTTGCCACACGTCTTGGTATACAATTTTTTTGTTTTTTTGGATTTGCTTTAAAGCCCCCTACAGGCACCATTTTTGATTTAGAAAAAAAAATAAAAAAGGGTCAAATTCCGCTTGCTTGGTTATACATTTTAACGTGCCACATGCCTTGGTATAAAAAAAAATATATTTTTTACCTAGCTTTAGCTCCTTATTGCCCCCCCTGAAAAATTATTTATTCAATAAATTTGTACATATTTTACTAGAGGGCGTCATTTTACATGTTCAGTAAAAATTTCAAGTTTCTAGCTTATATAGTTTACGAGCTATTTAGCTTTGAGTGAAAAGGACGGACGGACGGACGGACGGACATACGGACGGACGACAAAGCGATATTAATAGGGTTTCTTCGGAACCCTAAAAAAGTAGTCAAATGCAAGTCGGACTCGTGCGATAAGTGTTCCGTATTGTAAAACTTATAGAGAATGTATTTTACTGTAAAACAGTTTTTGAGCCTCTATACTTTTTTTGGTACACTATGTAGCTGTTCCCGCGGCTTCGCTCGCTTAAATATAAAAGTTAGATGTATGGTATCGCGGAGTTTATTTTAATTGGCGGCATTATTTAACCTAACGTAACAAAATATATACTAAAACCTGGTCAAAGAACAACAACAGAAACTATGAACAAACAAATAAACTATGATTAAAAAAAACACGTAAATCGGATAAGTGGTTCTCGAGTGATAAGCGCATTAACGGACAGATATACAGACAGAGAGACGTTGCGTTTTATACATAATATGTAAGGATGTTGTACAACTTTTATGTATTGTGGTTGATATACAATCGAACTTGTATATATTTATTTATGTATATATTTAACAAATATTTGATTTTGAATTTCGAACACCGTTGACGCACAATCAGTTTCGGTTGTTAGGAAATATTCTATTTCAGCCATATTGTCTGACTTATAATCAGTCCAGCCATGTCAATGTTTTCACCTCTTCAATAGCTGTTTTGGTACGTACAAATAATAAATGTCCCTTAGGTGCAATTGAACTACAAATGTACCAAGTCTTATCAAAATTAGTGAGATAATACTCGCAACGTTCACTTTTTAAACGATAAAAGTTACAAATTTTTAATATTTCCAAAACCCCTCTTCCGATTAGCACCAAAATCAATAGGTCTGGAGTATTCACCGAGACAAATATTTTCCACAAAAATAATTCAAATTGGTGCATTGTTACAGTAGTTATCGTGAACGAAATAAAATTCTACATCCAGAAGCAAGACACACACCTTCATAATATTTCTATGATCATAGTTAATGACTGTCTCTTATATTTCATCAAAGTTTTTTGATGTTAAAAATAAATAAATGGCGACTACCAAGTTATTAGTTATCACTGACAGTTACAGTTACATAATTGTTAATATATGAATATCAACATAATCCAATATTATATGATAATCTTCTTATCCACATTAATTGATGAACATACTCGTACTGATAATCGAAATGCACAAAAACAGAAAAAAAAAATAAATAAATAGCATGGCTAGCCATAAAATACACACTCCTTAAACTTTTTAAAATGTATTATACATATGCTGTATTATACATATGCTAACTTTGTCAATTAAGTAATAATAGTGGTTTTGTAAGTACATTAATTTGAAAACATAATAAATAAATACAAACACTGAAAAAAGCATTTTACAAATAATACTTACAATTATCATAATACGTTATTCGTACAGTTATAATTTTTCAGAATTAAAAATATTAAATTTTAACTAAGAAAATTATTACTTTAGCCCAGTCAAGGAAGCAGTGAAAAGTGTAAAAAACCTAACAAGACATACACGAGTGTATGCCATAAGGGTTCCGAAGTACGTACTACGTGAAATGTTTGGAACCACTTACAGGTGCATTTTTAAGTTAAAGTTAAAATATAAAAAAGTGTCAAGTTCTACTAATTGAGATCTATATTTTGACATACCACATGCCTAGATATCAAAAAAACAATTTTTTATGACGCCCCTCCCTATAATTCCAAAATTTCAAATTATATTGTTGATTTTAGTATTTGTCGTTGGTAGTCCTATCAAAGCCTCGTTACCAAATTTTTTTCAGATTTTTTGAGCCAGTAGTTACAGAGATAGAGGGTGGGGGACAGAATAAAACACTGCTTTTAGCCCCCTACAGGCGCCATTTTTGAGTTAGAAAAAAAATAAAAAATATGGTCATATTCTACGAGTTGAGATGTACATTTTGACATATCACATGCCTAGATATGAAAATAAAAAATTTAAATTATCTTACACCCCTCCCTATTATTCCAAAATTTAAAATTATATTATTGACTTTAGTATTTGTCGTTGGTAGTCCCACCAAAACCTCGTTACCAAATTTTTTTCAGATTTTTTGAGCCGGTAGTTACAGAGTTAGAGGGGGGGGGGGGGACAAAATAAAATACTGCTTTTAGCCCCCTACAGGCGCCATTTTTGAGTTAGAAAAAAAAATAAAAATAGGGGCATATTCTACTAATTGAGACGTAAATTTTGACTTGCCACACGTCTTGGTATACAATTTTTTTGTTTTTTTGGATTTGCTTTAAAGCCCCCTACAGGCACCATTTTTGATTTAGAAAAAAAATAAAAAAAGGGCCAAATTTCGCTTGTTTGGTTATACATTTTAACGTGCCACATGCCTTGGTATAAAAAAAAATATTTTTTTTACCTAGCTTTAGCTCCTTATTGCCCCCCCTGAAAAATTATTTATTCAATAAATTTGTACATATTTTACTAGAGGGCGTCATTTTACATGTTCAGTAAAAATTTCAAGTTTCTAGCTTATATAGTTTACGAGCTATTTAGCTTTGAGTGAAAAGGACGGACGGACGGACGGACGGACGGACGGACGGACATACGGACGGACGACAAAGCGATATTAATAGGGTTTCTTTGGAACCCTAAAAAGGGAAATTTATAGGGCAAGCAATTTTATGATTGATTCTTATAGATTTTGAACCGGAGAATTCGAAAAAAATAACCCGGACAAGCGAAAAGTGGTGCAACACCCTTAAAAATGGGGTTTAAGGGTGAAAACCCCATTTCCAACCGTTTTTTCAATTTATCACAAAATCTAAAGCGACGATGGTATATTTTTATCGTTGATATATGTTCAGGACACTCAGACGAATCGATTGTGACCACATATTCTAAATTTGACCAAAAATTACCTCATCCAGAGGGATTAAAAGACAGAAAAATGCATATTTTCGGGAAAATAGTTTAAAAATTAATAACTTTTGTTAAAATCATCTAAATGACTCGTAATTAGCGTCAAATTATTCCTGAAGTTCCAAAGAACAATGACCAACCATAATTTAAAAAAAAATTAATCGTTTAACCAATAAAAATCGCTAATGTTTAAGGGTAAGTAACGTAATTTTAAGAAAAACTACATTTTGACTAAAATTTAACTAAAAACACCAGGGTTGAATATTTTTTAGTGAAACGAATTGATTCTTATAGATTTTGAACCGGAGAATTCGAAAAAAATAACCCGGATTAGCGAAAAGTGGTGCAACACCCTTAAAATGGGGTTTAAAGGTGAAAAGCCCATTTCCAACCGTTTTTACAAATTATCACAAAATCTAAAGCAACGATGGTATATTTTATGATTGATATATGTATGTTCAGGACACTTAGACGAATCGATTGTGACCACATATACTAAATTTGGCCAAAAATTACGTTTTTCAAAGGGCTTAAAAGACGTAAAAATGCATTTTTTCGGGGAAAATAGTTTAAAAATTAATAACTTTTGTTAAAATCATCCAAATGACTCGTAACTAGGCTCAAATTATTCCTGAAGTTCCAAAGAATAATGACCAACCATAATTTAAAAAAATATTAGTATTTTAACCAATGAAAATCGCTAATGTTTATGGGTAAGTGCATTTTTACGTCTTTTAAGCCCATTGGAAAAGGTAATTTTTGGCCAAATTTAGTATATGTGGTCACAATCGATTCGTCTAAGTGTCCTGAACATATATCAATCATAAAAATATACCATCGTCGCTTCAGATTTTGTGATAAATTGAAAAAACGGTTGTAAATGGGGTTTTCACCCTTAAACCCCATTTTTAAGGGTGTTGCACCACTTTTCGCTAGTTCGGGTTATTTTTTTCGAATTCTCCGGTTCAAAATCTATAAGAATCAATCATAAAATTGCTTGCCCTCTTAATTTCATGTCAAAATGCTTCCTGAATCTATTATTTTGTTTGGAAAAATGTAATTTTTTTTAATTGTATACAACAAAAATTCAGTGTTTTTCTAAACGCACTTGCACCCGTTCTAATAATTGAATATTCTTTTGGGGGGTCTCATTTTGTTTGTATGTACAAATAGAAGGTATCTACCTTGGTTTCACTAAAAAATATTCAACCTTGACGTTTTTATTTAAATAGTAAAAAGATAGTTTTTCAAAAATTTACGGTACTTACCCTTAAACATTAGCGATTTTTATTGGTTAAACTATTATTATATTTTTAAATTATGGTTCATTATTATTCTTTGGAACTTCAGACACAATTTGAGCCTAGTTACGAGTCATTTGGATGATTTTAACAAAAGTTATTAATTTTTAAACTATTTTCTCCGAAAAGATGCATTTTTAAGTCTTTTAAGCCCTCTGGAAGGGATAATTTTTGGTCAAATTTAGTATATGTGGTCATAATTGATTCGTCTGAGTGTCCTGAACATATATCAACCATAAAAATATACCATCATCGCTTTAGATTTTGTGATAAATTGAAAAAACGGTTGTAAATTGGGTTTTCACCCTTAAACCCGATTTTTAAGGGTGTTGCACCACTTTTCGCTTGTCCGGGTTATTTTTTTCGAATTCTCCGGTTCAAAATCTATAAGAATCAATCATAAAATTGCTTGCCCTCTTAATTTCCTGTCAAAATGCTTCCTTTGCTGGACTACTTTATGTATGTCTGATAAAATAAATATGCTCCACATTTTTTAATGCAAATCATACCAAATATTATCTTGATTAAAGATGTAACGAACTCAAAATAAACATTTAATGATTTTAATTTGCAAAAAAGTCATACCTTTGAATAAAATAATTAAATAGGTACAACAGATTATTATAATGTCAGTTATGGCGCTTTTCGGCAGAATTTTTTTGAACTATCAGACTTACTAATATTTCACAGATCCATTTTTTCAGAAATATCGATTTCCTTTTAAGTAAACTGAAAATTTTCATATTTCTAATTATCCTATTTGGCTGAGTTTTAATAGGGTTCTATTTTGATAATAGATTAAGTTAATTCAAAAGTATTTCTGTTAATTGCCGTCACTTAAAAATTTCAATTTCACGACAAATTTAACTTTGTTTATATTTTTATAAGAGAAAATTAAAACTAATCGATATTAAATTAAGTAAATATGGAGACTGTAATGTACTCTTTCAGAAAATGTAAACTTGAAGTGGGTTACTAAAAAATTTTGAGATATAATGCTCATTTTATCAATGTAATATTTTATGTAGTGTAATATGTAGAACAATATCTCGTATATTATCAAAGAAATATGATAAATTGTTTGTAAAGATATTTTACATATTTATTTGATAGTGTACATAATAGCCGCCTAACCCTAAACACACTATTTTATATTTCATCTATGTATGTATATTGTATAATGTACATAGGTACATAGATCTAATCTATCCAATTTAATGAACAGATAATAATGATTTAAATTAGTCCATCGTCAATACCTCACAGCCAACAAAGGATTTCTGTCCACTAGAATGCACATAGCTTATTCCAGAAACCTACAAAATGTCAATGAACATGATTAATATGTGAGAACATACCTAGCTAATTTAATCTATCTACACATATATTAAAAGCAAAATAACTAATAATGAATATTAATAATTAGGGGTGTACCGGAATTCCGGTCCGGCCGGAATTCCGGCCGGAATTTACGATTTTATTCCGGTTCCGGTTCCGGCCGGAACTAGAAAATTCCGGCCGGACCCCGCCGGAATTTTTAATTTTATTTCTATATTCTACTATTGTGTTCCTTAAGTCGTTAAGTATTACCTAAATTTATGTCCTAGTCAAAGTGATACTTTAGTATCACTTAACCTGAAAACTGTACACAAAAATGAATATTGTAAACATTTTTGATAAAATTATTGATGGCAATGCTGCAGATATCATAGGTATATTAGTTTATGGCATTTCAAGCCAAGTTTATTATAGATATAATCATTTTCAAATCAAAATTAACCTTTTTAAAACTGTTTAATAAAGCCTCCAGTAAATGCTTTTATAACTCGTTTGAAGAATAGACTTGAATATTTATATGACATGTTAGTAGTATTTTTTTAAACTAATATAAAAAAGAACAAAAATTATAATACTTTGAAATTTCATATATTTAATATATGTATTAATAATTGCTCTTTTTGCGTACAACTTGCTCCTCTCTTTTATCGCTTGTGACATTTCTATGTATTACTATATTACTATATTTTTTGGATGATCAATGCATAATTTATATCCAAAATTAATTATATTGACATAAACCAAGGTTTAATTACCTTGATAATAAGATAGACCTGTGAGATCGACGTAAAATTTAGGTTCAACTTAAGACTAAGGAACACTTAGATAAGGAACAGAAATAAGTTTAAGTAGTGAGACTGGGTATAAGAGATTCTCAAATAACAGTATTTTTGTAAAAAAAATAAAAATATTAATATAATTTTATATTTTATTTTTAATGGAAATAAATACTTCATAACACAAAAACAATTTTTTTACTTTATATTTTAGATATATTTATTTTAAATGATTACATTAATTAACTATCATAAAATAAATTTTTAGTAATACAAGATATGTAATAAAAATGATATTTAATTATTATATCTTTTATATTTATCTTTTTTGGAAAAATAATAGTTGTTCCCCATTTATGGGTAACATTTTAGATATATTTAATTATTTCTAAATATCTGATTTACCACCTTCGATTTTATCCTTTTTATTAGATACAACAATTTTGTAGAATGTAATGTATCTCATTCCTACACTATTTAAAATAATTAATTGTATTGATATAAAACGTAACCTATGTATAAAATATTTTTATTTCTTTTCTTTATTTGTAAATATTTCATACAGAATTTTTTTGAAAAAATTCCGGTTCCGGCCGGAATTCCGGCCGGATTTTTTTCGTGAATTCCGGTAATTCCGGTTCCGGCCGGAACTCAAAATTTCAGTTCCGGTACACCCCTATTAATAATGATACTTTGATTTAAAACAAGAGAGTATAATAATATACCAAAATACGAAAATAAGGAAGACTGAAGACTATAATTATAAAACATGTATGCCTACTATATATTAAGGTTATTGATCTAGAACCCCGTAGGTTGTGAACTATCCGTTTTTTGTGAAATATGTAGGATTGAAAATATAATTATATTTTTTGACGAAATGGATAAATTTCTTAGTTATATTTTTTTATATTCTCGTAAATGAAGGGTTTAAACCAAAAGTTCCTAGAATATTTTTGTAGCATTTTAGGAGATCTATCTAAAGATTCAATGGGGGAGATGAAAAAAAATTATTTGAGTACATTTTTTAGTGAGTAGGGGGGTCGAACATTTTTTTTTATCAAATATCTCATAATTTCTATTTTTGGATCATCAGTCTACCAAACATCTTACTAATTGTAAGTATATAAATGAAAGAATTAAGATACCCGGGTACTTTATCCATTAACCAACGTTTGTTTAAATCTAACAATAAGCCCAAAAATCTTTTACTTCCATAATACTTTTTTTACTTTACAATAAATGAATCTTGACATTCCTGGATGCTCATAAAACTCGTCGAAAGAAATCGAAGAAGGTGGACGGATACCTAACCTAAATTTCACGCAAACGATGTCACGGGTAACAGCTACACGGAGAAAAATTGAACTCAAATTTTAAGAAAAATTACAATTCCTAGATAAAAATGTATTATCCGTATTGCAATAATTTTCAAAATTTTATTTTTAAATAAAAGATTATAACTTTAATAATATGTTTGTAAATTATTGCGATAAGAATAGTAAATTTTTATTTAGGAATTGTAACGTTTCCTAAAATTCGAGTTCCATTTTTCTCCGTGTAGTTAGACCATAAAATAAGTCATGATTTTGCCGTTGACACAAACTATTTGAACATGGGTAAAACATTTACAAACCACTGGTACATACAAGCAGAGAATGTTAAACAACGTAATGATGACAGCCGATCACGCTAATTGTCCTTTATTAATTAAGTAATACGGTAGATTCCATAAACGTGTACCCGTTGACTAATTAAAGAACATCCACTACCGGAAGATCCGGTTACTCTGTTTGCACGAAGGATTATATTTCTTTATTATTTCCAATATACATATCTGAAGTGGCAATGATCGCTAAGTATTAATTGATCATTTACAATTTCCGAGATGATAGTCCAATCAGATTAGACTTTTACCCAAAACTAATTCGGACAAAAATGATTTTTGGTGAAAACGTTCTACTAGTGTCCCTGATCATGCAAAAAAAAGTCCGAGCTGATCCGAATTGTGCTACCGCCGTCATCTCGGAAAAATGGCGGACGGGTTACATTTTTTCATAGTTTTTCGCGTTTTTCTCTAAAACTGTTCATTTTATAATAAAGGACTTTTTAGAGAGCATAAAATTTTCTTTAAAATAAGTCCAGAATCGTTAATATCGGTTTATAAACAAAAGGAATGCCGGTTTTTTAAATCATAGTAAACTGAGAAAATATTTTTTTTCCGTTTTTTTTTTTTAAATTGTCATTAGTTATGTTTATTTCTTTCATTAGTCTGATTAAAAATTACTTTATGTGAATACAATTCGATTTCAAATAAGATTAAATTTTGAATTTTGACAATACACCAATACATTTTCTAATAGAAATTGATAGAGCTTGTCGTCCTGAAAATAAATATATTAAATCGGTTATATAGTGTGTCTATTTGCTGCCTGTCGATCTGTCCAGTAGCAGCTAATAGACATACTAACTATATACAAAATTTAAACTCACTCCAAATATGCCACTTGAAAAGATTCCTGTGAAATAAACATTAAATACAACTAACTATCATCATTAATTTTAGTTGTAATTTTATGTGCCCCCACTCACCCTGCATTCTGAAAATAAAAATAAAATAACTCTATATCGCCCCTCCCTATTTTTCTCCATTTGAAATGATATTGCTGGTTTTATTATTTGTCGTTGATAGTATCACCAAAGCTCTGTTACCATTGTTTTCTTCAGATTTTTCAGTCACTAGTTACCGAGTTAAAGGGGGGAGGGGCAAAATTAATTACTGCTTGGAGCCTCCTGCAGGCGTTATTTTCGAGTTGAAAAAAATAATAATAAAGAGGATCGTATTCCACTTGTTTGATTATACATTTTGACATGTCACATGCCTTGGTATAAAAAAATTTTTTTTGGTCTAACTTTAGCTGTTTTGCGCCCCCTGAAATGTTTTTCCAAAAGGATATAACTTTACATATTCAATAAAAAATTTCATGTTTCTAGCTTATAAATATATATTATAGTTTACGATATATTTTTCTTAGACTGGAATAGACAGACGGGCGGACGACACAGTGAGATTAATAGGGTTTCTTCGGAATTCTAAAAAAAATATAGTTAAGTTTTTGTCTGCACAACGATATAGTCTGGGAGCCCGTCGACATATGACAATTGAATGATATCGAGTGCACGTGATCGGTCTCTCTTGTCCCATGCCCCGAAACGGCTCTATATGTTACTGTATGGCGCACTGGCGGCAAACTTGATTTAATATTATTGTCACTGCTTATTCCTTAAGTTACCTAACGTAACAAAATATATCCTATAATCTGGCCAGAGAAAATATTTATGAATTAAAAAAAAAACACACGTAAATCGGATAAGTGGTTCTCGAGTTATAAGCGCACTAACGGACAAACAGACAGATTAATTAATTTTTTACAAATAAGGAAAAATTTTACTGCCGGCCAACAGGTAGGTGGTAGACACCCTATCCAACTCGCACGTTTATCTAATTATCTTACTCCTACAGTTTGAAAAAATACTATGTCTTTAAATTTTTTATACAACACCAAATGGACATGTTTCGGAAAAATAAAAGAGGGAAATCCGCGTTTAAAAAAATTTTCGCAGAGGAATCAGGTGGTAGACTAGACATAATTAAGCCACTCAAGAAGTTATAGAGGGATATTATATATAGACTAATAATACAGAATCTATATAATATGCATCGTTTTTATTAATTTATTGACTTCAGAAAAACTGGATCTTCAGCTGGCAAGAAAATTAGATAAAATTAGAGTCGATGCTTTTGTAGGTAATATTATAGTAATTTATTTTGATAGCTTCTAGAATTGTTGACTGTACCTATATGTTTGTTTATTCCGAATTAACATAAAAACTACTGAACCGGTTTTTTTTTTCACACTTAGAAAGCATAAGACCTTAGAATTAATTAAGGTATTGGTCCATATTAAGGAAATTGATATTTTCAAAATTGAATTCTTTATTAATAATGCCATGAGATTGAATGCTCGGACACATGTATTTTTATATTTACTCTAGTTTCACCTCCCAAAATCTGACTGAAATCCCACATCTATGCATCGTAATGCCCCCTTGTGAGTAGTAAAAATTTTAACTGTTCAGTATGTTGAATAAAAAATAATCATTTAATATATTTTTTATCTCACCGAATTTTTACTGTAATATTTGTGATCTGTATCATTTTATATTTTGCTTCATACATTAACCTAAATATAACAAGTTTAATACTTGGTATTCAAAAAGATTATTAAATTTAATATTCTTATATTCAAAAAGTTGTAAAACTTCCAAGACTTTGATTAATTCGATGTTAGAACTTTAAGTATATGTAAAATAAATTTTCATGGCGCAGTACTTTGAAAACTTTAAGCATATTCGTATTATCAGGTCTTAAGTATTAAATAATAGCTATAGTCCGGCCAAGAAATATATTTTATAACGTCAAACCTGCATACAAGTAGTGTACATTGTATCTAAAATTTTCAATAATAATATTAGTGTTCGGTACTTCAAAATAAATAAAAAACCGAAACCTATATAAGATCACTTTGTTGTCCGGCTGTCTGTCAGTCAAGAAATTTTTTTCTCAGGAACGGCTAGATGTATCAAGTTGAAATTAATATCAAATACTCAGGTCTACAGTCACATACATAGTTCTGTAAAAAAATCAAGTTACTTATTTAATACCATATAAAGATACGACTTTTCAAAGCATATTTTGATACTGATAGACTGGCTATCAAAACCTATAGGGTACTTCTCGTTGACCTAGAATCTTGAAATTTTGTATAAAGGGATACCTCATAGCACAACTAAAGGAAAAAACCAAAAATCGTTAATTTCTAATTCTACGTGGAAATATTACGTGACAAACTTAATTTTGCGGTTTTATTTATACAGCATCTACGTAAAGACACCTACACAATAAAACGCATTGGGAATCGGGCCCATTGTTTACGTAACTAACTGTTGTCAATAATTAAGTTTATATAACTAGGTGCGAATTCTACTCGCACTTGTCCGTCTTTTTTGTAAAATAGTGACTTTAAGGCCGTTATTACCCTATCAAATAAATATGATCAAATTTCTTCGATCAAAGAATTATGACAGTGTAATTAGTCAACTTTAAAATATTTTTATTTATATTGTTTCTATAATAATATAATCATAGATTGATCATATTTTTTGACATCTTTCCTTGATAATGTAATTGCAGCCTAAAATGTGTTTATAAATCAATTGAATTAAAAATTATTATTAAGTTATTGTAGTAGTATGATGTAAACTATCGATTTTATGACTGGACTTTAAAGAAGGAACATTAAACTATACATCATACTAACTGTGACTTGAAAGAAAACTTTAATTCGGTGGGAAAAATGCTACATTACTATGTAGTAAATTAAACTTAAACTTGTATCATCCAAACGAAATATCGATATTTATTTTGCTTTCTCGCAATATCGAAGATACGAGAAGCTTTGTGATCGTTTCAGATTGAGACAAAAAAAAATGTTCTCCGATTTCAAAATTTTAAATTGATTTATCCGTTTCATGTCAAAGCAAACACTTTTCGTCCGTCCGTCTGTCCCCTGAATCCTTGTCACACGCATAACTCATGAACCACTCAACCGATATTATTGAAACTTGGTCGGATGGTTGGATCTGGCTTGAGGACGGTCCCATTTTAAAATCATCAAAATCGTGTGTAAGGGGGAGGGGTAACATCCCAAAATATTTATTTTTTCAAGATATCTCAAGAACGACACGTTACGTGAAAATTTTATAGAATATTTTTTGTAGAGCATTAAATTTCCTATAATATGGATCTACAACGTTTGTTGTAAAATATTCCCTTACAAATATTTATCTCAATTTATTTTAAAAATTCGTGTTTTGTTTCTCTAAATTGATATTTGTTTGAATATATTAAATGTCCTTTTGACGTTTTAAATGTCATTTTGACATTTCCATAAAAGATTTAGATTGAAATTGTCAAAAAATTAAAAATATATGAAAAAATATTCAGGTGCGTTTTAAGAAAAATTTCGAACTAATATTTTTTAGTAAAATTGTATAAAAATTAAATGGTTAACTAATTCCAGGCAATTTATCTCAACATTATCGGTTTTTATTTAAATTGTTCAATAATTAACTACCTTTGGTGAATTTAGCACAAGGAAGCACTGTTCATTTACTTGGCAGATGTTTTTGTTAGAGTACGATGCAATATGCTTTAAGCGTATTCGAAGATTACGCCACTGTTTTATTTCGATAATACATGTTTTTGAAGACGCTTCAAAACGCGGAAACACCAAAAACGCCTTTACATTACCATAATTTAATATTTACATTATCATTTAAAGATATTTTGATGTCCGATATAAAGGACATTCGGATATACAAATACAACCTATATCCATCTTGTTTAATTGAGACAGTATGACAGAGAGCATACATAACGTTCCTAGGAGTCTTAACTTGCGGTTCTCAGGACCTTACATTTGGTGAGTCTGTGACATTTGTATCTGTCTCATACGAATATACTGGGTGGTCCGGTTTGGGATACATATATTTTAAGAGCTGATTCTTAGGCTCATTGTGAGTAAAATATTGTACGGGAAGGTGGGGTCTATCTTCAACACCCTCTGAGCTACAGGGTGTTTAAAAACTTCCTTGAGAGTAGTATTTACAAACAAAGATTATCTCATAACTTCCAAAGTAACGTAACGAAAGCAATCACAATGAGTCGGTTTCATAAGTAATTAACTAACGTATTTTTCAGTATTAGCGATATTGCTACCGTATTTCCAGTTCAGAGTTATTGCTCATCAAAGTCAAAAAATATGTTTATTTTTTTAGTTAAATACCTATGAAACTGACTTATTGTGGTTGCTCTAGTTATGTTACTTTGGAAGTTATGAGGTAATCTGTGTTGGTAAGTACTACTTTAAACACCCTGTAGTTCAGAGGGTGTTGAAGATAGACTCCACCTTCCCGTCCAATTTTTTACTCACAATGAGTCAAAGAATCAGCTCTTAAAATATCTGTATCCCAAACCGGACTATCCTGTATATATCACACAACGAGGGACTCTGTTTTGTAGTATATCTAAAATATACAAACAAATCAAAAACCTAATAAAAATACTGAGAACATCATTATTGTCCGGATCGTTACTGTCCGTTCATCGTAATTGTTCGACCGCTAATATTTACCACCTTCTGATTTTTTTGTCGACCAATCATAGTAATGTTCGCCGCGCCCGCATATATTCATATACAGAAGTGACAGTAATATGCGTAATAACCACACAATAATAAAAACTGCTGTCAAAGCACACGTGTCTCATTATTATATATATTCTGCGCAGATAAACGTGCATATGTATTCGTATTCACTTTATGCGCGTGAGGGGAAAAAACTTGGAGTGTGAAAAATTACAAGATGGCAGTATTGACGATTGGTTACCTTGACCGCCAGACAATAATGCTGTCCTACTAAACTCCAAAGTTGTGCGATTTTAACAAACGGCCAGTTTTTTACTAGGCGTCTGATATGTCTACAAAAGCATTGATAATTAATTCTATTGGTTACAACTTTGGCTATAAAATACAAGGTGTTAAAAAAGTGTCGTAAATTTTTATGACGTAGTGTATTGACTAACATGAATAACAATCATTATAAATGTAGGAACAAACAATTCCGAGTCTTTGGAAGCTAAATAAATTGTTAATGAATAGAATGTCGTAACAAACTTGGCAAAGCGGTAAAAAACAAATACCTATGCATATGTAACTATCATTTAATCTGACAAAACAATGCTGGGAAAAATTCATCTCTACAAAATTATTAGTTTCCTCTCTCCATAACGAAGAGAAGCTTTGCGATCGTTTTTCAAAAAGAAAAAAAGTTGTTCTTCGATTTCAGAATTTTCAATTAATCTTTTCGGTTTAAGTCAAGAAAACACTTTTTCCGCGTCTGTCCAGTGAATCCTTGTCGCACGTATTAACTACTTAAACCTATAATAATGAAACTTGGTTTGTTGGTTTGGTCTAGCTAGAGGACGGTTCCATTTAAAAACCTTTAAAATCATGTATAAAAGGGTGGGATGGCATCCCAAAATAGTTATTTTTTCAAGATATCTCAGTAATCAATTTCCTTTTGTTCAATTGCTATTTACTTTGACATACAAAATGTCATTTTTACATAAGCAAAGCAGAAAATTTTAAAATATTGAAATTGTTAAAACAATAAAAATATTTGAAAAAATAATCAGGCGCGTATTAAGAAAAAAATTGAATATTTTTTTATAAAATTAAATAGTAAACCAATGGCAGCTCCTCTGAATGTTCTGTTAAACATTTATTATGCCTACATTTAAGCCAACTTAATGTATCGTATTATTTTTTAGGGCAACACGTCAAATAACACTGAAATTTTTATGATACAAAAATGGGTGTGACTGTGTCGGAATGCACAGTCGAAGGATTGACGTGAATACGTTCCAAATTCAAGGTCACGTCATTTGCGACATTGAGGTTTATATAACCTCAATGTCGCAAACACATCATACGTTTTATATAAACGTATGATGTGTTTGCGTCGTCGCTGACCAAGTCGCTGACTCTCGCACGTACTTTGTACCTCCTGGAAATGGTATATTTCCCGATAACTGCTGAGACGCTCTTTCCAATGCTGTGCTTCTTTTATATTTCATATAAACTTTTGCGCGTGTTTTAGCTGACATTATGATTTATTTTTATTATTTTATGAAGTTTTTTACTCTTCAAGACTAGTTAAATGTTTGATTTGTACTTGTACCTCATAGATTTAATCGAGATCTATAACTTGAGATCAAAACTAGCGTGATAGCTGCTCAGAGCGTTGAGCTATACTGATTGTAAATTTACACTAGTGCACGAAATGATCGATGCGCGTTTAGCCCCCTTTCGCTCGTACCACATTTCCACGGGGGTGACTCACAATCAGTGGTACAGACAAATATGCCGGTTAGAATGATACCAAAATCATCAGACTTTTAGTTTCTGAGTTATTTAATGGTTTTAGATCACCCTGATAACGTCACATTACATTTCTGAAATACCCCCGCAGTATCTGACTAGCGTGAAACATTAGACGTTATTCATGTCAAAAACGTTGTGTTAAATTAATATGCGGTACCAGAGACCCATGCAGATACCTTTTCTACAAGTTAAATATTCTCACTATAGCAGATTTATACCGGGTGTTTTTTTTAACCTGAAACTTTCAAATATCTCGAAAAATAAGCACTCTACGGAAAAAATGTCAATAATCAAAATTTAATCGTTCTGCGGGGGAAATACATTAGTGCAAAAAAATAGTCCCCCACCCCCCTCTTTGTAGGTTGGGGAGGGGGTATCTTTGAATCTTAAATAGGAACCTCCATTTTTTATTGCAGATACGGATTCTACGGCTAAAAGTACGTACGATTTAACTGAACTTTTTTGTTCGATTCATAATAGATGGCGCTGTAATCGACGAAACAAAATTCATAATAAAACAAAAAAAAACGGAAAAATTAAAAAAAAAAAATCGATCGCACTGAGGATCAACCAGACCATTCTCGGTTGTCGGTCCGTATCGCAAACCACCGTCTACAGTACGTGATGGGCTAGTTTTCAACTGAATTGATACATAAGTTATGCGAATTTACAGAGGATTTTTATAATTTTTTTTCTCGGTTGTTTACGAGTTTCCGGTCAACCGGCTTGGTGTGTATGTTTGTCTATGCCACTATTACAACCCTATTTTTTTTTAAACAAATTGGTGCATCTGATATCTGGTTGTCCCGTTAGAAGAAATCGAAAAAAATTGAATTTTGTTGATTACAGCGCCATCTATGATGAATCGAACAAAATAGTTCAGTCAAATCGTACGTACTTTTAGCCGAAGAATCCGTATCTGCAATAAAAAATTGAGGTTCCTATTTAAAATTAAAGTATACCCCCTCCTCAACCTACAAACCGGGGGGTGGGGGACTATTTTCTTTGCACTAATGTATTTCCCCCGCGGAACGATTAAATTTTGATTATTGACATTTTTTCCGTAGAATGCTTATTTTTCGAGATATTTGAAAGTTTCAGGTTAAAAAAAACACCCGGTATATTTGTGAATGTGCTGTTTTGACGAATCAGTGGTAATTTACCAAGGCACAACCATTTTCCCGACATAAAAACTAATTTACTTTAATGTAATCAAAAATAATAGTAATAAACAAAGGTGTTTTCAACACCATAATACGTGTATTCAACAAAATACCCAATGATTTAAAATCACTACCCTTAAAATGTTTCAAAATAAAGTTTAAGTTCTTGCTGGACTCGTGTCATTACAAAATCATTGAATATTTTTAATTCGTATCTATTTATTTGTTTAATGTATTTTTACTTCCTCGCAATATCGAAGATACGAGAAGCTATGTGATCGTTTCAGATTGAGACAAAAAAAATGTTCTCCGATTTCAAAATTTTAAATTGATTTATCCGTTTCACGTCAAGACAAACACTTTTCGTTCCGTGTCTGTCTGTCTGTCCGTCCATCTGTCCGTCCGTCCGTCCGTCCGTCTGTCCCCTGAATCCTTGTCACACGCATAACTCATGAACCACTGAACCGATATTATTGAAATTTGGTCGGATGGTTGGGTCTGGTTTGAGGACGGTCCCATTTCAAAATCATCAAAATCGTGTGTAAGGGGGAGGGGTGACATTCCAAAATATTTATTTTTTCAAGATATCTCAAGAACTACACATTTTACGTGAACATTTTATAGAATCTTTTTTGTAGAGCATTAAATTTCCTATAATATGGGTCTACAACGTTTGTTGTAAAATATTCCATTACAAAGATTTATCTCAATTTATTTTAAAAATTCGTGTTTTGTTTTTCTGAATTGATATGTCAAAAAATTAAAAATATACGAAAAAATAATCAGGTGTGTCTTGAGAAAAATTTCGAACTAATATTTTTTAGTAAAATTGTACAAAAATTAAATGGTTAACCAATTCCGGGCAATTTATCTCAATATTATCAGATTTTTATTTAAATTGTTCAATAATTAACTACCTTTGGTGAATTTAGCACGAGGAAGCACTGTGCATTTACTTAGCAGATGTTTTTTGTATATTTTTGACCTATTCTAACAAAAGAACCTTTTCAAGTGACATGTTCATATCTAGTTTAAACTTTGTATATAGTTAGAGTATCTTAGCTGCGGTAAAACGGTTTAAGGGGGTAAAATAGCTCTATTGAACTGTGAATCATTAATTTCAAATAACTCTAAACTAATGAAGACTTTTGAAAATCTATAATGCAAAATTGTCATGATTGAGTCTTTCGAATGGCAATAGTCGAAATTCAAAAAAGTGAAACCGTTAACCCCCACCTCCCTCCCTACCCATTATTTATTTTCTATTAATTAAATTTAATTACAATAATCAACAGTTATTCAAATATATAAGACATATTTCACAAAACAAATTTAACACTTTCATCGCTACATTATCAAATTTCGAAAAATGTATATTCAATTTTTTTATTCCGTTACTATTAAGATATATTATGTATTGACTTTGAAAAGTGAACAATTTAGAAAGATATTTACGGTTTCACATTTTCTAAATTCGACTATTGCAATTCAAAAGACTATAAAAAAACATGTAAATTTTGTATTATAGATTTTTTTAAATCCTCATTAGTTTCAGAGTTATATGAAATATATGATTATTTTGCACAAAACCGTTTTACCGCAACTAAGATTTTTTTCTTAGTTACCCTGACCCCTTCTAACTATATACAAAATTTAAACTTGATATGAATATGCCACATGAAAAAGTACCCTTGTAAGTATATTTCATACCTATAGAAAAAGTTACTTTTATTATTATTATTTATCGGTATTTATTAAAATTGTTCGATAATTAACTACCTTCAGCACAAGGAAGCTATTTGCATTTCCTTGGGAGATGTTTCTATAAAACATACATGAATTGTACTGTAAAATAAAGTATTCATGATAAAATATGCGAACTCGACATTTTAACTTTTTAACGGTGGCATACGTTTTGAAGGTCTCTGAATCACGTACGACCATTATCTCAATGACGTCTGTGTATATGTCGGTCCGTCGGTCTGTGAACGCTCTACAGCCAAAACGATCAAATTTACATTCATTAAATTTTAAACTTAAAGTTCTTGAATAATGTAGATATGCACCTCTTATTTTTGAAGATCATTTTTTAAATGGTGAGTAATAAAAAAAAGTTTTAACTAAAAATTCTAGATAATATTGTTACTTATTTATGTTCTAACCATTTTATCGATATAACGAACCGTTTCTGTACAATGATCTATAAAATCTTGTGGTGATCACAGCAGTTTATTTTATTCACATCACATGCCATATTTCATGAAAATTTCTGAAATTTTAATATTTTATAACTATTGTATTTCTTAACTCATATTCTCCGGAATTAGAAAATTTTACCCAATCATAATGAAATTAAATGAATTATCTAAGATTGATCCTAGAACAACAATACTAAATACATACAACAATAACAATTGAAAATACGCAATTTAACAATGTACTGTATGTGTTGCTATAACAGTTATATGAAACAGTTACTACCTAGTTGAATTTTTTTTTCAGAAAAGAGTTCGTAAATAGTTTTTTTTACGATTTGATAATAATTAGTGCAGTAAAAAGTATCGCAAATAGTTTTAAAATAGTTGTAAAGGTAGTTGCAAACAGTTGATTTCAAATCGTGTTCAATCAAACCAGTTTTCTGAAAACGGTGGAGATATGTAATAAAAATTACAATAAATGCATTTTTACGCAATAGTTGAAAAACTATTTTTCTAATCTCTAGTCATTATACAGGAGATTCAGAAGTGGCGTACCAAATTTTAACAGCGAATAAAGACACTAATTTTAAAGAAAAACTTTGCCCAGAAATTCTTAATTTAATTTTTTTAGATCAATTAAAAAACCTATAAAAAATAAAAGCCGAGCGAGCCAGTATTAAACAATGAAGTTATGAGACACTTTTAATTACATTTAAAGTTGTTATTAAATAAATACGAAATCGATGTACAAAGTTTTTATTTATTTGTAGGTTTTGCAATTAATCTAAAAAAATTAAACTTATGTAGATTTGTAGAGAATTTCATAACGAATTAAGTGATATATTTTTTATTCGATTATCAGGACCTTCGACATTTAAGAAACACTGAAAATTCCTGTAAATTCTTTTCTTTAAGGATGTATGGCAGGTATCTAATTTCAACGAGAAATAGTTGAAATTTGGAGAAGTTACTCCTTTATAAATCTTAAGTACCCACACAAAATTTCAAAAGGTTTTACAACATAGTTTTAAAGTTATTATTTTTTTAATAATTGATAATTTGATTTTGATCTTAAACTACATAATTTGTTATAAGCGTTTAAATATTGGGTGTCATATGATATATGTACAGTACCTATACAAACACATGTTTACAATAAATATTAACACATAGTTAGAATTCTAGCTTACCCACATATGCCCACGATCCTATACAGGATATTGAAGGAGGTTAATTTGTACATGATTTTAAGATAAAATTTTTATATAAACATAACGTTTTCGCTTTATTTTTCATTCAAAATAATCAAGGTGATATTAATTGGGACGCCATCGATTAAAATTATAATTTCGTTTTTTCCACAAAAGATATGACTTGCTTACACCCACCAAGTTTTATAAAAATATCTAATGTAGTTTCGTAGTTATTAAAAAAAAATTTTTCAAAAAAATCTTGATCATTACTTTTAATTAAACAAGAATCCAAGTACATTATAGTATACAGTTGCTACGTGAACGAATACTTTAGAAAAATTGTCGAATTCGTAATAAAATATATTCATAAATATTTCTAAAATCTTTTTGGAACCTTTTGGTTAGGTTATCTCAATAACCTAAACTAATTAAAAAATTTAGCGATCAGATTCGGTTTCAGCACGTCAAAAACCTTCGGGATCGTCTCGACCACAAAACAAACAACATATTTTTTTGTTACCCGGTGAATTGTCCATTATATTTTAAATTTACAATGTTTACATCAAAACAATCTGAATGTTGGAAAACCAAGACGAATAAATAAGTAAACGAATATAAAACAAAAGAGTAGACAAAGATGAAACAGTGAGATTTGTGAAACACGACCATTATGGTTAAAAGACTATTCCTGTAACACAAGCCCAGCAGTGGCTAACTCCATCATACTTGACATGGGTTTTAATGCATAGTTTAAATCGATATTGAGCAGGGGTGGGGAATTATACAGTGTATTCCAAGTTTATTAAGACAGTAAATTTAATGTTGGGTGAATTAGAAGTGTTGTTGTAATCTTTTTACAAATAAAATAACGTGTCTCAAAACTAACTGAGAAATAAAAAATGTTTTTTTTTTTAAACTAACTTTTATTAAAAATGTACTAAAAATTAAAAAAAAAATTTCAGGTTTATATGACTAAAATCAGTAAAAGCGTGGGGCGCTTATAAGAGCAAAATATAAGTAGCTTTTGTAAAAAAAAGAAATTAATTATGTTTTTCAGAAAGAGAAAGTCCCCTGCTTTTATTGGTTTTAGTCAATACAAACCTGAAAATTTTGTGATAACTGAAAATTATTTTTTTAATTTTTAATAAAAGCTTCTTTAAAAAAACATTTATATTATTAATTTTTATTATCAAATTTTTAGTAAATGACAGACAAAATAACTAACTAGCATACTAACAGGTAAATCACGTCAAACCCTTTTATTTGATACCAATATCAAGGGGGTTGTGACGAAAAAAGCAATCCGCCATCTTGGTGCGTCCGCCGTATTGAGTTTAGAATGACGTCACATAGCTTATCGTATTCTACTCGTCAAACCCTTTCATTTGATATTCATTGTCAAGGAGGTTGTGGCGAAAAAGGTAATCCGCCATCTTGGTGCGTCCGCCATATTAGATTTAGAATGATATGATACAAAATTTCAAATCGATACGATGATTAGTATTTCGTATTTCAACGAGTAACGATTATCTGAATCTTATAAAAACATTATTGTCTAATTTAATAATATTATTAATGTTGTCTTTTCATCGAAGCACTTGATCAATAATTTTAATAAATTCCCACACTCATTATAAATTATAAATACGAATCTGACGAAAAATATGTATAGAACCTTTTTGGTAGAGAATTAAATTATCTTTAATTTTGCCAATAACTTCTTTTGCTCATATGGGAGTGTGAGTGAGTGTGTGAGTGAGAGGGCTATATGAACGCGCAGAGTAGAGAAACGCGCTTAATTGTTAGTTAACATAAAGGTGGTTTCCGGTAAGAATCTTGAAATTGAAGTATACCATATTGTTAACATTCGTTTGAAGATTATAAAAAAAATATTAAGTAGTTTTAAAGTATACATTTTCATGATTGAAAATGCCTAAATTCAAAGTTTTATTTTTAACAAATAAAGGAGTATACAGTTATGAGTGTAAGGACCTTTTTTATGCAAAAAGGCCTAAAGATGTTACAAAAAAAATATTGATTTAAAAAAACAAATTTTTTCGTTTTGTAGGGCTTTTTCGCGATTTAAAAATATCGCACATTGACTTTTTAAGTTCTTTAAGGTCTCAGGTATACGAATCTGAACATAGTTGCCGATTGTCATATTATTTCCACTCACTTCCTTCTAGTGTAGGATTAATTTCATTAATGTATTTTTTTTATTAATTTGAAAACAAAATACTATTGACTAATTTATTCATCAGTTTGTTTCTAGGCGGCATTTATTTGTACAAAGGCTACTATAACACTTCTAATTCACCCAATGTTAAATTTCCTATGTCTTGATCAACTTGAAGTGCACTGTATTGAAATAGGAAAATATTGAAAATATGGAGTTGTTTGTTATTTTTATAAAAATAGAGCTCGTGTAAAATGTACAGTTGACTTCATAAAAAGTATTTATCCAAGCATTCTGTGAATATTTCTCTTATTAAAAGGAATATTATTTGATTTGAATTAAAAATATATTGAAATGGTAGAGTTTCGAATTATTTCAATAGACAAAGTAGGGTTTGACAATTAATTACACTATAATTAATTAATAATAGCATTGTATAAGTGTTTCTGTATTAAAGATAAATTACAATTTAAGTGAAAGAAGGAAAATATATAAGTACCTATAACGAAAGAGTGTAATTCCGAATTTAATAAAAATGGATAATGTGACAAAAATTTTATAACATTAAATAATTTATTACAATATTACGTGTATGAGTATTGAACTAAATTTTAAAAAATTCACAAGTTATTGTGATTTAATAATATTATTGATTAAATAATTATTATTTGCATGAATTATAAACATAGTATAATAATTTATAACTGAAAAATGTACTAAATATCCCCGATCTATACATTTTACCATAGTTCCACAAAGGGGGTGGGGGCTGATAGAGCTCGCGCAGCGAGTCAACAAGCTTTTATTTTTAATTGTTGTCGAAAAATTTCTAAGATTTCTTAGCAAGAAGGGGGCCGCCGAAAATTCTAGACCCGCGGTAGAATGTGAGGGCTATGCATTCTACATATTAAACATACTTACCAACAGTGGTGGAACGTTTTTACTTCAGAAAAGGAACAAATTTTTCACCGGAGGGAGGAAAGGAAATGTAACATATTAATGTTCATTTTGCTATCTACAAGTCTACGAGTGAGGAGGACATTAATTTATGTTTCCTCCTCTTGTCTTACCAGCAGTACACTGAAAAAATGGGACTATTTTTATACAATACAAAGTTGGCAACTAGAGTTGGGCATTTTACTTCATGACAGAGAGCGCTCCTTATAGTTCAGTGGTCTTTAATGAACTAGTTCGATCATAGAATTTTTTCCGGACTATACGATGACAATTTATTGATTTAGATATATTGGATTGTTGGATTTTTAATGTACCTATAATTAAATTGTTTAATTAATAATTTTGTACTACTATGCAAACTGGATATAATTTTGAATTCGTTATAGACAAATGTATATATTTGCAATAATTATCTTTTTTTCATTTTCAATGACACATTAATTATTGTATAGTAATTTAAGCAATATATTTTAATTTCATTAAAATCTGTGACATTCCTTTTTGTTGATTGTCGTAAAATAATATAAAAATCACGTACTTTTGAGAGACGTATTGCATTGATGTGAAAAAAAATTCAATATAATATAATAATATGTATATCTTTAGTAAAACAAATTCAAAATTGGTAATAAAGTATTGAAAACGTAAATTATTGAATATAAAAATCGTACAATCTCATTTTTAGAACAGTGTATTTGTAATGTATCGGGAACTATTGAACTAAAAGAATTGGCAACCCTGATACGGCAGTTATATAACTCAGTGACGTCATCACCTCATTCATTCCATACACACATACATGCACATACACACACACCCACACACATACACATACACATACGTACACACACACACACGCTCAATGTGCATTGTAAACAATTGCAATGTCTGCGTCATCCTAATCAATTTCAGCTATACACAGCCATAGAACGCGACACCGAAAGATAAACTATATATATATATATATGTATATGTACTATGCAATGCATCTGTACTAGCGCATTCACAACTTACTGTACTTGTTTAGTTGGATTATAAACACAAATAAACACAGTCATATATAGAGGAGTTAACCAATCGGAAATGTACTCAGAAATTAAACCTTTTGTGAATGTATGTAGTATATAATGATTATCTACATACATATATTACTTCTTAGAAAGGGATGCAGATGCAACATAAATATCTGCTACAATTAACAATAATACGTAAACTTTCCCCAGCTCATGTGGAGATAGTGGAGGGGGTCGTATGTAATGAAATTAATAAAACAAAGTATATTTATATATTAACAGTCTTAAAATGGGCGCCATATATTATCTTCGGATAACAAAATAAAAATCTAAGATCTGTGGGTTCGACCCTTGAGCTCCACACAACTAATTTTTCAACATGGTATGATTATAAATACTTGAATACTGATTATTTATTGTTTCCATATAGTTTATGTGAATTATTTTTTTTAATATGTAGGTATATAAAAAACTGTAATGGAATTTGTCAGAAATATTTTAAACTCACCTTTGTACAGTGTTGCCAGTATGAACTCCCTAAAAAGTACGATAGGCTTACCAAAATAGTAAGAAATTTGACAAAAAGGTACGGTTTTTAAACTGTTGTGATTACAGAACTTTTTTGTCACATTTTGCCGTCCCCAACCCTTGATACCACAAATGTTAAAATTGTTAGAAATGTATTTGAATTATTATTAGGTACAGAATTATTATTATAGGTACAGATGTTGCCTTACTTACTGATGCAAATATACAATTAAAAAATCTTGGTTCATTCTCAATAGCTGTAGGTAGGTTTTTAGATTATAATTCAGTATTGTAGGTACAATACTGATTTATTTATCAAAATAAACATTTTATATTTACGTGTTATATAATAAAAAAATATGATGTCCAGTAAAGTAGCACAGTGATCTCGGAAACGGTTGTATAAAAAAATACGTAAGTTCTTTTGTTGGACCGATGAAAAATTGCTGTCATTTTAATTCGACTGAATTTTATTAAACTTTTTTTCTTGCGTTCGTCCAGTGAAAAATTAATAGTATGTAATTTTAATCCGATTTCCGGTTCTATCAAAATTTTTTTTACAAGAATATTTATTGTACTAGAAATTTAAATAATATATTTTGATAATTAAAATAAAGTGAGAATAGATAAAAATATAGGTATAAAAAAATATTATCTGTCACCTCGTTTAAAATGTATTTATTTATTTTTTAATATGGGGATTGCACATTTCCAGACGATTAGGGTGTCGAAATAAAAAAAATTCTTGGGGACATTTCTCTTATTTAAAAAGTACTAACGCCACGGTCGTACCTATTCGTTTTATAAACAATCATATTTTTTAACAATCTAATATTTAATTTAGTAAATTACATAATATCGAAAGTTTATGGTTTTTTTCTTGAAAATATGTTCTTTTATTTTTTAACGTGTTATTTTTTTATGTTAACGTTCAGAGCCCGAAATTCCACTTAGAACGTGTCTGGACATAAATTTAATTTAACAGATTAAATAAAATTTTAGATTCCAATATTATTTCAATAAATTTGTGATTTTAATATTAAGGCCTTTAAATCTTACTTAAAACGTGTTAAGACTATTTTTTCCGATAAATTATGATATGCCCCCCCCCCCCCCCCCTCATCGGACAATGAAATTTCGTCCGCCACGCACTGAAGAATCTTTCCAGCTGTCGAATGACACCTCACCGACGATTCTAGCCCAAACGGATCGCCGGCAAAACCCAAAACCAGGGTAAACCGCCATCCGAACGCCAAAACGTCAGTCCATCCTTCCTTAATGAAAGGGAGAAGGGTGAAGTCGCGAGTTGGCTCTCACCAACGAAGCGGAACAGTGGGCTGTATAAAGCCTCCCGATTTTTATGCAAAAGTAAGTCAAGTCCAGAAGTGAAGTCCAGAAGTCTACTCCAGGGACATGTGCCCTACCTACCACTGGTATTGGAACTGTCACTCGGATGCCGAGTTTAATACTTGGCAGCAGAGGTGCTCAGGATACCACACCAGTGTCGCTGGTTGAGGACCACTGACGCCACCGCCTGACGTTGAGGACCACTGCCGCCGCTGAAGGAGACGCCCACCACCGGACGTTTGAGGACCACTGCCGACTCCCGGAGACGCCCACCGCCTCACGTTTGAGGACCACTACCGCCGCCGAAGGAGACGCCACCGCCTCACGTTTGAGGACCACTGCCGACCGCCGAAGGAGACGCCATCGCCTCACGATGAGGACCACAGCCGCCCGCCAAAGGACGCAGCCGTCACCTCACGTTGAGGACCGCTGACGCTGACCAGAGACGCCCGCTGCAGCTGTGACGCCCAAATTCACAGGCACGCACCTGAAGACAAGCGCCGTCTCCGGATCAAAAGCCGTTGCCGCTCAGACAAGAACTCTGACCGCTTACGGCCGAAGAAGAACGCCGCCCGCTGAAGCCCGCCAAGAGACGTCCGTCGCCGCTGTGACACCCAAAATCACAGACGCGCACCGGAAGACGAGCGCCATCTCACGACCAGAGACCGCTGACGCTCCGAGAAGAACGCCGCCCGCTGACGCCCGCCGAGAGACGTCCGTCGCCGCTGTGATACCCAAAATCACAGACGCGCACCGGAAGCCGAGCGCCGTCTCACGACCAGAGACCGCTGATGCTCCGAGAAGAACGCCGACCGCCGACGCCCGCCGAGAAACGTTCACCGTCACTGTGATGCCAAACTCACAGACGCGCACCGGAAGCCGAGCGCCGTCTCCCGACTAGACATAGCTTCCACCGCGAAGCCCGCCGTCATCTTCATGACGCCCAACACAGCTTCCAGCGAGAAGCCCGCCGTCATCTTCATGACGCCCAACACAGCTTCCACCGCGAAGCCCGCCGTCATCTTCATGACGCCAAACACAGCTTCCACCGAGAAGCCCGCCGTCATCCCAAATGACGCCCAACCCAGCTTCCACCGAGAATCCCACCATCACACGAATGACGTCTGCCCCATTGACATCTCAAGGATCGCACCAGACCAGCTGATCCCAACATCAGCCCAGCCGATTCCAACGACACTGGAATCCCCGTCGAACCCCGTCAAGATAGAAAAGACGCCTCCCCCCTTCCATTGTTAAATAACTGTATATTTTGTATATAAATAAATATTCCTTCCTAAGCCAACATTGTTTTTAATTTCTCCCGCTATAACACACAAACGCGGGGGTACAACAATTATATTTTGTACAATGTTCATGTGAATTACATAATACGCGCCTGGTCTAATATTAATTTTAGTTGATTACATAATATGTAGTGTTTATGGATTTGTTTTTGGAAATATGTTTATTACCGTTAAGAGCCCAAAATCTCAGTTATATACAATGTTTATGTGAATTTGTTATTTTTACAATAAGGGCCTTAAATATTACTTAATACGCGTCTGGCTTAATATAAATGTTAGTTGACTACATAATATCTAGTGTTTATTGATTTGTTTTTGGAAATATGTTATTTTAACAGTAAGGGCCTTAAATCTTACTTAATACACGTCTGGACTAATATGTTATTGAATGTTTAAATAATATCTAAGGTTTATATTTTAATAATTTTAAATCATACTTAATATGCGTCTGAACTAATATTTTATTTTATTTATTATAATAAATATCAAATATTATACTATTGTTTATGTGGTTTTGTTATTTTAACAATGAAAGACCTAAATCTTACATAATATGAATTTGGACTTTTTAAAATTAGTTAAATAATACCTATCTGCTTTATTAATATCATTTTGTCTTTTATTTCATACATTTCCTAGTATTATCTTGGCATTCTATAGAATGCCTAGGCAAAGTAGGCAAATATTTCATACTTTGCCTGAAATCGTCAGGCATTGTATAGAATTCCTAGGAATTCTATAGAATGCCTGAATTACATACATTGCCGGTAACATATACATTGTATTCAACAAGAAATATTCATAATTAATTTAAAACTAATATTTCTATAAAATTTTGCTCGATCTAAGTTAGATAACAAAATTACTACGTCTAGATAGTTAATTAATATCAAAGTTTCTTGCAAGATTTCAAACTTGCTAACAGTAAAGTGATAAATGTGAAATACTTATTACACATATCAATTATTTAATTATCAATTAAACTTTATAATATATTTTCACCACATCACTAAATTAGCCGTACAGTAGCTAAAATGATCAAATCTTTATAAACCAGAACAACAGAACGAATAATTAAATAATTAACTATAAAATACTAGTTCTGTAAGTTAACATTTGTAGCACCTAGCGTGTAATTTATAAATAACAACATTTTATTATTTATAATATTTTAATAAATGATATACATATAGTTCTAACTAGAGATTTTAACGAAATCACAAACGTTTTGAGGGTCTCTGAATCACGCGCAATCATTATCCCAATGACGTATGTGTGTACGTCTGTGTGTGAACAAACAAGACATTTTAAATGTATCAATCACTCCTAATCATGACCTTATTTCGAAAATAAGGGATATGCCTAAATTAAGTATGCCCCAATCACTCCTAATGTGGCTCTTATGTCGAAAATAAGGGGTATGACTAAATTAGGTATGCCCCAATGACTTCTTATGAGGCTCTTATGTCGAAAATACGTGATATGCCTAAATTAGGCATTCTTATAAAAACCACATAAATGCCTATAAGTAAGTTAACTCTCACTATAACTATACTAGTATAGAGACATAAAAAGTGATGAATAGTGATACATTCGGGAAGTTGAATTTTTTTGGAGTGTATCGCTACACAGTTTTTGAAATATCTCCGGTTCTATAGGTCGTAGGAAAATAAAAAATATTAAAATACTTATAAGTTAATAGACTATAGAACGGCATAGGTAGTGTTACTTTTCAAAAGTATCATAACCTCAAAAATAAAAAAATTGTCGGAAAACTTTTTTATCACTAATAATTCAATAATTAACGTAAAAATGAAGGGATTTTTACGAAAATAAGAGAAAATATGTATTTTTATGTTATAAATACATGATAACATTTTCAAAAATAAAATTTAATTTTTACACCCACAATCGGCCATTTTTGAAAAAAATGGAAAAGCTCGTCATTTAACGAGAAAACGGCGTAGGGTAAATTTTATTTTTTTTAATAGTAGACTTTTTTATGTACTTTCTTGTGAACATATGCCAAAATCTGTTAAATAAATTAAAATATCGTAAATCATGTATAAACTAATGCTCGATCAGGACCACGTGCGCGTAATACCTATATGTTTATATACAACATTTTAATAGTCTTATTATATAGATGTTTTGTATTTATTTCTAATATTGCATATTTTTTATGTTATTGCAAATGACTTTTTTTATTATGTGAATGTAATTTTACAGGAATTGTATTTTTTTTTTATTCGCAGTAGTGGCCAAATGTAACATTTTTTAATTATAAAAAACGATATTTTAACTTATTTAACAGATTTTGGCATATGTTCACAAGAAAGTACATAAAAATGTCTACAATAGGTCTGGAGTCTGGAGTACTCACTGAGACAAACATTTTCTTAAAAAATTATAATTAAATTCGGTGCATTTTTCCTTATCTCATGCACGATTTTTCGACGGTATTACAATATTTCCATTTCTTTCAGAACATGGAAGTAAAAATAAATGTTGACTATTCCTAAATACTTAAAAATTACTATTGAATATAATAGTCCAGGCTGTGGAGGCTAAAACAGATTATTTTTGCTTGCAGTTTTAATACTTACAGGATATGTTACAAAAGTGGTGCAGAATAATACCCTAATTTTGCTCCGATTTTGGTTGTCCACGACAGGGGTTAGCCACGGTTCAATTGCAAAATTCTTCAGATTTTCTGATTTTTGCTAAATAGCGGTCTAAATAAGTATTATACAAAAAAGTATTAAATAAAAGTTATTCGCTACAAAATTTCCAATAACCTCCATTTTGAAAAAAATTAAAAAATTAATTTGTTTATCCGCTACACTGATTAAAATGGCTAAAAACACACTTTTTTTAAGCTGTAATAACTAATAAAGTTTTGCGTTTTTTAATTTGATACCTCTGGAAAATAAACATTCTGTAGAACAGAATATTCACTGAAAATTAGGACGAAATCATTTTCAACTATTTTTGTTTTATTAAATTGTTAATAATGGAATTATGTTTGTCTTTAATTAACAATAAAAGTTTTTGTAAAACCTTTATTTTTGTACAATTGTTTATATGGGTTCTCAAAGAGTTATATAATCGATTCCCACCATAAAAAAAAAACAATTCAATTATTTGGCAAATGGTAACACTAAAATCTTATTGTTGAGTTTTATTTTATTTTAAACCAATTCAATTGTTTCATAGAACCAGAAATATTAAAAAAATAGCGAAGAACTTGCTCTGAATAATTATTATTTATATATTAGTAAAAATCGCATGAAAATCGATTCGGTGGTTTTCAAGATAAGCGGTAAAATATACAAAAATAATCTTTTTATGTAGGTAGAGTTAATTAACTGTATAAACAATCAATTTTTATAAAAATTGTGTAGTGTGTAATATACATTAAATAACTTTTTAACTGAACATTGAGAAACACATCTATAGTTTAAACTCCAGTTTAACTGGGACATGTAGTATAAACTCATATTGAGAAATCGGGCCTAAGTAAAATAGTTTTATAGATTCCCTCGAAAAACGAGTGAAGTTGATCAAAGCGGTAAAAAGAGTCAAGTAAGTAAAGCCTACCTAGCTCACAGGACGATAGATTTGCTGCTAGTTTGCTTGCGGGGCGACAGACATGGAACGAAAAGTGTTTATCTTGACCTGAAACAAAAAATTTTTTGTCACATTCTAAAACGATCACAAAACTTCTCGTATATTCGATATTGCGAGGAAGTAAAATTTGGTTAGATATATTTAGATAGATATAGAAAATTTGCATGTACATATGTATATAAAATAGCATTATATTCCATACGTACCGTAGTAAAAATCCTGTACAAAATAAAGATACGGCATATAACACAGTGTTTGTAAATACATATAAATACACTATACTCATTGCACATGTATACTTAATTATCGCAGAGTTATAATTATAGTTAATATTTATCCTAGCTTTAGATTTTCCAACTTTTAGAACCGTACTTTGCTACACCAATGTAGATGATCTCACCCCAATTAGATTTTACAAGGATAAATATAGTTTTATGTATAACTGCAGTTCAACATATCCATAATCCACGCATACGTCGATGAAGTAGATAGATGAGTGTGAAGTGGGGGGGGGGGGTGAGCGTACATCATTTGTGTGAAAGAGATATATATATATATATATATATGTATAATACATATATATATATATATATATGTATTATATATATAAACATGACAGCTTTGAAGATTCTTCTTGTAGCAATATTTGAGTAAAGCAATATTTGTTTATCCGTCTGATGTATCCAGCTCGTGCTGATATTTGTTTGTACCATTGAAGGCATAAACACGTCGAGGTATTTTTTTTTAATTTCAAACCAATTACCAAAAATTTACATTTGTTTACTTTATTATTCATATGTTTACAATTAAACATACCGGGTGTTTTTTAAAGACTTTCCAGCGGATTATTACCAAAATAACGTTTTTCAGAAAAAGACAAAAGTTTCATGGTTTCGAGTGGGCTAAATATTGACATTATGGGGTGACCTTAGAAAGGGCACTTTGATGGGTTTTCGGGTTCAACTTTTCTTTTTCAAATCTAAATAACCAACTTTTGCGTGAAACGTGTTATTTTTAAATGTCAATTTTCTATGATATGAAGCAAAAAACCAAAGAAAAATTTCGGGATTTTCCATAATTTTTTACTCGAAAACTATAAACTTTTAGTTAATTTAATTAAATTAAATTAATTAATTAATTTTGTATGCAACTTTTTTATAAAGAAAAAATTCTGAAATATTAAAAAAAAAATTACAAATTAAAAAAAAATTATGTGAAAATCTTTGCTTAAAGGATATAGCCGGGGAAACATGCAAAACGTACCTTTGCATAGATTTACCTAATTTTTTTATTTAGAAGTCACATTCTATTTAACATTCAACCTGACCAAATATTAGCTTCCAAAAATTTATAGTTTTCGAAAAAAACAAATTTTTGATTTTCAAGAAATTTTTTTTTTTATGTCAGTCGAATTTGATGGTGCTTGAAATATATTTTAAAGGTACTTATGACTCATCAGAGGTAATTTTATTATGTTCCTCTGTACATAGTAAACCAAAAAAAAAAATTAATAAAATTTAAAAAATCAAAAAAGACCATGTTGTCTTCGGAGGGCAATCACAATTTTTTTATATATTACACCTTGTATAATCCCAAATTGATTGAAAGGGTAAAACATACTCGCCCCAAATGGCTTAGAATGTTTATAATCGACTTTAGTAGTAACAAATCACATTTCCGCTGTGAACTAGCGAATCTTCTTCCATTAAAAACTATAGACAAGATTTTTATTTTTTATAAAAACGATCTGAGCAAACATGAACATATTGAAGCACAGACATTTAGGGCGATTTAATTTTACTTAAAAAGCAACCTATGAGAAAAAAAATTGTTAAATTGATTCAATGGAGCAGTTCCCATATATTCCCGGCTACGGCCTCTATATTTTGTTTTTGTCAGGCTATGGGCCACGTCAAATTTTCGATATGCCTCTGGGCTAGCCCAGTCCTGTTTAGCAACAAATTAGAGATATTTTAAAAGTATTAAGACACTTGCACTCGCCCGCGCCACGCTCGCGTCACTCCGATACGACCGTATGCAAATTTATACGAGTATGTTATACCCTTTCAATCAATTTGAGATTTTGATATGTTGCTTGGGTACATATAAGGTATAATATATAAAAAAATTGTGATTGCCCTCCGAAGACAACATGGTCTTTTTTGATTTTTTAAATTTTATTAATTTATTTTTCTGGTTTACTATGTACAGAGGAACATAATAAAATTACCTCTGATGAGTCATAAGTTCCTCTAAAATATAGTTCAAGTACCATCAAATTCGACTGACATATTATAAAAAAAAAATTTCTTGAAAATCAAACAAAAATTATTTTTCGAAAACTATAAATTTTTGGAAGCTAATATTTGGTCAGGTTGAATGTTAAATAGAATGTGACTTCCAAAAAAATAATCAGCCAAATCCATGTAAAGGCATGTTTTGCATGCATACCCGGCTATAGCCTTTATAATCTTCAGACGATACTTCGAAGCTTTACTAATAGAACGTTTCCACCAAAAATCATTTTGGTCCGAATTAGTTCCGGGTAAAAGTCTAATCTGATTGGACTATATACCTATTTATTCATTTTGTAGTAAAAACATCCGTTTTGGCCAGCACAATTTTTTTTAAATATCATTACCGAAGTAATTATACTTCAACATTACTATTGGTTGATACTAGACACCAATAACACTTATTAATACTAAACCCTGTATCAAATTTTATAACTGTAGCATAATCGGTTCTTCAAATATTAAATAAAAAATATTTTTATTATATATTTAAATTAAGTTTTATCGGTTTGTGAACACTAAATCCAAAAAATTATTTTTAGAAATGTTCATAACATTTTTAAATTACATAAAAACCTACCGAACCAAAAAACTAAAAAATATCACGTAAAGTTCTGAATATTGTATTCTTTGTCTAATTCTATGTACTTTTTTAGTGTTTGCAATTTTTTTAAGTTAATCCTTTAGGACAGTGATTCTCAAACATTTCGACTCAAAGCGCCCTTTTGAATTAGGGTTTTCCAACGGAGCTCTTCTCTAAGTCAAAGCATGATTATATAATCATAAATGAAAAATAACATTAAACAAAACACGTATAACACCTGAAATAATTGTAATGGACATATTATAATAAACAAGTCAAACATCTGCATTATTAAAAAAATTCATCCATTTATAATTTATTCATTAATCCTTAACTGCTATCGTAAATTTTATAGACTTAACTGGTACCGTGGGTATTTGCGGCCCTCACTGAAGATTAGCTTTTGACAAGCTAATTTCAATAATGAGACAGTTTATAAATCGTAAATAATAAATTTAGTTTATGTTATCAACTAGCTTTTATTACTATTATTTTACTAAATTATCTTCTACGAGAGATCACAATAAAATTAGAAAATTTGGATATTTTTAGGTACCTACAAAAACTCTTCAGGAAAGTTTTTAACATAAATATTTTTTTTTCTTATTTAATTTATATTAAACATAAAGTACCTAATCATGCCCACCCGACATGCTCACCCAACAAGCTCAGAACACACGGTTCACCGCGAATTGTTCCGACTTTATGAAATTTACACAAAATATCCACAAATTATACAACTGAACTTAACCTATCCATTGCTTGGTGAAAACCGAAATAAAGTCCGTTCAGTAGATACTGAGAAAATCGTGTAAAATTATATTTTCAGGAAACACTAGATCCCATCTTAGAATTTGTATGAAAAAAGAATAATAAATAAATAGATTAGAAACAATTATTATAATCAATTTCGATATTTTACCTTTCATGTAAGTGAAATGTTTCTTCATATTTTAGTTTTCAATCAATGTATTTTAAAATACTTAATTGTTGACATGTGTCAAAAATCAACCAATTTTTTGACAAAATATTTGAAAGAGACTTGCTCATAATAACCTAAATAAAATAAAATATTAAAACCGTAAATTTATGCAAAGTATAGAATTCTCATTACCATGACTATTTTTATATACATAAATGGCAGTTGTATACTGGCACATTAAGGAAACAAAACACGACTTGATAAAGATTTTTTTACTCTTTTGATGTTAAATATTAGTAGCGATGACACTGTTCAGAAAAATTATCTAACTATTAGTGAAAACATTTTGAGAACCACTTCTTTAAGAAATAAAAACAAAAATAAACATAGCATGTTTCGGTGCACCTTGGTTTTTCGTAGAATACGTCAATTTCAACTTTTGATCAGCACATTTTGAACAATTATTTTCACAAGTTACAAAAAATTTCAACAAAAAGAGAAAATCTATTGCTTTTGTGCGAGGCTTATTACAGTTTTAAGATGGACACAGCGACATTTAAAAAAACATTTTTCGTATATTACGAGCTTAATGATTTATCAAAATTGAGCAAATTACAAATGTAAATGCACTAAATAATTTTACAAAACAAAATGTATCATAGATACCTACAAATGATTTTAATTAAATTAAGAACAGAATAATATGACATAACAAGAGAAATTAAGTCTAACCACAGAAGTCCTCTAGATACGCCGCTGGGCATACGTATGTTATTAATTTATTAAAATAAAACCGTAACAATACATTTTCTTTAGTAATAATTAATTTGCAAAACTGTTGTTGTAATCCTCGTTTACACAAAAGTAATTTGAGATTCATTTTCTTAATACACGCGGAATACATCACGTCAGCTGTGCCTCGAGCAAGTCGACAAAAGACAATTGTTTTCAGGTATGCACGTATACAGATCTATTTTACCTTGTATAACGTTTCGTAGTATTTAAAGAAGTTATTAAAATACACTTTGCGACATGTTTCATCGTTTAATTTTGTTGTCTTTACAATCCATCAAAAAGTTATATTTATTATTACATTAAAAATAATATTATAATAATTAATATACTTATACTATGTACAATGTATTCCATGTTGATTAAGCCTTGTGTAATTTAACAATGTAGTTGAATTAGTAGCCTGTGTATAAATATATCGACGTGTCATTGTTGTATTTTAAATGCCGCCTAGAAACAAACTGATAAATTTGAAATAAAAGTGGCATATTTAAATGATAAAGTTGTAGAGGACTCAATTTCCAACAGCTTTTGTACAAAAATGGCACAAAAGTTGAAAAAACTGCACCACTCTTCTAATTTTTAATATTTTTTGCTTATTATTAGCAATAAATAATCTTTTTTCAACAATATTGACTACATAAAGATTGCAGAGAATTAAATTCTCTACAAAATTGTTATTAACCTTTTTATCGAAAAATGCAAAATACGCGTTCAAATCGACTTAAACACAAAATCCAAGATGGCGGACACTTCCGGTAATTAATTTATGGGTAAGAATGTGATTTCAACATCTACTCCGCCGGGGACACACAACTGCGTCAAAAGTTTCGACTAGGCAGTTTTTTTCGTGAAAAAATCTAAAATGATTGGGTTACAGGTACCTCGCTCAGTGCGACATGTACGTACTCTAATTAATGTATCTCCTAAACTAATTTAGATCCCATTCTGAAATTTTTATGGTAAAATTTATATATATTAAACTTTATTTTGAAGTAAAAAAAATTGAAATTAAAATGGTCGAAGTTATTAAAAATTTTATTTGAAATATTTACTTCCAGTTTAACACTAGAAAAAAGTTCAAATATGGAATCTGATTTAAAAATCAAAAAAAGAGTAAATTTTCGATTCAAAATACTACATTTATTATTTTATTAAAAACGGCGTCAATATGAAAAAAAAATTCCAAAAAAACAACTAAACCTCAAATAAAAAAAATATTATGTGTACATGTTCATATCCTCTAGAAGTATATATACATATGCCTAATATGAACGAATTTCAGAACCTCACTTTTTTTTCGTTGTCCGCTTCACGTGAAATGCCCCATAAGTCAACAGAAATTAATTAAGTTACAAACAAAACACTATTGACTAATTTAAAATTTATCAGTTATATCAGGTGTCATTTCAAAATGCAACAATTACATGTTCATATATTTGTCCAAAGGCTACTACAACACTTCTAATTCCCAGTATTATAATTTATAAAGAATTTGAGGTACCTTAAATTAGCACAACAAATGTAGCACACATCGATAAAAGAAGATTACTAAATTAGAACCTATTTAATGCTAATTTAGTACGCAAAAAAATAATTTAAAACTCTTTTATTAAAAAATTACGAGCTTAAGATTTAAACCAGCTAACTCAAGTAAAATAAGGTCAAATCTTAAAAAATCAGGTGTCAAACATACATATAGTGCTAATTTATAACCCACATTAGACGATTCAGAAGCAATTATTTATCAATGTATTCGAAAATAAGCATGAGTGGGCGCTGACTTAAGACTTAAATTAACAAACATGGGTCGACTTGATCGCTCGAAAATGAAATTCACATAAATATATTTAGTGCTAATTTAATACTACGAAAAAAACTACCTTGGAGCGATATGTTGTATTTTAGCTCATATATGCTAGTTTAGTGTTTAAGTTAGTACCTACACATCATTATCAAAAACATAACCAAAGTGGTGTACTAAATTAGCGTGCATTTAGTGCTAATTTCGTATGATATTAAAAAATTTATAACTTAACGCTTAATTTTTACAAATTTAAAATCCTTGCTCGTATTTAAAAAAAAAGTGGAAGTTTTAAGATCGTACGAAATTAGCACTAAATATATTTATGCGAATTTCGTTTTCGAGTGATCAATTCGTATATATTATATCGACGCATGTTTGTTAATTTAAGTCTTAAGTCAGCGCCCACTCATGCTTATTTTCGAATATGTACATTGATAAATAATTGCTTCTGAATCGTCTAATGTGGGTTATAAATTAGCACTATATGTTGACACCTGATTTTTTAAGATTTGACCTTATTTTACTTATTTTATCTTAAGCTCGTAATGTTTTAATAAAAGTTATAAATTATTTTTTTTGCGTACTAAATTAGCATTAAATAGGTTCTAATTTAGTACTCTTCTTTTATCGATGTGTGCTAATTAAAGGTATATAAGAATTTGCTCGAATGCGAAAGCTAATTAGCTTGTGGTTAACGCTATCTGCTACGCATTGAATATAAATGACAATACACTCACAGTAGTAGCCAATGTACCTTTTATGATCCTTAATAAATCTACCAAGTTTGGTTTCAAAATATTCAAAATACTGTTAAAACTTTTATTTAAAAAAAAAAATTGATTGACGCGCCATCTTTGGGCAAAATATCCTAGAGCAGTTTTGTTTATTTCAATTGAAGGGTATTTTATACCCTTTCAAATGATGTAATATATGTTACTTATCCATACATATTGATACAAAAAAGTTATTAAGATTTTTCTAAATACATTTTTTCCGAATAACTTTCATTATATTGTTCAAAACAAATTACAAAATTTTAAATTTAGCTAAAAGAGTGTTTGAAACAAATTTAATATATTTTTATTATATTAATTGGTAGATTGCCCCAAAAATTCAGAAATTTTAAAATTTCACCCGCAAAAATTAATTAGTTTTTGTTGCAAAATTATTGGAAAGCTGTAGTTCCCTCATGAAGAAGTTCCGGATACATGTTTATATGAAGTTTTTTGCTCGATCTACTCTTAAATTTTGTTTACACTAGTTGTAAATTACCCTGTATACTTTTCAATGTTTTTCGTTTTTTTTTTTTAGTTATTTATATTTTCTATTATTACAAACATAACAGTACAATGCGCATTCTCTTATTGATATTAATATACATATTTTATATGCTTAGACAACGAAAGGCTAATATGGGAATGTCTGGTCTGTGAAAGTAATATCGATTAAGCCGCGCAAGACCCTGGGATCCAAAGGGGGTCGAGGTTTTGATATTGGTCACTGTATATAACAATTGGAACGTGAGATTATGAGGGTCCACTATTACCTCTGGAACACATACATTCCACTCCAGATATTAATTTTGTATATTATAAATTTACAATATTATACCTATAGTCCAGGCTGTGGAAGCTAACACAGGTTTTTTAGTACAGTTTTCTTACTCACAGGATTTGTTAAAAATATGGTTTAGAATAATACCCTAAGTTTGTTCCGATTTTGGTTGTCCGCGACATGGTTTAAAACTTGTTCAATTGCAAAATTCTTCAAATTTTCGGATTTTGCTAAATCTCCAATTTGAAAAAAAAATTATTTGTTTATCCACTACGCTGAAAAAATAATTGAAAACACGCTTTTTTTTAAATAAAATTTAATGTTTTTAAAATTGATACCCCTGGAAAATAAACGTTTTATAGTATAGAACATTCACTGATTTGGATCTGATATCTTCAATTGTTATTGTTTTATTAAATTGTTAATAGTGGAATCATGCTTGTCTTTGAGTAAAAATAAAAGCTTTTGTAGATCCTTTATTTTTACACAATTGTTCGTATGCGTTCCCAAAGACTTATATTATGAATTGCAACCATAAAAAAGTAAAAATTTTATTTGGCCGAAACCGGAATTCACAAGAAAAACTATTATTTTTATTAATAATAATAATTAAATACATGCTTTATACATAGATTATTATCTTAAATTAATATAACATTATTTTATATGGTATTTCTTAAATAGTAGAGTAGTCGCCTTACATTAATATCTCAGCTTGGCGCGATCCTACACACTCAGACTTTTTTTTAAATATAACTTACACCATTAACTTTAAGAGTATCAAGTACCGTTGTGACCCCTTTCCCCTATTATAAACAAATAAAATTTGGTAAATTAACAAATAGGTTGAATAATTAAGGTCAATTTATTAATGTTATAATAAGAATATTAGAACCATACCTATGCCTTACAAAATGTAAAAAAAACTTTTTATTTTTTATGAAATGATTGTTCCCTTTAATTTTTTTATTAATTAAATGATGTTATATCATAATAGGCATGATGCCTAATTTTTAAATACTATTTTATGATGATCTTACGTGTCTCTTATTTCCAAAAAAATGCTTATTTCTGCAAAAAAAAGGTTTAATAACAAAAATTGACCCTTTTAAAACTAATTTTGAATTTGACGCCACAACACTCGCAGGTGTCATGGCGTATTTTTGACGTCACGTCTATGTAAACACTCCTTGTCAACTATAATAAATCCTTGTTCCATCGCTAATGTTTCTTTGTTTTACTTTTGGGAACACAAAACTGAGCAAATTGATAATTTAAAACCACAAAATAATTTATAAACAGTGCAGATATTAATAAAATAAAAATGACGTTTACCTAGCCGTGACGTCATCCACTCTGACTATTGTTTTGTCAAACATGGCGGATTGCTGTATTTTGCGTTTTTATTTTAACAAAAATCATTTTAATTTCGCTTTTAATATAAAAATAAATACATTTTTTAGAATCTTTTTAACTTATTTCATTATTTAAAATCATAATTTCAGTGATACTTTGTTACTGGCATCATGCCTATTATTGTATTTATGTTTCTTTTATTAAACAAAAATAACGTATATTATTTATGAATTTCTTATTAGAGAGTAATAATACAATTTCAAAACTCCGGCAAAACCATGCCGAAATTTGCCAGTTCTGGCCGGAACCGGAACCGGAATAAAATCGTGAATTCCAATCGGACCGGAATTCTGGTACATCCCTACTATTAGAAATAATGCAAGTGATTTTCGTAACTGCACTGGTCTATCTGCATTATTTGTCAAATAAAGTTTGAACGCCATTTGTGGATGACCAATTTGAGATATTAACAAACAACAAATATTTTCCCCATTTACATCACCAATACGCATCACCATGTGAAGTGCCGGCTTTAAATATTGAGCAATACAATAAAGAATTTTGTACAGTAAAAAGATCTAAAATAAACTCCGCGATACCATATATCTAACTTTTATATTTTAGCGAGCGAAGCCGCGGGCACAGTTAGTGACGAAATAAAAGAGTGGGCCTTATTTCTTCTTTAATCCACTCCCGATACATTGCGTATATCTAGAAGTTTAAAGATCACCGCGAAAACCTAAAAATGTTCAATTAAAAAAAAACTAATTTACATTTTTTCTTTTGCAAACTTCAATTATCCTTTCTCTAAAAATAACACTACAGTATTATATTTCTTTTAATTAATAAGTCTACAAATGAGTTACGTAACATAGAAAACCTTTTTTTGTGACTCATTTGAATTCTTTTGTTAATTTTCATGCTTTATTTTCCCACGTTCTAAGGTTTCAACAAGAATGTTTTTACATCGAGGGAAAACATGTTTTAAATCAACGTGATTTTTCAGATTGTGGGAATATAAGGATTTATTAGTTAGTTTAATGACCTTTGCTTTGAGTAAAAGTATATGGGAATATTAATTGAAAAATATCCACGTTTCATTAGTATTAATTACAGCGAATTAAGTTTATACTCTCACACCAGTGCTACATAGCAATAAGGAAATTAGCAACTAACAACTAGCGATATTATTTTGAACGCTCTCACACCGAGGCAATATTCATAATCTCAATAGTTAATTGTTTTTCAAAAATCACATGTTATCTGCCACTAAAATGTAATTTTTGATTTATGTTTGTTAGTTCAGTCAATAAGTAATATTGGGTAACAATGAGTTTTGATATTAAAAAAGGGTCACGTAGTTTCAGATCTTAAATGATTTGCTGAGTTTTTGACCTTGGTGAGTAGCGTTACGAGCTAATAAAACCGACAAAAACGAGGTTTTCGTAATATCTCCTTTCCCATAGACATAGAGAATGGACCAGGCATCTGACTCGAACACAGAACCGTGTCAAAAGAAAGAGATAGAAACAGGTATGGAATGACTGTGTAACTCTATGTCTATGTTCCAAACTACACTGCATCTCTCTCTCCTTTTTTGAACAGATGTTACACCATTGAGTTAATACAGAATGCACTGTCCATTCCTCTATGTCTATGTCCTTTCCAGTTTCCCCTACGACCAAAATAGTTATTATCAATATTATAACAGATATGATTTCCAACAACTTTTGTCTCAAATATTGTTTTTTAGGTTCAATAATGCATAGAATATGAATAAATCATCCTATTTACGTCCGTATCTCTGAAGCTGAGACAAAAGTTATTAGGAATTATCTCTTCTATAATATTGATTATAACAATATTGGAAGATACGTTATTTTGAAATGCTATATTATTGTATTCAGAATACTACACTATATTGATTTATGGAAAAAACAATAATAATTTTTGGAAAAAGTTGAGAGGTGTCTATTATACTTCCAAATAAATTTTTTAGGGGGTACCACATTTATGTTATTTTACAGCTCTTGTTATACCAAACAGTTTTTATACTATACACAATACACAAGTCACTATTTCAAGCAGTTACCGAGCTATTTACAAATTTAAAAGTTTACCCCCATTTTCAAGGGTCGATTTCACCCCCTATACTTATGTTTGAACACGTATAAAAAACAAGTGTCCTTAATTTTTACCTAATTAACATTTTTACCATGTTTTATTAAAATCGAGGAGGGACACCTGGGGAGTTTTCGTTTAAGTAATACTGGTATGCCAAATATTTCCGGCAAATTTCAGCCTGTTATACCAAGATATTTTTGAAAAGCACATTAAAACAGCTCTAACTCATGTAGGAAATGCCAGCCTTGACAATGGGCCGAAACTTCGCCCAATATTAGGTTGCCAAGCGTTGCTTTTTCGATATTGGTCCCAGTCTAGGGCAACCTTCAGAATTATCTATTCGCCAATACTATGTTCATTTTCACGAAAAGATGTACAGTTTAGAAAATTATTATTCAGTGAATAGGTAACAAAATGTATGTATATGTATAATACGAAGGTTTAAGCTAGATTACACGTACTCTGACAAAGAAGGTTAAGAGGTACATAATTCTATTTTTCTGTAGCATGAAACATTTTTCCTTTAAAAGCGTGCGAATAATTTAACCGGTTACGAATGGTTATTTAAAATTTTACGAATTTATTAAATAATAAATATAATAATTACAATAGACTAGCGCATTGGAACCGGTGTTATTCGGGAATATAAATTTAATCTGTAATAAACCTATTAAACATTGTTTTCACTTACGCAGCGCACGCGAAGATACCTCTCCCGACTTAATGAAATTTACATAAAATATTCACAAATTATACACCTAAACCTTCCTCGTGAAACCCTCTATTTATTAGTGAAAACCGGAATAAAATCCGTTCAGTAGTTACTAAAAAAATAGTGTACAAACAGACAGATAGATAAATACAGATAAATGTACAGTCGCCTGTATAACTCGTCTGGCACCCTAAAGGCTAGAATCGCTTACAACAGATTCCAAATTCAAAGACAAACATCATCGGTTATCTTTTTCTATCAAGTTTAATATATTTAAAAACTAAAATTCAGAATATCAAATATTTATTGCCACAAAATTTACGTATACAATTTTCAATAGATTACATAATAATTTAATTGCAAAAATATATATGAGTACTATAAACGAAGAGTAGTTCTTTATCTAGCTAATGAATTTCAAAATATATTTATTTGTTTGATACATGGAGAAATATTTAAATATTATAATAATCAAATGGGAGGAGCCTACTAAGTTTGTGATAAACGAAAATGAATACAAACTGCAAGACCATTAATGCAGGTGACTGTACATTAACAAAAAATATCATTTAATTACATTGCAGATTTGCAGAACTCTCACAAGTGTTATTTCCTTGTCAGGCGTACGTATCTTTGAAATAATTAATACATCACCATCGTTGAGCTGTTTCTAAATCTGGAACAAAATTATACCCACGTCATTCAGAATTACACTCTCTCTCATCTGATGACTTCAAGAGGGTCAGAACACCTGGAGATTTCTCGCAGAATAAATTGATTGTAAACAATATAATGTTTGCTTGAAAATATGTACACGTGTATTTTATTCGGCAGGCTTTTGTTTGTTACAAAAATATTAACATTTATATTTTTATGTACCTAAGTCATCTAAATTTCAAACTATGTTTTCTTTTGTTTCTCATTTTTGATAAGAAAACAAGACAATATTTTTATTTATTACTAATATATTTTCACTTTTTTTAAATATCGGTTTTTTATTTATCTTGAAGAGCTATTTTTTTATTATTGATTACACACCAACTTTTGGCAAAAATATTGTATCCAATACATTTATAAGGATATATAAGACTAGGCTAGTTGCTTACACAATATGGTATCTCTCAAAAACTAAATTACTAGTTATTTCACTAATTCAATTAGTCACTTTAAATTTCACTAAAAAATAGTGATTTCAAATCAAAAGTGGCACCATTACGGCATTTATTCAAACTTTGACTTGTCATCAACGTATACGAATCAACTGCTTTGAGTGAGTTATTAACAAAAATCAGGTAAGTTTATTTATACAAACATTGAAAAACCTATTCACAATTAATCTTAGTGTGTTTGCAATAAACTTTTTTTATTAATTTTGATTGTTTCATAAATTAGTCTATGATAATTGAGATATTCATAACTGACATTGAAGTTAGGTTATGAATGATTAAGAGATTATTGTCATGCGTGATGATTTTTTATTTATTTATGCTTATTAAAAATGGATGAGTTTTTTTTAGATTGCTCAATTTTTGACATCAAAAATAAATAAAATAAAAATCTTAGCTTCTGTCATAACTTAAGAAGTGACTGTTCAGTAATTCAAGTAGTGTAGTCACTACTCCATAGTGGTATACTTTTAACTACATATTTCAATTAGTGATTATTCACTATGAATTTATGTATCTTTGAATAAGCGTTGAAATTTTTCATTTGTATAGAAAAACATTATTAACAGCGTTTTTTCGACATTATTTTGGAAAAAGAAAAAAAACTACGTATAGATTACATCAGGGGTCTCCAACATTTTTGTACCTAAGAGCACATTCGGCGGGAACCATTTATTTTTTTCAAGGTGCCCGCAGACAAATCGCGCCTAAACTAAAAAACGTATGTCCTCGACTTTTTAATAGGAAAATTTGTGATCTACAAAGAAGGTTATGAGACATTCTCATTTATAAACAAATAAATATTTTAAATCAAATACGCTCATATTTCTCTAATTTGTAAAAAAAATTACATTTAACATTTAACTGAAAATTAAAATATATTTTTTATCGTTTTAAACAAAAAGAGTTCATGTATAATATTGTGCTAAATGAGTTTTTTGGTAAACCCTAATTTTTTTGAAACCTGTTAAAATTTTTTATCAATTACCAAAATGATTTTTCTATTAAACCCCCATCCTATATGAAAATAATTCAGTACGTAAATTATCGAGAAATTTAATTACAATCTAACAATCATTAATTAAATATTTCTAATTAAGGGTGGTTATATTTTAAGGGAAGGAGTGATTTGATTTAATTGAAATTATGTTCATCGCAGAACCTAAAAATTTTATATATAAATTGCTTTATTTATCATTGCGTGCTAGCAGTGGCGTTGCTAGATAGGAGGGTGACACTCATAGAGGAAATCGTCATCCTCCCCCCCCCCAAAAAAAAAGTCGGTAGGTTTTATGTTTTGCACTTAGATGGATGTCACCACCTCTAAATTTTTAACAACAAAAAAAAAATCAGCGGGCTCTATTTTTTTCAAAATAAATTGGACGGTTATCACCCCTTATAGATTTTCAGTGACTAAAAAAAATCAATTAGTTCAATTGTTTACACATTTTCGCCAATGGGAGCTTAATCTAACCAAAAAAGGAGGTTATAGAGTTTACTTTTTAACATATCAGATGGGTGTCACCTTCTTGAGGGTATCACCCAGGGCGGACCCTCCCCCAGGTCAGGATCTCGATCATTATTTATATTATTTTGAGATAGGAAGTAAAAAAATGTCTCAAAATTTAAAATCTTTGTAGTGGATTCGTAATTAATTTTTTCTTACAATAAGATAACTTAAAAAATCGGTTATAACACATACATCACACATACTTTTTTCCGATAATAAATATGACAAGTTACATATCGTTGTAAATAAGAGTAGAAAACACATTCAAATATGCTATAGCCAACTTAGTGATCTATAAGAAAAACTATAGTTAGGGCTTGTAACTCGGAAACAATAAGTGGTATAAAAATTCTAAATACACCAATCAATTTTACATAAAAAGTGATTTAAAAAACTGTAAACAAAAAGTACCTATCTACGTTGACAAAAAAATTATAGCCATTTAAAAAATTTCGGAATTTTCAGTTTTTTGGGTACACCGCCTAAGCCACGTACAATTATTAATATTTTTTGATGTAATAATACTCACCCCTTCCATAAAAATAATTTATCTCATTTAACTGAATCTGTATCTCTTACCGCTTAGGAAATCCCCATGTCTTCCACTTATTTTGGACAGCCTGTATAGTGTGTATACTTGTATAGTGAGATCAACAGGGAACTCTAAAAATACGGGAAGTGCAGTTTTTTGTTTCTGACTCTAAAAGATTCTCGGGGAAATTAAAATAGTAATCACCACCTCTGCATACGCTCCTGGACACCATTCTAAATCAACACAGATATTTAGTATAACCTCTTTGGCAACTCAATCATGCAAAACTTATTACAACATTCCGATCTACCCTTAAAACCCACAACACAATATTTTTGATGAAATTAGATAACTTCGACCTACTATAATTGGAATTGTTGGTTCGAAACAAATTAATTTTCTGGTTAGTTTACTTACAATTATTACACGCATTCACAAGTATTGACGTTTATACAGATTTTCAAAATTTTAGTCTGAAAAAATGTCAAAAATGCCCTAAACCAAAAAGATCTGAAATTCCTAAAAAAATATCTACAATAAAAAAATATTTTTAAGGCAAATATCAACATTTTTGAAAAATATAACAACTAGATTAAATTAATTTATTAATCGTTTTGAAGAAGAGGCGGGCGTACTTTTCACGTGAATAACTTCTAGTGTTTCACGCCTGATAGTGGGGGGGGGGTATTTCAGGGTGATACAAAACTATTGAAAACTTGGGTGATTTTGGTATCATTCTAAACGGAGTATAGTTCTGTATCCATTAAATATTGAGCCTCCTCGGTGGAAATGCGGTACTGTGGAGAGGGGCTAAACGCGCAGCGATTATTTAGCGCGCTAGTGTAAATTTACAATCAGTATAGCTCAACACTCAGAGCAGCTATCACACTGGTTTTGGTCTTTAGTTATAGGTCTCGATTAGATCTACGAGGTACAAGTACAAATCAAAACATTTAACTTCATATAATAAAAACATTTCGTATTTCCACGATCTAGCCTGTAAATATTAATTAATTTAATTGAAACAAAAATAACATTATATTAGAATATTTTTTCTACGCAATGACAATTTTAATTTTTTAATACATTTTTTTAAATATGAATCATTTTTTTTAATATTTACTTGTTTTTATGTTCGAAGGAATAACGAAAATAAAGAGCAAATTGCAAAAAGTAAAATCGTTATTCCTTAAATCAATACATAGGCCTTTCTTTTTTTAATCGTTTTTTAATTTATTAATTAGGAGATTTTATGGACAAACAAACGCGCAGCGATCATTTTGCACACTAGCGTAAAATTAAAATCAACACAACTCGACATTCAGAACAGCTATCAGGCTGGTTTTGATTTCAAGTGATAGACCTCGATTAAGGTGGTACAAGTACAAATCAAAACATTTAATGGTACTTACATTTAAATGAGTGAAAAACAGAATGTCGACAAAAACACGCGCAAAAACCAACATGAAATATATAAGACGGAAAAAGCGTCTCACCAGCTATCGTAACAGTTTAAAAGAAAATATATTTCACAAAATTAAATATTTATTTTGATCTAACTTCAATGAAATGTTCATAATATGATTATTTAAATTATATCCATAAATATACTGAAATCAGTTATACATATATTAGAAAATAATCGATAATATAGCTAAACAAGTCTTCCGCGGTGATCTTGATATGGATCTTGGCTTCTGGGTGTAAGCCGCGTCGGTTTGGTCGTGTTATCGGCAGTGGCGTAGCAAGGGGGGGGGCAAGGGGGGTTATCATGCCCCGGGCGCTACTTACAGAAGGGCGCCAAATGGCTCTGAACCTTTTTTAGTCGTGAAAATGTATTTATTAATAAATAAGATTAGAGAAATTAAAAACTGAAAACCTTTTTTTTTTTTAGTCACGCCAATTTGAATTCAAATTTATTATAAAATTATTATTATTTTTTTTAAATTATTTTTGGGGGCGCCAAAAAGATATCGTGCCAATTATGCTTGCTACGCCACTGGTTATCGACCAACGTTTCGTCACACATTGCAGTGGACATCTTTAGGGCTCTTCTAAATCTGAAGATGTCCACTGCAATGTGTGACGAACCGACGCGGCTTACACCCAGAAGCCAAGATCGATAATATAGCTATTTGCAGTAAATACCGAACGCTCTGGCACAGTCGTGCGGTGTTGAGCTGATATTCGTACGTCACCTCAAAAAATTAATATTTCGTAAAGTTTTCATATGTTCTCAGGAATGACTAAGCTATAACATAAATTTTTATTTTTGAAATTCAGAGTTGACATGTCTCCCGAATTTTCAATTTAAATTTTGTAAATAAATAAAAAATTTTGTGCAGCGAAATATATTTAAAAAAAATGATTTCATACATTTTTTCACAAAATTGATTTGATAGTTTTTGAGATATTTCGTTTTCTAAAAAAATTACGTCAAATTTTCAAAGGTCGATATTTTTGGGGGGAGAACTTATTTTGATCTCTAAGTACCGTTAAAAATCTTCTCTAAACTAATACTAAAACATATGTAAAAATTAAAAAAATCGGCGACAACAATAAAAAAAGTGTGTAGTTATTTATGGAATGTTATTAATGACTATCTGTCAAACGTGATGTTGTCTCATCTTGTCAATCTCACCATCTCTAATTTGTCGTAAAAGTTGAACAAGCTCAAAACCTTAATTTTGCTTCCTCGCAATATCGAAGATACGAGAAGCTATGTGATCGTTTCAGATTGAGACAAAAAAAAAGTTCTCCAATTTCAAAATTTTAAATTTATTTATCCGTTTCACGTCAAGACAAACACTTTTCGTTCCGTGTCTGTCTGTCTGTCCGTGTGTCCATGTGTCCGTCCGTGTGTCCGTCCATCCGTCTGTCCCCTGAATCCTTGTCACACGCATAACTCATGAACCACTGAACCGATATTATTGAAACTTGGTCGGATGGTTGGGTTTGGTTTGAGGACGGTCCCATTTCAAAATCTTCAAAATCGTGTGCAAGGAGGAGGGGTGACACTCCAAAATATTTATTTTTTCAAGATATCTCAAGAACGACACATGTTACGAGAAAATTTTATAGAATATTTTTTGTAGAAAATTAAATTTCCTATAATATGGGTCTACTATGTTTGTTGTAAAATATTCCCTTACAAAGATTTATCTAAATTAATTTTAAAAATTCGTGTTTTGTTTTTCTAAATTGATATTTGATTGGATATATTAAGTGTCATTTTGACGTTTTAAATGTCACTTTGGCGTTTTAAATGCCACTTTGACGTTTTAAATGTCATTTTGACATTTGCATAAATTTAGATTTAGATTGAAATTGTCAAAAAATTAATAATATATGAAAAAATATTCAGGTGCGTTTTAAGAAAAAATTCGAACTAAGATTTTTTAGTAAAAATTGTATAAAAATTAAATGGTTAACCAATGCCAGGCAATTTATCTGAACACTATCGGTTTTAGTGAATTTAGCACGAGGAAGCACTGTGCATTAACTTGGCAGATGTTTTTTATTATTTTTTGTTATTTCTGAAATTGGGCATGAGGTACCAAATTACCTTATAAACAACTTTTTTAGTAAATTTTTTCTAATTTTGAAAAATAAAAATAATTTATTCATGGTAATGTTTACAACTTTGCTTATAAAACACCCTGTAAAAGACTGACCTCGGGTTGCATAAAGTAAAATTAACCACAATCAGTTAATCAGTTGTTTTCAACCCATGATTAATGTTTATTCTAAACTTAATCTCAATTTGTAATTGAATAATTCACTAAATATGATACCTTTTCATCTTATAAAATATATCATAACCGTGATTGTTTGTTAGATTTGACGTAATAATGGTTTTAAAACAACTGATTAACTAATTCTGATTAATTTTGCTTTATGCAACCCAAGGTGAATGGACTAACTATTGGTATACATTAGTTTTATATCAAACTGGACTCGATGCCCAAATATCATTTCGAAATTCGAAAAAAATTTGTAACATCAATCCTAGGACTCTATAACGAAAATAATATTTTTTTTAAGAGCATAATATCTACTCTTAATCCAACTATACTATTTCTCAAAAACAATAAATTCTTTTATATCGAAAATTTTTATAGGTAGATTATTTCTCCAAGATTTCATAATAATCATACAAATCCGAGATATATTTTTTAAATTAAATAACTGCTCGTTGCAACTGAAAATTTCAAATTTAATTCACGCAAATAATTTACATTTATCAATGCATTGAAAAGACACGAAATTGAACGTAGGTTTAGGTACATAAAAAATTAGCATTAAGAAAAGCTTGTCTGTACAAAATGAGGAAGAAGGATAGAGAATGAAAAAGAGAGGGTCGCAAGGGGTCGAGAAAAATTATCCTCTAGTGCGCTGGGAAGGTTCCCACTGAGCTTAATCGGATAACAACCTCACAACATGGACATCGAGAGAAGATTTTTAGAAAGGATGTTGGAATTACATGCTTTTACCATTGCTGATTCGACGGATCTACAGAGATATATAATATATATTACTGTTTTCTTTCTCAAATAAAATCATTATAATGTCTCTAAATCTACGTTACCTATATCTACAAAAATATTTTACTTTCTTATACCATGTATATGAAATATACATTAGTATAAGTAAGTATAGTGAAGCCGATTTTTTTCGAACCTCGGATTTTGACGGAATTATCTATTTTGACCTTCCCTGAATCCATTCTGACTATTTTCGCCATGATGTCTGTGTGTCCGTCTGTCTGTCTGTCTGTCTGTAAGCGCTGTAACTCAAATACGACAAATCGTAGAAGGCTGATATTTTATATTTAAGATTAATTTTTGGCTGGGAAGAAAACGTCTTATTTTTGAAAACGATCTTTCAACCGGATACGGATGTTTACCTACGTCGATTTTTTAATTTTTCGAATTACTCTGAAACAGTGCAAAATAGAGAAAAATGGCCAAGTTAAAAAATGTAGGTAATATCTATATCTATAATTTATGTTCTATTAATTTTTTTGTAAAAACGAATTTAAAAAAAAAAATTATTATAATTCAAATGGTTCATAACAGAGAAGAAATATCTGCCATGAGTGTCATGGGACTTTCTTATACGTATTACAGAGATTGAACAGTGTGTGTATTTGCCGTAGGTAACATGGGACTTTCTTATACGTAATACTAAGAGTGAACTGTGTAGGTGAATCTAAATAATTACATAAAAAAATTCTTTCTGGCTAAATCATAAATGTTGGAAAAAATGTATGGGGAATAAATTATAGATAATAATATACTCGACATTTTTTATATAAAACATTTTTTTCTTATTTCAAAAATAATTCAAAAATCCAAAAATTTACAAGAGTAAACATCCGTTTTCAGATATTACGTTAAAAAAATCACTTGTTATATAATGGAGAGAATAATATTACCTATATTATTCATTTTGTTTTATTTTGTTAGAAATGTTTTGATAAATAAAGAATCACGTATACAATTCACTGTTAGGTTAGGTTAGGTATAAGAAAGTCCCGTGGTTCCCAAGGCAGATATTTTTTATTTATTATGTAGGTATCACGAAAATTCAACACAAAAGAATTTCCTTAAATTTTCAAAACATAATATTCACCAAAAATTGCTATCAATAAAAATTTGACGAGTGCGAGTTTTACTCGCACCCTGATTGTTCCGTACCGTTATATAAAACTTATCTACAAAGCCAGTTTTGCGTGGTACCTATATCAGCAAAATTCAAAAATTTAAAAAAATATTAAATTGCACATTTTGAGAACATTGAAAACAAATAAATCCATAAATTATTTTACAGAAGAACATTTTATTTAAATTATGCCACTGTTTGCATTTAAAAATAAATATAAAAAATCAGTGGCGCGTGCTTCTTACATGGTAAATAATATATTGTTGATAATTTGACATAGAATTATAAATTAAAGATGTTCGGATTTTTTCTTTACTAATTGTGCTATGAGACCTTCCTTCGTGCCTTTCAAAATTAGGTTTTGATAATCGGTCAGTAACTCTCAAAATGTATTGCCCGTATTTGCATCAGTCAGAAATATGAATTTTTACAGGACTATGAGGCTGTAGTGTAGACCTTATCTATATAATAAAATTCTCGTATCTTCGATATTGCGAGGAAGCAAAAGTAAAATTTTTCAATTCTTTGGCAAATGGTAACACTAAAATCTTATTGTTGAGTTTTTTTATTATTTTAAACCAATTTAATTGTTTCACAGAACCAGAAATATTAAAAAGTAATAGCTAAGAACCTGCTCTGAATAATTATTTATCTATTGGTGAAAACCGCATTAAAATTGGTTCAGTAGTTTTCGAGATAAGCGGTAAAAGATACAAAAATAAGCTTCTTTTTATGTAGGCAGAGTTAATTAGTTGTATAAATATAAACAATCAGTTTTTATAAAAATTGTGTAGTGTGTAATATAATACATTAAATAAGTCAAAAACTACTGAACCGATTTTAATGCGGTTATCACCAATAGAAAAATAATTATTCAGAGCAGGTTCTTACTTCTTAGCTATTATTTCACGGAACATTTAAAATTATTTTCAAACTTCAACGAGTGAAATAATTCAAATATACGACTTGGAATTTATGACTACAATAAATACTGCATTTTACAAACGACAGTAACATAATTTTTTTTTATAAATTTTCAACTTTGTGCGACTGTCATTTGAACAGAAATTGATTAATCAACATGTAATTGTCATCATAACTATTTCAATTAATGCTGAATTCAGTAATCTAATTCGTTTTCTCAAATTAGAAAGTAGACTTTTGGCCACAAAGTGGGGTCATCTGGCCCATAGTGCAATACTGTAAAACAGGCCTAAGATTCAATTGATTCTCGATTACCAGGCTTTTACACCACCGGACTGAACAACATGGATTTTAATGAATAAAACTATTTCTTGTATTTATAAAACATTAACAAACTTTGTTGTCTTTTTTTACAAATTTCATACTTGACAACCTAATAGTACGTACGCGTTTAGAATAATCAGTCGTGCTGGCATTCAACTATTCCGAAATAAACGTGAGGAAAATCTTGAGTAAAAGTATGTATAATTTTCAATAATCAATATCTTAAGTAAAATATGTATTAGCGTTAATAGAAATCCTAATTTATAAACAAATAAACTGGAAAAAAAACAATCAATCTATATTTGTCAACAATTCTCCAGCCGTTTTCCAATAGATGTGCAGGCGTATATATGTGTCTCAAAATCTGAACAATATATACACTTGAATATAGGATTCGAACGTTTGGCAGAGATTAATGCTGTTTTCTAGATGATAAATCTTCTATAAAAAATGTGTACAATGGTAATTATAAAGCAATAAACGATTTTTAATAATCTTTTTAATAAAATTTATGTCTGAAGAATTTGATACCAGTCCGCAGGATTAAAAAAATATTTGGTTGCCATTTTACCCCCTTCACACAATAACCGCCAAAAAATGTGGTTAAGTTTTCTTTAAACGGTAGTTTCAAGGTAATTTGAAGGGCGTGTTCATTTTCTTAAATGGAAACTTTATATTTTTAATGCAGATTTTTATACTGCATGAAAAAATAAGTAAGTTTTGTTTGAAATATTTTTTCCTAAAAATGCAACCTGTCACAGTAAATTCAGTTATCGAAAAACCAAAACAGAATGTTACCTCATGCGCGACACATTAGTTTTGTTAATTGATAAAACTGAATATCGTTGACATGACAATTACCCAATATGCACTACGAGGAGGTTTTATATCAATTTTCTTTGAAAAAGGCTGATTTATTTACTTAAAGTTGAAATTTATGAAATTTCTAATGTTAATAATAATAATAATTAATTTTTTTATTGTAATTCGAAATTTAGTCAAATTGTCAGTAGTAAACCAGCTACAGTGAATTTGATACTTTGCTTGCATTTTTATATTGACTTTATTTTTAGACAACAAATAAACATATGTACGTTTAAACACTAGTCGGCTCTATTCAAGGGCAAATCTGTACAATCCGGTCGGCAACCTCCTCGTAGTGCATATCGAGTAATAGTAATGTCAATGATATTCAGTTTTATCAATTCACAAAATTAGTGTGTCGCGAGGTAAGGCTGTTGTGGTTTTTCGAAAACTGAATTTACTGTGTTGCATTTTTAGGAAAACGTATTTCAAGCAATTTTTTTTATTTTTTCATGTAGTACAAGAAGCTGCATTAAAAATATAGAGTTCCCATTTAAGAAAATGGAGTTGATCTTCAAATAACCTTGAAACCGCCATTTAATGAAAAATTAACTACAGTACATCGATGTCCCTCTCCAAACCGTGCAACTTTCATCTGAAATATTTTTATATAGAACCTCGCTATAAAAAGTTAAAAGGAATATACAAAAATATTAATTAGTTAATTCAAATAATATAATAATAATAGACGTTCTACTTTACATTTATTTCTTTACAATAAGTACTGAAATGATGATTCATTTTTACAATAACAATAATACTAGTATACTGTATGTTTTTGCAGAAATTGGATATCTGTATACATTATGAGGTTTACACAATAAAGACGCGATGTCTGCAGACGGTTTTTTACCTAAAAAATGTTTACTGGATAAAATATCAAGACATCCATAATGTATAAAACATTTCAATGTGTGAACAACTATTAAAAATCCATAACTAAGCGACTTATGTTACAATATTAAATACATAAAATATCCTGGGGGGGTAAGTTATGTAAACTTATGTATTATAGATTATTTTCGGAAAAGATTTTGTAATATAATAAAAATACGCTATGAAGTGTTGTAGTAGTCTTTGTACGAATAAGATACTAGCACCAGTCTTGAACAAAGAGTCGAACCGGAACCGAACCCTAAACCGAAAATTTTTAACAGAACCCTAACTGTAACCGGGATGTAAAATTGCTCAATTGAAAAACCGAAACCGGAACGAAATTTTAATAACGGTTAATTTCGGTTCAATTTTTTTAATTTTTCAACTGAATGAACTGTTATTTATTATTTTTGTAAGAGAAAAGGTATTATTTATTATTATTAATTAACGTTTTTCTTTTCTTTGTGAGATTATGATGTTATTAATTATTTTTGTATTTTCCTCCTAATTTGTTAGTTTTATATTCTTCATGTGCAATGTTTTATATTTCTTAAATATGTTACTAAATTTTATTATGTTTTCGTTTTTTACAAACAAATAATCATTTTTTAATTTTAATAAGTTTTATTTCTTTTCAATTTTCAATTTTATAATTGAAAACAAGAGTAAGATGAGAATTTGGTAATTAAAATTAAACCAAAATTTATACCGGTAGATACCTATTTGATGTTAGCCCGATTTTAAATTTTAATTTAACTATAATTTAAATTGCTTTTTTTTCGAACCAAACCATAACTGAACCGGAATTTTTCGAACCAAAACCGAAACTGGAACGAAAAACAGTTACTAGGAACGTAACCGTTAGACAATTAATTATAAAACAACTTAATTTGATGACAATCGGCCAATGGGTGTCAAAATGGTGGATATTTAACTAATTATTATTGTAATTTATTCATTAATTATTATATTATTATAGTATCTGCTTTACATTGTTTCAATTAATACGATTCTTTATTTTATAACTTTTGTGTCCTAGTACAAGTGTGTCCCAAATTTATAGGGGCACCTACTTTTTTTGGGCATAACTTTTTTTTTACAAGCAAACAAAACTTAATTTTTACAAGGTATTTCCATCTATTATTCACGACTTCTGTCTCATTTATGTGAGCTTACGACAATTCATTTGTTTATTTTTACAGATTTTGTAAAAAAGTGCTGTCCCACATTGGGAAAAGACACGTTTTTTTATTACAAATTCCACTTTATTTGTGAATTTCGATTATGACTAACAAAAACTTGGTATTTACTGGCGTAGTTGTCGTATTTGAACATTTTTTGATATTATTTTAAAACAAACTTGCAAAATATTTCACATGTGAAGAGCGTTTCAATCTGCATTTGAGAACTTCGAGTCTCGACATTTCTAATTCACCCAATGTTTAACTTAATATGGCTTAATCAACTTACAATTAGAATACACTGTAATAAACATTATATACACACACAGACTTTAATTGCATTAGTCATGAAGGTTCATTCGTTTATTTGCATATAAAAACTTACAAATAGAGACAATAATTATATACATATGCACATAATATGCGTTGCATGAAGGCGTAGAGGGACATTTGATATAGTCTATAGATAGTTGTTAAGATAATTTATATGCTATTATATCAGTATGCTGTGTACTCGTTTGTTCACTTTGCGTTGCTATTTATGGTCAAAGAACTTATACGTTGTATGTGATATTGTTTAAAACAGGCTTGCCCAACCCGCGGCCCACGAGGACCTTCGGTGCGACCCGCGAAGATAATTCAAAAATAATAATAATAGTATAATAATAAACCTGCATTAAAATTAGCACAACTAAAAAAAAGTCTTCAATTTTTATTTCTTCCTAATTTAATTTTAATTATTCATTAAAAGTAAGAATTGATGCGACCAAAAAAAAAAGGTCTTCAGTTTTTTATTCTGACCCGCAGCCCTTAGTAAATTGCTAAATATGCTATGCGGCCCAGATGGTTCAAAAGGTTGGACACCTATGGTTTAAAATACACCCAAGAGTTTAGACAGTGTGAATCGATGTCTGGTAGCCATATTTCCTGATTTCATCAATCAATATCATTAAATTTTCTTCATATTATTATATTATCTTCAATTTTAAGGGTAATTTTTTATATTTACTGAAAATAATACAGAATTATTTTTTTTTAAATTGCATCAATGCCGGTTTGGCTAAAAATGGCGCCGCTGTCAAATGTCTTACTGGAGTGGCTCTAACCCAGCCAACCCTATAAACAAAATATTGAGCGTTAGCTACAAATTCTTACAATTAGTTTCATTTATCGAAAATTGTTATTGAGTGCAATTGGAATAGTCGCTAAGAACTCAATGTTTTTTTAGGGTTCCAAAAAAACCCTATTAATCTCACTTTGTCGTCAATCCGTTCGTCCGTCCTTTTCAGTGAAATCAAAATATCACGTAAACTATATAAGCTAGAAACTTAAAATTTTTACATCTAAAATAATACCCTCTAATAAAAGATGTACACATTTTTTGAGGAGGAGCGCTAGGGCTAATGCTAGGCTAAAATATATTTTTTTATACCAAGGAATGCTGCACGTCCAAATGTATAACCGAATTTTACTTTTTTTCTTATTTTTTCTAAATCAAAAATAGTAAATCCAAAATAATTTTTTTTTTATACCAAGACAGTGTTAAAATGTATGTAGATCTCAATCAGTAGAAATTGATCCTATTTTTATTTTTTTTCTAACTCAAAAAAACGCCTGTAAGTGGCTCCAAACAGTCCACGTGGTACGTATTTCGGAACACCTGTGTAGTCTTGACCGATTTTTTTAAATAGTTATACATACTAACACATTTTTAGTGTATCTGTGTGTGTCACAGCCTTTTAGCTACTGAAGAGCAAAAAAAATATCACCAAAATTATTTGAAGAGTAAACAAGTCCAACAATTTAATTAATGTGCCACTGACAATGAGTATCAAAATAAACAATATAAAATTGTATCTACACATAATGTATATATTGAATTATATAAAAAATATATTTTGACTTATGATTTCAAATTGTATTTTTAAACCAACGTTTTGCCACAACTTACTATTAGATCTAAAAATAAAGAAACTATCACTACTAAAATATACGAATATAAATTTTATACATGCCTTGGCACAAAATAACAAAAAAAAATTATAATAAATCTTCACACCAGAATATATTTCATACCAGTCAAGAGTTTATTACAGATTCAGACCACGTGAAAAATATAAATGTTAATATAACATATGTTCTTAAATGTTTATCATCACAACATGCCTACTGTAATGCCTTAAGGGCATGGAAATATATTTATCTACCTCGCTTTATTCTTCCTTTCGCTCTATATTTACTTTTATCAGGCGGTTCAGTCGTGTCTTTTACTCGTACCGTATATCGAAAATATTTAGGTACAATAAAATAATACACGGGAACAAATGAACTTTTATTGTTCAATATGCGATTTTTTTTCACCAAGATATACTAGTTTGAAATATGATATTTTAACAAACAAGAGTACAGGCAGTAGCGTAGTGTGGGGGTGGGGGCAGAGGGGGCGCCCGATTCGGGTGGCACTTTACTAAGGGCGGCAAATTTTGAAAAAAAAATCATATTATTATACAGTATATAAATATATAATTATTATTAAAAAAATGTCATCAAAATTAGTAGAAGGCAAAATTGTAGCAATGAAAAAAGAAGATACAATTAAAACAAGGGGGCACTGGGTTAGACACCGAACCCACACTACGGCATTGATAATAATCATATTTTCTCTTAGTGTAGGGGGGAATAGGCGGTAAATTTGCCGTCCGCCCCAGGTGGCTGAGACCTATGCTACGCCACTGAGTACAGATTAGACAAAATGGACAAGCAAATATAGCAGAATCTTCCAACTAGTGTAATGAGGCGAAAATGAAATCGTACAATCAAAAGTAAAAGTTCATTTTAAAAGGGAAATATAGTGTGTTATTAGTTGACGTGTATAAAAACTTAAAAAAAATTTATCTGATAGGTAAATATAATCATAAATATGCCCAAAATTGTTATTTTTGGTTATAGTTAGGGTATCTCAATAATTGGAGCTAATTAATAAATTTGGGGATCCGATTCGGTTTCAGCACACTAAAAACCTCCGGTATCGTATATTTACATCTCGGCAACATTTTTTTGTCCTCTAGACTTTAGTGTATTTTATAGATCGATCACCACTGAACCATCAAATGTCAATGTTTCTTTGCCATCTTATATATTCTTCTTTTTCTATTTGTCTCAATTTACATTTTTTATTTACAAAATGATTTGTTTTATTTTCTAACAATAAAGTGTCAAGTATCTACTTAAAGATACATTAAATATGTAAACCAAGTATATAATAATATGTAGGGTTTGTTTGCAGTGTAAGGGCTGTAGCCGGGTAGCAATGTAAAATCGGCCTTTATGTACGCATTCTCATGCCAAATTATTAGTTTCTAAAAGTTGATAGTTCTTGAAAAAAATATTTTTTTTCAATTTTTCAAAAATATTTTTTTTTAAGAATTTTTTTTTTGGATTAAATTCAAACTATGGTACAATGTAGAAGTTGAAAAGGTGTATATCAGGTAATATTTTCAAAAAGCTGCGCATACTCTATCAGGTAAAAAATAATAATTTAATTTTGAAAGAAAATTTTTTTTGGGTTGTAGTTTAGCGACAACTTCAGATAATTCATGAAATAATCTTCATACTTTAGTATTACACCCTACAAAGTCTGAAAAGAATCGAAGTGGTAGAATATACTTAAAAAAAAACATGTACAAATGTTATAGAAATAATGTAATGTAAAAATAATATTAACATGATATAAAAAGTAGTTATTTAAATAAATAATTCTCTCATATAGATATAAATATTTTTTTCTATTCACATTCGCAACTAGAGGCTCTGGGGCCCTCACTATTATAACGCATATTAACAAAGTCTCAACAGGAATGACGAAGGGACAGAGGGGATAGAGCGATGCGCTAAGATGTGAGTCAGTAGTGTTTCGCTAGAGCTTGAGTGCGTATTCTTATCTGTTTTAGGTGACCTGATAGTTTTGAAATCAGGGACGATAAAATCCCCCCAGGCCAGTGTCAGCCCAGGTGATGATGAAACATTAAGGAACCTGGACGTCAAAAGTAGATACTAAACCTACAATTCCCAGGTAACGTGAGCGTTACACTATATGCAAAAATTGAAGACCTTTTTTTTGTTCCTCAATCTTGCCGACTCCAATTTTTACACTACTGTGGGGACCCCCTGTGCTCGGGGGCTCCGGTGATAATTACGGCCCTGTTCACGGTGTTTTCTTTCTCTCTCGTTCATATATTGTCACCTTTCCCCTCTCTACCTCCGCCACCACTAAAGAAACGCGACATGTGTGTTCTCTTACCATAATTGGCGCATACATATGTCATCCTTGTCTGCTACCACTGCCTGTCGCACATCCACCGTGTATGTGTCAATAATAAACACATATGCACAATATCGGACAGGACTAATGCCGGTTACTTTTTACCACGCACTGTTTACATGCCCCCTTCATATGAAGGTATAATAAATACGTTAACACTCGATAATTGGTTTCACGGGGGATTTGAGCAATGCATGTGTAATGTGTGCCTGCTTTGATTTTGTTTATTTACTGAAGGTGGATGAATGAATAATTATTTAATCGTTGGAAAAATGGCGTTTTACGTTAAAACCAAGACCTAAAATGTAAACTACATTACAGCAGAATTTCAAATATATATACTATATATAAATTTTAACCTTAAAAAAATCTATACGTGGTATAAAACAAAGTTCCTCTTAGGCGAGCCGCACACAGAGGAAACTTTTTTTATGAAACCAGTTTCGTGAAACTTGAAACTTTGGTTTCATGAAACCATTCAATTGAAAAACAATCAGATATAGCACAATGAGTTTCACAAAATCTAAATTTCACAAACGCGGTTTCGTGAAACTTGTGATTTTGGTTTAATTAAACATAATTTTATCAATTTTGCATGGAAGTTCCAAGTTCAATCATTATTATAATTTGTTAATATAATGTTATAAAATATATATACATATATTGATATAAATAATAGACCTTGGTAGTGGGGTATTCAGTGCAGTGACCTAAGTTTTTTTGCAAGTTTTTAATTAAAAATATTTGGGTTCTGTTTACATGGACTTATGACCTGCAAAACAGTAATCTTTATCGAAATAAATGAACCCAAAACCTTCGTATCCTTTTTTTTAATTCGAAGCCACCAATACAGCATAAGCACTTCCTCTTCGTCGGACGACATTGTTGAAACTAATTTCTAGTTTTATTAAAAAAGTTTTATTTGTGTACGGCATATATGAAACACGTTTCACAAATCAAGTTTCACGAAACTGGTTTCATAAGCGTCTGTTTGTCTATATGTTTTATGATTTTCTTAGTAACTACTGAACGGATTTTATTCCAGTTTGCACTAATGGATAGAGCGTCTAACGAGGAAGGTTTAGGTGTATAATGTGTGGATATTTTGTGTAAGTTTTATGAAGTCGGAAAAAAACAACCGTCGGAGAGTTAGCGATAAGTAAAAACAATCTTTAATAGGTTTATTACAGATTAAATTTTATCCCCGGGTAACATCGGGTCCAATGTGCTAGTTAAAGTTATAAAATACAATAAACAACTATTATGTGTGACCAAAAATACTATAAAAAGATTCTAAATAAACAAAGTATAATAAAATAAAGAGCATTAAACTTTACTAACCTAACCTTCAAAAATTTCAATTTTTTGCATAAAATATTAATCAAACATGCATAGAATATCGTCCTAAAATCTTAGAGTGAAATTATAGCCTGTGAACGGTAATAAAGATAACTTAAAAATTATCTGATCGATCATTTTGAAGTTTCGCAAACTTGTAGAAAACATAATTATCTTGAATATAAATTTATTTAAAAACAAAACTACTTTTTCATTATTAACAAATAAATTTAAAATTTCATGAAAAATCGAACGTTTTTTTTCAAACAAGTACCATTTTTAGTAGAATATTCATTCTTTTTTTAGGTTTATTAGAGCGTGTGAGTCTTAAAAAATCTAATATTTCTTATTTCTGAATAACTTAGGCGACAACTGGCTCTGATTCAAGTGTCGTATAGCCACCATTTTTAAGTATTAAAAAAAATCATTAAAATTTGCTTATTTTCGGCTGTATAAATGGATTTAAGTTCATGGCTCATAATAATACTACTTATATTAATATATACAAATACTGCGTTTGAAAACTACAATGTTATAGATTACACTATGACGGTGGTTAACATTTTGAGTCTTGGTTTGATCTAACAATAAAAGACAAATATTAATGTAACGCTATATAGTACTTAGTACAAAAAAAAGTATAGAACAACAAAAAAATATGAAAAATGTTTAGTATAGTGGTCAAATGGGGGGGGGGGGGGGAGCAAAAGAGCCCCTGCGGCAAGGTAAAACAATTTTTTTTTGTTTTAAAAAAATTAACACATTGAAGACTTTTTTTAAATAATTTTTTTTTTAAATAAAGCTAAGAGGTTCCTTTGGCTCTTATTTTAAAATAACCTCTTTATTGGGTGGAGGGGGGGGTAACTAACACTCCGCTATGGACCAAAACTTCCTTAGTCCGACTCTGATATGCAGAGTTGTGCACGAGTACAACAAAATTCACTTTAGTTTAGTAGAATTACATTAAATAATGTACTTAAGTAAGTAAAATTTCTTTACATAAAATAGTACTTAAGCATTTATGGATTCTTAAAGTACTCAAGACATTTTTATATGAACTAAATTACATTTATAACTACACCCAATTCTGTTTTTGCACGGTAGATACGTAAAGCCTACCATCGTGTAAAAAAAATATGATGTAACTAAAATAAAACTGCGGATTGGTTCCAAAAGCTCAAAAAACGTAAAAAGATTTTTTTACAAATAAAATATTATTTTGATTTTATTATTTTTTGATATGAAAAAATTTAATTGTACCTATTGGGAAATCTCCTAGAAATATACAAAACGTAAAAACTTCAAAGAATATTTTTTTCTCATAATTAAAAAAAAATGAATCGTGTAAAATCAAATCAATAAGTACGTGTTATTTTTTATTTTATTGTTATCAAATCGTACTATTTCAAAATCGTGTAAAAATATCTCTCATGGGAGCCACGGGACTTTGTTATATGCAATACTAAGAGTGAACAGTACACGTGATTCTAATTTTATTTAAAAAAATCTGACTAACTAATAAAAGATAAAATAAAATAAATGGGACATAAATTAAAGATAATAATATTCTCTACATTATGAATCATTACTTAACCAGAAACGGATGTTTACTCTTGTCAATTATTTAATTTTCGAATTAATTTTGAAATAAGATGAATTAATTAGAATCACACACTGCTCACTCTCAGTAATACGTTTAAAAAAGTCCCATGACACTCATGGCAGATATTTCTTCTCTGTTTTGAACCATTTCAAATAGGTACATATAATAAAAAAAATGTTTTTTTAAATTTGTTTTTTTGAAAAAATGAATAGAACATAAATTATAAATAATAATATTACCTACAATTTTTAACTAAATTCGCACTGTTTCAAAGTAATTCGAAAAATTAAAAAATCTACATTAGTAAACATCCGTATCCGGTTGAAAGATTGTTTTCAAAAATAGGTGGGTTTCTTCCAAGACAAAAATTAATTTTAAGTATAAAATTTCACCTTTCTATGATTTGTCGTGTTTGAGTTACAGCGCTTGCAGACAGACCGACCGTCCGACACATAGACATAATGGCGAAAATAGTCAGAATGTATTAAAGGAATATCAAAATAGATAATTCCATGAAAATCCGGATTTTGAAAAAAAATCGGCTTAACAATACTTATACTATATGCATATTTCATATACATGGATATAAGTGCATAAGAAAGTAAAAATTCATGTAAGAACAGAATTGGGTGTAGATATTTAATAACCTTACCTAAGTACATTTATACAGCTCTGGTTTAAGGTATATGAAATAATATATTGTAAAAAAAGGAAATACAAAATATAAAATTCCAATTACATTTACTGTACTTTTTAAAATTATTCACTTTATTATGTATTAACGAACTATAGATCTTTTTAGTTTTTTTTTTATAATTTCACTTTATTACTTTTGTTTTAAACCACATCACTTCTACATTATAAATACACATCTTTTACACACAAAAATTAAACCACTCATTTCCAAAATTATCACACTAAATAAAAAAAAATCATTACTAAAAGAACCAACGAAATATTGAATCGTCAACAATTAAAAAAATTTAACAAACAGAACACAAATCTAGCAAAAAAAGTTTCAATTTATCTTTACCATCTGAAATGTTCACTGTTGTAAACTAAAGAGAGTCGTGTTTTGTTTATTCCGTTTGACACTGTAAAAAACAAAAGTATACACTTATGATCACGTTTCATCAAAGTGTTGAATTTCGTTTAGGTACTTTTGTTTACAATTCTCGTAGAATGTGTCTACCGTTTTTATGTAAGTATGTAGTAGTTACTACGTTCTGCAATGCAACAACCAACTGATTTCATGTAGAGCAAAACAAGTATAAGTGTATATTTATCATTTACCTTATGATTCAATCATATCATATACCTACTTGAAAATGACGCTTTTCAAATAGATATAACAGTTTTATAAAAAATATCTGCCATGGGAGCCACGGAACTTTCTTATACGTAATACTGAGAGTGAACAGTGCACGTGATTATAATTTTATTTAAAAAAAATTCTGACAGATGCCATATATAAATACAATAAAATAAATAAGACATAAATTAAAGATAATAATAATTTCTACACATGTATAAAATGAATTTTTTTTGAAGTAATTACTTAACCGGAAACGGATGTATACTCTTGTCAATTTTTTAATTTTCGAATAAATAATTGTTTTTGATCAAAAATGTCTAATATGTTATATGAATTATTATTTATAGTTTATGTTCCATTCATTTGTTTACATCATTTATTATTTAGACAGAAAGATTTTTTTTTAATAATTAATTAGAATCACCCACACTGTTCTTTCTCAATATTTAGTATAAGAAAGTCTGATAACACTCATGGCAGATATTTGTTCTCTGTATATCACGAGAATTATTATTGCTAATTGTACTTGATATTTCGCTCATTTAACATATTCATATCTGACGTATAAATATGCCTTGTTAATTTGGATAATTGTAAATAATAGGGAGCCCAATTTGTAATAAAACTAAAAAATTAAATATCTTTAATAAATGTTATATGAATTAATTAATATTCGTAATTAATATTAATAAGTTTAATAATAATTGTAGCATGACGAATCTCTAACCTGTGGGTCCGGAGCTAAAGAGTCCCGGCGTGGGGAGCAAAAATAAAAATCAGTGAATGGTTTATTCACATATTTAAAATTTTAACTGAATGGTCGAAAACAAACATACCTATGAGATTTTTTTTATTGAGAAAACCGAAAAATAACCTGGTCGAGAAAAAAAACTTAGGGATCTCGCCAACAATTCTAATAAATTATTTATTTATTTTCATCTCAAATGAAGAATTTAAAATTCCCAATTTGAAATTGATTAGTCTCAAATTGAAGTTGATTGTTCCTAATTTGAAAATGTTTAGTCTCAATTTGAAATTGATTATTTCCAATATGAATTTGTTTAGTCTCAATTTGAAATTGATTATTCCCAATTTGAAATTGATTGTCTCAATTTGAAGTTGAAAAGGTATAGAGGCTCTGGGACCCCGTGGCAGTAAGTGATAAAAATTAACGAACTTTTTTTTTCGTTGATACTTCAATCCATAATTTTACAGTTATTAGGTACTATTGTTACTAATTTTAACCGACCCCAATTTTTACGCTGCTGCGAGGGGCCCCGGGGCACTGCACCGGTAGTAGTTACGGCCCTGGTATACACTGTAAGCATATTCTAATATGAAATCTTGCATGTACATTATTTTTTATATTATGTTAATATATTCAATATGTCTAAACGATGTTTTCATTTAATCCATTGAGTCTTAATTTTAAAACAATATGCAAATATGCAGTGTTCGAGAAAACTTCCTATAGAAGACTTCTCGCCTGGAAAAACAAATCAGAAGGCGTGAAATATTTTTAATTAAACTTGTCAAGTTCCTGCCGGCGCGAACACATCTGTGATATTTTATATTAACACTTAGGTATACAGCAGGGGTGAATGTAACAGTCATTCTGAAGCCAAACTAGCTAACTACATAATTGATTCTTAGCTTTCAGTCTTTCACGGTTATATTTAAATGATTTGTAGATTCTAGAAGATACGTCCGTGGTTAATGCAGCAGAGGTTTTATTATACATTATATGTAGATATATAAAAAAATAACAAGAGTAAACATCCGTTTCCGGTGTAATATTTATTTTCAAAAATAGGAGATGCACATCTACAGTATACACGAACTTGAAATATAAAATTCCATGTTTGCAAGTCTCACCGTTTTGGCTGTAGAACGTTAATAGACAGATATACACACATACATCATTTAGATAATGGTCCTCCGTGATTCAGGGACCCTCAAAACGTACATATAATTCCGTTAAAATCCCGAGTTTGATTTTTTTCATAATTAGTAGAGATTGGAAAAATAGTTATAATTTTAAATGAAATAATTACTATATAGTTGTTTTTTTTGTAAAATAGTTGGCAAAAAGTTTTTTTTAATCAAACTAGTTGTAAAATAGTTACAAATTTTTTTACAATAATAATTTTTTTTTCGATTTAATCAATAAATTAGTGAAACCAACGTATTAGTAAAAAGTGTCAAATCCGAAATTTTCGAACAAAACATGTTATGGTCGATTTTAGATAGATTTTATAACCTAAAAAAAACAAATATGTAAAAACACAACATAAATATCTATTTAAAAATATCTGTATAATAGACAAAATATATTTCTAAAAATATTTAAATCTAAAAAAATCGACAAAGTATTGTATGAATAAAACTTATTAGGAAATCGCAAGAAATATATGTTTATTATCTATAAACAATAATAAACATGTATAATATTTTTTATTTTTTTGAAAAAAATCAATATTATTAATTAGAATTATTTAAAACATTGTCTTTATGACTTTTTTTCAATACAAAATTTTAAACATTGGATAAAAAAAGGCAAATAGTTTTAAAATAATTGGAAAGGTAAAATAGTTGCAAATAGTTGATTTCAAATTGGGTTCAATCAACCCAGTTTTCTGAAATCGATGGAGATCTGTAATAAAAATTACAATAGTTGCATTTTTCGCAATAGTTGAAAAACTATTTTTCCAATCTCTAATAGGCACTAGATATACTTTATTATACAGTGCATTTCATGTATGTATAAGAAAGTAACAACTATTACACATTGTTGTATGTATATTAGGGTGTTTTTTTTATTTTTTATTTTCTCGGACCCGCAGGCCTATGTTTTAGCTTTGGATCAAAAGTTAATTGTCCCAAAATTTCAGACTCATAGATCAAACCTGTGGACGGCGCAAACCGAGTCTTTTTCCCATTTGATTAACATGGTAAAAATTACTTTTTTACTTACGAATGAATATCTCATTATCCAAAGTAACATAAAAATATGTTATTCAAAATATAGGTAAACTTTATAGACGAAAATAATTAAAAATTCAGCATTTCTTAACTGAAATAAATTTTGATGTTCAACAAAATTAATCTAATCTAATATATAATATATAATTTTAAGTGTACACATTTCAGTTGATAATTATTATCAGTAGTTAAGTTAAATATAATTAAATGATTTAAACCTTTTAATTCATAATCTAGGCACACTATGAATCACTTAATGTTATCTATTTTTACGTAAATAAATAAATAAAGGGTGTCAAGATTTAGGTTAATTTATTTTTAAATTTGTAATTAAATACAAATGTTTTAATTTAAAATGAATGTGGAGACATGGAAATTGAATAATCAAAAACAATATCCGATCAGTAGCTAGAGTAGCTGCTCTGCGTGCCTTCAATATTTTGTTAAAAATTTCGGTAATTTTTAGTGTAAGTAATTTCAATAAAATGTCCTCCTTAAGGTCATTAATGGTTTGGAAAGTTAAGAGGTTTAGAGCCGTACAACAGTAAATATACAGTGTGTACCAGGATAGATGTAACAAGAGGTGTAATGAACAAAAAAAAATCGAATTTCGGAATGACATTTGGGGATCGAGTCTTGCTTGTTGTAAAACTAACGTATACCAAACATTATACTCTATTCGGTCCTCTACAGGTTGTTTTATAAGCAAAGAACAAACTATCAATATTTTTCACAATATAAAAAAAATCCACCAAGAATGTTTGTTTAGAATGCAATATTTTACCCCATATAGAATTTCAGTACATTTAAAAAAATTAACACTATTGATAAATTAAGTAGATATTGTGAAGTAAAAATTAGGATATGAAAACAATGCAGACACATTATTTAGTTGTTATTGAGTATCATCTGTCAAACGTGGTGTTGTCTCATCTTGTCAATCTCATCATCTCTAATTTGTCGTCAATGTTGAACAAGCTCAAAACCAAAGTATTAAAAAATGTTCAAAATAAAATGCAATTTATTTAAAATCTTTTTTCAATTTTTTAAGTTATTGCTGAAATTGGGTATGAAGTGCCAAGATTACATCATAAAAAACTTTTCTTTGTAATTTTTTTCTAATTATAAAGGTGTTTTATTAACTCACTTTGTCGTCCGTCCGTCCTTTTTAGTCAAAGCCAAATAGTTCGTAAAGCTAGAAACTTGAAATATTTTCTGAACATGTAAAGTGAATAAGTGAATAAGATGTAAAAAAATTGAAAAAAAAAATTCATAGGGGGTGCTATGAGGTATATAATTTTTTTTCATACCAAAGCATGTGGCACATCAAAATGTGTAACCAATCTAGTGAAATTTGGTTCTATTTCTTATTTTTTCTAGCTCAAAAAGAAAAGAAAAAAATATATACCGCAAGGCATGTGGGGTGTCAAAATGTAGATCTCAATCAGTAGAATTTGATCGTATTTTTATTTTATTTTTAACACAAAAACGGCGCCTTAAAGGGCTCCAAGCAGAATTGTATTTTGCCCCCCCCCCCCCCCCCCCTAAATCGGTATCAACGAACGACAAAAGTCAACAATATCATTTCAAAGGCTATAGCCAGGTAAACATACAAAACATGTCTTACATAGATTCTATTTAACTTTCAACCAGAACAAATATTAGCTTAAAAAAATTTATAGTTTTCGAAATTTCAAATTATTATTACGATTTATAATAAAAACGTTTGAAATAAAATCACAGTATAGAATTAAAATATATCTCAATTATTAACAAAAACAACAATTAATGTAATGTAAATAGTTTATATTCAATTTCTTAGCAGATAAGTATTAACTTTCTGTATCATGATGTATAAAAAAAGTCTTGTGCTGACCAGAGCAGTTTATTTGTATATTTATGTACGGCCATTTTTACTACTTTTACAGAGCTTTGAATATTGCCAGTTTTTTCCTCTAGAAATAATTTTGACGAGTGTATACCTATACATATAATATGTATACAATATACAAATACTATATACCTACCAGCACTTTGCCTGTAGGCTCACCAGCGCTATGTATCATGTTTCAATTAATTAAGTGAGTGCTTGATGAAAATTATTAAATGTTTATATACAGGATAAGTATTCAGTTTCTCGTATCTTCTTTGAGATACCAACAGAATTCAATTGTTGATTAATATTTTATATGCAAAAATGCAAATTATACAATTATATTAAAATATAAAAACAAAAATGCTTTAGTTAGGTTTACCAACCCGAAATATCTATATAAATATTTTAAATAAAAATTTTATGTTCCATTAATTTGTTTCCATAATTTATTATTTAGCCAGAAATAATTTTTTTAAATAATTAGAATCACCCTAACTCATCACGTATTACGTATAAGAAATTCCCATGAAAAGTATGGCAAACACGAACACACTCATGGTAAATAGTTCATCTCTGTTATGAACCATTTGAAATATAATTTTGAAAAAAAATTTTGTCAGTTTAAGTTTTCGAATTACTTTTGAAAAGATACGAATTCGAAAAAAAATGTTTTAGATAAAAGATGTAGAGAATATTATTAATTATAAACTATAAGTTTTGTTTTATTCTATTTTTTTTTAGTTAAAAAGTAACCGCCTTAAAAAATTTACTCATATTCAACAGAAAAAAATGTTTATAATAAAAGTTAAATTACATTTCTTCGTGGGTACTTACGTCATAAAAGGAAGACAACCGAAATTTCGCGTTTCTAGGTCCAAAGGTTTCGGTTCAGCGATCTATGTCCTCCTGACTGATCCATCATCGCCCAGCTAAAACACCCGGACCTAGAAACGTGAAATTTCAAGGGTGTCTTCCTTTTTTCACTCACTAGGAAATGATTCTTTGAAATTTAACCCCTACGGGGGTAAATGGGGGTGTAAAAGTATGTATGGGAAAAAATATTTTTTGGTCGGATTTACTTAAAACTTTAACAATACTCTAAAAATAGTGAAACATGTATTACAGCATTTCCTAAAATTCAATCCCTAAGGGGTTGCAAGGGGTTGGAAAAGTTAGTATGAAATGTGTGTTTGTTTATATTTACTCGAATGAAACTTGGCACAAATACTCTACAAGACAAATAACATTTTCGAAAATTCAACCCCTAAGAGAGAGAAAAACCCATCGAATAGCGAAATAAAAAAAAGGGCTGTCACATTTGAAAAAAATGAGTTTTGTCACTGAAGTATACTTTTACGTTTTTTTATGAACACCTTGTATAATTAAATTCAATTTGCTTATTATCAAAATGTTAATCTTTACCAGGACTAAAATTATTTGTTAAATAAGTCATCGTCTAAAAAAAACGAGGTCACTTCGATTTTTTAAGGTTAATCTTGCTTATGGATTGTTTTTCGGAAAAAATTGTAATTTGGCAACACTGTCACTAAATCAAAAAATGAACATATTATGTTAATGTAGAGGTTAAAAAATGACATCGGAAGACTAAAACGTTACCGGGTGTTTTAAAAAAATCTTTGTATTCTTGAAAATATTTTTTTTATTTTCAAACCAATATTATGTAGGTACTAAACTTTTTTTCGATCTCCTACGGGAAGTGCGCTAGGAAATCCGGACGCACTATTGAACTATCCTGTATAATATCACATAAATAACAATTTAATGTTTCATCCCCTTGCATCAAATATTATTTGTGCTGCCAACATAAAAAAATTATACAACGCGGGCGAAGTTGCGGTCAGGTCCGCTAGTATGTGTATAGATAACAAAAAATGTATACTTCGATGTTAGCTAACAAATTTTGTTATCTCCTTTACAGTGGCGTAGTAAGAAAAATTTTCGGGGGGGGGGGGTTAAGCCTGGGTGTCCCAAAATATGTGAAATTATTATCATAATATCTAATCGAATGACCTAAAAAAAAAAAAAAAGGTCACACAATTGAAAGTTAATTAATAAGTAGTTATTGAAGACCTTTTTTTTTAGTCATATAACATAAAAAAGAAAAGTCATTCGATTCAAAATTATTATAATTATTTCACATATTTTAAGAACATTGAATATTTCGGGGGGGGGGGGGGGGGGGGGTATAATCACAAAATAGGTCAATCAATTCAAAATTGTACTAATAATTTCATATATTTTAAGAACATTGAATATTTCGGGGGGGGGGGGGGGGTTCGACCCCAAAACCCCCCCGTTCCTACGCCACTGCTCCTTTATAATACTAGACATTAAACCTTGAAACCACATAAACTAATTTCTATGTTTTGGTAATACCTTGTTTTAAACATTCCAATGGACCTCGCAGTTTCTCTATTTTCACTCTTACGTGAACGTTAAGATCTTCAGTTGCAGTGTAACATGAGATCTGTGTTGCCAGATGGGTAACATTACAGACAGACTTGCTGTGGCTAAACGTGCTTAGAATTTCTGAGAGCGTTCTTGAAATACCACGGTTACAATGAGACTGACCTATATTTACCTTTTACCTACATCAAACAATAATAATATTTAATAATGTATTGAATCAACTTTTGCACAATAAAAAAACATCTGTAAGTAAATGCGCAATGCTTCCTCGTGTTAAAATCACTAAAGGTAGATAATTAATTAATTATCGAACAATTTATATACGACATTTATTTTAATACGCGCCTGAATATTTTTTTATACATTTTTTAATTTTTGATATATTCAATCTAAATCTAAATTTTTCTGCTATGCAAACCTCAAAAAGACTCAAAAAAAAACAAATTTTAGGCAAATTTGTAGCTCATTTCCTGACATATTATGTTCATATATTATATAATAATATATATATATAATATATGTAAATAAATAAATATATATAATATATGTTCATATATTATATAATAATATCACCTGATATGAATTGTATTCCAGAATTTCTGGTGGTTCCGCAAGTCAAAATAAAATACATACAAGTACCTATAACTATTTTCAGACCGAAGGTCAGCTTTTGACCGATGCCGAAGCCGAAGGATTTTCTTTCGTCTTTTATTTTAAAAACTTTTCAGTGTTTTCAAATGAAAAAAAAATGTGTAATTAAATAGCCTTTTTTATAGTTCCATATAAATCTAGGAACCCTTATAATTTTGCTCTGTCCATCCGTCCATCTGTCTATATAATTTTTTGTATTCTTCATTTCTCCAAAAAAAAAATATATATATACACAGTCGAGTTTATTTATGCGTATATTTTTTATGCGGTACGATATTTTATCCAAATTCGAGTTGGGTATTAAATGAAGCTGCCAATTCAAGTATTTAAATACATGTAAAAAAATCGTAAAAATATTTTTTTCCCTGTTATACGTTAATTTATGTATATTATTCGAAAGCAAAAGTGAATCTTTTTTATTGGGAAAACATATGTATAAATGAATTTTCATAAACTTGTTTATGCGATTTTTGGCTTATTTTAACTCAATGCTTTGGTTTTACGTGGTTTCGAAAATTAAAAAACGTATCTCTGACGCTTTTAATTCTTTGTACAAGGCCAAAATATAGAAATTTATTTATTTGTGCAATTTTATCTTAAAGTACTATCGTATTCCTCGTAAACAGTTGTTCTTATGTCAAATTAACAAAATATAATATATTTCTGTATATTTTGTGTCATATAACCATATAAAAGTGCCAAACAGGAAAAATTTAAGAACAAAAAAATACTAGATAAAAATCAAAGGGTCCACTGACCTAAATAATCTATATATATCTTTCATTACTGTTTCACAATGATTTCTCCAGATATTAAATAAAAACTAATTTTTTAGCAAAATCTTTGCATGGATCTTGGCTTCTGGGTGTAAACCGCGTCGGTTTGGTCGTGTTATCGGCCAACGTTTCTTCTAAAAATGCACTTTTAGAAGAGCCCTGAAGATGTCCACTGCAATGTGTGACGAAACGTTGGCCGATAACACGACCAAACCGATGCGGCTTACACCCAGAAGCCAAGATCCATATCAAGATCAGCGCGGAAGCCTCAAGACTTGTAAAATCTTTGCAGGTCTGTAGCTCCCTCGTGAGAAGTTTCCGGACACATGTTTATATAAACTTTTTTGCTTAAAATATTTTTCTCGATCAAGTTCAAGTTTGTTCCACCTAATATGACTCATCCTGTATATTAAGAAGATTATAATTGTCAATTTTTTTAGTAACAATTCTTATATCTACTAATTATTCTTTTACGTATTTAAACGAAGGTTATATACGGAACAAAGTTTTTAGTTATCAAAATTTATTACAAAGCAGCTAATACACAAAACTATGTGCATACCTATAATAAATTGCGTATGCTCATTATTTCGCATAGGACAATTTGTTGAAAAACCGCAGTAACTAGAATATTACCGCTATAATCGAATTTTCGGTACCAAAGTGAAAAACACGATAATACGATATCCGCTATATAATCAAAACCGTCATAACCGGGATACAGTAGAACATCATTATTGTCCGGGTCGTTACTGCCCGTTCATTATTATTGTCCAACCTCTGAGATCATTATTGTCCTGTTTTTATCACCTTCTCTTCAAGGTATGCAAAGACAACGTAGTCTCAGTTGCTTCTTGACCAATCAGCGTTTGCGCGGGAATAACGTCACGACGGGGATATATTCAAATATTATAAATGTATAATTTGTACAATAAAAATAAATTTTTCGGACACAATAATTACTTTATCAACAAAAATTGGTATAGAGACAGTTTGATACCTACACTTTAAGAAACCGATTAATGCAATCGGGTGCACTGGTAGTTTTGCAGGAGTGAAAAAATGGCAACTGCACTCATCGGTTTTTTAAAGTGTAGGTACCAAACTATATCTGTACCAGTTTTCGTTGATAAAGGAATTATTGTGTTCGAAAAATTTATTTTTACTGTACTAATTATAAATTTATAACATTTGAATATATCCCCGTGGTGACGTTATTCCCACACAAATGCTGATTGGTCATTATATACCTTACCTTCTCTTGTTTTTTTTTTGTCGGCAATTCATAGTAATGTTCGTCGCGTCTACTTCTGCGCGTTCTACTCATCATATACAGAAGTGATAGTTTGTATATGCGTAATAACTATATAAGAATAAAAACTGCTGTTAAAGTACACGTGGCTCATTTCTATATGATTTCTGCGCATGTGTATTCGTAAGCAGTCTAGCGTGTGAGAGAAAAAAACTCGGAGTATAAAAAAATATAATCGGTATTGACGATTGGTTGCTCCGACCGCCAAACAAAAATGTTGTATTTTTAAAGATCTGGTTAGTTTGTGACAACAATCGTTCTACCGGAAGTAGACTTTACTTGTCTCCGGTATTATAAATGAGCTAACAAAATTTACTAGCACTTTTAAATGGGGTATTAAATCTATCTGACAATTGAAGTTGAAGTTTCATGAAGTATTAGACAAGTTTCTCGCATGCGAGATAAGTAAACAGCAATGGTATTGAAACAGTGGTGGTATTATAAAATTATTTTGTATGAGTTGCTAACTGTGTTATTATAAGTTGAATTATTATCATTGCTCTAAATTCCAAACCAAAACTATAGATATTAGCACAGAAATTGAAATTTCTTGCTAGCTAGCAAATTTTGTTAGATCATTTATAATACCGGACATTGATGTTGCTTTCATATTTGGCTTTATATTATTACAATTTTTTTTTATTTTTTATTATTACAAATATAAGTAATCATAAATATCAAAGTATAAGTAAGTAGTAAGTATATGTAAATAAAAATGAATACGATTTTCTACAATTTTCTGCATCCTGTATTAAATACCCGTCGGTTTCTTTGACGGGTTTACTCGTAAGGAGCACATTTACCGGATAGATAGAATATTTAAAGACGTAAAAAAAACTTTAAGTCTCTGAGAACTTTCGATCGATCGGAAATCGATTCGAGCAATAAAGATATACATTTCCTGTATGCAGATGTTAGCGAATATTGGCTATTTCAAAAACACGACTGTTACAGAGCGCATCTGCTTTATGTACAACTTCTTTGTACACCAGCAGTACTTTACAGCCACCTTTTACAGACTCACTCCTACTATATTTTGTGAATTCAAATATAAATAATGAATTGTTTTATACTAGGAATTTATTTCAACACCTTTTTATTTTATAAAAAAATTTTTAATAACTTAATTTAAAATTGCAATTTTTAACACGTGAATACAAACGCGTGTCATTAGTATGACGTCATATGCTAAGAATCAAAAATTTCGCTGCTTTTTGTGTTGTTTTGAGTAGGTATTCAAGGTAGTTTAAAGTAGTTTAAATTATTAATTTTAAATAAAACAGCCAAGTGCGTGTTGGGAACGCACATGATAGGTTTCCGTAGTCATTACGATTTATAAACAAGAGTTATTTCAAATTTTTTTATAAACTATTCTAGCTACAGTGTTCGTTATACTTTTCATTGAAAGTACTAACTAAAAGCTACATTCTGGAATTTTTTAAAAAAATTTCGCATCGATAGTTTAGAGAGAAGAAGAGGGGAACGCTATGATAACCACAATGAGAAGTAAATATATCGTAACTAAAAGGTTAAAATCAAAAGGTCATATGACATTTTTTGTTGAATTTTAGGAGACCTATCTAAAGACACCCCACTCAATAGAGTAAGTGAAAAGGGGGTGAGGGGGTCCAAAATAATTTTGACAGCATTCGTTATAGTTTTCAGTGAAAGTGAGGGGACGCTCTGATAACGACATTTAAATGCAAATATATCGTGATTGAAGGGTTAAAATCAAAAGTTTATTTAACATTTTTTGTTTCATTTTAAGAGACCTATCTAATGACACCCCACTCAATGGGGTATGTGAAAAAAATGAGAGTTCACTTTTCAGTCTATGGGAGGGGGGCCCAAAATAATTTTGACAGTGTTCGTTATAATTTTCAGTGGAAGTACTAATTAAAAGCTATATTCTCGAATTTTTTCAGATTTTTTGAATAGATAGTTTAGAAATTAAGGGAGGGGACGCTCTGATCACGACTTTGAACGCAAATATATCGTGAAGGGTTAAAATCAAAATGTCATATAACATTTTTTATTGAATTTTAGGAGACCTATCTGATGACACCCCACTCAATGGGGTAAGTGAAAAAAAATGTGAGTTCACTTTTCAGTCTATGGAAAGGGGGTCCAAAAAAATAATTTTTTTTCAAAAATCTTATCATTTCTGTTTTTGTGTTATCAGTATTCGTCCGTATACCAAATTTCATCTTAATCGGCTTAAATTTTTTGAGGACGGACATGGCGAAACTATAAGGTTACCTAGTTTTCTACGGAAACCTAAAAAGGTACATCCAGTTGAAAAATTAAAAGCAGAAAGCAAAAAATAAATAAATAAATAATAATAATAAGGAAAATGTGCAGTTATAAAATTTTCTTAAAATAACCCCTGCTTTAACAACACAGGTACAATTGTACAAATTCGACATTGCAAAATCATAAAAAAGCTGTCACGAGACAATTTGGTCTATTCGGGAAGCGTCATTTTTACTTTTCTTAAATTGGCAATACATTTTGTGATTCTGACAGCTTTTTATTATTGCAACTCCCACCCTGGATCCGGTGCCATTGATAAAGATATATTTAGTTATATTTGAAAATTAATGCATTCCAAGAAGTTACTAGAGTGGGAAGGGGTTCTCGAAAAAAAAACCTTGTAGTTCTAAGGGTTCCGTGAGTCGACAACGTTTAATTTCGTAGTCCACGCAAGCGAAGCCGCGGGCATAACTAGTCTATATATATACATATATAAAGCTCAACGTGTTTCTGTCTGTCTGTCCGTTCACTCAAGAACCACTTATCCGATGCACGTGTTTTTTTTTTTTACTTTCTTATACCATGTATATGAAATATACATTAGTAAGTATAGTGAAGCCGATTTTTTTCGAACTCCGGATTTTGACGGAATTATCTATTTTGACCTTCCCTGAATCCATTCTGATTATTTTCGCCATGATGTCTGTGTGTCCGTCTGTCTGTTTGTCTGTCTGTAAGCGCTGTAACTCAAATACGACAAATCGTAGAAGGCTGATATTTTATATTTAAGATTAATTTTTGGCTGGGAAAAAAACGTCCTATTTTTGAAAACGATCTTTCAACCGGATACGGATGTTTACCTACGTCGATTTTTTAATTTTTCGAATTACTCTGAAACAGTGCGAAAAAGAGAAAAATGGTCAAGTTAAAAAATGTAGGTAATATCTATATCTATAATTTATGTTCTATTCATTTTTTCGTAAAAACGAATTAAAAAAAAATATTTATTATAATTCAAATGGTTCATAACAGAGGAGAAATATCTGCCATGAGTGTCATGGGACTTTCTTGTACGTATTACAGAGATAGAACAGTGTGTGTATTTGCCGTAGGTAACATGGGACTTTCTTATACGTAATACTGAGAGTGAACTGTGTAGGTGAATCTAAATAATTACATAAAAAAATTCTTTCTGGCTAAATCATATGTAAATGTTGGAAAAAAATGTATGGGGAATAAATTATAGATAATAACATATTCGACATTTTTTATCGAAAACATTTTTTTCTTATTTCAAAAATAATTCAAAAATCCAAAAATTTACATGAGTAAACATCCGTTTTCAGTTATTACGTTAAAAAAAATCACTTGTTACATAATGGAGAGAATAATATTACCTATATTATTCATTTTGTTTTATTTTGTTAGAAATGTTTTAATAAACATTGTTAGGTTAGGTTAGGTATAAGAAAGTCCCGTGGTTCCCAAGGCAGATATTTTTTTATTCATAAGTACGTTCTCTGACCAGATTATAGGCTATATTTTGTTACGTTAGGTATAAATGGGGTAAAAATGAAAAAAGAAAGTTTTCAATTAATTTTTGTTTGTTCCAATATGAGAATTTTATTACATACTTACTATTTTCATGCAACTTTTTTTATTTTCCGTTTAAATTAATTCAATAAATAATGTTTAATTTAAATTTACATTGATTGTCTCCTTTTCAAAATGAGGGGGTAAATAAAAATATTTTGGGGTAATGGTTAAAAAAGTTCCCCGACCGCTGCCTTAGAATTTTGAAACTATCGTTTTTTGAAGAATTTTCTAAAAAATGCTAATGTTCTTATCTTTATTCTCATTTCTTGGAAAAATTGATATTAATAGTAATGATAGTGGTTTTATAAGTTCATTTGAAAACAATAAATAAATGACATAACCTCACTTTCAAGTATTTTCTTAAAACAATTTGTCAGAAAAGAATAAATAAATACGGAACCTGAAAAATATATTCCTGAAATAATAAATAATACATTTTAATTTATCATAAAACGTTAAGTTAATCTTACAATTATAATTTTTCGGAATTAACATTATATTAATTTAATATATTAATAACATATAAATTTCAACAAACACAATTCAAAATAAAAAAAAAAACTCCATACCAACAATGAAACGATGAAATTCAGAACACAGAACAATACCCAGATGTATATTACCGTCGTATATTTTCATAGAAAAAAATATTGAACAATAAGTGACAATAAAAGAATTTAATACAATACAAAATTTAAATGTACATTTTTTTACCTAATGACAGATGTAGATTTTGTAGATGTATAAAACATATGTAATTTCACGGAAGTCACGCTATTAGCGGAAATTTTTGGAACTCCGGACTAGTAACTAATATTTGACAAAATTTTTGCCGTTAAAATAGGTAAAAATATTTAAAGAAACTGCAAATTTCCTTACTTCTAGCTATCCGATTTGACTGATGTGAGTTTTAATAGGGTTCTATTATGCAAATAGATTAAGTGAATTCAAAAGGTTTGCTGTTAATTTATTATGTATTGCGAGCTGTAGCTTGTTGCCGTGGTATACAAATCGGTCTAAATTGACAAATTGAATTTAGTTTATATTTTTATGACAAAAAATTTAAACCAATCGGTATTAAATTAAGTAAATATAGAGACTGTAATGTTCTCATTCAAAAAATATAAACTTGAGCATAAAAACTAGTGAATATTTACAATTTTTTTTATTAATATTTAAGAAAAATTAATCAAAAAATTAAAAATGTTACTGCGTTGAGAATATATTCCAATATACATAATAAACTATTATTTTTGTTTCAATTAAATTAATATTTACAAGCAAAATCGTGGAAATACTAAATTTACTTTTTTAATTTTTTTATTCAATTTAAAAACTTTAGTCAAAAAACTAAAAACGTTACCGCGCAGAGAATACATTCTTATATAGGTAGGTATTATCATTTTTGTTTCAATTCAATTAATTAATTGCTTCCTCGCAATATCGACGATACGAGAAGTTTTGTGATCGTTTTAGATTGAGACAAAAAAATGTTCTCCGATTCCAAATTTTAAATTGATTTTTCCGTTTCACGTCAAGACAAACACTTTTCGTTCGGTGTCTGTCTGTCTATCCGTGTGTCCGACCGTCCGTTCGTCCCTCGAATCCTTGTCACACGCATAACTTATGAACCACTGAACCAATATTGTTGAAACTTGGTCGGATGGTTGGGTCTGGCTTGAGAACGGTCCCATTTAAAAATCATCAAAATCGTGTGTGAGGGGGAGGGGTGACATGCTAAAATATTTATTTTTTCAAGATATCTCAAGAACTACACATGTTACATGAAAATGTTATAGAATATTTTTTGTAGAGCATTAAATTTCCTATAATATGGGTCTACAACTTTTGTTGTAAAATATTCCCTTACAACGATTTATCTCAATTTATTTTAAAAATTCATGTTTTGTTTTTCTAAATTGATATTAAATGTCATTTTGACGTTTGCATAAATTTAGATTTAGATTGAAACTGTCAAAAAATTAAAAATATATGACAAAAATTCAGTTGCGTTTTAAGAAAAATTTCAAACTAATATTTTTCAGTAAAATTGTATAAAAATTAAATGGTTAACCAATTCCAGGCAATTTGTATAAACACTATCGGTTTTTATTTAAATTGTGGAATAATTAACTACCTTTGGTTTAGCACGAGGAAGCACTGTGCATTTACTTGGCAGATGTTTTTTTCAGATTGGTTAAATTAATATCTATGTATATTATATCTGAAAAAGAAACACATCCGTAATATTTATTAGTCCCCTTTCCTCCCACTCTTCGGGGTGCTTGTTTAAAGTGAGTCCCCTTGCCTCTCACAATGAATACTTTGCTATTGCTATCCTAGCTATTCAAAAGGTTTTCGAAAGCTGCACCGTTAGCATTGATGCAATAATTGAGCCTTGTTTGGAAATGGGCCACTGTGCTGAGCAAGACATTTCGTGGAATCGTTCCACATACTCGTCTTATGCGATTTTCCATATCTTCTCTTGTTGTTGGTTCTTCTTCAAAAACAACTCCTTTCAAATAGCCCCAGAGATAAAAGTCGATTGACGTCGAATCAGGAGAACGAGGAGGACATGTAATCGGACCCTCTCGACCAATCCATCAGTTAGGGTAACTTTCGTCTAAAAACCTCCTGGCTATACGTGCAAAGTGCGATGGTGCACCATCCTGTTGGAAGAACATTCTTCGACTTTTTTCTAAGTCTAGGTTCTCCAACAAATGAGGTAATTGGTCTGTGAGCAGATCTAGATACGTATTTCCGTTCATAGTACGTTCGAAAAAGAATGGGCCGACCAAGTATCCATTAACAATCCCGCACCAGACATTGATGCTCCAGTGGTGTTGATTGACAATCGCTCTATGCCAGTGCGGGTTAGTATCGGACCAGTAATGGCAATTATGCCGGTTCAACCCCCTTGTATTATGAAACGTCGCTTCATCGGAAAACATCACAAATTTAAAAAAATTAGGGTCCTGATCGATCTGCTGTAAGGCTCACCGGCAGAACTCGAGGCGTCGATCAAAATCGGCAGGTAATAATGCTTGCGTCAAAGTAATATGATAACCACGGTACTTACGAGCCTTCAAAATCCGTAAAATTGTGGACTTCGGTATTTCTGTAGATACCTCCAGTGTACGGCTCGAAATATGAGGATCGAGGTAGACCGATGCCAAAATAGTCAACACTCGAACGTCATTTTCTTCATATTCGTGGTGACAACGTTGGCGTGCCCTCGTGGTCAAGTTCCTGATCGTCACGTTACACGGATGTCGTCTCCTCGGGAAGCGCTGAGCGTAAAGTGCTGCGGTATCCACATAGACACCTCGACATTCTCCAAAAATAAAAATCATATCAACGATTTCATTGGGTGTAAAATCTCCCATTTTAATTACACCAGATCACTGCTTATTGATACTAAGAGATCACTTTAATGTGCGTATATCAAGAATTATATGCACACTGGAAAATTCAATTGTTTTCCTATCAAAATTACATTTTATTCTTTTTCAAATGCCAACGTTTAGAAATCCCCGTATACAGATACGATTTTCGCATGAGTTTCTTTTGACCTTGAAATTACCTTAAAATATGACATTTGACCTTTTAAATCATACATATCCTATTGTAGAATGTCCCGTTCTTTCCGAATCCGGGGTCGAAAATAGGTGTTTCCATTTGAAAAATTGTATTTGGCCTTCAAATAACCCCTACGGTCAAGGTCAAGGTCAAATTCAAGGTCATGGTCGTACGTCCACTTCCTTGCCGAACAACTTTTGTATAAAAACCTTTTTTTATTATTTCACTTACCGGTCGAGTTATTCTCCATTAAAGGTTAAAATGGTCCACCCGGTATAACTAACCTTTTAAGACCGTTCAGAAGTTTTAGTACGTCTGGTACGTAAAAAAACCCTGCACTTTTTGATTGGGGTATGACACTTTCTGTGCCCATAGATAAGGTTAAAAGAATAATTTTCAGATAGGGAGCCACTTTAAAATCCGTGTAGAACACCATTATATCGGCTATTAAAGATGGCCCCCACCGTTTTTATTAAATTGGCTGTATCTCAGCTCCAAGTCATCTGATTTCAATTTTCTTTTATTTGTTTTAAAGTTCTTATTGAGAAGATTATTTTTTGTCATTATACATTTTTCTCTAAATTTTAAGGGTTCCCCACAATTTTAGAAAATCTGAAAATTTTACTTTTCTTACGAACTTAATTTATATATAACTTTTTTATTGTGCCCAATATCATTTTTTTACTTCATATAAAAAAGAAAGACATTTTATTCTGCTTTCCATTGATAACAAGATAATACTGTTTTAATTAACAACTTCTTTGGAAAAAGCGTGTTAAACTAAGAAAAATAGACTATTTTTGAATCATTCCATGTCAAGTTTATCTTTTATCATATGAAATTTTATGTTGGGATCAATTTTCTCATATAGCATAGTTAAAAAATTGAAAAATCTGTCATGGATGTCATTGAACTTTTTTATACAATAAAAAAATGTACGTGTATCTACTAGTATAAAACAAATAATTTTGGCTTACTGAAGACAGATATAAAAAAATTAATACAACATAAACTATAGATAATAACGTTCTCTACATTTTTTGTTATGAACATTTCATTCTGTCATGAACTTGTTCAAATAAAATGGAAAAAAATTAAAAATGTAATTAAAAAGATTTTTTTTTTTAATTGGTAAGAGATACAAAAAAATTAATGGAACATAAACTATAGAAAATAACATACTCTACAACTTTTATTTTAATGATTTTTTTCTGCTTTAAACCATTTCAAATATAATTGAAAAAAACGATTATAACCTCAAAAACTTTTTTGGGAGAAATTGAACATAACATAAATTATAAATAATAATATTCTAAACAAATTTTTCTTTAAACATTTTCTTCTAACACGTACCGTTTCAGAAATAATTCGAATAATTATAAAAATTATAGTAAACATCCGTTTCCGGTTTTAAAAAAATCAGGTTTTCTTTCTTAAAACAAATTAATTCTAAATACAAAATTTTACCCCTCTATGTACTGTCATTTTTGAGTTACAACGTTTACAGACAAACAGATACACACACAGACAGACAGACAAACATGGTGATAAAAATAGTCAGAATTGATTCAGGGAAGGTATAAATGGACATTTCCATCAAAATCTCGAATCCGAGAAACCAATACAGGTAAACTTGACATGCAGTGATCCAAAAATAATCTATTTTTCTTAGTTTAACACGCTATTTCCAAAGAAGTTGTTAATTAAAACAGTATTATCTTGTTATCAATGGAAAGCAGAATAAAATGTCTTTCTTTTTTATATGAAGTAAAAAAATGATATTGGGCACAATAAAAAAGTTATATATAAATTAAGTTCGTAAGAAAAGTAAAATTTTCAGATTTTCTAAAATTGTGGGGAACCCTTAAAATTTAGAGAAAAATGAATAATGATAAAAACTATTTTTTTTTTATAAGAACTTTAAAATAAACAAAAGAAAATTGAAATCAGATGATTAGGAGCTGAGATACAGCCAATTTAATAAAAACCGTGAGGGCCATCTTTAATAGCCGATATAATGGTGTTCTACACGGATTTTAAAGTGGCTCTCTATCTGAAAATGTTTCTTTTGACCTTATATATGACCACCGAAAGTGGCATACCCCAATCAAAAAGTGCAGCGTTTTGGCTTTATTTGCCACGAACCAGACGTACTATTTCTGAAATACGTCGCCAAACAAAAATACCTACTAAAAAAATTTAAAACCACCGTTTTACAGTCACTGAAATGGAATATATTCTATGTTGTATAATAATATATATCTTTTATACGAGGGTAAAAAAGTACACTTTTATGAAGTTCAACTGAAACAAAATACAGCCGTCTACGATATTAAGAGACATTTCTTACGAACATTTTTTATTTATTTTATTTTCTATATAATTTAATTTAATATTATACACTGATACAGTTTAAGATATGTTTTAACTTTTGACGTGAATAAAGTCTCGAGTTTTAGGCCAGATACTGGGTGGGCATTTCAGAAACTTGATGTAACGTGCAAAGATCAGATTTGCGCGCCAGCGTAAATTTAAAATCAGTATATCTCGACATTTAGAGCAGCTACCACGCGGGTTCTGGTCTCAAATTATAGATCTCGATTAAATCTACGAGGTACAAGTAAACATCAAAACATTTAACCAGTTTTAATGAGTGACAATTTAAATATTATAAAAAAACACAATAAATTAAATTTTGTATTTCCACTATAAATTGCGATTGTAATTAATTGAATTGAAAAAAAATAACAGTATAATAGAATATTATTATATTCTCTACGACCAAACATTTTAATTTTTTTTATTAAATATTTATAAATTAAATAAAAAATAAAAAGTAAATATCGTATTTTCACGATTTCGTTTGTGAATATTAATTAATTGAATTTAAGAATTAATAAAAATAAAAAGTAAATTTCGTATTTCCACAATTTTATTTGTAAACATTTATTAAATGATTTTATGTTCGTACAAATCATAAGAAATAACTGTATTATACAAAACTAGTCTGAGTTTTATTTAACTCCACTGCTACGTATTCACATCATTCCCTCGACTGTGCATCCCGATACAGTCACACCTATTTTTTTTCAACATAAACAATACAACATATTGTAATTTAATAATATTCCAAGGGTGTCCACAGAAAATTTTCAATAGGATGGAGGGGGGGGGGGGATTTATTTAAAAAAATATAACCTTCAAAAAGGTTAGGTTACCAGTTATCTTAAAAAGGTCTTCTAGATCCTAAATTTTTAATCAATAATTGCGTTCCCTATGGATATACAATCCATGAGGGGGAACTTTAGGTACAATTGCTTCTTCGCAATATCAAAGATTCGAGAACTTTCGTGGTCGTTTTACAATAAGACAGAAAAATTGTTCTCCGATTTCAAAATTTTAAATTGATCTTTCCGTTCCAGGTCAAGACAAACACTTTTCGTTCCGTGTCCGTTTGTCTGTCCGTCCGTCCATCTGTGTGTGTGTGTATTTGTCCCCTGAATCCTTGTCACACGCATAACATCCCAAATATATTTATTTTTTCAAGATATAAAAATAACCAGGATCCCCCTCTTTAGACTGAAAAGTGTACTAATTTTTATTTTATTTACCCATTAGATAGGTCTTATAAAATGCAACAAAAATGTTTTAGGACCTTATGATTTCAACACTTGTCAGGATATACATATATTTGCTTTCAAATTCGTTATCGGAGCCCCACCCCACCTCTAATTTCTAAACTATCGCTGCAAAAAAACTGAAAAAATCCCACAATGTAGCTTTTAATTATAAGCAAAAATAATTTATGAAAAAAAAATTTTTGAAATAACTCTTCTTTTATAAATCGTCACATTCGTATACACGTAGGTACAGTTTTAAAGTCATTACATTTTTCGTCAACATGAAATAACTTCCGATATGTATTAGGTATCTAGTAGAGAATGTTAGTGAGAATATCTACGGTACTCTATCATATGCGTTCCCCACCAGTGTTGCCAGAACGTACTTTTTAGTACGGTTTTCGTACTATTCATGACCCGACCGTACCAAAATCGTACCTCAGCTCTGACCGTACCTTTTGCCCCACAAAGATTTTTACAAGCTTTTATTCAGCTTCACTACGTAAAAAAATATTTTTTTATTATGAATAACACAAATAAAAGTAAAAACAAAACGTACTTTAATTTTTCGTCTATATTTACTTTTCAGTATTTTTTTAACGAAACATAAAGAGCGTTCCGAGGGGCGTCCATTAATTACTTGATAATTGGTGTCTTTTAACACAAAATAAAAAAAAAATATAATTAAATAAATAATAATAATTCAAATACATTTCTAACAATTTTAACATTTGTAGTGTCAGGGGTTGGGGGCGACAAAAAAAGTTATTTAATCACAACAGTTTGAAATCGTACCTTTTTGTCAAATTCCGTACCATTTTGGTAAGCCTATCGTACTTTTTAGGGAGTTCATACTGGCAACACTGTTCCCCACGCACGTGGTCGTTTTATTTTTAAAATAATTATAGTTCTGCGCATAAATTTTGATACAATACAATATACCCGTGTGAAACGACCCTAAATGTAGAACAGCAAATCTATACGCTTATTACAAGATATAAATCTTGAATTTTGGCAATAAGTTGACTCATAACTTTTTATTGCTGAAATTTCATCACGAGTAGCAATGAATCTCCTTGACTTATTTCATCTATATTTTTCAATAATATTTAATATACTTTCCGGTTAAGAGATTAATTTAATATCTGCAATATAAATGTAGTAACTCCCTTTGAAAGAAACTTCCTTAATGGCAGTTGTAAAATTAGAAAATTAATCAACTGTTTAAGATATGTAAATTAAATTTAAATCATACGAAAAGTATAATACTTGTAATATGTATGTTCAGAAGTCGAAGTGACTTCTTTTCGGTTAACATGCCCCTGGGCACCACGCGCCCCAACCTCTAATCGCGCCATATTTAGATATTCAAAGTTACTCGGGTTTCAGTCTTCGGCTGATAATATCGTATTTTGTAAAATTAAGATATTACTGATTGAAAAATTGAAGAATCAAAAAAATATTGAAGACATTTTTTTTTATTAATTAAGTGGGATGGCTCATTTATTAGTTCTCTAGACTAGATTATTGTAGTTGACGCACCTATAATAACATTTTACGCAACTTTAAAATAAATATCTGTTAAAAGTAGAAGGAAATTAGCATTTTGAAGTGATGCATTCGGGAAGTTGGATTTTTTTGGATTTTCTCTTTATATGTTCGAAGATGAGTTGAAAATATATTTACAGATTTTGGCATATGTTCACAAGAAAATACATAAAAAAGTCTACAATTAAAAAAAATAAAATTTACCCTATGATGTTTTTCTCATTAAATGGCAAGCTTTTCCATTTTTTCAAAAATGCCCGATTGTGGGTGTAAAAATCAAATTTTATTTTTAAAATTTTTATCATGTATTTATAACATAAAAATACATAATTCCTTCTATTTTCGTAAAAATCCCTTCATTTTTACGTTAATTATTGCATTATTAGTGATAAAAAAAGTTTTTCGACAATTTTTTTTATTTTTGAGGTTATGATGCCTATGATTTCTATGCAGTTATATTAACTTAAAAGTATTTTAATATTTTTTTTATTTTCCTACGACCTATAGAACCGGAGATATTTCAAAAACAGTGTAGCGTTACATTCGAAATGTATCAAAAATGCACAATTATGCAATTTTCTCGGAACGCACATGGTCGATTTTTCTAAATTTTTGATTTTCAACTCATCTTCGAACATATATAGAGAAAATCCAAAAAAATCCAACTTCCCGAATGCATCACTATATTCATCACTTTTTTGTCTCTATTCTCTCTACTATAACTTCAGTACAAGACCAAAAAAAGAATCCAGTACTTATACAATATGAACTTTATTATTTACTTTTTTTTAAGTAGTATTAAATAATAATAAAAATTAATTGTTGAATATAATAAAAACATGCTATCGTTGGGAATTTTATTATAATATTCTGCACCCCAAAAATTTAAATTCTTAATCATGTTTACTTTACACTAGTCGACAGTGGTTTTGCACATGAAATCGGACCTATATATTATGATAGAGGAGAGTTCAGAGATTTCAGAACCGCTTTCGGATACTCTCCATCACGTCAGGTTTTTTTTTAAACTGAATTTTTGAAAAAAAGTCATTTTGATTATTCAAGTGCTCATACCTTTCCTTACAGAAACCGTTCCTGAATTGATATTTTTGTTTTCCAAACTGCGTTGAAAAGAAGAAGGATATAGCTTTCCAACGCGCCATATAGCAGTCAAATCGATCCATTCGTTCTCGTCCTATGCTTACAACTATGTGCAATTTTATCGAAAAACATGTGTTTTTTTCACATTTCAACCATTCATTTGTTTTATGAAAAAATATTTATCACATAAAAATGTCCATTTTTATTCATGGATCTCATAGAGGAGTCTTCCTAGAGTATTCCTGTTTAAATATCCCCTTGTGCGATAAATAGAACCAAAGATATGACAATTAACGTGAAGCAACCTATTTTTGGTTTTTTTCATTTCAATGCATTGTATCAAGTATTATCAAAAAATTTGTTATAATTACATGTGTAATGTTGTTTTGTGAATATTAATATATCATATTCCAATTGTTTTTCCATTTCAAGCCTTGATAGCCTGGTGTTGCTGTTAAGTAACGATTTAAAAGTGTTTTTTCGGCCCTTTTCTTTTATGTAATGCATGTGTGTCTCGGAGCAGTAACCAACAAAACTCTCCAAGCATTTTGGATACATACAGCCCATTGAAGCGGTCTTCCATGTCGCTTATATCTTGGTGGAAACGTTCACCGTGCTCGTCTTAAAAATCACCCAAATTATCTGGGAAAAAATCAATGTGCGATTTGAGAAAATGCATTTTAAGCATCAAGTTGGATCCAATTGTGTGGCAATTTTCCAACATTGTTTCCACTAGTTGTTTGTAGTTTGGGCTTCTAACATTTACATTATATGAAAAATACAATTTGCAAATAGTCGCAAATTTGAAGATAATAGCCGTATTAATGGGCTTACAGAGCGGTTTTACCAAGCATAACTGATTTTTATGCCTCTACGACAGTAAATCACATAACGAGCATTGGACGAGAGAAACATGGCCCTATAGAAGTATACGTAAGGTGTTTTCAGTGTCAAATCCAGACTACTTGTTCCCAAAGATAAAATAATTTTACCACCATTACACATTAAATTGGGCTGATGACCCAATTCGTCAAAGCAGTTGGCAACACAAACACCGCTGCCATCGACTTCTTGGACGGCATGTTTACTCGCTTCAATAGATTCAAAGCAGAAGAGGGAATTTTCGTTGGTCCCCAAATAAGAACAGCTTTACATTCAGAAGAATTTCTTTCTTTTAACTGCCAAACAACAAATCGCATGGGCTTCTTTCGAGGCTGTTATTCACGGTTTTTTGGGTAATGTTAGAAGCCCAAACTACAAACAACTAGTGGAAACAATGTTGAAAAATTGCCACACAATTGGATCCAACTTGATGCTTAAAATGCATTTTCTCAAATCGCACATTGATTTTTTTCCCAGATAATTTAGGTGATTTTTCAGACGAGCACGGTGAACGTTTCCACCAAGATATAAGCGGAATGGAAAACCGCTTCAATGGGCTGTATGTATCCAAAATGCTTGGAGAGTTTTGTTGGTTACTGCTCCGAGACACTCATGCATTACACAAAAGAAAAGGGTCGAAAAAACACTTTTAAATCGTTACTTAACAGCAACACCAGACTATCAAGGCTTGAAATGGAAAAACAAGTGGAATATGATATATTAATATTCACAAAACAACATTACACATGTAATTATAACAAATTTTTTGATAATACTTGATACAATGCATTGAAATGAAAAAACCCAAAAATCGGTTGCCTCACGTTAATTGTCATATCTTTGGTTCTATTTATCGCACAAGGGGATATTTAAACAGGAATACTCTAGGAAGACTCCTCTATGAGATCCATGAATAAAAATGGACATTTTTATGTGATAAATATTTTTTCATAAAACAAATGAATGGTTGAAATGTGAAAAAAACACATGTTTTTCGATAAAATTGCACATAGTTGTAAGCATAGGACGAGAACGAATGGATCGATTTGACTGCTATATGGCGCGTTGGAAAGCTATATCCTTCTTCTTTTCAACGCAGTTTGGAAAACAAAAATATCAATTCAGGAACGGTTTCTGTAAGGAAAGGTATGAGCACTTGAATAATCAAAATGACTTTTTTTCAAAAATTCAGTTTAAAAAAAAACCTGACGTGATGGAGAGTATCCGAAAGCGGTTCTGAAATCTCTGAACTCTCCTCTATCATAATATATAGGTCCGATTTCATGTGCAAAAAACTTTTTGGAATTTGTCGACTAGTGTTATGAGTTACGTGACAGACAAACATTATTATTATTTATAGTAATTGATCATAATAGCTGAATGACATAGATGAAGTAAAATGAATTTCAATAAATATATTTAATTAAACGAATTAAAATTCTTATAAAGTACAATGAAAACTAAATCGATGTTAGTTAACCATATATAGTAATAACACAACATGCCCAGGAGATAAAGTATGTATTACATTACAATTTATAATTACCCACATCAATTATGTAATTAAAAGCACGTAATTCTGTTATATATAAGTATATACATACATCGGCGGCGATTTATTATGTACATACATTCTTCATGCCTGTTATAGATATTATATTATTATAAGTATAATTAATCATTATGTTTGAAAAATGTCAAAATCAATTAGATTAATATTATTATGTTATAAATATACATTTATTTAATACTAGCGCATAAATAACTGGCATAATAACAGGTAAAATTCGTCAAAACCTTTCATTTGATACCCATGTTAAGATGGTTGTGAAGAAGAAGGTAATCCGCCATCTTGGGGCGTCCGTCATATTGGGTTTAGAATGACGTCACATAGCTTATCGTATTCTACTCATCAAACTCTTTCATTTGATACATATATCAAGAGCGTTGTTAGAAAAAGGTAATCCGCCATATTGAATTTAGAATAATATTAGATAATATACTCTATTGCATTGTCACCGGACTTATACACGTGTACAAATTTTCAAAACTCTAACTTAATTAGAATTAGTCGAAATTTGAATAACAATATTTTATCTTAACATACTAACACACTAACTTACTTTTAATTAGTAATAATAATAAACTAGTAGAAAAAAATGTATGCTGTTTTTTTGTACTTTTTGCTCAATAAATCAAAAGCGGTTGCAAATAGCCAAAGGATGTGCATACAAAAATGTTCATTAGTTAATTCTACATAACATCGTTAAACAAGACTTTTATATACATCTAACAGAAGAAATTACATAAGTTAACACTTTCTTTTTATATTACATTAGTTGTTGTGTTTGTTGTTTGAGATATTATATTCTAATTCTATTGTCTGATTTTATTTCAAACGTTTTTATTATAAATCGTTATAATAATTTTCCTGTTTAAAAAAATGTTGTTTTGTCAATGGCTTCTTATTCGTTTGATATTTCAACAGTTCAACACGTTTTATATAATTATTATACATATATAACGTTTTTTTTGAAGCCGGCACTAATTTTCTTAGTAAATATATTTCTACATATTATTCTTACACCGATTTTAAAATACATTATTATAATGTTATCGAGAGATAAGAGCGCGAGATCAAAACTTGTACGCGCTCGGTGATGCGTTAGCATGACGTGACGCTGACAAATAAATTGTGAGACGGAGTCTGGTACAGGCGAGCGTACAGAACACACAGTGATAAGGCAAGAAGAGACACTTAGAAGGACAGACGACAGGAAAGGTAGAAAATCCGGATCTGGAGGTCCGGCCGGATTTCGCCCAAGAGGGGATTTATTCTGTCGAAGTCTACGGAGGTGACTTGGCTAGGAAGTGGAGGTCCATCCTGGCCAACCTGGACAACAGGGAGACGTACTCCGCAAGATAAGTGGTCTACTCTTAAAGTTTTTTTAAGATCTATAAAGTGCGCTAATAGTCGCGTGTGCCGGGTGTACAGTGTACATTTACATCTCATTGTCAGTATACTGATTAGTATAACATGTTAAGGTTGCAACCAAACTTATGTATACATATATACTTAACTAAATAATTTACACGACGTTTAATAAATAAAAGAAATAATTGATTTTTGTATTACACTATATTCTAAGGATTAGTTCTTATTGAATTTAGATCTAAACATTTTATTTGATATATATTTTTATTTTATCCTTTTTTTTTGTTCTTTCTTTGTTTTCTATAATACCATATTTGTTTATAATAATTATATTCTAATTAAGCCGGTACTGTGTTATTTCTTTGTATCATACAACAACCAACGACGGGTTTTGTGATTTACCGTAGGAGTGTAAGGCATATAAAAATCACGTGGCGCCCTGTAAATAAGTTAATCTATTTAATAATACATATAATTGATTTTATTAAATTTTCAGATTGTTTTCCAAATTTTTATTTTTATTTTTTTTATTTTACCCACCCCCATCTTCACTGTAGCCGGCCGAGTAACGCCTTTTCTGAACGCGAGCCGAAATTTTGCGTTACACTTATTTTATACATCCATTTAATTGACAGTTGTAAGAATAAATACTATTTTCATAGTTAACTAGATTAACCAGAGATATTATTAAAATTATTTTTAAATAAAAACAGACACACCCACTGATGTCATTGAGATAATGGTCTTTCGTAATTCGGGTACCCTAAATACGTGTAATTCCGTTAAAATCTCGAGTTCGATTTTTTTCATGATCACTATACTTTATTATACAGTACATTTCATATGTAAGTAAATGTTAAAAGTAAAAATATACAGGTTCCATTTGAAAAGATTAGAATAATAACTTTGAAGTGGTACTATGATATCTAAACAAGAGCACCCTAACCTCCTACAATAAGGTTTAAGAACCTTTGAAGACGAAATTAAATAAGTTTAATTTCGTCTTCAAATTTGCGGCCGTGAATTGTTAAGTGGAATAATGTATTTTTTTTAAAATATTATTATTATTCCAGGGACCTGAACCTGAACTGGAACCCGAACCGTAAACCCGAAAAAACCCGTAGTTTTCATTAATCTGAACCCGAACCGAACCGCAATATTCCAAAGTCAACGAACCTGAATCCGAACCTTTTCATGAATAACCGATAACCGTATGTTTTTAAAAGGTTCAATACATGATTATTAATATTTTTATATTTTTCTCCAATGACTTTTAAAGTAGATTATAAAATATACTAATGCTGGAAATCTGATTGAATTTTATGATCTTATGTGACAATTGTGACTTATCAAGACAACGACTAAAATTTACATATTTTTTACATTCATTTTTAATTCTAGAACTGAATTACATTTCAATTTGCAAAAAAATCTTAAAAGTAGGAATTTCAATCATTAAAATTTTATTTTGTTTGTTGCCCTTTTTTACAATATTTTAATGGCTATTAGTGTTTTTTCCTTCTTCAGAAAATTTAAAAATTATAATTTTTTTCGAACAAAATAATTTTGTTTCAAATACAAACTTGAACCCGAACCCGAACCCTAAAAATATAACGGTTTTTTAATCCAAATAGTTTTTATCATGCTGAACTCGAACTCGAACCCGAACCATAAATAAATTCCGGTTCAAGTCCCTGATTACTTCTAAACCGAACATTAGATGGCACAAATATTTTATATATGAATAAACATTCCAAGAAAAGTGTTAAATATGCAAAAATATTCAGGACATTCCATGTAAAAAAAAGTTAAGCTTGCCACACTTTTTGTAACTTCCGGTATATTTGAAAATAATTTCTATGTATGCATTAGAAAGATTTTTTTATCTGTTACAATGTACGAGCTAGAGCTGGGCGCGTGAGTAATTTTTGCTCACGATCACGCACGCTCACGAATTCAATTTGTTTTCTCACGCCCGATCACGCACGGCGGGTCACGCTCGTGACCCGATTTAATCTAATTGTTGTAAATTAAATTTTGAAATGATGAAAATTAATGTTTTTACGTGCAATATATTGTGTAGTATATTTTATATTCATATTATTTTCTTCTAAATTACATTCTATACTCTATTTCATTTAAGAATGCAGTAGTTTCCGGGGTTTTGACGGTACAAATCGTGCATTTTACCGTCAAAAACCACGGCAACCACTGCATTCTTAAATGAAATAGAGTATAGTACAGTAATAACAAATAAAACAATAAGAAAATAAAACTACAATGCATTTTTAAATCTTTTTTTGGTGTTCTGATAAAGTTGGCAATATTGATTATGTGAAAGTGCTTCTAAAATTTATTTATTTTTCATACTATATTTTATAATGTCAAAATTCGTTTTAAAACATTATTATATTTATGCATTATTAGTTCAGATATTAAAAATTAGTTTATAAAAAAATTATCTTCAAAATATACTCACGGACTCACGCACGAGAAAAATGTACTCACGCACGTTTTTTTTAATTTGACTCACGATCACGCCCGTTCACGATTCAATATTTGAAAATCGCTCACGATCACGCGAGTCACGGCCGTGACCCGAAAAATTCACGGCCCGCGCTCAGCTCTAGTACGAGCTATCGAACTTCCACGCACTATTGCCTCATCGCGTGGGTAGTATATCGGATTATCGTATTATTGGATATATTTTTATCATTCTTCATCTTATGTTAGAATACCTCTTCCTTTAACGAGATAAGATTCTCTTCGTGTATCTCTTATGCTGTGTTTACACCAGAAAAGACAAAACAGTAATACAATGTTTTAAAATAAATTGGTATACATTTTGGTGCCATTTTGTCAAAAAAACACGGTTGGTGTTTTTTCTTTTTTGTGTAAACCCAGCATTAGCAAGGAAACATATATGTATGTAGGACTGGATTTAAAGGTTTGGAGGTCCTAGGTAACAAAGAAATAGAAGCCACTAGTTATATTTTTAAACCAAGATACATATTTATGTAAACAGAAATCGTAACACATTATTTAAATTATATAAATTATAAAAAATGCAGAAATAAAATTATTTACGATAAATACTTAAATACGCACTTAAGTCAAAATTTCAGATTTAAAGCAAATATCTAATTTAAAATATACATATGTGTTTGTGTATGTATATGGGGCATTCCACGCAAAAGCCATAAAATTTTTTTTTCGCTCAGTAGATATTCGGATTCCCTCGGCTGATCGTCGTGAGTTTATTATGTTTTCAATAATTAACATTTTTTAAACAGAACACAAATTATTTGTACTTTTTCTTCTCATTCGTTTTTATTAGGTAATTTAGGTATTGACAAGTTATTATTACAATAATAACTAATCGTGTTTGTACTTAATTAATTAAACTATATTTTTCAAAAATCCTAAACAATAATTCCGTAGTCTACGCGAGCGAAGCCACGTGGGCACTGCTAGTATTTATTAAAATTTAATTATATTATAGGTAGGTACTATCGTAAAATTTGGTCTTATATCTAACGAATCTAAACATAAAATTACAAATAATAAAATGATTTAATAGTCAGAGCACATAGTTTACTACGTTGTAAAATCTAACTATTATTATAAAAGTTTCAGTGCAAATGTTCACCCGTTTTTATATTCCACGTAGCAGAAAACACATGTTGAAAATTGCTATAATTTTCTAAAATAACTGATATCTATTTCCTGCAATTTCTTAAGCTATAATGTGCATATGCTTGGGTATTTTACTTCACTGTCACGATATAAAATCAGTATGGGGTACGGTTAATATAGTAATTCAATTTTATTATTAATTGTTTTGTAGAATCGATAAAATGTTCATTTTTAGGGTTCCGAAGAACCCCTATTAATATCGCTTTGTCGTCCGTCCGTCCGTCCTTTTCACTCAAAACTAAATAACTCGTAAACTATATAAGCTAGAAACTTGAAATTTTTACTGAACATGTAAAATTACACCCTCTAGTAAAATATGTACAAGTTTATTGAAAAAATAATTTTTCAGGGGGGGCAAAAAGGAGCTGAAGCTAAGTAAAAAAAAAAAATTATTTTTATACCAAGACATGTGCACGTTAAAATGTATAACCAAACAAGCGGAATTTGATTTTTTTTTATTTTTTTTTCTTAATCAAAAATGGTGCCTGTAGGGGGCTTTAAAGCAAATCCAAAAAACAAAAAAATTGTATACCAAGACGGGTGGCACGTCAAAATGTACGTCTCAATTAGTAGAATATGCCCATATTTTTTATTTTTTTTCTAACTCAAAAATGGCGCCTGTAGGGGGCTAAAAGCAGTATTTTATTCTGCCCCCACCCCTCTAACTTTGTAACTAGCGGCTCAAAAAATCTGAAAAAAATTTGGTAACGAGGTTTTGGTGGGACTACCAACGACAAATACTAAAGTCATTAATATAATTTTAAATTTTGGAATAATAGGGAGGGGTGTAAGAGAATTTAAAATTTTTATTTTCATATCTAGGCATGTGATATGTCAAAATGTACATCTCAATTCGTAGAACATGATCATATATTTTATTTTTTATCTAACTAAAAAATGGCGCCTGTAGGGGGCTAAAAGCAGTGTTTTATTTTGCCCCGCCCCCTCTATCTCTGTAACTACTGGCTCAAAAAATCTGAAAAAAATTTGGTAACGAGGCTTTGGTGGGACTACCAACGACAAATACTAAAGTCAACAATATAATTTTAAATTTTGGAATTATAGGGAGGGGCGTCATAAATTTTTTTTTTAATATCTAGGCATGCGGTATGTCAAAATATAGATCTCAATTAGTAGAACTTGACACTTTTTTATATTTTAACTTTAACTTAAAAATGCATCTGTAAGTGGTTCCAAACATTTCACGTAGTACGTACTTCGGAACCCTTATGGCATACACTCGTGTATGTCTTGCCCGAATTATTTTAAATTAAACAAACCGTGGGGTGGGGTGAGACCCTTTATGTCCACACAACCAACTTCCTAACAAGGTATGACTATCAATACTTGAATACTGATTATTTATTGTTTCCATACAATTTATGTGAATTTTTTTTTAATATGTTTATGAAAAATTTTAACGGTATTAGTATTAGTATTTTGTTCTAAATTCAAAAACAAATATATAGAGAATATCATAGAATCAATACCTCGATAAAAGTGCATATTAGCGTCTTTACAATACCGGATATACCAGCATCGCACCACAAGAATAAAGTTCAGAATGCATCATATCCAGGGCTCGACAAATCAGGTCACCCGGGTGCCAGTGGTTACTAGATTTGTTCACCTTATACTTGAAAATATATAAGCAAATCTTACAGCTCACTTTTCACCCACTTCTAATTGTTTTATAGATTTGAAACTTTGCAAACTTATGCAATTCTAGTGACAACCAGTATGGCTAAAAATAAGCCCAAGCGTGTTTTTTTAGTTTTTTTTTTTACTAGAATTTTTATCATATAATATCTCAAAATTCGCTGTATGATATGAAGGTATTATGAAAACATTTGAAACTAAAATATATATGTATAATTTGTCTGTCGAAACCGACAGAATCCAAGAAAGAAAGAATTTTATTTTTTAGTATGTTAATATCTTTGATAAATGTCTTTCCAAATTAATTAAATCCAAAAACAGGTGTTCCTTGCCACTCTATATTACCTGTTGACAATATTATCAATGGGACAACAATAGATTTATTTCAACCAAAAAATGCAATTGATAAGGTATTATTCTAGTAAATCAAAAACTTATTATGTATTTTTTAAAATCATTTGTAATTTCTAATAAAAACAAATATGATATTTCTTTACGTATAACCCGGCAGAAACCACGTAAACATTTATAACACTAATGACCACGTGGGGTGCTTGTAGCTCCCCATTTAAATTTTTTGTTTCCTTGATCATTTAACCTGAAATATAACTTTCTTTTAATCTGAACCAATAAAACAGTTGATACGATTCGAGGGTATGTTGTGAGAGAGAGAGAGACAGATGTTGTTTTTATGTTATTTTATTTTTAACAATAATAATAGTGTATACAATTTGTATAACTAGATATCGTGTATTAATATCTCGTAGTTAAGGGGTTGTCTGCATCTTGAGTTTGGAGGGATGTAGACTGACGTGTTGGACGGCGTCGGCGTCCAAGATGCGGTTGAGATAGCGACGGCGGGGGCGTCGGCGTGGTGAGCGGGTCAGGAGGGTAGACCTGGAGGTAGCGTCCGTGGCGAACTGAGCTGGCGACGTGTCCGGGACAAACCGGGCAGGCGGCGCACAGTGGGTCTAAATCACACTTTTTTGCGCGAAATTTCGCTTCAAGCCAATTTTCATCCAATTTTAATGAAGTCAATGGCATTTGAAAGGTAAATAGTTGTAGTTTCTGAAAATTACCCCAAGAATAGTCAATTCACCCTCTTAATTATTCTTTCATCCCCTTAAATCTGAAAAATCGATTAAACGATAAATTCATAAATTAATAAATCGAATAAGATAATATATTCTGCACAAATATAAATATTTATTTGTTAGTACTATTATATAGTATGTGTAAACATGTGTGAACATATTTAAATATATACAGGCTGAGTCATAAGTTCGTATTTATTCGATATCTCCTCTGTTAATAATTAGAGAAAATTTTTAATTTTGTACGATATTATAAGTAACAATAAACATCTAAACTTATATTAAAATATATAGTGTGACCCCGAAAAAGGTGTATCATTACAGGGTGAGTTGATAGTGCGTGTCTCTTCAATATATCTCCTCTCTTTTACAAGATACAGAAAAAATTCAAATTTTAGATAATATTACAAGTAAAAATGTACATTATAAGAATGTATTGAAATATACAGTGTGGCCCCGAAATAAGTTGTATCACAAATATAATGTATTTTTAAATGGGATGACCAATTTATTTCTACCTTATGTAACTATTGTTTAGAAGATCTATACAGTGGTACAATATTTTTTAAAAACATTGAGGGGAAGGGGTAAGATATATTTTTTTTCTTAGTTGACGTTTTCAAACATTATTTTGAAAAATCATTTTCGTTTTGGTGTGGCATTAGTTTAACCTAGACACCAATAGTAATCCATTAGAAATTTGTTTTATACAAGGTGCCCCTGAAAAAAACTTGAAATATTCAAAAATTATTTATTTATGTTTAATGAAGGGCTTCAAGGGCATTGGGAGGTCAATTTTAAAATAAACATATTTCATATTGCACAATTGTTGTTTAAACTAAACAAAACAATTTTTGTTTGATATTTTTAAAGGACCTTTTATATGTTTTTAATTCAATAGAGATTAAGAAGTTATTTCAAAAAAATTAATCTAAATCCTGCAAGTTTAGAGAAAAAATTTTTAAGACACGAAGTGTTTATTTTTAAGCATAACATTTTTTTCATTTCATGTAAATTTGTTTCATGTAATGTAAGTAATAAGCGTATATTTATTTATTTTAGGTGCAGGATTAACCTGCCGTGAAAAGTTGTAGTTTACCCAGTTTACCAAATATTACATATTTAATGACAAAAAATATTTTGTTCCATTAAAAAATAGTTTTGTAACATATAATTTTTGAATAATTGTAGTATTTTCAGGGGCACCTTGTATAAAACAAATTTCTAATGGATTACTATTGGTGTCTAGGTTAAACTAATGCCACACCAAAACGAAAATGATTTTTCAAAATAATGTTTGAAAACGTCAACTAAGAAAAAAATATATATCTTACCCCTTCCCCTCAATGTTTTTAAAAAATATTGTACCACTGTATAGATCTTCTAAACAATAGTTACATAAGGTAGAAATAAATTGGTCATCCCATTTAAAAATACATTATATTTGTGATACAACTTATTTCGGGGCCACACTGTATATTTCAATACATTCTTATAATGTACATTTTTACTTGTAATATTATCTAAAATTTGAATTTTTTCTGTATCTTGTAAAAGAGAGGAGATATATTGAAGAGACACGCACTATCAACTCACCCTGTAATGATACACCTTTTTCGGGGTCACACTATATATTTTAATATAAGTTTAGATGTTTATTGTTACTTATAATATCGTACAAAATTAAAAATTTTCTCTAATTATTAACAGAGGAGATATCGAATAAATACGAACTTATGACTCAGCCTGTATATATTTAAATATGTTCACACATGTTTACACATACTATATAATAGTACTAACAAATAAATATTTATATTTGTGCAGAATATATTATCTTATTCGATTTATTAATTTATGAATTTATCGTTTAATCGATTTTTCAGATTTAAGGGGATGAAAGAATAATTAAGAGGGTGAATTGACTATTCTTGGGGTAATTTTCAGAAACTACAACTATTTACCTTTCAAATGCCATTGACTTCATTAAAATTGGATGAAAATTGGCTTGAAGCGAAATTTCGCGCAAAAAAGTGTGATTTAGACCCACTGTGCGGCGTCCGTGGGTGGATCGTCGGTGGGTGCGACGGCGGAGGCGTCGACGTGTTGAGCGTCCGTGAGCGGGCCTGGAGGCGATGTCCGAGGGCGGACCTGGAGATAGCGTCCGAGGGCGGCGATGCTGGCGTCGGCGTCGTGGGAGACGGCAATAGCTGACCTGGTGGTGACTTCCGTCGGCGGCGTAGCCTGGTGTCGGAAACCCACCAGGAAAGTTTTATGGATATCAAAGTGACTCGCAATAAGTTGGTCGAGACCTCCCGAGGGAGTTCTCATTTGTTTTCAAAATACGTCCAGTATTTATACTAATATTTCGCGGCTTCACAAGAGCGCGCGGGGTGCAGGGGCGGTACGGCTGGTGACGTCACGATCGGTGTACGTACTGGTTCCAGGAAAAAGAGAAATCACCAGCTATGCTCAAGGTTCACATAAAGGGGCTGTGTTTGTGCATTCCAATACCCTTTTACACAACAAGTGTGTATAAGGAATTTTTTTATGATAGTACAATGTACAAAAATGCATCCGATTTTGAAATACTAAATATTTTTATGCAGAGTCGTATCACAGTAATTTAAAAAAAAAGAAAACTAAATCTTAAATATATAATAATAATATTAAAACATGGAATTTAGGTTTCTAAAGAGTCTGTAGCTAATGGATCAAAACATATTTTGCAAATATATTTAATATGCTTAAAACACATTTGTTGCAAAAACTTTTGGTTTTTATATATTTACTTTGTGGGCAAACAGTGCATCGAGATTTAGATGCAAACTGAATGGTTTTTTACTACTTTTACTCCACAATAATGTTGCAGCTTTCTTGTGTATTTCTTTTGGAAGAAGTGCTTACTTTGTACTAGAGACTTTTCGGTTTCTTAAAGATTGATTATTTATGAAACCATTTCAGAAGACATTTCTAATCTTTTCATTTTATTCTTATTAAAACCTAATTTTACTGTACTAAATGACTAATGTAAAAATTAGTGTTATTCCAGGAAGGTACTAAACATTTCTCACCTGTAACCAATCCCAGTTCAGAACAGCACGTGGTTATTTAGTAGTAGGGGTCTGATAGACCCCCACGTGGTTTCTGTCGGGTTAGAATTTAATCATAATTTGCAGTCGGTATACTTTCGTTAACCTACAAAAATAAATAATAAAATTTTGTTATATAAACTAAACATGACAGTCAAAAGCCTGAAACCTCGTGTTTCAGAAACTCCAGGTAATAAAACATTAAAAACAGCACATAAATATATAAATGGTGCCAATGAATAGCAGTAAAGGTTAGAAACTTAATACAAAATCTGTCTATGGGAAGATTTACACGCTAACCTCTCCGGACAATAATTGATTCTTTCCGCGGATAAAGGACAAAGGTTACGTGTACACTGGATTTGAACCAAAAGGAAATGTATGACAAAGCTATCGCGTTTGAAAAAAACCCGGAATACTTCCAGTTGTGTGATTGTATTGAAATCCAACCGAAATCTATAAATCGGATTTATTTCGAATAGAGACTGCATCAACAATCCTTTCCAGTGGCGTAACCAAAGGGGGGCCTGCCCCCCCCCCCCCCCCTCCTGCAATGTTGAAACCGATGAGGGGTCAGATTGTTATAACATGAAGTAAAATGTACCTATGTTATATATCCTGGTTACGCCACTGATCCCTTCCACAGTTTTGAGCCCGCATATATTTCAAAATCGGTTAATACCACTGGCTGCTCTAAAAACAACGGCATAACATCCATAGCACGGAAGTTGTGATCATAATTAATTTAAATAAATCAATATTACAACTGCCATTGATCAAATACAAATCCCCTAACCATAAAAATTGTAAGAGTTTAGACTTACACGTGTTTCAATAGCAATGCTATCATCATCAGAGTCCTAAAGACACTGATGATATTGCCATTGATATTTCCTTTCCATTTGTACTCTCTGTTTTTGTATAAATTATAAACTTTCCTTAAGAAGGTTGGGAAGTTACGTAAAACCAGTAGGAAATTGTTTTGACAAGAATTACACGTTTCGACATAATATTATTAAATAAACAATATAAGAAATATGAAAAATATGTGAAATGATGTATACATATTTGAAACTAATGCGTATATAATATGACAACAGTGCTGGCATTGTAAAATGATAAATACATGAGTCCAAGTGAGAAAGACACAGTTCGTGTTTTAAATTAATTTTTAGGTATCTATCATTTTGTTTATTTAATTTCTAGATTTTTATGTTGTTAAAGTTTGGAAATTCTAGCGAATTGGTTTATGGATTATAATAAGGAACCCGAATAAAGAATTTTTAAGAGTAAAAAAATTACAGAAAACAGATTTTTATAATTGCATGTCGCATAAAACTCGCCCTAAAAAAGACAGGATCCAAATTTTGGGGGAGTAAGAAATAGCCATTGCCCCGGTTGCGGCGCTACCGCATTCGTGGAATAACAACTAATCTGACAATTTGAATTTAGTTGCATTTGTTTACAAAACAACATGAATCAGTGACGTATTAATTAGTATTTAAAATTCAAATTTTGAGGGTTGATTTTACCACTTCAATAGCTGTACGTACAAAAAATAAATGTACCAAGTCTTATCAAAATTGGTGAGATAATACTCGATTAGCACCAAAATCAAATTTTCCTCAAAAATAATTCAAATCGGTGCATTTTTCAGTAGAAATCGTGAACGAGACACACACACAGACACACGCACAGCCACCATACGGAAAATAACTTTCCTTTACGTTTTGAAGGTAGTTGTAGAGGGGTTGTCAGAATATCTTTTTTTTTAAGAACATATTCTCTTTTTGAGCATTGATCTTTCTTTTTCTTTTTTTATATTGAAATATCATCTTTTGTTCTTTTTTTTAATGCAGCATATTTTGACTTAATCCTGGTTTATATATTAGTATTTGTAAATACGTAAACCCCATAAAAAGGTGTCCACAATTTCAATTTGAAACGTGCAATATTGAAGATAAAAATCAAAAACTCAAAAACTAAAAAGGACCTAAAAACGACATTTAGTTGTTATTTTTTTAGTTTTTTTTTCTGGAGAAAGAGCCCTGATTATCTCATATAAGTATATTAGTTTTCATCATCTTTCATATATCATAGAATTAAAAAAAATCCAAATATACCTGGGATCGATTTTAGGGGCTATTTTATATATTACCAGGGGTTGACTTTGACCAAGACAATTGCCTAGGGCCCGTAATTTCTGGAATCACGGATTTTCAAAAGAGGAAGCGAAAAAAAGTCTTCAGATATTAATGTAGACAATTAAAATTTGCTAAAAAAATTATTTTGGTTTTTTAACGGGGTCTGCAATGGGAACCTTGTCTAGGGCCCTATTTTTCCTTAGTCCGTCCAACACGCACATGACCGTTTTATTTTTTTAGATAAAAACGTTAACTGCAATAATCAAGCTACGTGGATTACACCTAGAAACGTCTTCAATAACGTATAAAATAATTGAGTTAATAACGGTGATGGTAACTAAGCAAATACAGAATATATTATCAAATGAATATTAAATTTGCAAATTCAAGACATTGTATTTGGATGAAATTTACATAATTTGAAATATAAATATCGCAATGGAAAATTTTAATGTGAAATCTGTACTACATATGTATATTATTGTATATATTAAACAAATATGTATGTATTTAAATATATATTTAGCAATTTAAGCTAATATCTTCATTTAATTAAATATGTACCTACCATGATCAGGGGTGGATCTAGAATTTTTATAGAAGGGGAGATAGGAGTAAAAACAATTAAAAAAATGTGTTTTAAATTTGTTTCTGTTTTTATAAAATTTATACAATCTGATATACATTATGCATAATAACAACTTAACTGTGTAAACGTCAGAATATATTGAAGACAAAAGAATATACAAGCTTTCGATTCACAGAATCATCGTCAGACTTTTAGAAGGAATAAAATTTGAGAAAGATAAATATAATATAATATAATAATTCATATAGAATTTTATTAAAAAACTTATAATTATGCTAAAAAATATTTTAAATATAAACATTAAAATATCTGCCTTGGGAACCACGGGACTTTCTTATACGTAATCCTAATAATGAATAGTATACGTGATTCTTATTTTATTAAAACATTTCTGACAAACTAACGAGATAGAATAAAATGAATAATATATAGGTAATATTATTTTCTCCATTATGTTACAAGTGATTTTTTTTAACGTAATAACTGAAAACGGATGTTTACTCTTGTAAATTTTTGAATTTTCGAATTATTTTTGAAATAAGAAAAAAATGTTTTAGATAAAAAATGTCGAATATGTTATTATCTATAATTTATTCCCCATACATTTTTCCAACATTTATGATTTAGCCAGAAAGAATTTTTTTATGTAATTATTTAGATTTACCTACACTGTTCACTCTCAGTATTACGTATAAGAAAGTCACATGACACTCATGGCAGATATTTTTCCTCTGTTATGAACCATTTGAATTATAATAAAAATTCTTTTTTTTTTCAAAAATTCGTTTTTACGAAAAAATCAATAGAACATCAATTATAGATAATGATATTTTTAACTTGACCATTTTTCTCTATTTCGCACTGTTTCAGAGTAATTCAAAAAATTCAAAAATCGACGTAGGTAAACATCCGTATCCGGCTGAAAGATCATTTTCAAAAATAGGACGTTTTCTTCCCAGAGAAAAATTAATCTTAAATATAAAATTTCACCCTTCTACGATTTGTCGTATTTGAGTTACAACGCTTACAGACCGACACACAGACATCATGGCGAAAATAGTCAACCTAACCTAACCTAACCTAACCGATTTGCATAGAGAACAAAAAGAAAATAAGAGCATACAGAAACATGGTTTATTGATTGGTCATTTAGATACACTTTTGTTTTCTGGCAGTGTTAACTGACTTAAGCCGGCCCCTGTAGTATAAGGGGCCCCTTATAAAAAAATTTAATGTATGTATTTCAGGGTTGGCTCCCCACTGGGTTGTGTTTTGGGTTTTTTTGGGCAAACAACTTTAAAAAAAACCCGCCGGGTTTTTTTCTTTTTTAGTCATATTTAAAGGAAATATAATATTTTATAAGGAAATTAAAGAAATACAATCATTTCAGACCATTTATTAACTAATATAATTGAAACATTGATTCAAAATTCTGATTTTTAAAATAATAATTCAATTTAAAAAAAAATATTCTCTATACCGTGTGTTCCAGACCACCCGTCCACTATGTTTTACGCCTAAACTATTGAAGATAGAGTTTTATGATAAAAAATTTACTGTATATATCGACCCTAAAGAATTTCAGGAAAATATTTTCAACCTCCTAAAACTCCCCCGTTCGAGGGGTACATGCCCGTTTCTCAGCAAAATCAAATAGAACGGTATATCCAAAAGTAGATAATTTTGAAGATCATAAAAAAGTAAGAAACTTTTGTAAAAAAAAATTTTTCATACATTCAATTGTTTAGAAAATATGGCGACATGATCCTAACTTTTAGGGTTTTACTAAAATTGCTCTAGTTTCGTTAAATATTAATGAAATTTTATTTTTAAAATTTGTTTTGTAAGTAGAAATAACGAACTTTCTAATGATGTATGATTATTTGAGATTTGGATAATTTAAAGTGTCGTACGCAGGGTTGCCAGATTTCTCAATTGCTCTGGCGGGACATAGTCACCGGGGGGGGGGGGGGGGGGAGGGGTAGTAATTTTAGATTGCAGAAAAATTCATTTTTTATTTTTTACAATACAAATAAATTCATACATAATATATAAACATATTATCACAGTTATAAACACGTTAACATAAATAATAAAACATAAATACATATTGTGGTGAGTTAATTTCATCAAGATGAATTAAAAAAATCACAATGAGTTAGTAAACGCAAATTTTTAATGTTTAATACGCATGCTGTTCATTATTGCAGAAAATTTTGGAAACAGATAATTACAGATACTACAATTGTTAAATTGTACTTTTTATGAGATTTTTTGAAATTATACTGTACGTTTTATTAGAAGGATTTATTGTACACAGTTTTATGACTGGGCAGTGCAAATTTATGATTCTACCTAATATATAATAAAATGTTTGCCAAATGTATATTTCGTTTGATAATTTTAAGATGTAAAAAACATCTGTGTTTTATGGACGTCTGAGTTATGACAAAAAATTCAAAATAAAGATTTGCGTTCGCTCAGCCGGTCAATCGCATGCGTACTAGAATCATTACGGTGTCGAATGATGTTTAAGCGGGACATTTGAATTTTTGAGCGGGACGCGGGACAAGCTATCCTGTAGCGGGACTGTCCCGCTCCAGGCGGGACGTCTGGCAACCCTGGTCGTACGCGACATATCAAAAATTCAAAACTTCAATTGGGGATAATTCAAAAATTTAAAATGGAATGGTATATCAATTAGTACTTTATCTTAAAAAATATATTTAAATTAACAACTTTTGTTAAGAAAATTATAATTTAAAAAAAAAAAAAAAAAATATAATTTTAAATTTAAAATTTTTATAACAAAAGTTTTTAATTTAAATATATTTTTTAAGATAAAGTCCTAATTGATATACCATTCCATTTAAAAATTTTGAATTATATCCCAATTGAAGTTTTTAATTTTTGATATGTCGCGTATGACACTTTAAATTATCCAAATCTCAAATAATCATACATAAATGAAAGTTCGTTATTTCTACTTACAAAACAAATTTTAAAAATAAAATTTCATTAATATTAACGAAACTAGAGCAATTTTAGTAAAACCCTAAAAGTTAGGATCATGTCGCCATATTTTCTAAACAATTGAATGTATGAAAGAAAATTTTCTACAAAAGTTTCTTACTTTTTTATGATCTTTAAAATTATCTACTTTTGGATATACCGTTCCATTTGATTTTGCTGAGAAACGGGCATGTACCCCTCAAACTACCCCCCAAGGAGGAGTTTTAGGGGGTTGAAAACATTTTCCTGAAATTCTTTAGGTTCGATATATATAGTAAATTTTTTATCATAAAAATGTATCTTCAATAGTTTGGGCGTAAAACATAGTGGACGGGTGGTCTGGAACACCCGGTATAATACATAGTTAATTATTATATCAAAGATAAATTGGCACTACCAATCTTCTGGTTCTGTTCTTAAATATCTATATATTTTAACTAAGTCTAAGGCTTTATCAAAACCAAGTCTATTCCGAATTTTGGTCCAAATCAAACCATATGTGGAAAATATTCTTTCAATTGACGCTGAGCTTGCCGGACAGTTATGAATAGATATGAAAAAATCACAAAAATTTATGGGTAATTTGGAAGTTTTCTCATTTTTGGTTTTCATTATTTTCCACTTTGTCTGTTTTTAGATTCGTCCTTGATGCAGTGAAATGGGTAATTTTTTTATTCAAAATATTTATATTTGCCGTGATATGTATTTTTATGCAAGACATTACATGTATTTACACGAAATTTTGCTATCTGACGTTTAATTTGAAATTTTCGACACTCGGTTTTTGTTTTTGGATTTCTTAGAATTTCGTCGCTGTGATTGGTCAAAAATTGACATTTCGTATGAATTTTAAACACTCCACGTGGACTTCATATTTGCCTGTCATAAACAGCTGTTTTTTATTTGAAATACGTCAGGGGCGTGTACAGAAATGTGTCAAATTGGTACATTCCAATTAAATTGTTTATAAATGAAAATTTTAACCAAAATTGGTTAGTTTATTGATATAATTAGCATAATAATTTATATTTAATAAGAATTACGTCAGGAGCGTGGTTACAAGAACATTTTTATTGTTTTTTTTTTTGATATAATTGTATTAAAATGAAAAAGTTATATTAGTCATTGGGGATTGATGTAATTTGCCCAAAAATTAATATTTATTAACAATTAAATCAGGTGCGGCGTAGTAAAAAATATATTAAATTGTTATTTTTTAAGAGTTGTATAATAAACAATTTTGAAAATCATTTGATAGTTCAAATATGTAATGTATCAAACAATTTATACTAAATAATTATAAAGACAGGGGTGGAGTATTAAGGGGAAACACTTATGAGATATGTTGAAAAATTAATTTTTTTGCGATTTTTAAATTTATTTAATTAATTCTTTTAGTATTGTCAGTGGCATCGCATTATAAAATATTTAAAATTGCTATTTTTAATCGTGACGAAAAAAAATTGATTTGATTGAAATTGAACAAAAGTTAAAAACTTAAGAAATTTATAAAAATAATAAATAAGTCAAAATCAGGAGTGTGGTCTTGAAAATTGCTTCAACGCATTCTTTGAATATGTTGTATGCAAAAACATATGGAAATTGATATTCACAATGATTTTTTGGTAATTTCTTAAAGGTATTATCAAAATTAATGGTAAAGGTATAAATTACGATGTATACGAGGGTCGCAGCCGAAGGCTGAGACCCGAGTACGTCTGAGGTTAGGGTGATTTGTACATGTAAATAATAACATTACTGGAAATGTAATAATGATAAATTATTATCACTCACAGCCAAATTCAAGAATTATTTACTTATCAGCATTTAAAACAATTACAGTGAAATATTTTATGAAAATTTGATAAGACAAAAGTTAATATAAAAAAATAATTTATATTTTATCAATCAAATGTGATGCGATAAGGGGTTGGGGCGCGAAGCGCCCAGGGGCAAAGTCCCTAGTTATAATAATTATAACAAGTAGAAAGTGCCTATCCATATAAATTAAAAACACATACATATCAGAGCTCTTTAACCCTCCGTTGTGTGAAATGGCCTACGCAGGCCATTTCGACTTTCAAAGGTATATATCTTTTTTTTTCGTTATCTTATCCAAAAAAGGCAATAATATACCATCACATTCTACGAACTGAAGAGATTTTGAATTTTATGACCATATCCGGCTATCAAGTAAAAAAAAAAACTGTTTTTACTCAAAAACTTAATATGTGAGGGTAAATGGTCTACGCAGGCCACAGGTATTATTATGATTGGCATTGTTTGTATTTTTTTAATTTTTTTATAGGTTTTCTCTGTATAAACTGTATAACTAGTTTTTGTTTTGTTTTTTAGTTTGAATTAGATATTTATTGAGTGCGGACGTAAAGTAGAAATTTTTGAATATTATTATTGGCATTGTTTGAATTTTTTGGAGTTTCATTATTGTTTGGTTTGCAACGCATATTAAATAAATATTTTTTAGATGCTATAAGTGTTTTACATTGTTTTACCCCTGTAACTAGTAGAAAAAAAATATGAATTTTTTTTTTTTTTTTTTTAATTTGTTTTTTTTATATTCATAGTCACATACAACATTTTTTTATATAGACGACATAAAAACCTGTTTACACACACTATTTGCACACCATCCTTTAACTAAAACACGTTTTAATAGCCTTTTCTCATATGTGGCCTGGCCAGGCCATTTCACACAACGAAGGGTACAAAAACTTTCACACAACGGAGGGTTAAATAAAAACATAGAATATGTAAAAACAAAATTATTAAATTTTGCACAACAATTAGCAAACAAATTTTAAAGGTATGGTAACTATAACCAGTAAATAATATACATACAAATGAATTTAAACAATTAAGATTCAAATAAAAAATTTTGCGTTCGTAAAATCTAAACATATTATTTAATTCAAAATAATATAAATAAAATAAAAATAATATTAAAATTGCTAACGTAACTCTGCCTGCCGCCATTCATAATTCTAAGTAGTAGAAAATATTTATTTTTATTGAATATTACTATATAACAAAAATGTAAATAATATATTATACCTTATGTGTATGTTACTAAATAAAACCCAAAAAACCCGGTAATAAAACCCAATAAAACCCGGTGGGCTGGGCTTTTTTTAAAAAACCTGGGTTTTTGCCAACCCTGATGTATTTACATTTTCGAAAAAAAAATTAAAAAATTTAAGAAAAATGTGAAGGTTTTCAAATTTTAATTATTTATATTTTTTATAAACAAATAAAACTACCTACACCATTAAATATTTTTTTTTTTAAATGAGGACGTTTTAGTGTTTTTTAAATCGATTTAATTAAAAAGAATGTAAACAGTATTGTATAAAATAAACTTTTTATAATTGGGTTTTATTCCGCATTTGACGTTTGAACTTGAGCTGGGCGCGGGCCGTGAATTTTTCGGGTCACGGCCGTGACCCGACGTGACGTGAGCGATTTTCAAATATTGGATCGTGAGCGGATGTGATCGTGAGTCAAAATAAAACAATCGGGCGTGACCAGGCATGAGTACATTTTTGTCGTGCGTCAGTCCGTGAGTATATGTATGTATATTTTGATATTTCTTTAATTTCTGATCTCATGCATATATCGTCGCATGACACGAAAAGTATTAGAGCTGCAGCTTGACCATATATTTTCGACTTAACCGGCAAGATCGAGATAACTCTTTCTGTCCCATACTAATCGAAAGTACATTAGTTGACAATACTTTGGACAAAAATTACCCAAAATTACTGCGTCGGAACACATCCAAATGGGGCTTCACAGTACGCGACACTCACGCGACGTTTTAAACGCTTTTTCCACTGATCTATTTATGAAATTTGAAATCTTTTGTAATATACTCATTAGGCATACATCAGGCTTCAAGAATATATAAACATATATATAAAAAATGTTGTTTAAAACTAAAAAAATGGGACTTAAAGGATGATTTCTGGAATTTTTGGGGGATTTTTTATAGACAATTTTAGTTATTAGTTACTATTCTGTGAAAAGTATGAACCTTATACAAAAATGTTTCAAATAAAAGTTGTAGAACATACATTCCTGAACAAAACAAGTGGTTGCTCATTTATATGCGACTAAAATTGTCGTACTTAGAGTAAATTATAGCAAACCGTACAAAACATTTAATTGACAAATATTTTCAAATTTTTATTAAAAAATCATATAAACTTACACCCATTAATAATATCAAATAAAATATAATATTTACGAGATATGTAAGGTTTTATAGTACATTGACAAGGTGTAACTAGGACACAAAGCTTACCAAAATTACTTCATGTATCAACCCCTAAAATCGAAAAACCACCCCCAAAACATTACTCACCACTAGTTTCAGGTAATTATCTCGATAGTGACCACCGATGGGAGAAATTTTTACTAAACTTAATTTATAGAGAAGGAAATTTTAGATAATAATCGGTAATTATATTTTACATTTATGCATTAAGTAAAGCAGAATAAATATATTTACGTATTGCATTAACACCTTAACCTTACATTCACGACAGAATAAGCAAGCCCATGTTATATAATATGTGTAAGCCCATGTTATATAATATATTCGAATGTATATCAGTTGAGAATACTTCGGACAAAAATTACCCAAAATTACAGTGCTGGAACATAATATAATAGGGTCTTCAATGTACGCGACTCGCGTAAAATGTTTTAATCGCTTTTTCACTGACTTATTTAAGAAATTCGAAATCTATTGCAATGCACTCATTTGGCAGACATCAGGCTTCAAGAATAATAAACACATATATCAAATATTTTGTTAAAGTATGAAAATAAACACGCATTAGTTTTATTTGTGTGCAATTATATATAGCAATATATCAACCTAACTTCTATTAATCATCGAACTAAGAAAGTTTACCTAGCTGGTGGTTACGCCAATCGTCTTGTAACAAAAGAAATTACCAACACAGGTTCACAGGACTCGGTTATTTTATCTTCAAATCACACAGAAACAGATATACGGATTATGTTATATATAAATTACGTGTGCAATCAATATTCATTATTATTTGTAGTAGTACGATTTCCTGATAGAGATGTATTTTTTCTTTTAATATGTCACTACACAAAATCAATAAGACTACTTGTTATTTTAAAATTAAACTTAAGTTACACCTTGTCAATGTAAAAATAAGTTTTTCTAATAAAAATTTAAAATATTAAATGTTTTGTACGGTTTGTTGTAATTAATGAACTACCACTTGTTTTTTGATGTGTATATGTTCTACAATTTTTACTTGAAGCACTTTTTTAAAAGGTTCATACTTGTCACATATTAATAGTATCTTATAATTTAAATTGTCTATAAAAATCTTCCAAAAATAACATAATCGCGGAAAATCAGAAAAAATTTCTAATTTCATGTTTTTAATGTCATTTTCTTTATTTTAACAAAATATTTGATATATATGTTTATTATTCTTGAAGCCTGATGTCTGCCAAATGAGTGCATTGCAATAGATTTCGAATTTCTTAAATAAGTCAGTGAAAAAAGCGATTAAAACATTTTACGCGAGTCGCGTACATTGAAGACCCTATTATATTATGTTCCAGCACTGTAATTTTGGGTAATTTTTGTCCGAAGTATTCTCAACTGATATACATTCGAATATATTATATAACATGGGCTTGCTTATTCTGTCGTAAATGTAAGGTTAAGGTGTTAATGCAATACGTAAATATATTTATTCTGCTTTACTTAATGCATAAATGTAAAATATAATTACCGATTATTATCTAAAATTTCCTTCTCTATAAATTAAGTTTAGTAAAAATTTCTCCCATCAGTGGTCACTATCGAGATAATTACCTGAAACTAGTGGTGAGTAATGTTTTGGGGGTGGTTTTTCGATTTTAGGGGTTGATACATGAAGTAATTTTGGTAAGCTTTGTGTCCTAGTTACACCTTGTCAATGTACTATAAAACCTTACATATCTCGTAAATATTATATTTTATTTGATATTATTAATGGGTGTAAGTTTATATGATTTTTTAATAAAAATTTGAAAATATTTGTCAATTAAATGTTTTGTACGGTTTGCTATAATTTACTCTAAGTACGACAATTTTAGTCGCATATAAATGAGCAACCACTTGTTTTGTTCAGGAATGTATGTTCTACAACTTTTATTTGAAACATTTTTGTATAAGGTTCATACTTTTCACAGAATAGTAACTAATAACTAAAATTGTCTATAAAAAATCCCCCAAAAATTCCAGAAATCATCCTTTAAGTCCCATTTTTTTAGTTTTAAACAACATTTTTTATATATATGTTTATATATTCTTGAAGCCTGATGTATGCCTAATGAGTATATTACAAAAGATTTCAAATTTCATAAATAGATCAGTGGAAAAAGCGTTTAAAACGTCGCGTGAGTGTCGCGTACTGTGAAGCCCCATTTGGATGTGTTCCGACGCAGTAATTTTGGGTAATTTTTGTCCAAAGTATTGTCAACTAATGTACTTTCGATTAGTATGGGACAGAAAGAGTTATCTCGATCTTGCCGGTTACTCGCGTTCTAAGCGACTTTTACGGTTTGAGTTGCAGCACTATATCCTACCTCCAACTAATAAGATTTTTAATAATAGATTATCATAGATAACAGAATATCATAATATGATAATCTGTTAAATCGAATTTTTATATTAAACATTTTATTTATAATATATTATTGGGGTCACGAGCGTGACCCGCCGTGCGTGATCGGGCGTGAGTAAAAAATAGAATTCGTGAGCGGGCGTGATCGTGAATATTTTTTTGTAACCGTGAGTGAGCGGGCGTGACTACAATTTTTTCTCTCGTGAGCGTGCGTGATCGTGAGCAAAAATTACTCACGCGCCCAGCTCTAGTTTGAACCAACATCTTGTGGTCTTCTACAGATGTGAAGTGTCGAGTTCAGAAGGTGTAGACGTTTAAATAAATTTTTGTTGTTAATTATTTATAACAATTTTTATTTTAAAAAATTATTTAAATAATTGAAAAAAATTATTTTCGAATTTCTTATATCGAACTGTATAAAACTGCATAAAACTCGATTTATAGTGGTAATATTAACAAAAAAAATTTGAATAAGGAACTGAAAGGAAGGAGCAATTTTTTAACTAACTTGTTTTAGACATTACAGGTAGTACGAAGCTGAAAACCGTTATGAATTACCCTATAAAACTAAATATTTAAAAATCTTATAATTTTATTACATAACCTAAAAAAATAAAAAACAGAACCATTAGTACTTTTTTTATAACGATCAGTAGTAAATGGATTTTAATAAAATTTTGGGAGATGATATTCCTTATGATTATAAATATGTAAGTGTGCCACGTTCCAAATCAAAATTTTATTCGAAACCACTTAAAAAGACATTTAAAAATTTAAATTTACTTGTTGATAACTTGTAGACAACATATGGTAGAGAGACTTTTTTATGTATGTAGGTATTTAGCAATGACGCTAAAGATAATTCTATAAATGTTTTAAAAATCTAATTTTTTAGGTTTTTGTTTTTGAAAAATTTTCCCCGTATTGAAATAAAATAAGTTTGACTCAAAAACATTTTAAAATCTGATTTCGTAAAAATACCCCCCTTGTTCGGGGGGGCTCTATGCTAGGGGATCCCGAGGCACTACCTCGGTGGTAGTTACGGCCCTGGCTATCTCCCTAGGAAATTTTATCATGGTCTGTTTAGCAGTTTAGCCGTGAAAAGGTAGCAAACGGGCAGAGTTACTTTCGGATTTATTATATTAATGTAATATGATATGAACATTATTTCATTTAACAAGTGAATTTTCTGAGAACATTAAAAATTAATATCACGAATTTTAATAAAATTGAAAATTTTGTTTTTCGTGCCAACATTAAAAATACAAAGTTTACAATCTTATTTTGCGAACGAAACGTTTGTTGCGGCAACGGAATTTGCAAGTCTATTCACAACAACGCGACGCGATGCATTTATTTTATCAAAAGTCATTTGGTTTTTTTATACACGCGCTATTCGATGCTATCTGACACTAATTTTTGATATAGAATAGGTAATATTTTGATTAAAATTGTTGAAAATCTTATTTAAAATTGATATTTTATAATAAAATAGTAAATTAAAAGTTTAAAAAATACGAATTTTTATTTACTACGAAAATAAAATTAAAAATAAAATAAATTTTTTTAAACATCAGAAAACAAATTTGAGTAGGGGTGGGGAATCCTTAACATTCGCCATGTCAAATTTTCTTAGTCCGCCACTGAATAAGATAATTTCTTATAAATTAGGTATATTACCTACCTGTTCCGGTCTTCAAACAAGCGCGGTAGCGATTAAAACGCAATCGAACGCATTTTAAACCAGCGAATAAAAACACTGCAAAACCGCACTCTCGACAATTAACTGCCGCGCCGATCTGAACACGTACATGTGAGAGACTTTAATTTATTATTCATTATTAATCACTAACTACTAGTATGAATAAACGTAATCTCACATTTACCTCAAGTTCCAGAATAAACACATTATGCGACAGCAATTTATACAAGCTCTGGAATCCAACTTTAATAAAAAATTGATTACCTCTGATTTTTTTGTACAGTTCAATTCTTTAGTACTTAAGGAACATTTTAAGACAAAAAAGAAAAAAATCGCCTTGGCGCTTTTTTTAATAATTCATAAAATAAGAAATAAATAAACCGTATGCAGAATTATAACGCGAATTTTATTTAGCATTTATTGTTTATTAACTTTTTACTTTACAATTCTACAATATAAACAAAACTTTAAAATACAAAAATATTGGGATTCGAACTCGGGACTCTTAGTTTACAAGATTTGTTATAATTTTTTGTACATTTTAAAATATCAACCAAATGGCACTTTATATCGGAAAATAGAGATACAATAATTTGGTTTTATTGAGAGAATTCTAAAATATATTTGATAATATCGATCCGACAATTAGTACTCGAGTTATGAATTATTTTCAATTTTATTATTAGGTTTTTTTTCTTGTGGAGTCTCCAGCCTTTCAGGTATTCTTTCGATCTTCTTGAAACTTGGTAGAAAAATTGATCTTGTAAATACCTGAGTTAAATTCGTTAGTTAGCGGAATTCCTTTATGAATTTCAAAATGGCGGCCGTTCAAAATTGAAAATAGTTCATATCTCGGGTATTAATTATCGTATCGATAATATCAAATATGTTTTGGAATTCCTTTAATAAAAGCAAATTATTGTGTCTCTTGTGATTTTTCGATATAAAATACCGTTTGTTTTATATTTCAAAATTTACAAAAATTATAAAAGATCTTATAAACAATGGGTCCCGAGTTCGAATTACAATAATTTTTTATTTTTGTTGTTTATTTTGTAGAGTAAAAAGTTAATAAATAATAAATAATTTTAAAAAAATCGCGTTATGACATGCACACAATTTATGTTTTGCTTCCTCGCAATATAGAAGATACGAGAAGCTATGTGATCGTTTCAGATTGAGACAAAAAAAATGTTCTCCGATTTCAAAATTTTAAACACTTTTCGTTCCGTGTCTGTCTGTTTGTCCGTGTGTCCGTGTGTCCGTGTATCCGTGTGTCCCCTGAATCCTTGTCACACGCATAACTCATGAACCACTGAACCGATATTATTGAAACTTGGTCGGATGGTTGGGTTTGGTTTGAGGACGGTTTCATTTCAAAATCATCAAAATCGTGTGTAAGGGGAGGGGTGACACCCCAAAATATTTCTTTTTTCAAGATATCTCAAGAACGACACATGTTACGAGAAAATTTTATAGAATATTTTTTGTAGAGCATTAAATTTCCTATAATATGGGTCTACTACGTTTGTTGTAAAATATTCCCTTGCAATGATTTATCTCAATTTATTTTAAAAATTCGTGTTTTGTTTTTCTAAATTGATATTTGATTGGATATATTAAATGTCACTTTGACGTTTTAAATGTCATTTTGACATTCGCATAAATTTAGATTTAGATTGAAATTGTCAAAAAATTAAAAATATATGAAAAAATATTCAGGTGCGTTTTAAGAAAAATTTCGAACTAAGATTTTTTAGTAAAATTTGTATAAAAATTAAATGGTTAACCAATGCCAGAAAATTTATCTGAACACTATCGGTTTTAGTGAATTTAGCACGAGGAAGCACTGTGCATTTACTTGGCAGATGTTTTTTTCAAAAATCCCAAACAATAATACCGTAGTCCCCGCGAGCGAAACCGCGGGTACGGCTAGTATAGTATAAGAAAGTAAAAATTATCAGTGCCAAAGATGTAATGCATATTATATAACAAACTGTAAACCAAATACTGACCGACCTGAAACTTTTTATCGACACTGGACACATTTTCAGCGCTCTCGTATATTTCCGGTTAATAAACTGGCTGATCCAATAGTCTGACAGCAGACTACTGTTTAGAAAATCCACGTTATCCAATTTCTGCTGGCGTCTGGTATTTTGTAGCGTTTATTGTATTATAAAATAGTCGGATATACATTACACGAAATACGAGTTATCTATTTAATATTATTTGTCTTTATTTTACTATTACTTCTATCTTATTTCTTGTATTTACTTATAGTTCGGTAAAATTACACTTTTTGATGGAAATAATTAATAAAGTTTTAATATTTAAGATACTTTTGAATACTACAGAAACAAATACCACAAAAATTATTGTATTGAAAAAAACTTAAAGGTGAACAAGAGAGCTACAAAAATATTTGATACATTTTTCAATAAAATTCGCAATTTTGAAGTAATTGCAAAAAATATTTTTCACCTAATTATTTCCCTGCCAAACTACCCCGCACCTCATTTGTGCCAATTTTCTTTGATGAAAGTTTTTGTGTATTTTGTATTTTTGCTTCCTCGCAATATCAGAGATACGAGAAGCTTTATAATCGTTTTAGATTGAGACAAAAAAAATGTTCTCCGATTTCAAAATTTTAAATTGACCTTTCTGTGTCACGTCAAGACAAACACTTTTCGTTCCGTATCTGTCTGTCTGTTCGTGTATCAGTGTGTCTGTCCCCTGAATCCTTGTCACACGCATAACTCATGAACCACTTAACCGATATTTTTGAAACTTGGTCGGATGGTTGGATCTGGCTTGAGGACGGTCCCATTTCAAAAAATGAATCTAAATCGTGTGTAAGGGGGAGGGGTGACATCAATAATCGCATAATATTAAGAAAAAATTCAAATGGTTTTTAAAGGTAGAATAATACAAAAGTGGCTCACACCTCGTTCATATCTCATTAAAAATGACGATGATGAAGAATATAGAAGAAATTCCTCTTAAATTTGACACTTTACGGATCCAGATACAGATTTTGGATTCGACGAAGGTAATCAGGTCAAAAATAATAGTTGTAATGATTATTGTGTTTTTAGAGGAGAAAAAATGTATTAAATTAATTAAAATAAATTATGAGAATCGCTAATATACAGGTTGATTCAGCAATTTCATACCAAACTTGGACAGTAAATTGAGAAAAATATTTTAAGCAAAAAACATTATATGAACATGTGTCCAGAAAATTGAGAACCCATTGTGCTACAGTTATGAAATTTGTTACAGAGTTTATTATTAATAAGTGTTATCAATTTTCATTATCAACTAATAATAATTTAAACCAGGGCTGTATGGGGCCAGTGGGCTCATCGATTTTTATCTAATATTTTTTTGTTCTTTCATTTTTTACCTGAGTTGAGAACTTATATAAGATTGTATGACACAAAATACACAAAAATATACTTTGAAGCATGCAGAATTTTACTTAATACGGATGCTTCAAATTACAAAAAATAAATTTATATTTTTGTTCTAATGATAAAAAATAAGTTAGTTAAAATTGTTAATATAAATAATATTTATATTAACATTTTTTCTTAAGCTTTAAATTGGCCGCCTATAGAATGTCGACTTTATTATTTATGCATTATAAATGCATTTTTCGTAAATCGACCAATTTTGAGGGCTTGATTTTCGTAATATAAATTTTTATAATTTTTTTGACGAAAGAAGTATTTTAGGTATTTTGTTTGCATATTTTATTCGAGTGTCGTCGAATTTTATGAAATAATCGAAAATTCGTGTTACATTTGATGTAAGAAATATTTAAAATAGGTAAAAAATATTTAATAAACACATGTAATATTTCAAAAAAATGATTCCTTTTAATATCGAATTGGTTTCATGTCGTTTAGTTTTGCCAATTAAAAGTTACTGCTACTTTTGTCCAGCGTAGCAGGCGGCTGACGCAGCGCGAATTGGAACGTTAGTTAACAAATTACTGGTCGCTCAATTTCTATTGAAAAAACAAGTGTTATATATGTTTGTTTTGTAAAATTTTTTGTTCTTTCGTTTTTGTCATAAATTAAATTTCAAAAGTTATTATCAAAACACTGCATTTTTTCATGTAAATTGTTAAATAAAAAATTTAGCACCCACTTTCTAGCGGAGACATTTTGATATGTTAAACTACACACTTTTTCGAACACGTTCCAAAAGGAATCATCGATCGGAGAATTTTTCTGAAGTGAAAATCTAAAATGACTCCCCTATCTCGTATCATCAATATCGTGAGGATGCAATAATCAGGCGCGAGTTAAAAAAAATCGAATTTATATTTTCTAATACAATTGTATAAAAATTAAATTAAACCAATATTATGTATTAGTATTTATTAAATTTCACTGATAAATTAACCAACTTTGGTGAATTAAGCACGAGAAAGCACTGTGCATTTACTTGGCAGTGTATTTTTACTTGTATTATTTATTTTACATTTTTTTAGTTATTTTTTTGGATTCGAAATAATACGTAAATATGTAAAAAAATGTTGAGTTCAGTGTTTACTGCATACATTAATTTATCATTTAATGTAAAAAATATACAAACAAACATAAACGTGTATAAATAAGTACTAATATATGCATAGACACATCAACATCTGCTATAGTAACAGGCATATAACATTTACGGGGTAAATGTAGACATACATACCGGGACTCGGGTTTGACAGAAACAGCGGATCTAATTTTCAGTGGTTAGTTCGATAATTATACTGTTAAAACTGTACACGCGTTTGACGTCAGTAGGTTGTGGCGTGACCTACATATATGTAGGTACTAGGTACATATGTATGTAGATGAATATTACTACTTTTTAATTTAGGGTCGGTTAGATTAGAAGTTGGAAACCTTTTATGAATAAAGCATCTAATTTCTTCTGTATTATTCCCGTTTTTAGGGTTCCGAAGAAACCCTATTCATTTAATTTTTTCGTCCATCCTTTTCAGTCAAAGCAAAATATCTCGTAAAGTATATATGCTAGAAACTTAATTTTTTTACTGAACATGTAAAATGATGCCCTCTAGTAAAATATGTAAACAAAATTGAAAAAATAATTTTTCAGATGGGGCGTGAAGGGGCTAAAGCAAGACAAAACATATATTTTTTTATACCAAGGTATGTGGCACGTCAAAATGTATAACGAAACCAGTATAATTTGACCATTTTTTTTATTTTTTTCTAAATCAAAAATGGTGTCTGCAGGGGGCTTTAAAGCAAAAAAAAAATTGTATACCAAGACGTGTGGGGTGTCGAAATGTAGATCTCTATGTAGATCTCTAATGTGATCCTATTTTTATTTTTTTCTAACTCAAAAATGGCTCCAACATGGGGCTAAAAGCAGTTTTTTTTATCCCCCCCCCCTCATCTAACTCGGTAACTACTGGCTCCAAAAATCTGAAAAAATTGGTAACGAAGCTTTGGTGAGACTACCAATTGAAGTCAACAATATCATTTCAAATTTTGAGCGTCATAGAATTTTGTATTTTTATTTTCATATCTAGACATGTGGGGTGTCAAAATGTACATCTCAATTAGTAGAATATGACCCTATTTTTATATTTTTCCAACTCAAATATGCAACTGTGGTTCCAAACAGTCCAAGCAGTACGTACTTCGGAACCCTTATGACATACACCTGTTTATGTCTTGACCGAATTATTTCATAAACCGATGTTTCTAATGTTTTTTAAAGAGCCTTCATTTAAAGCCGTTAGTTGTAATTAACAGGGCCGTAACTACCACCGAGGCAGCCGGGGCAGGGCCCTGGGGCCCTCGCAGCGTAAAATTTGGAGCAAGTAAGTAAATAGGAAAAATTGTGTAAATTAGAAGCAAACTTTTTTTATCATAGCTAACAAACTGTAGTCTACTCCTTATTAATAAAAAAAAAAGGTCTTCAATTATTACTAATTATTTTTTACTAATATGAGTAGACTTCAGTTTGTTAGGTATAATCAAAAAAAAAAAAGGTCTTCAATTTTTCCTTTTGCATATTCTGAAGACCCCTCGGTCACAGAAGGAGACGAAAAATACCGTATATTATTATATTATACAGTATTCTGTGTTAAATAATCCCTGTCAAGAATAAAAAAAATGGGTGTGAATGTATCGGGATGCACAGTCAAGGGATTGAAGTAAATACGTTCCAAATCTAAGGTTGCATCGTTTGTAGCAATGGGGTTAAATAAAACTCAGACTCATTTGTTTGCGTGCCCTGTATCTCCTGACCTTCTCAACTACTGGTAATGGTATATTTTCCGATAGCTAATGAGATAATGCTATACGTTTAATATTGCATGCTGACTTTTTCGTGTGGTTTAGCCGACATTCCGAAAATTATTATTATTTTTTTATTAAATAAAGTTTTTCACTCACTAAAGGTTAAGTGTTTTTATTTGTACATGTACTTCGTAGATCTAATCGAGATCTATAACTTGAAATCAAAACCAGCGTATTAGCTTCTCTGAGTGTCGAGATATACTGATTTCAATTTACGCTAGCGCAAATAGACATTTTTTGTCCATAAGGATTTTTTTGCCAGCCTCTTCAAAAGCATCGAAAGATTCCCGTTTCTTTTCTATGAATGTGGTGAGTGATTCATAGAACCTGGAAACTACCTCTGAATCTGTGTCGACACCTTGTAAACATTTGAAAACTAGTATATTAAATTATTTTAGTATAGATACCTCTTCTAAACGATTAAGCCAATTTGTATGACCGATGAATGAAATTTTAAATAACATAACCTATCATGTCATTTATTCATTATTCTGTGGTTTGCAGACAACTATGGCTATCTTCATGTTAAACTAAACTAAATTATATATCCTACAGTCACAATCACCTAATCATATTTATATAGTGATATCATATGACTCATAATCTGTTATGATTGTGCCCGCCATATTCTTTTTCAGTGTACCTACTTTGTAAATATGCAGTGCTGTTGCAATGTCTCTTGTTTTTATTAAAGAAACTCCCTCAGGACTTTTTCAGAATCGCTGACGGTTAGACAATATCACACTTATATTGTTGCAGAGTGCAGGATAATGTTTACTTTATGCATGTTTTATCAACCAGACATGTTCAGATTATCTTAAAATGTCTTCAGTTATACAGGATGATTTACAACTAGTGTAAAAAGATTTAAGAGTAAATCAAGGATGCTATTGTACGCAAAAGCTTCATATGAACATGTATCTATCCGAAATTTTTTCGCGAAGAAGCTACAACCTTCCAAAAATTTTACCCCAAATTAGTGTTTATAGAGAACCCATTGTGATACAGTTATGAAATTTTATAACCGGTTTATTATTAATATGTGTTATCGATTTCCAGTATCATACAATAATAATTTAGATCGGGGGTGTATAGAGTCAGTGGACCAACCGATTTTTATCAAGTATTTTTTGTTCTTTAATTTTTTCCCGTGTAGAGTTCTTGTGGAAGATTATATGACATAAAATACTCAAAAATATACTTTGTCCATTTGCCATAGGATCAACCGTTTTCGAGAAATATCGATAAAAAAATTGAATATTGTATTTTTACTTAAGTAAAATCCGTATTAATACGGATGCTTCAAATTACACAAAATAAGTTTATGTTCTTGTTCTACGATAAAAAATTAGATAAAATGTTAATATAAATAATATACTTTTTAATACTTGTCATCATCGTTTATGAAAAGTTAGATAGTGAAAGTGCAATGGGCAGATGCGTAGGGGTGGATAAGGGACAGGCAGATGCACTCAAAGATGCAATTTTATTTTTGAAAATTGCCCGATTTTAGTATTGATGAATTTTGGAGGGATGGTAGGTTTTGATCTGTAGATGACCGAAAAACACAGGCAGACGCGTAGTGTGGGGGTTAAGGGGTGGGCAGACGCAAATGAAAGTGTTATCTTATTTTTTAATCTGGGTTTTTTTGTAATTTTTTTCATTAGTTCTTTGAAAAAAAATTGTTTGACCCCCAACTAACGTGAAAAGGAAAAGTTTAATTAATATGAAAATCTGAAAAATATTATACGTCTAAACAGTAAGCGCTGAAATTTTATTTATTATTTTTTACTTCCATGTTCCGAAGGAAATGGAAGTATTGTAATACCATCGAAAAATCGTATCCGAGAAAATGACAAATTCTGATTGTACTAACTTCAAAACGTAAAGAAAAGTTAATTTCCGCATGGCGGCTGTGCGTGCGTCTGTGTGTCTGTGTGTCTGTGCGGATGTAGAATTTTCTTTCGTTCACGATAACTACTGTAAAAATGCACCGATCTGAATTATTTTTGGGGAAAATATTTGTCTCAGTGAGTACTCCAGACCTATTGATTTTGGTGCTAATCGGATTAGGGGTTTTGGAAATAATCGAAATTTTGTAACGTTTTTCGTCTAAAAAGTTAATATTGCGAGTATTATTTCACTAATTTTGATAAGATTTGGTACATTTGCAGTTCAATTGAATCTAAGGGATATTTATTATTTGTACGTGCCTAAACAGCCATTAAAGGGGTGAAAAATACACTAAAATTTGAATTTTAAATACTAATATGTCATTAATTCATATTGCCTTGGAAACAAATACAACTAAATTCAAATTGTCAAATTAGTTTTTCTACGAATGTGAATTATGTTTTGGACATTAGAAAACTAATATTTATATACAAATGGCAAAAAAAGCTGTAACCGTCGTAAGTATACATGTTTTTTATGTATTACGAAATTTATATTCATAGTAGTAGATTATATTAATAAAATATTTTTCAAAAAATTTATATGTATTTAAAAATTATTTTAAAAGATAGAAAGAACATGGAAGTCATGTATGGTTCTCCATACCGATATTTATTATATTATTCTGTGTTATAAACAAAAAATAAAAAAATAAAACAGAACTCTTCGGGATTTGAACTCAAGATCATGGGACTTTGAGTTTTATAAATTTCAGCAAAACGGTACTTTGTATCAAAAAACTACAAGGGTCATATTATGTTCTTCTTATTCAGAGGATTCTAAAACATATTTGATATCATCGGTGCAATATTTATTACCGTTTAAAAAAACATTTGCAATTTTTAATAATAATGTTTAAGATTTATAATTTTATTTATTTATGCACGACCATTTTTGTTCATTAAATAGTTTTATATTTGAGAACCAACGGAAGTTTTACCACGCGCGCAAATTTTCTCATAATTTTAACCCCCATTTATACGACAACGGTGACTCTAATCATTAAATTTATGATAACACCTTTTGTTTAGAATCTAATAAATATTATTTTGTGTGTCTTCTATTTGTGTCGTCCGGGTAACCATTTGCGAGATAAAGAAGAAAAACTAAATCCGCGGAGATATTTTTGCCCCATAAAAAGGGGACCACACGAGTTTTTTAAATGTTGCCATATCTAGTTTTGTAGAGGAAGGTTTAACAACTATACCTATTTTCATGCTTCTATATAATAATAATAATATAAATATCTCTCTTAACGTCCGGGCCATTATACAGGCTGGGGCATTTAAAGTGTTACAGTTGATTATCTCAGAACCATCGCATATTTGAAAAAAATGTTGCGACCAAAAAATGTTTGGTTGTAAGGGGGTAATCGAATAGTAATATTTATTTGCTATTCTAATGCGGTGTTCACACCAAAGAAAACAAAACAGCAACACGGTGTTTGAAAACACGTCGTATTTAAAAATGCATAGGTTTTATTGCACTTTTGTCAAAAAGACACAATGTTGCTGTTTTGTTTTTTCGGTCTGAACACGGCATAACGTGGTCTTCAAGGATATTTGAAGGTCAACATCATTTTTTTAAATAGGAACCTATAGTTTTTATTAAGTAATCTTATTCTACGTGAAAAAACACGAATCTTTCAATGAAAACTTTTTTTTGAACAACCCAAGCTTTCCAAGATATCTAACAAAATAATTCGAGATTTTGAACTTTCAAGAATTTTTTACTCAGAAACCACAAACTTTAGAAAAAAAGTACACGATACACAAAATATTTATTTTGGTCTAAAGCGTAGAGAAATATTTGAAAAAATTTAAAAACTTTTTCTATTTATTTTATTTTAGCAGAAACAAAAAAAAAGTACGAAATGTTAAAAAAAATCTAGAATAATTCTCCAAGTTTCATTAGACAAAAATAAACATTTTTTGTATCTTGTACTTTTTTTCTAAAGTTTATGGTTTCTGAGTAAAAAATTCTTGAAAATTCAAAATCTCGAATTATTTTGTTAGATACCTTGGAAAGCTTGGTTTGTTCAAAAAAAAGTTTTCAATGAAAGATTCGTATTTTTTCACTTAAAATAAGATTACTAAATAAAAACTATAGGTTCCTATTTAAAAAAATGATGTTGACCTTCAAATATCCTTGAAGGCCACGTTAAAATAGCAAATAAATATTACTATTCGATTACCCCCTTACAACCAAACATTTTTTGGTTGAAACATTTTTTTCAAATATGCGATGGTTCTGAGATAATCAACTGTAACACTTTAAATGCCCCACCCTGTATATTACAACTATTTATATATAAATAGTTGTAATAATACATCTTTTTCTTAGTGTTTTTTGAAGAGCTGTATCTCTGTGAAAATTGGTCGTATCGAAATAAAAAAAAATCATTTTAAAGCTTCAAGTTTCTAGTTTTGAGATTTTTTAGTATAATTTTTTTTTGAGTTACGGTTATCGCGCGATCATAAGAAATAGTAGGACACAAAAAATTTTCCTATTTTTTTTTTTAATTTTAAGGGTCTGCGGGCTCGGGAAATTTTTTTTCAGTTAAACCAATGCATTGGTCAGTTAACTTATTTATTCAGCTTTAATTTTTTGGGTCTCTCTCAATTTTTTTTTGCCGAGATATCTGACATTAAATGAAAAATTATTCTTTTGTCTTTGATCATCAACAAATCAGCAACTAATGATTAAACAGTAAATGTAAGGGCAGTTTTAAAAACTTGAATACATTTTCTATAAGATCCTTTCATGACTTTATTAGAAAAATAATTTTTTACCCGCACCATTAGTTTGAAAAAGTACAAAAAAATGACTATTTATGGTCTTTTAGTAAATCTATTGTTACTTTACAAATATTGATGGGAAGACTAATGTTGCCAGGTATTTTTACAGCTGATTTTAACTCAAAAAAAATTATAGTAAAAAATCTCAAAACTAGAAACTTGAAGCTTTAAAATGAATTTTTTTTATTTGGATACGACCATTTTTCACAGAGATACAGCTCTTCAAAAAATACTAAAAAAAAAGTTGTAATTGTTCGTTCCTTTAATTTTTTGGATAAGTGTATTTGTATTTTGAATTGTATAAGTATTATTTATATCAAAATATATTAAATAATTCACATAAATCGTCAAAGGGTAAAGCGTGTTATTATTATTATTATAATAACAACATCTTAATCCGCGACTTGTGCGCCTCTTTGGCTAAATGCGAGCAAATTCCGTATTTATCATAAAGTGCTGTTAACTTTGCAGGTGTTTACTAAATAAACGGCGCTACGTGTGTGTGTGTGTGTGTGTGCGCGTGTGTGTGTATGTACGTGTGTGTGTGCGTGTGTGTGTATGTGCGTGTGTGTGTGTGTGTGTGTATGTGTGTGTGTGCGTGTGAGTGTGTGACAATCTTATCGCATGTAGAAGTGAGGTACAGCTTTGGCAAACAAAGCAGATAAACTGAAATGTCTTGCCTCCGCTTGCCTGAGCTTTAATTGTATAAATAGAGTTCGCTTATACATCGCTAGCATGCGAGCGAGCATTACCTACACGCGAAACTTGGCAATACATATAAGATGACATAAGCCCTCCCTCTCTCTGGGTGCACATTTTTAGGATTCCGTAAAAAACTAGGAACCCTTATAGTTCCTCTTTTTCCGTCCGTCCGTCTGTCTATATAAATGTTATATCAATTAAGATGAAATTTGGTATACGGACGTAGATTGATAACCTAAAAACAGAATGATTTTTGAAAAAATTTGGACCCCCTTCCCATAGACTGAAAAGTATATTCAATTTTTTTTAGATAGGTCTCCTAAAATGCAACATAAAATGTTAAATGGCCTTTTGGTTTTAACACTTCAGTCACGATACATTTTCCTTTTTATGGCGTTATCAGAACGTTCCCTCCTCTCTAGTTTCTAAACTATCGATTCAATAAATCTTAAAAAAGTCTAGAATGTAACTTTTAATTAGTACTTTCAATGAAAATTATAAAACGAACACATATACTGAACAGTGTACTCACATTTTTTTCCCACTTACCCAATTGAGTGTCTTTCGATAGGTCTTCTAAAATGTAATAGAAAATGTCAAATGACCTTTTAATTTTAACCCTTCAGTCACGATATATTTGCTTTTCAATTTCGTTGTCAGATCGCCCCCCCCCCCCCTCTAATTTAAAAACAATCGATGCAAAAATTCTGAAAAATTCCAGAATGTAGCTTTTAATAGTACTTTCACTGAAAATTATAACGAACACTGTAGCAATAATAAAGAAAAAAATTGAAATAACTTTTTTTTCATAAATCATAGTGAAAATGACTACGGAACCCTATCACGCACTTGGATGTTTTATTAATTCATATATAATTATATGAAATTCATAAATTCATAATTCATATATTATTCAAATATTACAACTTTTTATTCACATTCAATCAATCATTAAAACAATTTATTTAAAAAGTGGGTTTATGTACTATACCTAATGTACCTTGTTATAAGTTCGGCATTATTGAAAAACAACTACGAAAAATTAACATCAAATAAAATATTTCTTTCAAATATTAAAATCTCAGTTTCGGAATAAATATATTTGAAACTGCCATATTACCATATACATACATATGTATATAGATTTCATGAAATAAGATCTAGTCTAGTCATGTTAGGCTGTAACCTCGACATAATTCAAACCAAAATGATTTTTGGTACTAATATCGCTGATTATCCCCCTAATTATTTATCGTATATTTTATTTATACAAAGTACAAACCAAGTCGCCCACCACGTCTGTCTCTATGTATGTCTGTCTGTGCACGATTTTCGCAGTAACTACTGGACGGGTTTAATTACGGTTTTCATTAATAGTGTTTCACGAGGAAGGTTTAGGTGTATAATTTGTGTAAATTTCATCAAGTTAATACGTCACTGACGTATATCTTATTTTACATTTTATAAAAGTGGATTTTTGAACATGTCTCGATAAAGTACAAGACTTCCCGAGCTGTTTGTTGGATGCCGCCAAGGTAATAAACCCACCCTTGCCGGCCAAGGGACGTTTTATGGCCTCCGACACGGCTCGCCTTCACCAGCGTCTGGGAATAACCCAATTCACAAAAACCCAGTACTCAAAAATGCGTATATAAACTCGAAGTAATTCTGTAGAAATCAGTCTCCTTCGTGAAGACTCAACTGACGATCTAGGACCCAGGAGACTCGCTCCAAGTCTTAACTGACCATATCAGCCAATGTTGATAGACCACTGACTGGTTCAGACGTGATAGACCTATCGGGGGTTATAAACACGACTGTATGCCTGCAATCTTCATTGCGCCTCTGCAGCCAATAATCACCCATTGTGACATTTATCGGGGATTATTAATACGACTACAGGTCTGCAATCTTCATTGCGCCTCTGCAGCCAATAACCGCTCGCTGTGATATACCGAGTATTATTACACGACTGCAGGCCCGCATCTTCATTGCGCCTCTACAGTCAATAATCCCTTTTGATAGACCTAAAGCCTCTCTGGTGGGCCCCAATACCAGGGCTCGTTACACACCGACGGACGCTGCCAGCCCGGTCTGCCCAGGACACGTCACCTACGGAGGCCTCCAGACCTACTCAAGGACATCCTCGCCGTCGCCCCAATGCGATGCCCCGCCATCGCTCTCAATAATGACGCCTCCATCATCGCCACGACGCCCAAGCTTTCGCGTAAGCGACATTTTTTTGCGAAATTGAGTTATACATACACATCGATTCTGAAAGTCTCGTAAGTAACAAAGTTCTCTTTTCCGCTAAAAAATCTGTTCAAACTTTGAGTATCGTATAATCATTGTTTTTTGAAGTATCGTAACCGCCAGATAAAGAATCGTAACCACCAGTTAAAGTGTCGTAAGCACCAATATTTGCTTTACAAATTATCATTAACCGACTATATTGTATCGTAATGGCACATAAAATATTTTAAAATATCGTACCTGTTAATTGTGAATTCTATTATTGCTTGCTTATTTAGTAAATCAACTTTCAATTGAAAGTCCAATTTTGTAATGTAGGTATATGAAACATTGAAAGTTATAGTCAATATAATTTGCGTTTAAATTTTTGTATAGTAACGGAAAACAATCGCCGTGTTAGTAAGGTATAATTGAACTCTCGCAAAATACTCACGAATTCAGTCTTCGTATTAGATTACAAGCGTCTAAAAAAGGTTCAAACTATCTCCGGCTGTAGAACGACGGCTACCGCCATTCTCGATACTTGCTTTGGTAAATCAAATTGATATTATCCCAAGGATAATATGGTAAAATAAAGTTTGTCAAAGATAGGCATTTGAAAGCATGACAACAGTTCCCTAAAGACGTTATTCCTGATGTTAGCCCTACACATTTTTTTTCTTCGGCTTAGGTCACTAGTTTAACGCACCAGTAAGCATATATGTGATATTTGAATGGTTGGTCGGTTAGGAAGGATGTAGGTGGACTTGACGATGCTGCTACCTTCATGGCATGTTTTTACTTTAAAATGGTACAAACTAAGGGCCACACAACTCATAATACATCACCGAAATACGAAAACACGGTTGCATACATAAAAACACGAAATTGGTAATTTCTGTTCAAAACGAACACCCTTAACCCCTGCCGTTTTTTTTTTAGCAATTGTTATCAAAGTAATGCATGCGAGTTATTTTCAACAAAATCTGACTGTACCGTTAAATTAGCATTTTCAAAAAAATATTTTTTTTGTCAAATTTTCGAAATTTTGGGCACATTGCATGATCAGAAGATATTGACCGACTTCAAAAAAATGGTGACGTTATGCTTGTATTAATGAGTAGCACTTTTGCGCACTATTACGATTCGATCCGTGAAAATTTTCTAATTTCGACGCACCTAATTGTACGCCTCAAACTAAATAAAAAATTACGATAGCACGTTGTCACATGTGCCCAGACTTATTCAATATATGCTACAAAATGTAAAACATGTAATTTATTTATCTGTAAAATCCATTCATTAACTGAAATAACTAGCGAAAAGTGTTAATAACCAAATACAATTGTGTTGGGCAAAACCCAAAAGACAAAATGTGTAAATTTTTTTGTTACAGGATGAGGGTTAAGTTTGTTAGTCTGTGATTGTTGGACACATTTATTAAATTAATTGAAAATACTAACTCGCATTAAACTATTAATGTATCTATATAGTGATCGTGGTTACAAAGTATCATTATGTTAGTTTGTAACTGAAAATAGAGAACTCACTATTAACTATTCAATCGACAACTTTCTATCCCTCAAGTATACTTTTTTTACACCATGTAATATAGTATTTATAAAAAAAATCCACATTCATACAGATAAGCCAGATATGCAGACAAACTTTTTCCTCTGATTTTATTATTTTTATATGACCGTATATTTTCCATTGGATTCTATATTTTATATCAAATAAAAAAATAAATCTTCCTAGGTTTGTTTTACGCTTATAAAAACAAAAACCTTACGTTCTAGATGTTTTTACACACGTTATAGGAATTCTCTATTCTCCAAAACTCATTTGTGAAAAAAAAACATTTACTGCATTTTTAATGGGCGGTAAATATTAATAAATATAAAATATAAATACATAAATTATGGTATGAGTTTCACCAATAAATTGAAATATTCGGTTAATAGCAGCTTATATTTTTTTTATATTTACAATCAAACCGACTAAGTTCATGTTGGGCAAGCACATGATAATGTTCCGTAGCCATTCTCACTAACATTATCTACTAGATAGTACGTATCAAGAGCTATTTCATGTTGACGAAAGATGCAATCTCTTTAAAAGTGTTGTGACGACAAAATCGTCGTTACGGAAATATTGTGCCGAGCCTCGCTCAGTGGAGACGGGGTGGATTAAAATGTGGATAAACAATATAGAAATTACAGTAGCCATAAAAGTTTAAAAAAATTGATTTGGGCGCCACGTGGTCTTTAGCCAGAGGTACCACGAAACTCCGCTGATTTTGTTGACTTCTGTAGAGGGGAAGAATTTTAACGTACGGTTTTATAATTAACAACACAAACATATGAATAAAATACTTTATCCTTTTTCTCTTTTTCTTTAATAATAAACAAAAATTTAATTACGAAATAAAATGAAAATAATATAGTTGCAATGATTCTGCGGTAATAAATAAATTGTTGATATGCTGGATATGCTTATATCTATATATATCTTAAATTATTCTTAATACTAAGTTACAAATTTATCCTAATAAAAAAACAAACAAACAGTAGGATCAAAACTTTACACTATTGAAACGCACTGCACACGCCAATTCTAGCACATATAACTGACGGATTTAACACAAATTTTCGGTGATGCGGCTTTCGCGGTACTCACTCCGCGGCACTTAATTTTCCACGTGAACTTTGTTAAAACAAATACGCGAGTGATACGGCACTAATAAAGTAGCGGCTCTCCGTTCTACTCCTGATGTCCGGCGGGGCTGGACCTCCACTCCCCGTCGTCTAGGTTCCTTAGAAGGGTTTCTCCTTACACTTAAGTGAGTCTAGGTGGGCCTCCAATCCTAGACTCTTCAATTCCTTCCGGGCTCCCTCAACAATTGGATTACCACTGTTATATCGTGCAATACACTTGCACACGCTCTTATCGCCGCGTACTTGCGTCTACCGGTTCACGCGTACATCCCTGACTTGTAACGACGGGTGTACTTGCCGTTACGTCAAATCATAGTTTAAGGTCGAAAATCGCTCGCCGTACAATTATAAGAAATAAAATATATGCGTATGCAAATATTTCACGAAATAGGATGAAAATAATATAGAAATAATTTAATGAAATTTAAAAATGTGTAACAGGGGGGAACTATAAAAAAAAACCGTTACAAATCCCCCTCTTTCTCCCGCGCGAATTTCTCTCAGAAATTTGCTAGATGAGGTTTGAGGTCCGATACGTGCCATATACCCTTTGATCGACCTTCCTCGTCTGTTAGTTCGTAAGCGAGATTCGACACCTTCCGTCGAATCCGAAACGGGCCTACGAACTTTGGTGCTAGACCAGCAGCGAAATTACGGGTTGCATCTGACAAGACATAGTTCTTTTTCATAACTTCCTGTCCTACCTCGTATTCCACAGGTCGTCTACGCAAGTTGTAGGTCTTTTGGTTGCGGTCGTGGGCTTTTCGTAACTGTTCGGTCACGCGGTTGTACAGCCTGGTAAATAGCTCATTTCTTTCCTCCGTGTTGTCTCGTGTCATGTTTATCTCCGGTCTGACTTGTTGCCTCCCAAAGCTTTTACCGTCTAGCACGTGCTGCCTACCGAAGTTTACGAAGTACGGAGTTTCTTCCAGGACGTCGTGCTTCGCTGTTCTTAGAGCACAGCCTAGCTTTGCCAAGTTTTCGTCCCAGCGCTTATGATTTTCATCTTTTAGGTAAGAGCGGATCATCGTTTTAACGACGCGATTTACCCGCTCTACTGGGTTGGCTTGTGGGTGATAATTGGCCGTAAATAATGGCTGGACTCCATATTTCCGAAGGATAGCGGCAAATTCGGTACTTCGAAACTGCACTCCGTTATCGCAGATTACATATTGGGGCACTCCAAACAGTAGGAAAACATCTTCCTCCAATCTTTTAATGATGGGACGTGCTTTGGCTGTCCTCAAAGGAAACAGTAGTGGCATTTTACTAAAATAGTCCGCTACCACCAAGATATAACAATTACCTTGCGTAGATCGGGGCAGTGGTCCTATTAGATCAATACTAATCAATTGCCAAGGCTGCTTGATCTGAGGACGATTCCCCATCAGACCGGCGGGTGGTGCTTGGATCGGTTTTTGTTCCGTGCACCCCTGACAACTCCGAATATAGCGGGCCACATCGGCTCGCATCTTCGGCCAGTAATAATTTTGAGCCAGACGATGGTAAGATTTATTCACACCCAGGTGACCAGAGGTGGGCTCGTCGTGACCTTCATATAATGCTTCGGGCCTACTTTCCTTCGGGAGGACCTTCCTCCATCCACTATTTCCGACGCCTCCAGAGCCTCGTACCTTCTTGAACAAGTTTTCGTCTTCGATACGCCAGTTGGACATCTTACGTGGGAACTTTTGTGTTTTCTGATAAACCTTCGTATACCACTGATCCGTTGAGTTGTTTGGCGCATCGATAACGTCCACCGGTACACTTCTCGATAGAGCATCTGGGACCAGGTGATCTTTTCCTTTTCGGTGCACCACTGTGAAATTGTATTGCTGTAGTCTGACAGCCCATCTGGCCAATCGTCCTGCCGGATCCTTCAAGTTGTTTAACCATACCAAAGAATGGTGATCGGTTATTACGGTAAACTTCGACCCTTCGAGATACGGACGGAACTTCTCAATTGACCAAATGACTGCCAGACATTCTTTCTCGGTCGTTGAATAATTGCGCTCAGCTTTATTCATCGTTCGACTGGCGTAACCAATGACGTGCTCACCGTCGGGAAATTGTTGGGAAAGAACCGCCCCCAGTCCATAGTCACTGGCGTCTGTTTGTAACACAAACGGGAGGTCAAAGTCTGGGCAAGTCAAAATCGGTGCCGAGATCAGCGCGTTCTTGAGATCCCTCAACGCCTTGTCACATGTTTCTGTCCAGGACCATCGTTGGGCTTTCTTCAACAACTCCGTCAGTGGTGCGATGGTTGTGGAAAAGTTTGGTATAAATCGTCTATACCAGCTTGCCATTCCGATGATGCGGCGTACTTCGGCCACATTCTTAGGAGGAAGAATATTTACAATGGCCGACACCTTGTCTGGATCGACATGCAGGCCGTTCTGGTCGACTACGTATCCCAAGTACTTGAGTTCTGGTCTACAGAACTGACATTTTTCCGCACTTAGTGACAGATTGGCTTTTAGTAACCTGGAGAAGACTCTTCGTAAAACGTCTAGATGTTGTTCGAACGTCTGCGTACTTATGATGATATCATCCAAGTAAACGAACACGAACGGTTCCAACTCCGGCCCTAAAACACGGTCTATCAAACGCTGCCACGTAGCCGGAGAGTTGTGAAGACCAAACGGCATACGGCAAAACTGGAATAAGCCTCTCCCGGGAACAGTAAATGCTGTCTTGTCTCGGCTATCTTTCGCCACCGGAATCTGCCAGTAGGCTGATTTGAGGTCGAGAGACGATAGATATCTGGCGTCCCTTAGTCGATCTAAGATGGCAGATATGTACGGGAGGGGATAGGCATCCCTTTTCGTCACTTGGTTGACCTTTCGGTAGTCGACACAGAACCTGTACGATCCATCCTTCTTTTTGGCCAGAATTATCGGTGAGGACCAGGCACTAGTAGAAGGTTCAATTATGCCTTCTTTTAGCATGGTGTCTACTTCTGTGTTAATGTACCGCAGGATGTTCGGCGATACAGGGTAATACCGTTGTTTGATTGGGTTACCCTCTGCAAGCACTTCATGTTCTACCAGGTGAGTACATCCTAATTTCGGCATCTTCTTAAAGTAACTGGCGGTAGTTTCTAATAACTGTTGGCTTTGTTCTGTTGTTAGGTTGGATCGAAGGGTTTCGTCATTCGGCCCGTGGATGGCATTCACCGGACTCTTAGAGAAAAACCATTTTCCCGTTCGGACATTTGGCACTATTTCCATCGACTTCCAGAAGTCTAGGCCCAGTATGAGAGGGTAGCTGACTCGAGGGACCACCAGCAGCTTCACCACTCTCACACGACCCTCTAGCTGGATCGGAACTTCCATAATACCCACGCATTCCAGTTCTTGTCCGTTCGCCACGGTGCAGGACAAATGTTTCGATCTCTGGATGGGTAAACCTAGCTCTCGTAATAGTCTCCATCCATCCTCACCCACGATTGATCGGGAAGCCCCCGAATCCAACAAGCCACAAATTCTTTTTCCCAAAATGTTCACTTCCAAGAACGGTCTCTCATCGTCATCCCTGCGTGACAAGATATACGCTAACTTCGTGGAGGTTTTAGAGTCGGTCACTGGTTCGATTCGCTTAGGTGGTCGGTGACCTCTTCCAACCTTAGCGATTAGTTTTTTGGACGGCAACGTGGACATTGGTATCTTGCAATGTTCGGAGTTCCGCAACCATTACAAAAGTTACGTCTACGCGAGGAACACGAGCGGAAATTGTGGCCCTGTCCTCCACAATTCCAGCAAGAAAATGTATTCGAAGACCCCGGTGTTCTTGCCTCCTCCGACGTCGATGCTTCCACTGGTGCTGCTCGATGTGATCTCTTCGTCTGGTATGCGAGATCGGGTTCTAGCGAATTGACATTGGAGCTGGTGGGTGGAACAAAAGAGTCAACCGTATGGCGACTGTTTTCCAACCTTCGCGCTAATTGAGCTAATTGATTTATTGAAGTTATTTCAACCAAGCTTAACCGATCTTGAAACCAAGGAGAGATATTCTTCAGCAGGATTCGTAGCTTGACAGACTCTGATAGTTCCAAATCGAGACGACCGAAAAGATTTGACATAACGGCAAGGTAAATACCGACCGGCTCGTCCCTACCCTGCGTTCGACGTTTTATTTCTTCAAACAACTTATCATGGTAGTCTGGTGGTTGAAATTGTTCTCGTAATCGGATACATAGTTGTGGCCAGGAATTGACGTGCCTACGCATTGCTCTGAACCAGATCAACGCCTGTCCTTCAAATAGGTCTATGGCGGAGTCCCATAGCTGAGCCTCATCCACATGGCGGGCCACACGGAGCTCTTCAACTCTTTCCAAAAAGGCATTAACGCTCATCTCTCTGGACTCGCCATTGAATTTCAGATTCCACTGGGAGACTGGAATCGATCTAACATTGGGAGACGGAACCATCTGGGAGTACCGAGGAACCCGTGCGTCATCGGCCCTTGTGTCCAATAGCGAACTATTCCTTACTTCGTCATTTATATTCATTACCGTAAGATCTATCGGAATATCATCCATATTTCTTGGTGGTTGAACGAAGTCGTCGTCCCTGTCGTTCGCATCGCTCGCTACTTTATCTTCCAAGTCGGCACTAATTGTCATTATTTTACTCAAAAGTCGCGACCGCACTTCCCCCGCACCTTCGTCACTTAAGTCGAACCTGTTCAACCTCTCAAACACATGTGCCAGCTTAGTTTGTATTTTTTTATATTCACCGTCACTAGGTTGTCCCGTGAAATTGTTAACCAAGTGAACAATCTCTTCGACTTTTTGTTCACAGCAGTCTTTCTCTGATGCTAACGTAAATTTATAGGTAGGGTTATTTACGGATCTACCCTCGCGTTCCGATTTCAACACCTGACGCAGGCATTTGCGCATCTCATCACAAGTGCCTATGTCCATGTAACCTCGAATACAAAGTTCGTACTTCAGCTCATCTTGGGCTAACCTGTTGATGTCCATTTTGAACGACATGGTGCTAAATAAATACCGCAGTGAACGTGTTAATTACCGATACACAATTTAAATGCACTTAATATACACATACAAAAAAATTCTTAAACCTACAAAATGAATCCTTAATGACATATACAATATAAAATTATCTATAAGGTAAACCATTAACAATTACCTTATTTGCGAAATGTCAAAATGCAACAAAAAAAATCAACCAAAAAAAAAAAATCAATCAAAAAAAAATCAATAAAAAAAAGTCAATCAAAAAAAAAAATTTTCAGAATTTAAACCTTACAACGAACCAACAATCGATCTAATTACTTGCCATCATATTTTCTAAGACAATAGAAAAATAAAGTTTCGTAAAAATTTTGCCCAATTCCCCTACAAAAAAAGTCAACAAACCAGTAAACAAAATAAAACAAAATTGTACAAAAAATTTTAATAATTTATAATATAAAATTAATTCACAATTTACTACTACGGCTCTGGCTTTCATGAAATCGAAATAAAATAAATATTTCTACAATTAAATTAATATAAACAGTAATTGAAAAATAAATTGAAAATCAATTATTGTAAGTACATACATTAAAATTTATTACCATATTTTAGATAAGCCAGTAACTTGTCTAAGCAAAATTCTAAATCTAATTATTGATAACGTCATCAAATTTAAAAATAATAATTTTAACGTGAAATCCATAAATGTGAATTAAAATATATTTATGCAAAATTATAAGTAAAGACAAAAATTAATTAATTTCTTAAAATTGTTTATCTCGGGCCTCACGTTGGGTACGCCAAATTCTGTGACGACAAAATCGTCGTTACGGAAATATTGTGCCGAGCCTCGCTCAGTGGAGACGGGGTGGATTAAAATGTGGATAAACAATATAGAAATTACAGTAGCCATAAAAGTTTAAAAAAATTGATTTGGGCGCCACGTGGTCTTTAGCCAGAGGTACCACGAAACTCCGCTGATTTTGTTGACTTCTGTAGAGGGGAAGAATTTTAACGTACGGTTTTATAATTAACAACACAAACATATGAATAAAATACTTTATCCTTTTTCTCTTTTTCTTTAATAATAAACAAAAATTTAATTACGAAATAAAATGAAAATAATATAGTTGCAATGATTCTGCGGTAATAAATAAATTGTTGATATGCTGGATATGCTTATATCTATATATATCTTAAATTATTCTTAATACTAAGTTACAAATTTATCCTAATAAAAAAACAAACAAACAGTAGGATCAAAACTTTACACTATTGAAACGCACTGCACACGCCAATTCTAGCACATATAACTGACGGATTTAACACAAATTTTCGGTGATGCGGCTTTCGCGGTACTCACTCCGCGGCACTTAATTTTCCACGTGAACTTTGTTAAAACAAATACGCGAGTGATACGGCACTAATAAAGTAGCGGCTCTCCGTTCTACTCCTGATGTCCGGCGGGGCTGGACCTCCACTCCCCGTCGTCTAGGTTCCTTAGAAGGGTTTCTCCTTACACTTAAGTGAGTCTAGGTGGGCCTCCAATCCTAGACTCTTCAATTCCTTCCGGGCTCCCTCAACAATTGGATTACCACTGTTATATCGTGCAATACACTTGCACACGCTCTTATCGCCGCGTACTTGCGTCTACCGGTTCACGCGTACATCCCTGACTTGTAACGACGGGTGTACTTGCCGTTACGTCAAATCATAGTTTAAGGTCGAAAATCGCTCGCCGTACAATTATAAGAAATAAAATATATGCGTATGCAAATATTTCACGAAATAGGATGAAAATAATATAGAAATAATTTAATGAAATTTAAAAATGTGTAACAGGGGGGAACTATAAAAAAAAACCGTTACAGTGTGACGATTTATAAAAAAAATTATTTCTAAATTTTTCATAAACAAGTACTAATTAAGGTATTTCTCAGAAAAATTAAAAGATTCAAGAGTAAGCTCAAATTTTGTAAAAAAAACTAATAAAAGGTTATTAGATGCTCCATTCAAAATTTAAAAATGATTGACCATCTGTGAGCGAAGATATCGTCAAAATAAAAAAAAAAAATTAACATTGCGAGAATAGGGATTACGATATTTTAAGCGGATTTTCAATGAAAAAGTAAATAATTTTATGCGAAGGAAGATCAAGAAATTTATGAAATTTTGATAAAAACTAAATTAATATAATTGGAGTTAATATAAAAAATCTCAAGTATTTTCACCACCCCGTTTTTAAGTTATAAGTAAAATAAAAACTTATTTTCTGATAAAAAAATATCACGGTACTAGCTATGACAACGCCGCAAAATATAAACAATTGGCGCGGTATTTAAAAATCTTACGTGCTGAATATATTGATCTTTTAATTTCAAAAAATAATAAAAATAATAAAAACTATTTCTTAATTATAAACTTATAATATATAACAAATTCAGCTGCAAATAACAGTACACGTTATCAAATCAAAACATTAAATATTATGTAGCTGTCATCGAGAATACACAAATCGCGCATGCGCAATAGAAAATATATGCTCAACGTTGCAAAATTTTCTTTTAATTTATATCACGGTTATCTTGATTTTATAATACACTTTTTTTCCCTTTTCTAACACATAGCGAACCTTGTTGCTCCCCGAGAAGTACCTTAAAATCTAAATTCCAATAATCATATAATCTTCTACAAGTGCCCAACTTGATAATAATTGGTGTGCCCATTATTGTACGATACTAGAAATTGATAACACTTATTAATACTAAACCAGTTATCAAATTTCATAACTGTATCACAGTCGGTTCTATAGTTATTAAATAAACACTAATTTTGAGCAAAATATTTGGAAGACTGTAGTTCCCTCATGGAAAATTTCCGGGCACATATTCATCAAAAGTTTTTTGCTTAAAATAATATCCTCGAACTACTGTTAATTTTTTTTACACTAGTTGTAAATTACCATGTAATGTAAAAAATAAAACAAGGATTTTTTAGCCCAAGTCAATTTTTACCAGTGTATTTTATAGCCACGGTCCTGCCCTGTATAGGAGATGATATTCTTAGTAATAATTTATCAAAACCAGTCTCATTATCATCTGAAATTAGTTTCGTTTTATTCGAACGTCTTTCGTCGACATTTCCATATGCAGATCTCCTGATTTATTCGTTCCTATCTAACTTTTAAGTTAATTATTATTTGCTACTGGAATAAGACAACGCAATATCAAGACAGAGAAGTCAGGCAATATCGCTGTCGTATTGGCAAACGTGAATTACAATGTATCTAGAATATTGAATACAAGCATTTATCTCGATTCGAAATAGCGTGTTTAAAATTGATTAAATTTTGGAATATACGAATATGTGAAATAGTGCAGAAGGTAATTTTTCTGGACAATCCTAATAACCTAGTCAATAAAGGTTTTAACTTCTAAAAAATTCCCATCAAGCTGAATTTTGTAGAGACTTTTATTTTGATTTCCTAAGCATTCCCTGAAAAGTACCCTTAATTTGAGCCATTGGTTTTTGTGTATTTGGGGATAAAGGGGGGAGATTTTGGTTTTTTGCAAATATCTCAAAAATTATCGATTTTTTGAGGAAAATAGTTATGAAAAAAATTGTAGCTTATAAAATTCTACACAAAAAAGATCTGTATACTTTTTTTTGTACAATCAATACTTTTTAAATATACGCGCGATAAAGTTGAGATAACTAATTTTTTTCAAAAAATACGTGATATCCTCATTAGATTTAATCCACAACTTACTCATAAGACAATAAAAATAAATCAATTTAATTTATTTGATCTTTCCTTTTCCTTTTTTTGTATCATCAATCGTTTTAAAGATATTATTATATAGGTATATGAATTATGTTTGAACATTAATTACGCACATCATTAAAATATAACATATGATTTTAAAATTTATATATTGAAAGAAAAATTAGAAGCTGCAAACATTACTGTCAAACAAGCCTAAGAAGATGCAAATGTACTAATCATAAAAACTGTATTAGAATATTATATTATCAATCATACTAATAATAAAACAATATTGGTTGATTGATTTGTTGATACTTTTAATTGCAAGAACGTTACCAGATCAAGAAATTTATTTTTGTAAACTAGAAAAAGGAAAAACTGAAACAAAAGCATATTCATCCAAAAGTTTGGATAATTTTAACTCCGTAAATTATCCATCTTCAAGAGCCAAAATTGTACTGCCTGTTGATTACATTTCCAAATTTTTCAATTCACTTATTCTATGCGGAGCTTCTAGTTAGATAATATTGTTATAGAACTTACAAAGTAATACTGGGCAGTAGGGTGGAGTGAAAAAATGTTTTTTTGGAATCTTCGAAACGCTATATGCGGAAAATGTGCATTTGTTTATCCTTAAAACACCTACCGAAGGAATTTGTAATTGGATATCATCCTGAGGTTCCTAAATGATTTTCTTTATTAGAAAAAAACATAAATTTTTGGGCATTATATCTCGGTAACGGGGTAAGATATTTGAATGCGCAATAGTTTAAATAAAAGAGACATTCAGTACCTTTAAAATGATATATAACAGTCAAACATTTATTATAGTAAATCGTTTGAAAAATGCTCTCAAAATAAGATTATTTTTATTAAAAAACCAAAAAATAAACTTCATTTAAAAAAAATGATTAACTATAAAAAAAATTACAGTTACATATTATTTTAAAGACACTGGATTGCTCTTTAATTTAAATTATTGCGCATTCAAATATCTTTCCCCGTTACCGAGATATAACACCATAATTTCATTAAATTAACAGAATTTAGAGTATAATATCTCGGTAACGGGGAAAGATATTTGAATGCGCAATAATTTAAATTAAAGAGCAATCCAGTGTCTTTAAAATAATATGTAACTGTAATTTTTTTTTATAGTTAATCATTTTTTTTTTAAATGAAGTTTATTTTTTGGTTTTTTAATAAAAATAATCTTATTTTGAGAGCATTTTTCAAACGATTTACTATAATAAATGTTTGACTGTTATATATCATTTTAAAGGTACTGAATGTCTCTTTAATTTAAACTATTACGCATTCAAATGTCTTACCCCGTTACCAAGATATAATGCCCAAAAATTTATGTTTTTTTCTAATAAAGAAAATCATTTAGGAACCTCAGGATGATATCCAATTACAAATTCCTTCGTTAGGTGTTTTAAGGATATACAAATGCACATTTTCCGCATATAGCGTTTCGAAGATTCCAAAAAAACATTTTTTCACTCCACCCTACTGGGCAGCCATATGTTTATTCCAGGATTTCGTAAAATAATCTATATGTATAAAGCGGGTATCCAGAAATCAAATTATAATACCATTAAAATAGATAAATAAGTTCCTTTGTGATAAACCTATCAGATTGGCGATATATTTACAAGTACTTAGTTTAAATATAAATGTATATATTGAACTAGTATATTTTTAACTATCAACTAATATAAAGTCGTTCAGTAAATATCGAAAGTGATAAACTCCGACAAACAAGAAAGCTCATTACAGAACGATTTTGAAGTATGACTTCTGATCCAGAGCTTTTGAAAATCAAACTTTGTACATAAATTTACTTTTAGTCTTTTGTTGTTTGTATGTGTTCTCAAAGACTTAATCGATTCCCACCATAAAAAAGTAATTTTTTTTCAATTCTTTGGCAAATCATAGCACTAGAATCTTATTGTTGAGTTTTTTTAAATTTTAAACCAATTCAATTGTTTTATAGAACCAGAAATATTAAAAAAAAAATAGCCAAGAACCTGCTCTAAATAATTATTTATCTATTCGTGAGAACAGTATTAAAATAGGTTTTTTAGCAACAATCCGAAAATGCAAAAATCAGTTCAAAAAAACCTAAATAACTTTTTTGTTTCAATATACAAGTGTATTCCAAGTTGATTAAGACATAGGAAATGTAACATGGGGACAATTAGAAATGTTATAGTAACCTTTGGTCAAATTTAACGATGTGGCGTTGGTGCATTTTGAAATGCCGCCACAAAATTTAATAAAATAGTAATTAGTATTTTGTTTTCAAAATATCTACCAAAAAATATTATTATAATTTTATCTAGGATTCTACTTTAATTTCATTAATGTATTTTATTCTTTATAAAAGTTGAAAACAAAATACTGTTGATTAATTTAAAATTGATCAGTTAGTTTCGAGGCGACATTTGAAAATGCACCAATCACATATCGTTAAATTTGACCAAAGGCTACTACAACATTTCTAATTGTCCCCATGTTAAATTCCCTATGTCTTAATCAACTTAGAATACACTGTATATGGGTAAAATATATACATTTGAAAGGGTATGAAAAACCCTACAATTTAAGATAAACAAAATTGCTCTACATGGTTTGCGTCAATCAATTTTTTTTTGAAAATATAATATTTGGCGGTAATTTTTTAATATTTTAAAATCAAACTCGATAGGTTTATTTAGGACTAGCGCATTGGCCCGGTGTTACCCGGGGATACTAATTTTATTAAACATAAAGTAATCATGCCCACCCGACATGCCCACCCAACATGCCCACCCAACATGCCCACCCAACATGCTCACCCAACATGCTAACAACACACGGTTCACCACGAATAGTTTTTTCCGGCTTCATGAAATTTACCCAAAACATCCACAAATTATACATCTAAACTTAACCTATCCATTAGTGAAAACCGGAATAAAATCCATTCAGTAGTTATTGAAAAAATCGTGTAAAATTATATTTTCTCCCAGGAAACACCAGATCTTATCTTAGAATTTGTATGAAAATCAAAAATAAATAAATAGGTTACCTTTCTTGGAAGTTCTTTATTGTAATTTATAAAAATTCGTTTATTTATATTGTAAAATGCATATTTTTTCATTCAAACTCATGGTGGAAAGATATATATTTGGAGGTATCATGATTCAAACTGACATTCACATATAGTAATTGTTTTCAGCGTCTTATATTCCATAGCTACTGTGTTTTTCTATAAATGACAGTTCTATGCTCTGACATCATAGAAACAAAAGACGCTGTGCAAAAGATTCCTTTTCATCTTTTGATGTTAAATTTTAGATTTTCATAAAATATTATTAGCCACGATACTGCTCGTAAAAATGATCTAACTATTGGTGAAAACCGCATTGAAATCGGTTCAGTAATTTCGGAGTCTATAAGTCACACACAAACGAACATTCATTTTTATATATATAGATTATAAGATGTACATCTTCCCTTATTTCAATTAAAATATTCATGTTTGTTGCAAAGTAATTGAGAAAAATCTGGTTTAAGCGCAGTTTGTAATTTTTTTTTGCGATTATAAATTAAGTTATAGTGTTCCGCCTTCCAAAGATCGATAGAGAGGTTTCTTACGAGTGACCCTATTTTTTTGATCAGTATTGATCAAGTAGAAGTCGAGTTATTAGCGAAAAACCGAACCGCAAACAGGAAAACTTGGCGATTTTCCAGAAAAGTCGTGAAAAAAGTACCGTGCGGAAAACGGATTAATCCATAAACTCAGTTATGAACTCCTTTTGATCCCTAAAACATTTTAAAATCATAAAATCACTGTAGGGAGAGATTGTTTTATTCAATAAAAAATTTCGGTTATATGACTCCATGTTCTGCCTAACTGACTGATTCATCATCGCCGAGCTAAAACCCCTGGACCCAGAAACGTGTAATTTCAGGAGTGTTTTCCTTTTATGATGCAAGCATCCGCTAAGAAAGGATTTTTCCAAAATCAACTCCTACGGTGGTAAATATTTGTATGGGAAAAATATTAATATCTATATTAAATATAAAAATATTAAATATTAAAATAAATACAAATAATGAAACACGTATTTCAGCATTTCCCAAAATTCATCCCGTAAGGGGTTGCAAGGAGGTGGAAAAAGTTTGTATGACAACATTTTGTTTGTTTGTATTCATTCGAATGAAAATGTGCACAAATACTCTACAAGACAAATAGCATTTTAGGAAGGGGGTGGGGGGTAATTTTTTTAATTTTTGATAAAGGTATTTATCTACATAACTGTTTATAATATTAAGGTAAAATTCAGACAAAATATTATTTAATGAAAATAAAAATTTCGACATTCAACCCTTAATAGCGAAAGAGGGGAACGAGGGTGGGTATTTGATATGTTTATTTGCCTAACTGCTTTAGTTATAAAGGTAAAATCCAGTAAAATAGTCTTCAATAAAAATAAAAATTTCGACATTCAATCCCAAATGACAGGGTTAGACAGCGGGTGGGTCTTTGCAATTTTTAACTAAGATCCGAGATATTTATTATTTTAATGTTTAATAATTTAAATCATTATATTAAATTTTTTAAAAGAACGTTGTACAGTTAATCAAATAATTTATTGTGGGAGGTGAAATGCAGTTTACGCACGGGGACCACTAAAGCTGCCCCCAGTGTCGGACTCCCACCGTGTGGACTACCGACTAAAACACCCCCCTATGACTCCCGGACGCCAGCCTGCGACTGTTTGACACATTACTTCGAGCTAGGTCCTTTTGTTTTGCCTCAAAAGGCTATACCACCTTTGTTTTGGGACCGGCTTAAAAGTCAGCCTTTTTTCCCGGAGGATAGCCTCGACGTAATGTGCCACCCCGTTCCAGCAGTTTTAAGGTTAAGTGGAACTAAAGTATCACTTTGACTAAGACTTAAATTTAGGTGATACTTAACGACTTAAGGAACACTTAAATCGTTGGTGCAACAATTTTAAATTTTTATGTGTTCCATAATCGCTAAGGTTAAGCGGTGAGATCGGCCATTAGTCTTTCTAATTTCTAAACAGTAATAAATTATGTTTAGTTTCAAAGCTTCATGTTGTAAAAGGTTAAATTCAGTGGGAATCAAACTTTGGCCATAAATTACAACAGCACTAGAACAGAAACAGCTTATAAAATACTTTTATGGCAAAATTCAAAAAATAGTTAATAAATTTTTGTATCAATATTCGAAATCAATTTTTCCACGAGAAAAGTTTTTTAATATCTCTTGAAAGTATCAAGTTTACTCTGTGGCTTCAATATTTTAAATAATGATCGATATAAGGAAAAGTGAAATTCGATACATTACTTTTTATCAGATTTATAATGGAGTTAATTAATCAGAATCGATATTTTAAGAAAGCATTATACAATACTTACATAATACATTATTCAGTACCCAAAGAGGATTCAGTTTAAAAAGAAATAAAATATTTAACTTGAACCGTTGACTTACAAACTTCACAATAAAAAAATTATAGTAGCATTTATAGACATAGAGAATGGACCACGCATCTGACTCGAAAAACTGTCAAAAGAAAGTGATAGAAACAGGTTTGGAAAATACTTTTCCTTTTTTTAAACAGGAGTGTAACTATTTCATTCTTGGTGCCGAACATTAAAAATATTCATAGTAAGAGGTTAAAAAACAAAAAATAATTAACGTTATAAAAAAAATTTATTTAAAAAAAAAACAATTATTGATTTCTAAATAATATAAGTTTCGAATTTTTTGACCCAATTTTAATATCTTGCTCTTCCTTCTTCGTAGCTTCGTAATGTAACCTAATATCAAAAAAAATATTTAAAATTTTGTTAAGTAAATCTTTTATGTGCTGTTTGTAAGTGCAATCCACCGCATCATTTTGTAGCAACCACTTGGGAATTGATTTAAAACTTTTTTTTATTAATATATATTTAATATTTTTGGTAGCAAAAATATTATTTTCCCGGAATATCCGTTCATAATTTTGCAAATTTCTATCAGATCAATTGATGTTTTTTTTAAATTTCCTCGATGAAATATGAACCATTATAGTATGTTTATATTATTTACTTTTCTAATAAAAAACTTATTGCACAAAAATCACAAGATACAAAAATATATCGGACAGAAATACTACCCTGAACTATAGTAAGCTACCAATCAGATTGTTAGAAAAAGAGATAGATATATTCCAAACCACACTGCATCTCTCTCTCACTTTTTAAACAGATGTTACACTATTGTGTTAATACAGAATGCACTGTCCATTCTATATGTCTATGGTAGTATTTAAGCGCGCATTGTTTTATATACTTTGAGTATTATATATTAATATATTATATTTGAGCAAAAGCATTTTGTATGACATTATGACAAAGTATGACATTAAAAATAATTTTTCTGAGCAATAACATTTTCCGTTTTGAGCATTAAAATTTTGTTTTGCGTTCATTATTACTGTATAATTTAATTTGCTTTAATTTTAAAAGTTTAGTTTTGGGGAGGGGATGTTCCATTACCCCCCCCCCCCCCAAATAAAAAAAATCATTGTATAATTGAATTTGTTTTAATTTGGGGGGGGGGGGGGTGATCCATACAATCCTCCTTTAATTATACCCTCTTTAATTATTTTAATTGGGAGGTAGGCATAACACAAAACAAATAAATCCTTACCTTTTAATGGGACTTACATACCCCGGCTCCCCTTCAAAACGAATTAATACTTGACTTTTGACCATTTATTACAAAATGTTTAATGTTTCCGATGAATTAAAAATAAAAACTAAATAGTTCGATTTATAAAATACTATATAAATACATGTTATTGCTCAATTAGTACACATTTTATCAACCCTATACTCATTTAATCATTTTAGGGAGCAAGTATTTTTTTTATGTATCATTTTATTTCATTAATGAACAAAAATTATTTTCTTAACTCTAGTTTATATTAACTATTGTTAAAACACAAAAAATACAGTTCAATATTGTTTACAAATTCTATAATAGTATATAAAGTGTTAGAATTGTTTATTTAATGCTCTTCGCTATTTCTCATTTCATTAAAATAGTGCGTGTTTTATTTGTTCTCAAAAAATACATTCAATTTCCTTTGTAAATACTCACCAAGCTAAATTGAAATATAATCAAATTAAGAAATAAAATTACCCTTAACTAAAATAAAGTTTTTTTTAACGTTTTACGATAATTTAACATTCACTATAAACAGTATAATAAGTGGTCCGTTTAATTAAAGGTGGCTGTTTTACCCATTCGAGAGCTAGTTATCACGAAAGCTAATGGGCAAACTTACATGAGAATTTGATGCTAATTGTGCTACAAGAACGTTATTATAAAAACAGTGGTTGCTGATCTTTTCAGTTTACATTTTTGTCTATAACCATAGCCATATTTTGTAAGAATATGAATATATGTATATTTTGTGAATTTTGCTTCCTCGCAATATCGAAGATACGAGAGGCTTTGTGATCGTTTGAAGAATGAGACAAAAAAAATGTTTTCTGATTTCAAAATTTTAACTTGATATTTCCGTTTCAGGTCAAGATAAACACTTTTCATTCCGTCTCTATCTTTATGTCTATGTGTGTGTGTGTTCGTCTGTCCCCTGAATCCTTGTCACACTCATAACTCATAAACCACTGATCCGATATTAATGAAACTTGGTTGAATGGGTGGGTCTGGTTTGAAGACGGTCCCATTTCAAAATTGTGTGTAAGGGAGAGGGGTGACATGAAAAATTTTATGTGAAAATTTTATAGAATTAGTGGTAGAGGGTACTAAATATTTTTTTATTTATAAGGGTTCCATGTTTTCATTTTGAGGCACGGATCCATAAAAATTGTAAAATAATGTCTGAAATAGATACATATAACTATAATATTTTATGCAATCATAGCTAGACAAAACTTTTAAATATTAAATCGTACTTTTGTTAGTAAAATACTACTATTTCGTACCCAAATATTTCAAATTACTCCTTAAATGGTATTCAATTCAAATAAGAAAAGATATTGATAAAATAATTAATGTTTCACTTATATTTCTCATTTTGTAAAAAAGTGCAGCTGCGGAATCCGCCAGTGGCACACCTATTGAGAAACACTGTTGTAGAGCTTAAAACTGTAAAATGCAAAGTGTGCTTTGTCCCTATTTTGCATTTTGTTGCAGGAAATATTAACCTAATTTTGACCAGGAGTTGTACGAAACTGTTGGTAGTAGATGTAGGTACTTTGCCATAGAAGATAATATTAAAGTTAATAGAAATGTTTCTATTATTTGAATTATAAAAGTAACAAATTATATACTTGGCACGTGCAAGTAATTTTGAAGGGCTGTACACTGAGCCGAGATTTTTCTCTATCTCGAGATCGATATCAATACGAAAATGCTTTAAATTCGAATGAGTTTGATGTTTTGACGAGACAATATTAACTTTTGCCGAGTCTCGGTTAAAAAGTAAAAAAAAAAGTACAGTCAATCCGGTATATAACCGTACATTTTAGGTGAGCAGCGATTTTTTGTTGGTGGGGTTTCGTAGGAAGGTCAATTCTAGGGGCGTTATTATTTGGTTGCCATCTTGAAAATAAGGCTACGAGAATGAAAAACTTTGAGGCGAGAAAACTCTTGTATTTTTAATCCGACAAACACAATTGTTTCCATCTTTTTTACTTTTTACACATAGGGTAAAAGTGAAACAAAATACAAATCTTTCATGTTTTTTGACAGTTAACGATACAAATTCATACTTACGTCATTTGAAATGTACGATACAACACGGACTTTAAAAATGAAAAAAGTTTGTTTCATTTTTAACCACTAATTTGGGAAAAAGTGAAACAGGTAAGGGAAAAAGTTAAACAGGCCTCTAATAGAAAATATTTCTTGAAAAATTAAAAGAAAAACTACAAAGTCAACTTTGATTTATTTTCTTTGTGGAATATCAATGTGAAATTGTAACTTTAATTATATCTGAGCTATACAGAAAGTTATGTGCAAAGAACTAAAATTTAATTCACACGTTTTGACATCGGCTAACAGAAAAATCTGCAGGGGCGCACATCACTTATTATATTTTCAGGTCGCTTTAACAAACCTTTAATGATGATGTCAGATTTTATAATTCTCTTATAAACAAATTAGTTTTTTAGTTGCAAGCTTGCTTCACTTACACCCCATTTTTTTGGGTGTTTCATATTTACCCCGCTCGACCCTACATGAAATGTACTGTATAGATAATAAAGTATAGTAATCATGAAGAAATTTGAACTCGAGATTTTGATAGAATTACACATTTTGAGGGTCCCTGAATAACGTACAACCATTATCTCAATGACGTCTGTATGTGTGTCTGTCTGTCTTTGACGCTCTACAGCTAAAACGGTGAGACATACAAAACATGAAATTTTAAACTTAAGGTTCTTGTATGTATACTGTAGTGCACCTTCTATTTTTGAAGAGCATCACTAAACAAGAAACGGATGTTTATTCTTGTCAATTTTTAATGATTTCTGAAACAATGCGTGATAGAAAATAATGTTTTATATAAAAGTCATAGATAATAATATATACTCTAATTAGATAGATGATATATTATAGAAAAAGATAAGCATACTGTTTATTTATAATTTACTATGTACTATCTCTGTTACACGTACATATTTACAAATTAAGGCAAAAAGGCCAACATCGCAAATGTACTACGTTTATTGATTTGTATACAGACAGCTTTGTACTATAAAATCGAATATTTCTGTAATAAATATTTAATGTCAAAAATATTGTGGATATTTATATTATGTCATGTGAATTAATCGGTTGATACGAAACGGCTAGTGTTGTTGTGGGTGTGTGTGAGAAAGAGAGAGAAAGATGATGTTTTCATTGTATTTTATTTTTTACAATAATAATGATGTGTGTATACAGGATGGGGCATTTAAAGTGTTACAGATTATAATTAATAATTAAGTCTGCAGTATACATGTGTAATTTACATTTCTTAATTTTATTTATGTAATTTTTTTCCATTAGTTTTAATTCCAAAATACCTGTTTGAAATTTAAAAAAAATAGTTTCGAAGTTTCTGCTACCCGCGGCTTCGCTCACGTGGATTTCGAAACTCCCATCCCCATGATATTTTTTCCAACGGATCGAATGAAACTAATTACAACCCATCATATGTGACAGGGGTAAAATATTAAATTTTTCTTACATTATACAAAATCGTAAATATCTCGGCTCCTATGAGAGATAGAGGGTTGTTTCCCCTCCTAAAATCACCGCCCCCGTGGTATTTTTCCCGCTGGATCGAATAAAACCACTTACAACCCTTCATATCTATCGGGGGGTAAAATATTAATTACTAAAAAAAATTAAAAATTTTCCACCCCCTTGCAATTTCTTAGGGGTTGAAGATACGAAATAGCCTATGTCCATCCTCGGGATGCAAGCTATCTCACTGCCAAATTTCATCAAGATCCGTTCAGCAGTTTAGCCGTGAAAAGGTAACAAACAGACAGACAGACAAACACACTTTCGCATTTATAATATTATTATGGATGTGTATACTTACATGGCTTACATGATTTGAAATAACATTTTATGAATATTAAAAATAATTTCATTTTTGGTTTTTATGCTCGTGTCTTTCAAAAAGTCATCTAACAAAGTTAATTCAGTGTCTCTATATTATTAGCTTGTCTCGTAAATCCTTTGTACAATTAATTACAGTTAACAATTATATATTTATTTATTAATATTATATACCTACATTTCGTATTAAAATTGATGAACCTTTTTTAAATCAAATATACTTAGTTGTAAATTGAATGAACTTTGTCACTTTTAGATGCACGATGTTCAGATCACAGAGACAGATCGTACATATGTACAAATTCAAACAACAATTAAAAAAATATCATTTAAAATTACGACAATGTTAATTATTAATTAAATAAATTCTTCTAATATTTATTATTACAAATTAATATAATAAAATACTTATGTAGGTAAAAATATTGATATATCAATAACTTTAAGTTTTAAATTTTAATGTATTACCTATGTTATGCCGAATGTTAGTCATTCCAATGCTGATTGTTTGTCTTCAATTTTTTTGACAAATTTATGTACGAACATTTAAATTATTTATTACTTTATTTATTTATTTCTTTATATTTCTTTTTTGTTATATTTTTTTGTTCATAGTAAACACATTTACTTCAGATTTTTAAATGACTGACATTTGAAAATAATCAATAAAATATAACGTATCCATAGTTACGACATTTGCAATTAATTTCGTAGATGACCACGTTTTATAGTGACTGATGTTTTATGTCAAGTCACACGGGAACACTGTCGAACGGAATAAATAGTATCCTATGTCCGTCTCCTGGCTCTAAGCTACCTCCTCACCAATTTTCAGCCATATCGGTAAAGCCGTTCTTGAGTTATAAATAGTGTAACTAACACGACTTTCTTTTATATATATAGATATATTTAATAATATAATAGTAGTGACGTTAAATATAAATAAAAACAAACTTGTTTGTTTAAACGTCAAAATTTATTAAAGAAGAGGAAACCGCAAGCTTTCGATTCACAGAATCATCGTCAGGCTATTAATAAAGATTTAAATTTGAGAAAGATGTCGTTATCTCAATAAAATACAAAGCTTGCGGTTTCCTCTTCTTTAATAAATTTTGACGTTTAAACAAACAAGTTTGTTTTTATATAGATATATTTATATACAAAATTATATTATTTTTTTTTTTTGTAAACCTGTGTTATTATCTCAGAACCATCGCATATTTGAAAAAAATATTTGGCTGTGAGGGGGTAATCGAATAATAATATTTGTTATTTTAACGTGCCCTTCAAGACTATTTGAAGGTCAACATCATTTTTTTAAATAGGAACCTATAGTTTTTATTTAGTAATCTTATTCTACATGAAAAACACGAATCTTTCATTGAAAACTTTTTTTAAACAAACTAAGCTTTCCAAGATATCTAACAAAATAATTCGAGATTTTGAACTTTCAAGAATTTTTTACTCAAAGACCATAAACTTTAGAAAAAAAGTACGTGACCCAAAAAACAACACAGGTTTACAAAAAAATAATAATAATATAATTTTGTATATAAATATATGTATTAATATATTTAAGTTTGTAGTTTATTATTTGCAATAATATTTCTGCAGAAACTTCGAAACTATTTTTTTTTTATTTCAAACAGGTATTTTGGAATTAAAACTAATGGAAAAAAATTACATAAATAAAATTAAGAAATGTAAATTACACATGTATACTGCAGACTTAATTATTAATTATTATTAATAAAAGAGAAAAAGAACAAATAGTTGTTCCATGTGAATTTGTCAATGTTTGGTTCTATTTTCGTTAATAGCATCCGCAAATCTCCTAATAATATAAAATCATAATTATAATTAGGGGTACCAATAAAAAATCGTAGTATTTTGTAGTTAAGGGGTTGTCTGCATCTTGATTTGAGAGGGATGTAGATTTGCATGTTTGGCGGCGTCAGTGTCCAAGATGCGGATGACCGTGAAAGCTTCAACGAGATGGCGACAGCGGGGCGTCGTGTGGTGGGGTTGCAAGGGAGATGACCACGAAAGCCTGGGCGGTGTGTGCGACGGCGGATGTGTCGGCGTGGTTTGCGTCCATGAGCGGGCCAGGAGGTGATGTCCAAGGGCGACGGCGCGGGCGTCGGCGTCGTAGGAGACGGTAAGAGCGGTGATGACTTCCGTGAGCGGCGTAGCCTGGTGTCGAAAACCCACCGGGAAAGTTCTATGGATATGACCTCCCGAGGGAGTTCTGATTTGTTTTCAATATACGTCCAGTTTTTATACTAATATTTCGTGGCTTCTCAAGAGCGTGCGGGGTTTGTACTGCTGGTGACGTCACGATCGGTGTGCGTGCCGATTCCAGAAAAAGAAATCATAAATCATAAACCGTTGACCGATGCTGCACTTCTTCAAGGATTCACAGTATGGGGTTGCTTGTGTATATACAAGTACATACACTTTACACAAGAAGTGCATGCGTAGGTCAGTATTTGCAGTGACCTATAGTGTTTTATATGACAGTACAAAAATGCATTTTTTATACAGAGGTGTATCACGGTTATATTGATTTCCTAAGCAGATAATTTTTTATTTTAACGTTTTAAATTTTATTTTTGCATGTTTTCTATTCAATATTTTTAAAGATAATTAGCATTTGCATAAACTTTTGGATTTTCATAATTTTTTAACTCAGAAACACTTTTTAAGAGAAGTTGCAAAAGGCAAAAAATGCATAAGCTTAAGGAAAAAATCATTTAAATAAATTTTTATTAAAACATTAATACATAATTTATTATTAAAAATTTTCTGCTAGCGTCTTTATTTGAGGAACTTTCGTGTGGATGTTTTAAAATGAGACACTCTGTATTAAATGTCATTAATGTAATGTAGTTTATAATCAATTTCTTAGCAGAAAGTGTTAACTTACGTAATTTCTTCTGTATAAAAATGTATTTATAAAAATGTCTTGTGCTTGTCAAAGTAGTTTATTTTATTCGGTTTATTTTTATTGACGTTTCAGCATTGCAAAGAGGGGTTAGTAAGGTATGTTGGTATAAAAAAAATAGTCCAGGCTGTTGGGGGCTAAAATAGATTTTTAGGTTACAATTTTGCTACTCACAGAATTTGTTACAAATGTTTCATTATAAAAAATAAAAGTAAACTATAGTCGATAAAAAAATCCCATTTAATATCTGATAAAAAAGCATGTTATAAATCGGTTATGCAGTTAAAAAAATCTCTTTTTCCAAAAACATGCGTAAAGTCTATTTTTTAAGAGTCCCGCGTGTTAAAAATTAAATACCTACAATAATTTTTGCGTTCTTCTACTACGCCAATAAATTCTGAAGAGGCATCTTTTTTTAAAGAAATTAAAAAAATCGTTTGCAAATTTTGAGACTGTGTAACCCTCCAATACGTCTTTGCTTTTGAAAGGATCAACTTTTCAGTTATGTACCTAAACTGTATATTATTATACGGTTCAGAACCCTTGACTCACAATTTAAGTTATAATGATTGATCAAATCACTAATTTACAATAAACTGTAGATAACTGTGATTATTGAAACCTAGTATATTTTGTCCGGTAAAAAAACGGAACCTTATAGGATTACTTTGTTGTCCGCCTGTCTGTCTGTTCGTCAAGATCCTTTTTCTCAAAAATAGCTAGAGGTATCAAATTGAAATTAATATAAAATACTAAGGTCTTCAACCTCAAATTTGGCATGAAGAAGGGTCTCGTAGCACAAGTAAAAGAAAAAATCCGAAAATCATTAATTTTTGATTCTATGAAGAATTATTACGTGACAAACTTAATTTTGTGGTTTTTTTGATACAGCGTTTACGTAAGACGCCTCAGGAATCGGGTCCATTGTCAACGTAAATAACTAATTTTTATTTATTTTATATAACAGTACGAAACCTTCAAGGTGCGAGTTCTACTCGCACTTGTCCGTCTTTTTTTATTTTTAGTGTTCCGTAAAAAACGGAACACTTATGAAATCACTTCGGTGTCTCTGTCCGTCCGTCCATCAAAGCAATTTTCTCTAAAACTATTCGACGTAAAAAGTTTAAATTTAGCACAGAGATAGAGTGTGGTCGCCCAATTATAAATGTAAAGTATAAAAAATTGAATTATGATTCTGAGGGATTCTTCAGGGTGTAAATTGTATAATAAATATAAATGAAAACTTATTGAACAATGATTTGATGTATTTTTTCGGGAAAAAAGCTTCAAAATTGCTATCCCCAACCCTTATCACCAAAAAGATCACTCACAAAAATCTGAAAAAATTCATGAACATTAAAAATAAAGTGTAGAATTAGGACCGGGGTTGAAAAATTCTAGCACGATCAAATATTATTAACAATTTAATTGTTTATTTCCTTTTAACTGGCAAACCATTGATTTTAGAGAAACAGTTTTTCAATAAGAAATATTTCACTCAATGTAAGGAATAACTTTTGTCTACTTTAATGGCACGGAATACTAATTGTGCAAGTATAGCTTGCACTTGTTTTAATTATTTTATTCTATACATAATACATATAATGTCGAACTCAGTTATTGCGACATCGGATGCAACGAAAACTCGTCAGAATGACTTCTAATAAATTAATATCCCTATAAAAATAACGTTATTTTTTCGGTTACAAATTAGATTAGGAAAGACTATGGATACATAACAACCAATGCTAGTCCGTATATGAAAGTGTTACTAAAATTTGTTTGCGGCCTGTATAATTCCGACGTTGAATTAATCATTGATAGGAATTATTTTAAGACAATACTTGTCGGTTATTATATGTCTTTATTCATAATATTTATGAGAACACAAATTTTGTGTCATACATTTTCAATAATTTTCACAATAATAATACAATTGTTTTTCCAGAGCCGCTACAACTTTTTATTTTACTTCTCAGCGCTGCTGTGATAATTTGTTCGTTTTGAACATATTGGGGGGCGCGGCTGATAAGTAACAAAGAGAAGAGATAATAATTAAATTTTGAACATATTGGGAGCGCGGATGATAAGTAAGCAAGAGATAATAATAGTAATAGATATTAATTAAATTTCAAAAGGTAACGGAGCTAATTTTGTAATTGGCCGTATGTAATTTCCATTTTTTGTTTGGTTTATTAGAAGCTCCTCTGAAATTGGTTCCGTTATCGGAGTACAACGCTTCAGGGAGTCCTCTACGAGAAATAAATCTTTTAAAAGCTAAAATGAAATTGTCTGTCGAAAGATCAGACACAAGTTCTAAATGTACGGCTTTTGTAGCCATGCATATAAAGAGACATATATATGCTTTTGTTTTTATGGCTTTTCGAAGACGAGATTGTTTCACTAATATTGGACCTGCAAAGTCGAGACCTACTTTTAGAAAAGCTCTAGTAGATACTACTCGAGCTGTTGGGAGAGAGCTCATGATTTGAGTAAGACCAGAAGCGCGAAATCTAAAACATGTTACACATTTGTGTAAAACTCTTTTTACTTCTCTGCGACCTCCTAGAAGCCAATATTTTAAACGTAAATTATTAAGTACCAGTTGTGGACCGGAATGTAATAACTTTTGATGTTCGGATTCGATTAACATAATCGTAAAAGGATGTTTTGCCGGGAGCAATATAGGGTGTTTTTGGTCATAAGGAATTTTTGCGGCTTGTATCCTTCCTCCAATACGTATCAAACCATCTTTATCAATAAAAAGATTTAAAGACAATAAATGAGAACTATGAGACAATTCTCCATTTACGATTTGTCCTACTTCATTTGAAAATACTTCAGATTGTACTGATTTCAAGAGACGATAAAGAGCGAGTTCAGACTCTTCAATAGTTAGAGTTCCAATATTTTTTTCGTTTGGAAATGAGCAATTATGCTTGAACCTTAAGCAATAAGCTGTGGTACGAATTAAGCGAGAAAATTTCGAAAAGCGAGAGAAATCAAACGAGTTATTTTTATTAATCGATTGAAAGAGAGTAGTAATTTGAACAACCTTTCTGCGTTCGGGAAGTTCAGCATCCATTTTTGGATTGAAAGAGCGAAATATTTTATTTGATTCAAGTAACAATCGAGGTCCGTTAAACCAAATGTGATATTTCAAAAGAGATCGAGGGTCTGTTAGACGTATTAGCGAGAGATCTGCACATAAACCTAAACGGGGTAGAGATACTTTTTTGAGAGGCACAACGTGAGATTTGTAACATAAATTAGTTAAAGATGCGGACTTGTATAATGCTCGCAAATACAGAACAGCATTATAAGCTATTTCTGAAGAGTTTGCGAAACCATGAAGTTTAAACAAAAGAGTGGCTTTGTCTGTATCTTTCATTACATATCTTGAGTAATTAATTGATGTGAGAAAATTAAAATCAGTTTGTAATTTTATCCAAGACTTCGAGAGTGAGTCAGATAGAGAAAACTTCGAGAGTGAATTAGATAAAGAAGACTTCGGGAGTGAATCAGATAGAGTATTGGGACTAGAGTGAGCTTTAAAATACAGATATATTTGAAATATTCCATTAACAGATTTCGAAAGTGAGTCGGATAAAGGATTGTTAGGACCAGAGTTAGCTTTAAAAAGCTGATCTACTTGAAATCTTCCATCAACAGACTTCGAGAGTGAGTCAGATAAAAAAGACTTCGAGGGTGAGTTAAATAAAGACGACTTCGAGAATGAGTCAGACAAATTTCCTTCGATATGAAGGGGGTTGTAAGAAGATACTTCCTCGATTTTCCAAAATCTCGGAAGTAGATCTTCTACTCTGTGAAAACTATTATCAACTGTAAGCATTACTCGAGCATGAGACTTAAGTTGATTATTAAAAGGGACTTTTCCAGCAACAATGTAACCAAAACTAGTATTTTGTAAGACCGGCATATTTTTCCCTAGAGGAATTCTCCCGTCTCGAAGAACAGAATAAAATACATCGGCCGAGAGCAACATGTCTATATTTGAAGGTACATTAAATGTAGGATCAGCTAACTCGATATTATCTGGCATATTGAGAGATTGAGTACATATAAATGAATTAGGTAATTTTGTAGTAATTTTATTTACAACGGCGCACTTAATAGTTTGTTTTTCATTCCTGTTATTGGAAATCGTGATATCTGAGAACATTGTTACATTTGTTCTAACATTTGATATTCCTGAAATTTCAGTATTATCTTGATAGCAAATTAGATTTAATTTATTCATTAAATACTGAGTTACAAAACACATTTGACTAGCTGAATCTAATATGGCCTTAGCAGTGATAAATTTTCCTGATTTAGTTTTTACGTTAAGAAGTACAGTAGCTATGAGAACTTGAGAACTAGTGTCATTTTTTGTACGAGTTTTTAGTACCGAGGGAACTTGCGTATTTATAAGAGTAGTGTTATCTGATGTTTGAGCATAAACATTTGATAAATTAGAGTTGTTTGAAACATAAGATTTAGAAACATTTTGACTATTATCATCATGTAAAAGAGTGTTGTGTTTTTTCCCGCACAAGTGACAATTAATTTGAGAGGTACACTCTGAAAGAGAATGTCTATTTCCTAAACAATTAACGCAAAGATTCTTACTCTTTATAAAAGACTGTTTGTCTTGTGACGTTAATTGTTTAAATTTAAAACATTTATATATTTTATGAGAAGAATTACAAAAACTACAAACAAAATTACTATGTATTAAATTATGATTATGTTTTTGTAAAGCCACGTTAGAAACTCTAGGGAATTTATTGTTAATACTAGGAGTTAATATATTTTCTAGAGCAATAGCTCTTTCTTCAAGAAAATATATAAATTCTTTCAACGTAGGTAGAGTTAATTTACTTCTTTTTAACTCATATGCACGATGAGTAGAAAAGTCTAATTTCGATGAAATAATATATATAATTATTAAGTCCCAGTGATCCACTGGAACTTGTAAACTTTTCAAAACATTAATGTTCTGCCTGATTGTGGCACAAAATTCACGAAGAGATACTGCTGTTGCCCTTTGTAATTTAGGTAAATCTAACAGAGTTTTTAGATGTGAATTTATAAGAGATAAATTATTTTCATATCTATTTTTTAAAATATCTAAAGCGATAGAGTAATTTTCATTTGTGAGAGTGAGAGCGTCGATAAGTTGTAGCGGTTCTTTACAAAGATATGATTTTAAATAGTACAGTTTTTGTACAGCGGATAGTCTATCATTTTTATCAATAATGGCTATAAATAAATCTATAAAAGAGTTATATTCAGTTGTTTTTCCCGAGAAAGTTGGGATTTTTACACTTGGTAACTTTACAGCTGAATACAATGATTCATAATTATTACTATTCCGTTGTGATGACCTCATTGAAGCTTCAGAGATAGAAATTTCAGGGACAGGGAGTTTAGTTTGATTCATAACTTTCGTTATTTGAGCCAACAATTTTAAATATTGTTCTTCGACCTGTTCCCGATCATTATTTTGGGTTTCATCTAAAGCTTCAATCTCGTCTTGTACAGTTATATATTTATCGAAAACGGAATTTAAATAATTTTCTTTTGTTGATATTTCTTCAATAAATGTGGGTTTTTTAATATATTGTTTTACAAAATTTTGAATTTTTGTAATTGAGGTTTTGCAACTAGTGCGTTTTTTTATTAATAGATCCATAATAATTTTGATCTTGATATATTTTTGTTATGAGAGAAAGAGAGAGAGAGACAAATATACTGTCGTGAAACAATAGAGAGTGTGAGAGAGAGAGTTCAGTAACACTTACTATTGATAGAGTTCGCAAATAACATTAAACACACCAAACACTGCAGACAGGAGAACATTTTGTAGACAGGAGAGCATTCCATATTCTTGAGAGAGATCATTTCTTGATTATCTGTAGTGTTGATTTTCGTGTCTTCTTCGCCTTTTTAAGATATGTTACTGCTTGAATATTCAGGACTTCAATTTTCAGACTTCTATTTTCATTTCTTCAAATTTATTTTCTTCAAATTTCAAGTCCCTGTTCGGGCGCCATGTATAATTCCGACGTTGAATTAATCATTGATAGGAATTATTTTAAGACAATACTTGTCGGTTATTATATGTCTTTATTCATAATATTTATGAGAACACAAATTTTGTGTCATACATTTTCAATAATTTTCACAATAATAATACAATTGTTTTTCCAGAGCCGCTACAACTTTTTATTTTACTTCTCAGCGCTGCTGTGATAATTTGTTCGTTTTGAACACGGCCATTTTTTTTAATTATCAAAATGGCATATTGTCCCAGAGGCGTCAGTTGAAAATTTATAATATGCAAATATGCTTTAAATTACAATTGAATTTAGTATGTATGAGAGATGATAGTTCCAAATAGACGTTTCTCTGTTAATCAATTATCACTTAAATACTTTTAAAGACAATATAAAACATTTATAATTAATTAATTTTATAATTCAAAACCATTAATATTTATTTTAAAATCTGAATGATACGCCAATGACTCGTGGCGCGATTTTTCGTGGTGCGATATGATAACAACGCTAGGTAATGTATTATTTGTCCTTTATCTTTCCTTATCTAAGGGTTACAACATCAACCTAACCTAACGTCAAAATTGTGTTTTTTTTCCTTTTGAGTTCCTTGTGTTTCAGTAAACGTATTTTGAGGAAAGAAATTGTGGTTTACGATTTTTTGCCTAACTTCAGTTACAACGTCACTTGGTTATAATGACATAAAACCCGTGGTCGCTAGAATGTCGCTATAACCAAGTCTGACTATACATAAAAGTTGACCGTATTGCATAGCACAATCTGAAGGTGTTAAATCCGCGTATAATATAGTAGACGAGAATGGGGAGGTTCCTCCCTCTCGGGAACTCATTGGTCCGTGACTTGATTTTAATCGAACCAATTTAAAAAGCTGTCAATATCAGACTGTGAATCTTCTTCCTTCTTTAGGCCACATCTCATTGCTATGAACTGCTTTGTTGTCTCTTTATAAACTTGTCATCTTACACAGTTAATTATATTACCATTAGCAATTTTTACTTTTGTGTCGTCCGTCCAATAAAATGTATACATTTCGCTAATGAAAAGATCCGTGCTTCGTTCACATTCAGTAATAATCAATATATAGAACTTATCGAACTCAACATATACATTAAAAACGTGATGCGATACTTTTAAAACATTTTTTATACACATTGGACAGTGTAGCATCTACTCCTGTACAAAGGATGATCCTGTCCATTGAGTTAAAAAAATATTTGAAAAGTTTTTAATGACTTTTAGCATACTACGATCGACTCTCTGGAAAAATGTAAAAATCTTACTTGTTCTGAGATAAATGTAAGTTTTTTTATCAAAAATTTAAAATAGCTAATTCATGTAGGTATTGTGGTAGGTTTTCCGAAAGGGTATAAAATAGAGCAGTTTTTAAAACCATCTGAACATATGTACTAGATTTTATAAAATATTTTTTTAAGAAACAATTTTATCAAAGTTTTATATGTTTTTAAATGTTAAATTGCAGCCATTTTTTTCTATGCATTTTTATTTTGATCTGACATAGTGTACATTTAAGTAATATAAAAATCATGTTTAAAAAATATAGGCTCTTTAACTTTTGGACTTTTGCGATTAATATGTATAAATCTGGGTTTTTTCAAAAATTTATTAAAATGGCCGATATAAAAAAACTGTTGCACTTTGTAGGTATATAGGTATATTTACTTAAATCACTTCCAAATTACTACATAGACAAAAATTAATAAATGATTGAACTACGCATAAAAAAATTGTGAGAATCTTTGCATAAATCTACTTTTTACCTCTCTTGCAATTATTTATAAAAATTACGAACTTTTCGAGTAAAAAACTATGGACAATCCAGAAAGTTTTCTTTGGTTTGCTTCTTTTAATAAAAAATTGACATTTCCAGACAAAATGATCTAAACAAAAGTTGTTTTACTAATTTGCAACAAAAAATACAGGTTTATATTTGAAAAAGAAAAGTTGAACCTGAAACCCCATCAAAGTTACTTTTCTAGGCTCGCCCCATAATGTCAATATTTAGCCCCCTCAAAGCCATGAAACTTTTATCTGATACATTTTCTCTGAAAATTCGTTATTTTGGAAATAATCCACTGGAAAGTCTTAAAAAAACACCCGGTATATACCTTTCATAATATTATAAATCAATAAGCTATTATTTTTAATTTATAATATGAATTTTCAATAAAGTCTTCGTGGGCTGCAAAATGGGTACTGGCAGGCCATATGTTGTGCAGGTCTGTCCTAAAGGATCAACTTTTATAAAATTTTGTAAAGAACGAAAAGTTCTTAGATATATAAAAAACATAATTGACTGCCCAACCAAAAAATTAAAAAATGTCACTAAATGTTTTAAAAAAAAATTTTTTTTGTATCCATGCCATTTACCTACTAATTCGAAACATTTTTTATCCTTTGCAAATTTTATTAAAGGAGGAGATAAAAATAAAAATAAATAAAAACATAAAATGTTTCTATGCCTCCTAGAGCAGAAATTATGGATTTTCGTAGGTGTCGCCCTTACAACTTTTGATCAGCACATTTTTAACTACCATATTCACGAAAAATGTCAACCGAAAGACAAAATTCATTGTTTTTATGAGGGGACCTTTCTTCTGCTCTACTGCTAAAACAGCTTGTTTGCGGACAAGGGTTTATTAACAAAAAGTAATTGTTTTAATGTCCTCAACAACTTCTGAATGTTTGTCGGTATGTTTACGAGACACCGTGTATAACCCGAAATTAACTTATAATCTATTTCTTTTGTTACGTCAAAGATCAATCTAGAGTTATTTCTACAAAAATACCTCCCTTTGAATATAATATAACATATAAAAGATATTTACTTTTCGGGCGATATACACGAGAATATGACATGTGTCATAGAGAATGTGTTTCAGAAAGGAATAAATGATTGATGTTACATTTTCTAACGTCCAATATTTTTTCATTTTACAAGAAATATTATCGGTAAACCTTCGTCTCGCAAACTTAAGATATTTTTCATTTTTGTAAGTGATAAGCAACTAGCGATACCTTGTGTCGATTGTGTAATTTAGATAAGTAGGTACAAATTACCAATATTTTAAAATAAAATTAACTGCTGAAAAATTAAAACACCTAATTTTAGCGAAAATTTTCGAAAATTTGGCTGGTGCTCGTGTTGTGTAGGTATTGTGTATATATGAGTTGTTCTGTTTTGAGTTTGGATCACATTGGGAGGTTGCTAATGGGCCGATCATAGCAGGGTATAGACAAACAAGGTGGCCATGTTGATAAGATTTGTGGGTGTGGGTTCAATAGGGATCGGACTTACATAGATGGTGGTTTTTAGAGTTCCGTAGAAAACTATGAACCCTTTTGTTTCGCTCTATCCGTCAGTCTGTCTGTCTATATAAATTTTATACCGATCAAGATGATAACCTGAAAACAGAAATGATGACATTTAAAAAAAAATTCTGGAACCCCTTCCCAAAGACTAAAAAGTATATTCAATTATTTTTTTCACTTATCCCATTATATTTAGATATATCTCCTAAAATAGCAACAAAAAATGTCAAATGATCTTTTTATTTTAACTCTTGAGTCACAATATATTTGCTTTTCAATATCGTTGTCCGAGTGTTGCCCCCCCCCCTCCTCTCCCCCTTCTAATTTCTAAACTATCGATGCAAAAAATCTGAAAAAATTCCAGAATGTAGTTTTTAATTAGTACTTTCAATGAAAATTGTAACGAATACTGTAGCAACTCTTTTTATAAATCGTAGTGAGAATGATTACTGAACCCTATTATGTGCGTGACAAACACGCACTTGGCCGTTTTATTTATTTTGTTCTATTTATTTTGTTTTGAAAAGTTTTTCTATACAGTGTGTCCCAGGGTAGATGTAACAAGAGGTGTAAATGAACAAAATTCGAATTCGGAATAACATTTGGGGATAGAGTCCTGCTTGGTGTAAAACTAACGTATACCAAAAATTAGTTGATTTGGTTTTTTACAGGTTGTTTTATAAGGAAAGTTTAAAAATAACCAAGAAAAAACTACCTATGTACATTTTTTTAAATATGAAAAAATCCACTAATGCTCGATATTATGAAGTGAAAATTCAAATTAGTTCCCAGCTAACGCTATCTGCTAGGTATAATATAAATACTTAATATACATATATACAGGGTAGTTCAATAGTGCGTCCGGCTTTCCTAGCGCACTTCCTGTAGGAGATAGAAAAAAAGTTTGGTACATAATATTATTGGTTTGAAAAGATTAACGTCGTAAAATTATTTTCAACAATACAGGGTGTCCCATTTTTGCACTATAACAAAAACAAAGATTTTTTTAAATGGAATACCCTATAACGTTTTATGTCGTCCGATGTCATTTTTTAACCTCTACATTAACGTCTGTTCATTTTTTAATTTAGTGACAGTGTTGCCAAATTAAAAATTTTTTTCCGAAAAATAATCCATATTCAGGTTCGACTATAAAAAATCGTAGCGACCTCGTTTTTTTTGAAGTGATGAATTTTTTTAGCAATAATGTTAGTCCAGGTAAAGAGTAACATTTTGGTAATAAACAATTTTAATTTAGTTTTACAGGGTGTTAATAAAAAAATGCCAAAGTTTGCAATCTTCAAAATGATAAAACTCATTTTTTTCAAATGTGACTACCCTTTTTTTATTTCACTATTCGATGGGTTTTTTTCTCCTTTTTAATTTGTATAGGAAATATCTTATGTCTAAACCCCTTACTTTCTGAGATTTTCAATAATTTTCACAAAAGTAACCATTTCACCACGTTTTTATGCACCGAAGTAGGCTGTGCTGATGCAAAAGAAATGCAAAAATGTTAGTACTTAAGTATCAATGTAACATTTGATTAAATTTTATAATTAAAACGGATAATACTTGTGTAATAAAATTATTTATTTTATTCAAAAAACTATGACAATTAACAAAATTGAAAATACATATAAAAGATAAAAGACTACAATAAATGTTCGAAATGTCTTCCATTTTGATCTAAGCACAAATCAATTCACGGGCATTTGTTTTGTAATTGTTTCACATTTGTTTTGCATTTGTTTGGCCTACTTCGGTGCATAAAAACATGGTGAAATGGTTACTTTTGTGAAAATTATTGAATATCTCAGAAAGTATGGGGTTTAGACATAAGATATTTCCTATACAAATTGAAAAGGAGAAAAAAAACCATCGAATAGTGAAATAAAAAAAGGGTAGTCACATTTGAAAAAAATGAGTTTTATCATTTTGAAGATTGCAAACTTTGGCATTTTTTTATTAACACCCTGTACAACTAAATTAAAATTGTTTATTACCAAAATGTTGCTCTTTACCTGGACTAACATTATTGCTAAAAAAATTCATCACTTCAAAAAAAAACGAGGTCGCTACGATTTTTTATAGTCGAACCTGAATATGGATTATTTTTCGGAAAAAAAATTTTAATTTGGCAACACTGTCACCAAAATAAAAAATGAACAGACGTTAATGTAGAGGTTAAAAAATGACATCGGACGACATAAAACGTTATAGGGTATTCCATTTAAAAAAATCTTTGTTTTTGTTATACTGCAAAAATGGGACACCCTGTATTGTTGAAAATAATTTTACGACGTTGATCTTTTCAAACCAATAATATTATGTACCAAACTTTTTTTTCTATCTCCTACAGGAAGTGCGCTAGGAAAGCCGGACGCACTATTGAACTACCCTGTATATATAAAGCTCAACATCTGTCTGTCTGTCTGTCCGTTAGTGCGCTTATTACTCAAGAACCTCTTATCCGATTTACGTGGTTTCTTTTTTAATTCATAAGTACATTCTCTGACCAGGTTATAGGCTATATTTTGTTACGTTAGGTATCATAACAACTAAGCTGTGACGATAATAGTAAATCAAGTCGGAAAAAATTTTGCCGTCGGCGCGCTGTTTTGCAATACGCTGCCTAAACCGTTCAATATTGAACAAAATAATGTATTAAAGAATTGTGTAGAATCAAAAGATCTACAATAAAGTCCGCGACACCATATATCTAACTTTTGTATCTAAGCCGCAATGACTGCTTTTATGTTACAAAGAAAATTACAAATATTTGGGTTCTGTTTACGTGGACTTATGACCTGCAAAACATTAATCCTTATTGAAATAAATTATTTCATCGTCATGAGTACTATAGTATATATTAGTTTTGATTATTTGATTAGAAAATTGACTTTTCATCATAATAATTTAAAATGGGTCATTATAGAGGCTAATATGATGGTTAAAGTTATTGTTTCGTTTTGAAATGTGATTATTTTCTTGCTAACATGAAGAACTTGAAACATTAAGATTTGGATAATATAAACAATAATTTTGATGATTATGTACAAATAACAACGGAGAAGATTATTATAATATTATTATAATTTTCTAACCACCATGCGTACTGAAAGTGCATTTCAAATAATTATAATACTTTATTTTTAGAAGTTTTTATAATGCAAGTGTGATTTCGACATGTATCGACTTTGTATTTATTTCATACTTAAATTTGTGTAGTATATTTGTTTTTATGATTTCAATTTTATTGTCTGCTAAATGTTAAGTGGATAAAAGTAGGAAAATCTCCTGAAAATAAATTTTGTACTATCTCAACTGTGATATTTCTTCTGTAAAATACCCAATTTTATATCAAATACTGTCACAACTCAAAATTTACAGCATTTTTTTCAGGAATATTACATAAGTAACTATGGCAATTGATAGCTTATTCTATAAGGATTCCGAATATATGTAACACATTGGGGTTATTTAAATAAACAATAAAGATAATAATTTAATAAAATTATGATCACACGTTTCTAGCCCTCTTGAACATTTGACTTTTTCAAGTTTTGACTCTATTTTATTGGAGGTGCGATATAATAAAAAAAAACTTTCACATATTATGTAATAGCAAATATGTAGATATTTAGCATTGAAGTTATAAGTATTTGGTTTAAAGTTTCCTGTTAAGTAATAAACACATAAATCCCCAGATGTTTAAAAATAAATGTAAAATCCGTCTGTATCTAGCTTCACCGCTCCGTTTGAAGTTATAGATCCCTAATTACCCCGGCTTCATTATTAAAACAAATATTTGTTTTCAGCGTTCAATCTGATACCGATGCAGATCGCTACAAATTTAATTACAAATTTTACCACACGATTACAAATTCATCAACGCTTTTCTCTATATATAAAATATCAGTATGGATATATGAAAAATTTCAATGGAATTTGTCAGAAATAAAACTTACCTTTTTATTATAAATATTAGTTTTCTAATATCCTAATGTCAAAAACATAATACCTACACATTCGTAGAATAACTAATAACTAAGGCAACATGAATTAGTGACGTATTAATTAGTATTTAAAATTCAAATTTTGAGGGTGGTTTTCACCCCTTCAATAGCTGCTTAGGCACGTACAAATAATAAATGTCCCTTCGGTTCATTACGAATGTACCAAGTCTTATAAAAATTAGTGAGATAATACTCGCAACGTTTACTTTTTAGACGATAAAAGATACAAAATTTCGAATATTTCCAAAACTCCTAATCCGATTAGCACAAAAATTGATAGGTCTGGAGTACTCACTGAGGCAAACATTTTTCCCATAAATAATTCAGATCGGTGCATTTTAACAGTAATTATCGTGAACGAAAGACAATTCTACATCCGCACAGACACACGCACAGCCACTATGCGGAAATTAACTTTTCTTTAAGTTTTGAAGTTAGTACATTCAGAATCTGTCATTATCTTGGGCACGATTTTTCGAAGGTATTACAATACTTCCATTTCTTTCAGAACATGGAAGTAGAAATAAGTTCGTTTACGAAGCATTAGTATTTGTTTGTTATGTTTACTTAGTTATTTTACTAAACGAAAGAAAATTCTACATCCAGACACACAAACACATATGCACATCCGCCATGCGGAAGTTAACTTTTCTTTATAGCCCGATCATTTAAGATCAAATTCGATGTAAGATACAAAAAAACTGCCTAGTCGAAACTTTTGACGCAGTTGTGTGTCCCGGGTGGAGTAGATGATAGATTTTTGCCCATAAATTAATTACCGGAAGTGTCCGCCATCTTGGATTTTGCGTTTTTGTCCATTTGAACGTGTATTTTAGATTTCTCGATAAATAGGTTAATAACAAAACAAAACACAGCGGTATGGGGGAACTCGCAATGTTGAACACAATACAGTTCAATAGTGCGTCCGGCTTTCCTAGCCCACTTCCCGTAGGAGAAAGAAAAAAAGTTTGGTGCATAATATTATTGGTTCGAAAAGATGAACGTCGTAAAATTATTTTCAACAATACAGGGTGTCCCATTTTTGCACTATAACAAAGACAAGATTTTTTTTAAATGGAACACCTGTAATATTTTAAGTCTTCCAATCTCATTTTTTAACCTCTATATTAACGTCTGTTCATTTTTTGATTCAGTGACAATGTTGCCAAATTATTTTTTTTTCTGAAAAATAATCCATATTCCAAAAATCATAGCTGTGTTGAGCGCGTTTTCGACCGTCATCTACAAGTCGTACGAAAAATTTGTTTGTACAAAAGCTGTTGAAAATTGAGTCCTTTACAACTTTGTCATTTAAATATGTCACTTATTTTCAATAAAAATGGCACAAAAATTGAAAAAACTGCGCCACTCTTCTAATCTATAACATTTTTTGCTTATCATTAGCAATAAATAATGTTTTTTCAACAATATTGACTGTATAAAGATTGTAGAGAATTAAATTCTCTACAAAATTGTTACTAACCTCTTTATCGAGAAATATAAAATACGCGTTCAAATCGACAAAAACACTAAATCCAAGATGGCGGACACTTCCGGTAATTAATTTATGGGCAAGAATGTGATTTCATCATCTACTCCACCTGGGACACACAACTGCGTCAAAAGTTTCGACTAGGCAGTTTTTTTCGTGAAAAAATCTAAAATGATTGGGCTATTAAGTTTTGAACACCATTAAAACTTTTTTCTCCATACTCCAAATTATACCAAATTTTGGAAAAAATTTCCTTTCTTTATCCTTAAAACAACTCTCAAAAAATATTTTTTCATATTGAGCTACTAAGTGAGATATAATTTTTATAAAACACCTATATATTTATACTCGTGTATTAAAGATAAGAATTTACAGCAATTTTTAGTGTTTCAGAAATGTCGGGGCCCCTGATAATCGAATAAAAAATATACCACTTAATTCGTTATGAAATTCCCTATAAATCTGAATAAGTTTAATTTTTTTAGATTAATTACAAAACCTACAAATAAATAACAACTTTGTACATCGATTTCGTATTTATTTAACTTCAAATTTAACTTCAAATGTAATTAATAGTGTCTGTTTGATATTTATTGGCTTTTAGACTGGCTCGTTTGCGCTCGCTCGGCTTTAATTTTTTTATGATTATATCAAAATTTAGTTCAGTGTTGCGTCTCGCGCATGCGCAAAGGGGAAAGAGACTGTTAGAAAAAGTATTAAATTTAGCCATCCGGTTTAATAGTAATTCCATAGGTATCCACTACCTAGTTAAATAATACCAGATCAGTGGTCGAATCAGATTATTTGACAGTTATCGGCATAATAAACGCTCAAGGGAATCTTATTATATATTATTTTGATGTTATTAATAATGTTTATTTTATAAATAAAGTGGTTTTTTTAGATTCCTTGTCCATTATCTAATTTTTCCTTTATTTACATTGTCTGGAAGGGTGATGGCAGCACAAAACTACAGATTGAAATGTGCAACTACTTTTGGAGGTTATGGTAATCAGCGTTACGGTCAAAATCGTATCAAGGAAACTTCTGACCAGCCTTGAGATAAGGAAGTTAATAAGGAAGCCTTAGTAAGGCAGATTTATAAAACGTAAATTGAGTAACAAGGAACTATGAACACGGCTAGTAGGGGAAAGGGTTGTACCTTGGGACAATTGCTCTAGAAATCCAACCACTGTAGCTGTAACTCTCAGAATTACATGTTATATTGGCAACCCTGTCCCTTGTTTGCTCACCAAGTTATTTCAGTTTCAGTCATTGTTCGAAGCTTTAATTGTCAGATAGTTCTTGTACCTTGAAAGTAAAATTTTGCTGCAACTTCCAGATCGTATACAAACAAGCTAAGCATTATTACTGACATTATCTGATGTAGTACTGTCGCAGCATTATTTAAGCAAGCAATATATGCAAAAAGTTGTTGAATCGTAAATTTTTTTTAGACATTAGAAAACTTATTTTGTGAAAAGTGTGCTTGGTTATACCTCAGGACAATTGTTTGGTTGTACCTTGGGACGTGTCCTGTGGTAGAGGACGAAATCCTGGGAAGTGTATAATTGCTACCGATACGCCAGAGAAGTAGAGGATTGAAGTGGAAAAGAGTAAAAAAAGGCAGTAAGAAAGGTAAATTGAAGCATAAGTATCAAGGATTCGTTAAAAGTACTTGAAGTATCAAGTGTTTTTTGGTATTTTTAACATGCTTTTATTAGCTTGGCTTGTAACTTCCTAACATTATAAGCAAATCTTACAACTCACTTTCACCCACTTTGCAAACTTATGCAATTCTGGTGACAGTACAATAACTATATGGTACCATCGAGCTTGTATGAGATGGAGGTGGTCATAGGGACTTCTCAATGGCTAATAATAAGCCTATCGAGTTTAGATTTTTGGTTTTAGTTGCCTCAATGAAAAACGTGTTTTTAGTTGTTTTTTTTTTTAGTTAGAATTTTTTTAAGTAAAGTACTTCAAGAACTTTTTTGTATTTGAAGTACATTTTCAAGATTTTACTTGTAATATTGACGGAGAGCAATATTTCGTTTAAAAATTATTTGATAATTTATTAGTTATATACATTGTGGGGGTATCTTTAAAATTTGTGAACAGCAAAAAAAGTTATTATATTATTTTGACAGGTTATTTTTTCTGTCGACAAACTATGCTCGCCCACATGGAAATTAAATTATTCTTTTTTTAATTTATTTATTTCATAAATAATCTGGTCCAGGATCTCGCAAAAAACGGTCCTGGTAACTGGTTTTATATATAGACCCATTGTTGCAAAAAGGATTGTTTACATTTATATAACACACGCCACTGACTAGTGAAAATAATTATAACGCGTGTGTACTGATAGATATCCGCTAATTAAAAATCATTCACTATATGTTTTCAACCCAATCAACAACAACGATGGCTATTGAAATCTAAAAATCGCACCAGGTGAATATTCCAATGCAGATAGATATTTTTAATTGGACGTAGAACACAACGAGTACCCTCTCATATTAATAATAAAGATAGTATCCATAAAGTCATTACCCACAAGTACCATAACCCTTTATATCTATCGTGTTTGTTATTTATTTAGGCCATTTAAAATAAGAGGTTCGTACAGTGAAGGGCTTTACGCATTAGAAACAGTGCCGGGCTAGTTGGTAATAAATAATTATGTTTGTTTATTATGAAAAAAACTATAAAAAACAACTTAAAAAAAAAAAAATTGTAGTGTTTAAATATCCGGTATCTGGCCCGATAATTCGATACTATCCGGTATTCAACCGGATAACAAATAAGACCGGATAGGCCAGATACCGAATAGTTACCGGATATCCGTTTCATCTCTATAGTATTATTTAGTATATTTTATATTTATATTATTTTCTTCTAAATTACATTCTAGTACAATAATAGCAAACAAAAGAATAAGAAAATAAAGGTGTTTGGTGTTGATATAGTTGGCAATACTGACCATGTGAAAGTGCTTCTAAAAATAACATTTAGTTTTTATACTATATTTTTTAATGTCAAAATTCGATTTAAAACATTATATTTTACATTACATTTATTATTTATATTTATTAGTTCAGATATTAAAAAAAAGATCAAATAAGTTTATAAAAAAAATTATCTTCAAAATATACTCACGGAATCACGCACGAGAAAAATGTACTCACGCACGGTCACGCACGGTTGATTTAACTTGACTCACGATCACGTCCGCTCACGATTCAATATTTGAAAATCGCTCACGCTCACGCGGGTCACGGCCCGCGCCCAGCTCTAAATTCAACCAAATACAATAATCGAGTTGATTAAATTTTTTTTGATTTGATACTTTTTCGATTTTTTGGATTCGAAAACAATAAAAATATCAATACTGACTTATTACTATTTATTACTTAATTATTACTTGCTCTAAAAATATTTGTTTTTGATGCAATTACATACATAAAGTCTTTCTTTATGCGGTAGATACGTTCCAACTGCATATAAAAAAGTGGTGTGTGCCTCACACCATGTAGAAAATGCCAGCATTGACGATGAGCCCAAGCTTGGCCCAATATTGAGTTGCCAGTGTTGCTTTTTCGTTATTGGTTCCAGTCTAGGTCAACCTTCAGATACCGAGCTTTAGGTCACCTATAATTTACCCAAGCTTGGTACGACAAGCCTTGGCCAAGTCGTGAACGAAGTTAACATTTTTATCTTGGCCCAGTGTTGGCTATCATTGGCGCAAGCCTATGGGCCAACCGTGGCCCTTTTGTAATTTCCTACATGGGTAACGCACGCACGTTGAAATGAAACTTCTTTTGTTTTCATTAACTATATGAATTAAATAAATAAAGCTAAACATATTAAATTAATAATCAAATGTATTATTTTAAGGCGGAATGGGAGCACACACGCATTAAATTTTAGCAATAATAAAACGTTGATTTAATATAATACCATATTAAAATATTTTTTAATTATTTCTTCATGATAAGGTAATAAAATTATTTTCTTATATTTAACATTTAATATCTAAAAAAATAATATTTAAAATTTGTCAAGTATGTGGCAATAGCGCCTAACGTTAGGGTAGGAGTTTTTATTCCATTCGGTTGGTTGCAATAATAATAAGTATAGTTATAGTTTGAGAAACGTCAAAATTAAGTATATTAATAATTTAGAATGATTTTATACTTTTACAGCAAAAATGAAAAGATGAAGGTAAACGAGAAGCAATAAAAAGTATAAAATTGATTAAATGTATACTAGATCATTTACAAAATATTAAGTTATGTGAAAATAAATTATAATTTGATAAATGTTATTAAAAAATCTTCTTTATATTCATGTTTAATGTTACACTATTATATTATACACTTAATAATTCATAATAATGTTACATTATTTAAATTAATTATGACTACAATGTGATTCGCACTTATTTTATGCTTTTACTACTTGCAATGTTACCGCACTTCATTGAATATTTTGTCTTATTTACGTCCATGTATAACAAATTTTTTTGAAAACTAATTTCTCAAAAAACGGTGTATACAATCAATCTCAAATTTTGACAGTGAACATTTGATATAGTTATCTTTCACTCCTCAAAATTTTCTCTTATTTTTTTAAAAATATTTTGGTTTTGAGTTTGTTCAACATTGACGACAAATTAGAGATGATGAGATTGATAAGATGAGACAACACCACGTTTGACAGATAGTCAACAAGACCTTAATAATTTGTCTCTATTATTGTTCCCATAGCCTAATTTTCACTTCACAATAAAATATCCACTTAATTTAGTGAAAGTGTTAATTTTTTATAATGCTCTGAAATTCGGTATGGGGTTACATTACAATATTGCATTCTAAACAAATTTTCTTAATGGATTTGTTGTTTATATTTTGAAAAATATAGGTAGTTTGTTCTTGGTTATTATTACGACTTTGAATATAAAACACCTGTAGAGGACCGAATGGACTCATTATTGATATAACTTAGTTTTACATCAAGCTGGACTTGGTCCCCAAATGTCATTCCGAAATTAGATTTTTTTTGTTGATTATACCTCTTGTTTAGGTGAGTACCGGAATTCCGGCCCAATTTTGTCGGAATTTTTAAAATTTTAATATTACTCTCTATTAAGAAATTCATATATAACATATACGTTATTTTTGTTTAAAAAATTAAACATAAATATAATAATTTTATTAACAAAAATTTTAATGGAAACAATCATTTCATAACACAATTGCAGTTTTTTAGGGTTCCGAAGAAACCCTATTAATCCATTTCACTCAAAGCTAAATAGTTTGTAAACTATATAAACTACAAACTTGAAATTATTACTGACATGCAAAATGACGCCCTCTAGTGAAAAATGTACAAATATATTGAAAAAATAATTTTTCAGGGGGGAAGAGGGGCACTAAGGAACTAAAACTAGGTAAAAAATTTATATTTTTTTATAAAATGGCATGTGACACGTTAAAATGTATAACCAAACAAACGGAATTTGACCCTTCTACTAATTTTTTTCTAAATCAAAAATGGTGCCTGCAGGGGGCTTTAAAGCAAATAAAAAAAATGTATACCAAGACGTGTGGGGTATCAAAATGTAAATCTTAATCAGTAAAATTTGACCTTATTTTTTACATTTTTTTAACTTAAAAATGGCACCTGTAGGTAGCTAAAAGCAGTATTGATTTTGTCCCACCCCCCTCTAGCTCGGTAACTACTGGCTCAAAAAATCTGGAAAAAATTTGGTAGTGAGGCTTTGGTGGGACTATCAACGACAAATACTAAAGTCAACAATATAATTTTAAATTTTGGAATAATAGGGAGGGGCGTCATAGAAGTTTTTATTTTGATATCTAGGCAAGTGGGGTGTCAAAATGTAGATCTCAATTAATAGAACTTGACACTCTTTTATATTTTATTCTGACTCAAAAATGCACCTGCAAGTGGTTCCAAACATTCCACGTAGTACGTACTTCGGAACCCTTATGGCCTACACTCGTGTATGTCTTGCCCGAATTTTTTATATTTTGTTAGGCATAAGTACCTTATAATAGGGAAAAAAGGGGTCGCGACGGTCTTGGGGCACTTTTGAAGGTAATGGTGTAAGCTATATTTAAAAAAAAAGTTTGAGTCTATAGGATCGCGCCAAGCTGAGATATTAATAATAATAATATACTTATTAATAAAAATGTCACGAGTATTACTGTTCAAGTATAAATAAAAGATTTTTGAAAATTTCGGATTGTTCTGGTGTAAAAATAAGATTTGTTCTGATTTTTTTAATAATACTCTAGACCTAGATCTGTTTTCTTCAAAAACAATTCTCATCTCCGATAATAAACTCTCCGAATATACTGTACTGTACTTATCTAACAGTACCGTTTATGATAATGCATCATATATTACTATAATAATGCATTGGTACTTTAATTTCGAATAAGTAGGCATTCATTTATCATTAAGTTCTCTATTGCCAAGTTGTCTTAATATTGTGATTTATCACATTTATAATTTGACCCTAGAAACGAATTTCATTCGATCGAAAAGAACGTATGATATATACATAGTTTAAAACAATCGGTCTTACATAGCTGTTAAAATTACGGGATATGTAAAAAATACTCTTTTTTTATAATACAATACTACTACCACTCTACTGTTTAAGAAATAGCATATAAAATAATGTTTTATTAATTTAAGATAATAAGATAAAGCATGTATATATTATTTTAATTATTTAATTATTATCAATAAATATATTTTTTTTTGTGAATTCCGGTTCCGGTAGGAATTGAAAATTCTAGTTCCGGTACACCATTACTCTTGTTACTGTAACAATATTATATTATAGCCGCTTGGGTTATTATATCATGATTTGTAGAAATTAGTTATAACATTAGGTAATCCTTTTTGTAGAGAGACCTCGAAAAAGATGTATTGTGTCAGTTGTTAGCACAAAGCCGTGAGAAACACAATAATTTATAAAGTGCCGAAAGTGTTAAATAAATCTAAGAAACAGTGTAGCTACCTTAGCCCTGTAATGCAAGCTAAGGAGTAGTAAGGCTCTGTGGTAATGACCACCATTTTAAATTCAAATTAGTGCAAGTTTTGTGAAATAGACGTAGTGAAAGATTTTGTATTTGAAATAGTTTTTTTGTATTTGAAATAGTTATAGTTTTTTTGTAATCGCTAAAAGGCCCGATTGTGCATTCGAAATAGTGAAAGTTTTGTAAAGGCATATTGTAAGGTAGTTAAAATTAAATTTATTTAGCTCGTATAACAAGTGTTTACGTTTCCGAGCACCTACAGGTCATTCTACCGAACCAATTAAAGGTTAAATGAAATTATTAAAGTCAGTTGAACCCAAAAACGTTACATTACATCTCTCCTGGGACACACTGTATATCTTGACCGGTTTGTATGTGATTTCGACAAAATTATATCTATATTTATATTTATTTACAATTACGCACCTGGTAGTTATACATGTAGATTCAACCGTTCTAACACACAATACTGTGGAGAGACCCCAACATTAGAATAGGTACATTCGGTTTTTCTCATCATTTATGCTCTTAGGTGTAGTGTGTATACTATAATTACTATATTGTTTATTAATTTTCGCGTAAGCGCGTACCACCTGAAAATATTATTATGTTGTTGTTGTTAGAGGCTAAGTACTCTATTTTAACGTGGATTGTTTACGCCAGGCACACATCCGGAGTTTAAACTAGATTTTATCTTATCATCATGTCAGTGGTATTCAAAATAGTGCCTACTTAAATTCCAAAGTTCATGTTTCTTCTCGTGAATACCTCGAAAAAGTAAAATTTTATACTGATCATTTTCCGGTAATTATATTAATTTCTAAATTTTGAGAAATTATTTTTAACGATTTTCCAATTTTGTTACATTTAATTTTATTATTCAAATTATTATTTTCTTTAAACAGAACAAAAATTATTTGTACTTTTTGTTCTGATTCGTTTTGTTAGGTAATTTAGATTTATTATTATTACAATAATAACTAATCGTGTTTGTACTTAATTCAACTATATTTTACAAAAATCCTAAACAAGAATTCCGTAGTTCACGCAAGCGGAGCCGCGGGCACAGCTAGTGGTATATAGATTAGAAAGATTTTTACATAAATAGGAAATTTACTTTTTTACGGCTTTTCTTTCATCCATGGGATGGAAAATTGGATTTTGTTTTTTTCACAGTACAGTACAACCTTTTTTTATATTTTTTCAAATAATGTGTGGTTAGTTTACTGGATCATGAAAAATCCGAACTCGGGATTTTACCGGAATTACACGTTTTGAGAGTCCCTGGATCACGTACGATCTTATCTCAGTAACGTCTCTGTGTGAGTCTGTGAACGGTCTACATCCGAAACGGTGAAAATTTTTAATTTAAGGTTATTTTATACTGTAGATGTGCACCTCCTATTTTTGAAGACTATAACCGCAAAACGGATGTTTATTATTGTCAGTATTTTTATGATTATTTTGAAATGGTTTAAAATAGAAAAAAATGTTTTAAAATTATTAAAACAAAAACTAGCAGGAAAACTAATTAAATATATTTTTCACAATATTAGATAACTATAACGTTTACCTGATAGTTTTCTAAATATTACAATTACTACTACACCCCAACGCCAATAACTATGATACCGTATCTAAAATTTGAATAATAAATGAATATTTTATGCTTTTCCTACGTCACAATATGAAAACTATCATTCATATTATATCATTTATTATTATATGTGGTTTAAAATGGTTTAATATTATTTTTAGTTCTGCAGCTTCATGCGTTATATTACAAACACACAAACAAAGTATATTATTAATATGTAATTGTCATGTTTCAATTGATTAATTATCGATTTTTAATTGTTATACGTACAGAAAATTACATTTGAAATAATGTGCTTGACGTTTCAAACAATTTTGTAAAATAAATTGGGTAATTTAGTTTTCTATAATAAAGGATTAAATGGTTGTAGAGAATTATGTTCTAATAATTATAACTATGCCTCGGAGTCTGCAAAAACATCATCATTAATTTTATGTTTTAAACATTAACGCTTATTACACTACACAAGTACTTTGCTTATTTAACAGAACATATTACTATGACATTTATTGTCCAATTTAATGATATATGAACAATGATTGTAGGAATATTGAGCATATGATTTTATAATATTGTAATATTTAAGGGTGTAAGGGATGAATCTCAAAATGCTATCAAATGCATGAAAATTGGTGAAAATGTTCTTGTTAGCATTCTTATGCAATAAGCTAAATATTAAATTGATGGTTTAGGAAATATATTGATTTAAATTTAACAGGTGTTCTTATGGGAAACTGATTATTTTCAACATTTTTTAGGTAAAACACATTGATGAAAAGGTACTGATTTTTTAATTTTTGGGGTGAGTATAGTATTTGATTATTTGAATATTTTTGCAAAATATCATAAGTATTCACTAAACCGTTTCCGAGAAATTAATTATAATACAACAAAATTTTTTTCCCGTTTTATGACTGTTATGTATGTAAATGTATATTGACAATAATGTATAGGTTGGGCTAAAGGTTTAAAAAAAAGGTTTTAAAAAAAACGTACTGAAAAGTTTGAATTTATTTTAAAGACTACAGATAGCACTATTTGTAGCCGTGGACAAAAATTTTAGAAAAAAATACCTGCTAGGTAATAAATTCGTAAAAATTACCTCGCTCTATACGTCTATTTGTCTGTCTGTCACAGCCCTCACATTATCTGATTTATATAGCTATTAACAATAAGATGAAATTTGATATATTGGTAGATTGATGACTCAAAAACAGAAATGATGAGATTTTTGAAAAATAAAAATTTGAGCCCCCCTCCAATCGACTGAATAGGATACTCAAAAAAAATTTCACTTACCCCATTAGATAGGTCTCCTAAAATGCAATAAAAATGTCTAAGGACCTTTTGATTTTAACTCTTTAGCTTTTTTAAGTCGTTGTCAGAGCATCTCCCCTTTAATTTCTAAACTATCGATGAAAAAATCTGAAAAAATTCCAGAATATAGCTTTTAATTAATTAGTACTTTCATTGAAAAATATAATGAACACTGTAGATTTTTTAACTTTTATTGAAGAGTTGTAGTTAATTTCGAAAGAGAATGTTCGTGAGAATGACTACGGAACCCTATCATGTGCGTGCCTAACACGCACTTGGTCGTTTTTATTTTAAATATCATTTCTGATTTCAGTGCCTCAAAATCCTTTAGGAACAATGGTTTACAAATCTGATACAAAAACTTTGTTAACTTACCATTAGGAAGTTATTGAAATCGGTCCTAAAATCAAAATAAAAAATTTCAACATATTTGTATGTTAGTCCAGGCTGTGGAGGTTAAAACAAATTATTTTTGCGTACAGTTTTAATACTCACAGGATTTGTTGCAAATGTGGTGTAGAGTAATACCCTAAATTTGCTCCGATTTTGGTTGTCCGCGACAGGGGTTTACCATGGTTCAATTGCAAAATAATATATAATATATAATAATAACAAATAATATACAAAAAAAAGATTCAAATAACAGTTATTTGCTATAAAATTCCATACAACCTCCATTTTGAAAAAAAAATCATTTGTTTATCCGCTACACTGATTAAAATGGCTGAAACACACTTTTTTTACGCTATAATATCTAATAAAGTTTAACGTTTTTTAAGTTGATACCTCTGGAAAATAAACATTCTGTAGTACAGAACATTCACTAGAAATTAGGATCTGATATTTTTAATTGTTTTTGTTTTATTAAATTGTTAATAATAGAATCACGATTGTCTTTGATTAACAATAAAATTTTTTGTAAAACCTTTAGTTTTATAAAACTGTTTATATATGTTCCCAAAGACTTATATAATGATTGTGGCCATAAAAAAGTAAATATTTACAATTCTTTGGCAAATGGTAGCACTAAAATCTTGTTGTTGAGTTTTTTTATTATAAACCAATTCAGTTGTTTCATAGAATCAGTAATATTAAAAATAGTAATAGCCAAAAACATGCTCTGATTATGTATTTATCTATTGGTGAAAACCGCATTAAAATCGGTTTAGTAGTTTTCGAGATAAGCGGTAAAAGATACAAAAATAAGCTTCTTTTTCTTTTAATTATATTCAGCGTTTCTCAACCTTTTAGTATTTACGACCCAGTTTTCAATCATAATTCTCATCGCGCCCTCCCATCCTCACACAATAATTTTATTAAACATTCCTTCGAAAAACTTTGCTCTATAAGACAGGCTAATAATTATTAATCTTGTTTTTAATTTAATAATGATAAGTTAATTAACATATTAAATACACTGTGCAGTACTGATACAATCCTATTTAAAAGTGTTTTATACCAGTGTAAATGTAAACGTGTATTTTATTTTTTATATGTCAGAATGTATTTTATTGCTTTTCTTTCAGTAAATTAAATAAATTTTTAATAATATTTTTTTCTCATATTTTCTCGCGCCCCACAGGTTGAGAATCGCTGAATTAATAAATAAAACAATCAATTTTTGTAAAAATTGTGTAGTATCTCAAAAACTACTGAACCGGTTTTAATGCGATTTTCACCAATAGATAAATAATTAATCAGAGCATGTTTTTGGTTATTATTTTTTTAATATTGCTGGTTCTATGAAACAACTGAATTGGTTTATAATAAAAAAACTTAACAATAAAGTTTTAGTGTTACCATTTGCCAAAGAATAGTAAATTTTCACTTTTTTATGGCCACAATCTTTGGGAACATATATAAACAGTATTATAAAACTAAAGGTTTTACAAAAACTTTTATTGTTAAACAAAGACAATCGTGATTCTATTATTAATAATTTAATAAAACAAAAACAATTAAAATTATCAGATCCTAATTTTCAGTGAATGTTCTGTACTACAGAATGTTTATTTTCCAGAGGTATCAACTTAAAATATCGGTATGGAGAACCATACATGACTTCCATGTTCTTTCTATCTTTTTAAATAATTTGTAAATATACATTTTTGCTTCCTCGCAATATCGAAGATACGAGAAGCTATGTGATCGTTTCAGATTGAGACAAAAAAAAAGTTCTCCAATTTCAAAATTTTAAATTTATTTATCCGTTTCACGTCAAGACAAACACTTTTCGTTCCGTATCTGTCTGTCTGTCCGTGTGTCCGTGTGTCCGTGTGTCCGTCCGTCCGTCTGTCTGTCCCCTGAATCCTTGTCACACGCATAACTCATGAATCACTGAACCGATATTATTGAAACTTTGTCGGATGGTTGGGTTTGGTTTGAGGACGGTCCCATTTCAAAATCATCAAAATCGTGTGTAAGGGGGAGGGGTGACACCTCAAAATATTTATTTTTTCAAGATATCTCAAGAACGACACATGTTACGAGAAAATTTTATAGAATATTTTTTGTAGAGAATTAAATTTCCTATAATATGGGTCTACTACGTTTGTTGTAAAATATTCCCTTACAAAGATTTATCTAAATTAATTTTAAAAATTCGTGTTTTGTTTTTCTAAATTGATATTTGATTGGATATATTAAGTGTCATTTTGACGTTTTAAATGTCACTTTGGCGTTTTAAATGTCACTTTGACGTTTTAAATGTCATTTTGACATTTGCATAAATTTAGATTTAGATTGAAATTGTCAAAAAATTAAAAATATATGAAAAAATATTCAGGTGCGTTTTAAGAAAAAATTCGAACTAAGATTTTTTAGTAATATTTGTATAAAAATTAAATGGTTAACCAATGCCAGAAAATTTATCTGAACACTATCGGTTTTAGTGAATTTAGCACGAGGAAGCACTGTGCATTTACTTGGCAGATGTTTTTAAATATTTTATTTATATAACCTACTACTATGAATATACATATCGTAATACATTAAAAAAACATAAATACTTACAACGGTTACAGCTCTTTTTGCCATTTTTATATAAATATTAGTTTTCTAATGTCAAAAACATAATTCACATTCGTAGAAAAACTAATTTGACAATTTGAATTTAATTGCATTTGTTTCCAAGGCAACATGAATTAATGACATATTAGTATTTAAAATTCAAATTTTAAGTGTGTTTTTCACCCCTTTAATGGCTGTTGAGGCACGAACAAATAATAAATATCCCTTAGATTCAATTGAACTGCAAATGTACCAAATCTTATCAAAATTAGTGAGATAATACTCGCAATATCCACTTTTTAGACGAAAAAAGTTACAAAATTTCGAATATTTCCAAAACCCCTAATCCGATTAGCACCAAAATCAATAGGTCTGGAGTACTCACCGAGACAAACATTTTCCCAAAAAATAATTCAGATCGGTGCATTTTTACAGTAGTTATCGTGAACGAAAGAAAATTCTACATCCGCACAGACACACAGACACACGCACAGCCGCCATGCGGAAATTAACTTTTCTTTAAGTTTTGAAGTTAGTACAATCAGATTTTGTCATTTTCTCGGACACGATTTTTCGATGGTATTACAATACTTCCATTTCTTTCAGAACATGGAAGTAAAAACGTTAAACTTTATTAGTGATTACAGATTAAAAAAGTGTGTTTTCAGCCATTTTAATCAGCGTAGCGGAGAAACAAATGAATTTTTTTATTTTTTCAAAATGGAGGTTGTATGGAATTTTATAGCAAATAACTGTTATTTGAATCTTTTTTTGTATAATATTTGTTATTATTATATATTATATATTATTTTTCAATTGAACCATGGTTAACCCCTGTCGCGGACAACCACAATCGGAGAAACTTAGGGAATTATTCTAAACCACATTTATAACAAATCCTGTAAGTAGCAAAACTGTGCCTAAAAATTCAGGTACTTTTTAGCCTAGACAGCCTGGATTATGTTTCAATGTCACAGTAGTATATTTACACTGTTTTCAGAAAGATGTATGTTTGCGTATGTGTATTTGCGTGTCATTTTTTAAGTGCACGAAATTTCGCAAATAAAAAATGTTATTGACTTCGTTGGGGCACCAATCGAAGTGTCTTGACGTGAATATGACTGAAAGAAAGGTTTTTTTGAAATTCAACCTCTACGAGTGTAAAAAGGGGTGTACAAATTTTTGGGTAAAAATATTTTTTTGGTCGGATTTACTTGAAACTTAGCATGAATAAATATTCTATATAGGTACAATACAAATAATGAAACATGTATTTCAGTATTTTTTATACGTGCCTAAACAGCCATTGAAGGGGTGAAAAGTGCCCTCAGAATTTTAATTTTAAATAATAAATACATTTACTAATTCAGGTTGCCTTGGAAACAAACGCAATTCAAATTTTCAGAGTAGTTATTCTTAAAATGTGTATTATATTATTGACATTAGGAATAATAGAAAACTAATATTCATATACAACGGTGACAAATTCCGTTAAAATAGTTTATATACATATTAAAAAAATATTCACATAAACAATATAGAAACAATAAATTATCAGTATTCAAGTATTTATAATCATACCATGTTGGGAAGTTGATTGTGTGGACCTAAAGGGTCTCACCGCAACCCACGGCTTGTTTAGTGTATTTATCCAATACGAAAACGTATATGCAAGAAAAATCGCTTCGAGCTGAAAAAAAATTATATCAGACTAAAAAAAAACAATTCGCAATAAAATGACACACATAAGTAGCCCAAGGAGGTACAGTGATGGAATATAGTATATAATATTGAGATTACCAAAGACGGTATTAACTTGTATGAAAACAATATTAGAGACAACATATCTCAATTCTCACGTGCGCTGACTAGAATATTCATGAAATCGAACCTATGAATAATGCAAACCTGGTGTATCGTACGTACCGTCAGTTCTATCATAAAATTCAACTCAACACGTTCGATTCGATGCAATATCCAAAACCCGAGATTTCTTCTTAAGTGTCGTTTTCAATTTAAATAATTTTTTGTTCTAATTTTTTTGATGATGTATCATTAATTAACACGTTCCATCCTACACAATAATAATCTAATATCTAATATCTAAACTAACGAAGCACCAAACGAACATACATATGGTGTAAATATGGCTTTGATTACAGTGATTTAGGCCTGATCTGATCCCACATACAAACAACCAACGTTTATATATATTTTTCTTCTTCGCCTTATGGAAGATACGAGAAGCTTTGTGATCGTTTTAAAATGATGAAAAAAAAATGTTCTCCGATTAGGGTAGAGTGCTCTAAGAGTGCGCACTTAAGGTTTGATTGGTTATACAAAGAAAAATAATAACATTTGAAAATTACACATTTTTATTTTAACTCTTTGGTTCTTTAGTAACATTGCTGTACAACCCTTGAGAAGTAATTCTTAAACAATTAGGAAATAAAAATAAAAATTTAACAAAAGTCATTCGCGCACTCTTACAGATACCAGTTTCTAAGAGTGCGCATGAGAGTGTGTAAGAGTGCGCATAATTTTACACGCATATCTCGTATCTGTATAGCCCAATGCCAGAATATAAAGTGCGTTTGTCGTGTCACCATTTACTGCACGATATACACTCGATCCAATCTTCAGATATCGGCTCGTTGTAAACTTCAATACATCCTTGGCAACTCCAGATATTTTTTTTAGTTAGTTTCGGTTTTTTGGTATTTTCTTTCCGATTCAGTGACTAAATGGTGAATGAATTGATACTGCAGCCTAGCTGCGATATTTATACACAGGATCAAGGTCAAGTGCCGAGGTGCTTGTACTTTCCAGAACCTGCGTTTACTTATTGCGTAGTGGCATTCTCGAAAATTCGCTTTTGTTTATTATATAGGGTCAAAGTCAATTGCCTAATTCTGTAAACAACTTTGTTTATTTCATGTGGCAACATTCTAGAACCTTCACGACTGTTTATATATATTGACAATCTTAATCATTTATTGCGGTAGTGTTCTCGAATATTTGTAACAGTTTCTTTGTTGAAATTTTGAATACTATTTTCGTTCATCTTTCTACATTTTATTCACATTATGAAACTAGAAGAGTTTATTATAATTCAAAAAGAAAACTGCAAAAAATAGGAGATGGTGTGTAGCGTGTAAGAGTGCGCACGCACTCCTACACGCCACAGAACCGCGCACTCTTATACGCTTGGTACATTTTTCATAGATGTTGTAAACCAAGAAATTATTTTACCTTATTAGCTTAGCCAAATGTATTAATAGACTGACAGTAACCTAAATAACGCAGTATTCGCATAAACACAAGGTCAATGACCTTGACATTGCAGGTGTGACCTCAGAGGTGAATGACCTTTGCAGGTGCAAAGGTCAGTGAACATTACAGATGCGTATGTCAATGACCTTTGCAGGTGCGGGGTCTTTGCAGGTGTCATTATAAAAAGTGGAGGGGGGCGCCGGGGGGGTGGGATGTGGAGAGCGGATTCCGGATCCGCTGCCAAGCCGCATGGACATCGCATCCGTCATCCGCGACGCCCAACCGTCGCAACGCAGCCAAGCCGCACGGACATCGTTTCCGTCATCTACGACGCCCAGCCGTCATCCGCGATGCCCAGTCGTCGCCACGCTGCCAAGCCGCACGGACCTCGCCTCCGTCATCCGCGACGCCCGGCAGTCGCCACGCAGCCAAGCCGCACGGACATTGTCTCCGTCATCTACGACGCCCAGTCGTCACCACGCTACCAAGCCGCACGGACATCGCCTCCGTCATCCGCGACGCCCGGCAGTCGCCACGCAGCCAAGCCGCACGGACATCGTCTCCGTCATCTACGACGCCCAGTCGTCGCCACGCTGCCAAGCCGCACGGACAACGCCCAGCCGTCATCCACGACGCTCAGCCGTCGCCACGCTGCCAAGCCGCACGGCCATCGCCTTCGACATCCGCGACGCCCAATCGTTGCACACGATGCCAAGCCGCACGGACATCGCCTCTGTCATCCGCGACGCCCAGCCGTCGCCACGCAGCCAAGCCGCAAGGACATCGTCTCCGTCAGCTACGACACCAAGCCGTTATCCGGGACGCCCAGCCGTCGCCACGCAGCCAAGCAGCACGAACATCGCCTCCGTCAGTAGAAGGAAGACTCGATGGGCGGGTCATGACCTTGACCTTAAGGTCAATGACATTGCAGGTGAATGACCTTTGCAGGTGCAAAGGTCAATGAACTTTGCAGATGCAATGGTCAATGAACTTTGCAGGTGCGTATGTCAATGACCTTTGCAAGTGCGGGGTCTTTGCAGGTGTCATTATTAAAAATGGTGGGAGGCGCCAGGGGGGGATGCGGAGGGCGGATTCCGGATCCGCTGCCAAGCCGCACGGACATCGCCTCCGTCATCCGCCACGCCCAGCCGTCGCAACGTTGCCAAGCCGCACAACCATCGCCTTCGACATCCGCGACGCCCAATCGTCGCCACACTGCCAAGCCGCACAGACATCGCCTCCGTCATCCGCAACGCCCAGCCGTCGCCACGCAGCCAAGCCGCACGGACATCGCCTCCGACATCCGCGACGCCCAGCCGTCATCCGCGACGCCCAGTCGTCGCCACGCTGCCTAACCGCACGGACATCGCCTCCGTCAGTAGAAAAAATAATCGATGGGCGGGTTATGACCTTGACCTTAAGGTCAATGACCTTGACATTGCAGGTGTGACTTAAGAGGTGAATGAACTTTGCAGGCGCGTATGTCAATGACCTTTGCGGGGTCTTTGCAGGTGTCATTATAAAAATGGAGGGGGGCGCCGGGGGGTTATGCGGAGGGCGGATTCCGGATCCACTGCCTAGCCGCTCGGACATCGCCTCCGTCATCCGCGACGCCCAGCCGTCGCCACGCAGATAAGCCGCACGAACATCGCCTCCGTCAGTAAAAGGTAGACTCGATAGGAGGGGCATGACCTTGACCTTAAGGTGAATGACCTTGACCTTAAATTGAATTACCTTGACATTGCAGGTGTGACCCCAGAGGTGAATGACCTTTGCTGCAAAGGTCAATGAACTTTGCAGGGCGTATGTCAATGACCTTTGCAGACGCGGGGTCTTTACAGGTGTCATTATAAAAAGTGGAGGGGGGCGCCGGGGGGTGATGCGGAGGGCGGATTCCGGATCCACTGCCAAGCCGCACGGACATCGCCTCCGTCATCCACGACGCCCAGTCGTCGCCACGCTGCCAAGCCCCACGCACATCGCCTCCGTCAGTAGAAGGAAGATTCGATGGGCGGGTCATGACCTTGACCTTAAGGTCAATGACCTTGACATTGCAGGTGTGACCTCAGAGGTAAATGACCTTTGCAGGTGCTTATGTCAATGACCTTTGAAGGTGCGGGGTCTTTGCAGGTGTAATTATAATAAGTGGAAAGGAGCGCCGGGGAAGGGGATGCAGAGGGCGGATTCCGGATCCGTTGCCAAGCTGCACGGACATCGCCTCCGTCAGTAGAAGAAAGAGTCGATGGGCGGGTCATGACCTTGACCTTAAGGTCAATGACCTTGACATTGCAGGTGTGACCTCAGAGGTGAATGACCTTTGCAGGTGCAAAGGTCAATGAACTTTGCAGGCGCGTATGTCAATGACCTTTGCAGACGCGGGGTCTTTGCAGTTGTCATTATAAAAAGTGGAGGGGGACGCCGGGGGTGATGCGGAGGGCGGATTCCTGATCCACTGCCAATCCGCACGGACATCGCCTCCGTCATCCACGACGCCCAGCCGTCGCCACGCAGCCAAGCCGCACGGACATCGTCTCCGTCATCTACGACGCCCAGCCGTCATCCGCGACGGCCAGTCGTCGTAACGCTGCCAAGCCGCACGGACATCGCCTCCGTCAGTAGAAAGAAGAATCGATGGGCGGGTCATGACCTTGACCTTAAGGTCAATGACCTTGACATTGCAGGTGTGACTTCAAAGGTTAATGACCTTTGCAGGTGCAAAGTTCAATGAACTTTAGAGCTGCAAAGGTCAATGAACTATGCAGGTGCGTATGTCAGTGACCTTTGCAGGTGCGGGGTCTTTGCAGGTGTCATTATAAAAAGTGGAGGGGGCGCCGGGGGTTTGCGGAGGGTGGTAGCCGGATCCGCTGCCAAGCCGCACGGACATCGCCTCCGTCATGCGCGACGCCCAGCCGTCGCCACGCAGATAAGCCGCACGGACATTGCCTCCGTCAGTAAAAGGAAGACTCGATGGGCAAGGCATGACCTTAACCTTAAGGTGAATGACCTTGACCTTAAGGTGAATGACCTTGACATTGCAGGTGTGACCTCAGAGGTGAATGACCTTTGCAGGTGCAAAGGTCAATGAACTTTAAAGCTGCAAATGTCAATGAACTATGCAGGTGCGTATGTCAATGACCTTTGCAGGTGCTGGGTCTTTGCAGGTGCCATTAAAAAAAGTGGAAAGGGGTGCCGGGAGGATGCGGAGGGCGGATTCCGGATCCGCTGCCAAGCCGCACGGACATCGTTTCCGTCATCCGCGGCGCACAGCCGTCGCCACGCAGCCAAGCCGCACGGACATCGTCTCCGTCATCTACGACGTCCAGCCGTCATCCGCGACACCCAGTCGTCGCCACGCTGCCAAGCCGCACGGACATCGCCTCCGTCAGTAGAAGAAAGAATCGATAAGCGGGTCATGCCTTGACTTTAAGGTCAATGACTTTGACATTGCAGGTGTGACCTCAGAGGTAAATTACCTTTGCAGGTGCTTATGTCAATGACCTTTGAAGGTGCGTGGTCTTTGCATGTGTCATTATAAAAAGTGGAAAGGAGCGCCGGGGGAGGGGATGCGGAGGGCGGATTCCGATTCCGTTGCCAGGCCGCATGGACATCGCCTCCGTCAGTAGAAGGAAGACTTGATGGGCGGGTCATGACCTTGACCTTAATGTCAATTACCTTGACATTACAGGTGTGACCTCAGAGGTGAATAACCTTTTCAGGTGAAAAGGTCAATGAACTTTGCAGCTGCAAAGGTCAATGAACTTTGCAGGTGCGTATGTCAATGACCTTTGCAGGTGCGGGGTCTTTGCAGGTGTCATTATAAATAGTTGAGGGGGGGCGCCGGGGGGGGGGGTATCGGAGGGCGGATTCCAAATCCGCTGCCAAGCCGCACGGACAACGCCTCCGTCATCCGCGACGCCCAGCCGTCGCCACGCAGCCAAGCCGCACGGACATCGCCTCCGTCAGTAAAAGGAAGACTCGATGGGCGGGGCATGACCTTGACCTTAAGGTGAATGACCTTGACCTAAAGGTGAATGACCTTGACATTGCAGGTGTGACTTCAGAAGTGAATGACCTTTGCAGTTGCAAAGGTCAATGAACTTTAAAGCTGCAAAGGTCAATGAACTATGCAGGTGCGTATGTCAATGACCTTTGCAGGTGCGGGGTCTTTGCAGGTGCCATTATAAAAAGTGGAAAGGGGTGTCGGCAGAATGCGGAGGGCGGATTCCGGATCCGCTGCGAAGCCGCACGGACATCGTCTCCGTCATCCACGACGCACAGCCGTCGCCACGCAGCCAAGCCGCACGGACATCGTCTCCGTCATCTACGACGTCCAGCCGTCATCCGCGACACCCAGTCGTCGCCACGCTGCCAAGCCGCACGGACATCGCCTCCGTCTGTAGAAGGAAGATTCGATGGGCGGGTCATGACCTTGACCTTAAGGTCAATGACCTTGACATTGCAGGTGTGACCTCAGAGGTGAATGACCTTTGCAGGTGCAAAGGTCATTGAACATTGCAGCTGCAAAAGTCAATGAACTTTGCAAATGCTTATGTCAATGACCTTTGAAGGTGCGGGGTCTTTGCAGGTGTCATTATAAAAAGTGGAAAGTAGCGCCGGGGGAGGGGTTGCGGAGGGCGGATTTCGGATCCGTTGGTAGGCCGCACGGACATCGCCTCCATCAGTAGAAGGAAGACTTGATGGGCGGTCATGACCTTGACCTTAAGGTCAATGACCTTGAAATTGCAGGTGTGACCTCAGAGGTAAATGACCTTTGCAGGTGCAAAGGTCAATGAACTTTGCAGGTGCAAAGGTCAATGAACTTTGCAGGTGCAAAGGTCAATGAACTTTGCAGGTGCGTATGGCAATAACCTTTGAAGGTGCGGGGTCTTTGCAAATGTCATTATAAAAAGTGGAAAGGAGCGCCGGGGGTGGGGATGCAGAGGGCGGATTCCTGATCCGTTGCCAGGCCGCACTGACAACGCCTCTGTATGTAGAAGGAAGATTCGATGGGCTTGTCATGACCTTGACCTTAAGGTCAATGACCTTGACATTGCAGGTGTGACCTCAGAGGTGAATGACCTTTGCAGGTAAAAAGGTCAATGAACTTTGCAGCTGCAAAGGTCAATGAACTTTGCAGGCGCGTATGTCAATGACCTTTGCAGACGCGGGGTCTTTGCAGGTGTCATTATAAAAAGTGGTGGGGGGCGCCGGGGGGTAATGCGGAGGGCGGATTCCGGATCCACTGCCAAGCCGCACGGACATCGCCTCCGTCATCCACGACGCCCAGCTGTCGCCACGCAGCCAAGCCGCACGGACATCGTCTCCGTCATCTATGACGCCCAGCCGTCATCCGCGACGCCCAGTCGTCGTAACGCTGCCAAGCCGGACGGACATCGCCTCCGTCAGTAGAAGGAAGAATCGATGGGCGGGTCATGACCTTGACCTTAAGGTCAATGACCTTGACATTGCAGGTGTGACCTCAAAGGTGAATGACCTTTGCAGGTGCAAAGGTCATTGAACTTTACAGCTGCAAAGGTCAATGAACTTTGCTGGCGCGTATGTCAATGACCTTTGCAGACGCAGGGTCTTTGCAGGTGTCATTATAAAAAGTGGTGGGGGGCGCCGGGGGGATGCGGAGGGCGGTTTCCGGTTCCGCTGCCAAGCCGCATGGACATCGCCTCCGTCATCCGCGACACCCAGTCGTCGCCACGCTGCCAAGCCGCACGGACATCGCCTCCGTCAGTAGAAAGAAGATTCGATGGGCGGGTCGTGACCTTAACCTTAAGGTCAATGACCTTGACATTGCAGGTGTGACCTAAAAGGTAAATGACCTTTGCAGTTGCAAAGGTCATTGAACTTTGCAGCTGCAAAGGTCAATGAACTTTGCAGGTGCTTATGTCAATGACCTTTGAAGGTGCGGGGTCTTTGCAGGTGTCATTATAAAAAGTTGAAAGGATCGCCGGGGGAGGGGATGCGGAGGGCGGATTCCGGATCCGTTGCCAAGCCGCACGGACATCGCCTCCATCAGTAGAAGGAAGAATCGATGGGCGGGGCATGACCTTACCCTAAGGTGAATGACCCTGACCTAAAGGGGAATGACCTTGACATTGCAGGTGTGACCTCAGAAGTGAATGACCTTTGCAGTTGCAAAGGTCAATGAACTTTGCAGGCGCGTATGTCAATGACCTTTGCAGACGCGGGGTCTTTGCAGGTGTCATTATAAAAAGTGTAGGGGGACGCCGGGGGTGATGCGGAGGGCGGATTCCGGATCCACTGCCAATCCGCACGGACATCGCCTCCGTCATCCACGACGCCCAGCCGTCGCCACGCAGCCAAGCCGCACGGACATTGTCTCCGTCATCTACGACGCCCAGTCGTCGCCACGCTACCAAGCCGCACGGACATCGCTTCCGTCATCCGCGACGCCCGGCAGTCGCCACGCAGCCAAGCCGCACGGACATCGTCTCCGTCATCTACGACGCCCAGTCGTCGCCACGCTGCCAAGCCGCACGGACAACGCTAAGCCGTTATCCACGACGCTCAGCCGTCGCCACGCTGCCAAGCCGCACGGCCATCGTATTGGACATCCGCGACGCCTAATCGTTGCACACGATGCCAAGCCGCACGGACATCGCCTACGTCATCCGCGACGCCCAATCGTCGCCACGCTGCCAAGCCGCACGGACATCGCCTCCGTCAGTAGAAGGAAGACTTGATGGGCGGGTCATGACCTTGATCTTAAGGTCAATGACCTTGACATTGCAGGTGTGATCTCAGAGGTGAATGACCTTTGCAGGAGCAAAGGTCAATGAACTTTGCAGATGCAATGGTCAATGAACTTTGCAGGTACGTATGTCAATGACCTTTGCAAGTGCGGGGTCTTTGCAGGTGTCATTATTAAAAATGGTGGGAGGCGCCAGGGGGGGATGCGGAGGGCGGATTCCGGATCCGCTGCCAAGCCGCACGGACATCGCCTCCGTCATCCGCCACGCCCAGCCGTCGCCACGTTGCCAAGCCGCACGGCCATCGCCTTCGACATCCGCGACGCCCAATCGTCGCCACACTGCCAAGCCGCACAGACATCGCCTCCGTCATCCGCAACGCCCAGCCGTCGCCACGCAGCCAAGCCGCACGGACATCGCCTCCGTCATCCGTGACGCCCAGCCGTCGCCACGCAGCCAAGCCGCACGGACATCGCCTCCGACATCCGCGACGCCCAGCCGTCATCCGCGACGCCCAGTCGTCGCCACGCTGCCTAACCGCACGGACATCGCCTCCGTCAGTAGAAGGAATAATCGATGGGCGGGTTATGACCTTGACCTTAAGGTCAATGACCTTGACATTGCAGGTGTGACCTCAGAGGTGAATGACCTTTGCAGGTGCAAAGGTCAATGAACTTTGCAGATGCAATGGTCAATGAACTTTGCAGGTGCGTATGTCAATGACGTTTGCGGGGTCTTTGCAGTAGTCATTATAAAAATGGAGGGGGGCGCCGGGGGGTTATGCGGAGGGCGGATTCCGGATCCACTGCCTAGCCGCTCGGACATCGCCTCCGTCATCCGCGACGCCCAGCCGTCGCAACGCAGATAAGCCGCACGAACATCGCCTCCGTCAGTAAAAGGTAGACTCGATAGGCGGGCATGACCTTGACCTTAAGGTGAATGACCTTGACCTTAAGTTGAATGACCTTGAATTTGCAGGTGTGACCCCAGAGGTGAATGACCTTTGCTGCAAAGGTCAATGAACTTTGCAGGTGCGTATGTCAATGACCTTTGCAGACGCGGGGTCTTTACAGGTGTCATTATAAAAAGTGGAGGGGGGCGCCGGGGGGTGATGCGGAGGGCGGATTCCGGATCCACTGCCAAGCCGCACGGACATCGCCTCCGTCATCCACGACGCCCAGTCGTCGCCACGCTGCCAAGCCCCACGCACATCGCCTCCGTCAGTAGAAGGAAGATTCGATAGGCGGGTCATGACCTTGACCTTAAGGTCAATGACCTTGACATTGCAGGTGTGACCTCAGAGGTGAATGACCTTTGCTGCAAAGGTCAATGAACTTTGCAGGCGCGTATGTCAATGACCTTTGCAGACGCGGGGTCTTTGCAGTTGTCATTATAAAAAGTGGAGGGGGACGCCGGGGGTGATGCGGACGGCGGATTCCGGATCCACTGCCAATCCGCACGGACATCGCCTCCGTCATCCACGTCGCCCAGCCGTCGCCACGCAGCCAAGCCGCACGGACTTCGTCTCCGTCATCTACAACGCCCAGCCGTCATCCGCGACGGCAGTCGTCGTAACGCTGCCAAGCCGCACGGACATCGCCTCCGTCAGTAGAAGGAAGAATCGATGGGCGGGTCATGACCTTGACCTTAAGGTCAATGACCTTGACATTGCAGGTGTGACCTCAAAGGTTAATGACCTTTGCAGGTGCAAAGTTCAATGAACTTTAAAGCTGCAAAGGTCAATGAACTATGCAGGTGCGTATGTCAATGACCTTTGCAGGTGCGGGGTCTTTGCAGGTGTCATTATAAAAAGTGGAGGGGGGCGCCGGGGGGTTGCGGAGGGCGGTTGCCGGATCCGCTGCCAAGCCGCACGGACATCGCCTCCGTCATGCGCGACGCCCAGCCGTCGCCACGCAGATAAGCCGCACGAACATCGCCTCCGTCAGTAAAAGGTAGACTCGATGGGCGGGGCATGACCTTGACTTTATGGTCAATGACCTTGACATTGCAGGTGTGACCTCAAAGGTTAATGACCTTTGCAGGTGCAAAGTTCAATGAACTTTAAAGCTGCAAAGGTCAATGAACTTTGCAGGCGCGTATGTCAATGACCTTTGCAGACGCGGGGTCTTTACAGGTGTCATTATAAAAAGTGGAGGGGGGCGCCGGGGGGTGATGCGGAGGGCGGATTCCGGATCCACTGCCAATCCGCACGGACATTGCCTCCGTCATCCACGACGCCCAGCCGTCGCCACGCAGCCAAGCCGCACGGACATCGTCTCCGTCATCTACTACGCCCAGCCGTCATCCGCGACGGCCAGTCGTCGTAACGCTGCCAAGCCGCACGGACATCGCCTCAGTCAGTAAAAGAAAGACTCGATGGGCGGGGAATGACCTTGACCTTAAGGTGAATGCCCTTGACCTTAAGGTGAATGACCTTGACATTGCAGGTGTGACCCCAGAGGTGGATAACCTTTGCAGGTGCAAAGGTCAATGAACTTTAAAGCAGCAAAGGTCAATGAACTTTGCAGGTGCGTATGTCAATGACCTTTGCAGGTGCGGGGTCGTCGCCACGCTGCCAAGCCGCACGGACATCGCCTCCGTCAGTAGAAGGAAGATTCGATGGGCGGGTCATGACCTTGACCTTAAGGTCAATGACCTTGACATTGCAGGTGTGACCTCAGAGGTAAATGACCTTTGCAGGTGCAAAGGTCATTGAACTTTAAAGCTGCAAAGGTCAATGAACTTTGCAGGTGCGTATGTCAATGACCTTTGCAGACGCGGGGTCTTTGCTGGTGTCATTATAAAAAAAGAAGTAGAGCGCCCGGGGGATGCGGAGGGCGGTTTCCGGATCCGCTGCCAAGCCGCACGGACATCGCCTCCGTCATCCGCGACGCCCAGCCGTCGCCACGCAGATAAGCCGCACGGACATCGCCTCTGTCAGTAAAAGGAAGACTCGATGGGCGGGGCATGACCTTGACCTTAAGGTGAATAACCTTGACTTTAAGGTGAATGACCTTGACATTGCTGGTGTGACCCCAGAGGTGAATGACCTTTGCAGATGCAAAAGTCAATGAACTTTAAAGCTGCAAAGGTCAACGAACTTTGCAGGTGCCATTATAAAAATTGGAAAGGGGTTCCGGGAGGATGCCGAGGGCGGATTCCGGTTCCGCTGCGAAGCCGCACGGACATCGTCTCCGTCATCCGCGACGCATAGTCGTCGCCACGCAGCCAAGCCGCACGGACATCGTCTCCGTCATCTACAACGTCCAGCCTTCATCCGCGACACCCAGTCGTTGCCAAGCTGCCAAGCCGCACGGACATCGCCTCCGTCTGTAGAAGGAAGATTCGATGGGCTGGTCATGACCTTGACCTTAAGGTCAATGACCTTGACATTGCAGGTGTGACCTCAAAGGTGAATGACCTTTGCAGGTGCAAAGGTCAATGAATTTTGCAGGTGCAAAAGTCAATGAACTTTGCAGGCGCGTATGTCAATGACTTTTGCAGACGCGGGGTCTTTGCAGGTGCCATTATAAAAAGTGGAAAGGGGTGCCGGGAGGATGCGGAGGGCGGATTCCGGATCCGCTGCCAAGCCGCACGGACATCGTCTCCGTCATCCGCGACGCACAGCCGTCGCCACGCAGCCAAGCCGCCCGGACATCGTCTCCGTCATCTACGACGTCCAGCCGTCATCCGCGACACCCAGTCGTCGCCACGCTGCCAAGCCGCATGGACATCGCCTCCGTCAGTAGAAGAAATAATCGATGGGCGGGTTATGACCTTGACCTTAAGGTCAATGACCTTGACATTGCAGGTGTGACCTCAGAGGTGAATGACCTTTGCAGGTGCAAAGGTCAATGAACTTTGCAGATGCAATGGTCAATGAACTTTGCAGGTGCGTATGTCAATGACCTTTGCGGGGTCTTTGCAGTAGTCATTATAAAAATGGAAAGGGGCGCCGGGGGGTTATGCGGAGGGCGGATTCCGGATCCACTGCCTAGCCGCTCGGACATCGCCTCCGTCATCCGCGACGCCCAGCCGTCGCAACGCAGATAAGCCGCACGAACATCGCCTCCGTCAGTAAAAGGTAGACTCGATAGGCGGGCATGACCTTGACCTTAAGGTGAATGACCTTGACCTTAAGTTGAATTACCTTGACATTGCAGGTGTGACCCCAGAGGTGAATGACCTTTGCTTCAAAGGTCAATGAACTTTGCAGGTGCGTATGTCAATGACCTTTGCAGACGCGGGGTCTTTACAGGTGTCATTATAAAAAGTGGAGGGGGTGCCGGGGGGTGATGCGGAGGGCGGATTCCGGATCCACTGCCAAGCCGCACGGACATCGCCTCCGTCAGTAGAAGGAAGATTCGATGGGCGGGTCATGACCTTGACCTTAAGGTCAATGACCTTGACATTGCAGGTGTGAACTCAGAGGTGAATGACCTTTGCTGCAAAGGTCAATGAACTTTGCAGGTGCGTATGTCAATGACCTTTGCAGACGCGGGGTCTTTGCAGATGTCATTATAAAAAGTGGAGGGGGACGCCGGGGGTGATGCGGACGGCGGATTCCGGATCCACTGCCAATCCGCACGGACATCGCCTCCGTCATCCACGACGCCCAGCCGTCGCCACGCAGCCAAGCCGCACGGACTTCGTCTCCGTCATCTACAACGCCCAGCCGTCATCCGCGACGGCAGTCGTCGTAACGCTGCCAAGCCGCACGGACATCGCCTCCGTCAGTAGAAGGAAGAATCGATGGGCGGGTCATGACCTTGACCTTAAGGTCAATAACCTTGACATTGCAGGTGTGACCTCAAAGGTTAATGACCTTTGCAGGTGCAAAGTTCAATGAACTTTAAAGCTGCAAAGGTCAATGAACTATGCAGGTGCGTATGTCAATGACCTTTGCAGGTGCGGAGTCTTTGCAGGTGTCATTATAAAAAGTGGAGGGGGGCGCCGGGGGGTTGCGGAGGGCGGTTGCCGGATCCGCTGCCAAGCCGCACAGACATCGCCTCCGTCATGCGCGACGCCCAGCCGTCGCAACGCAGATAAGCCGCACGAACATCGCCTCCGTCAGTAAAAGGTAGACTCGATAGGCGGGCATGACCTTGACCTTAAGGTGAATGACCTTGACCTTAAGTTGAATGACCTTGACATTGCAGGTGCAAAGGTCAATGAATTTTGCAGGTGCAAAAGTCAATGAACTTTGCAGGCGCGTATGTCAATGACTTTTGCAGACGCGGGGTCTTTGCAGGTGCCATTATAAAAAGTGGAAAGGGGTGCCGGGAGGATGCGGAGGGCGGATTCCGGATCCGCTGCCAAGCCGCACGGACATCGTCTCCGTCATCCGCGACGCACAGCCGTCGCCACGCAGCCAAGCCGCCCGGACATCGTCTCCGTCATCTACGACGTCCAGCCGTCATCCGCGACACCCAGTCGTCGCCACGCTGCCAAGCCGCATGGACATCGCCTCCGTCAGTAGAAGAAATAATCGATGGGCGGGTTATGACCTTGACCTTAAGGTCAATGACCTTGACATTGCAGGTGTGACCTCAGAGGTGAATGACCTTTGCAGGTGCAAAGGTCAATGAACTTTGCAGATGCAATGGTCAATGAACTTTGCAGGTGCGTATGTCAATGACCTTTGCGGGGTCTTTGCAGTAGTCATTATAAAAATGGAAAGGGGCGCCGGGGGGTTATGCGGAGGGCGGATTCCGGATCCACTGCCTAGCCGCTCGGACATCGCCTCCGTCATCCGCGACGCCCAGCCGTCGCAACGCAGATAAGCCGCACGAACATCGCCTCCGTCAGTAAAAGGTAGACTCGATAGGCGGGCATGACCTTGACCTTAAGGTGAATGACCTTGACCTTAAGTTGAATTACCTTGACATTGCAGGTGTGACCCCAGAGGTGAATGACCTTTGCTTCAAAGGTCAATGAACTTTGCAGGTGCGTATGTCAATGACCTTTGCAGACGCGGGGTCTTTACAGGTGTCATTATAAAAAGTGGAGGGGGTGCCGGGGGGTGATGCGGAGGGCGGATTCCGGATCCACTGCCAAGCCGCACGGACATCGCCTCCGTCAGTAGAAGGAAGATTCGATGGGCGGGTCATGACCTTGACCTTAAGGTCAATGACCTTGACATTGCAGGTGTGAACTCAGAGGTGAATGACCTTTGCTGCAAAGGTCAATGAACTTTGCAGGTGCGTATGTCAATGACCTTTGCAGACGCGGGGTCTTTGCAGATGTCATTATAAAAAGTGGAGGGGGACGCCGGGGGTGATGCGGACGGCGGATTCCGGATACACTGCCAATCCGCACGGACATCGCCTCCGTCATCCACGACGCCCAGCCGTCGCCACGCAGCCAAGCCGCACGGACTTCGTCTCCGTCATCTACAACGCCCAGCCGTCATCCGCGACGGCAGTCGTCGTAACGCTGCCAAGCCGCACGGACATCGCCTCCGTCAGTAGAAGGAAGAATCGATGGGCGGGTCATGACCTTGACCTTAAGGTCAATAACCTTGACATTGCAGGTGTGACCTCAAAGGTTAATGACCTTTGCAGGTGCAAAGTTCAATGAACTTTAAAGCTGCAAAGGTCAATGAACTATGCAGGTGCGTATGTCAATGACCTTTGCAGGTGCGGAGTCTTTGCAGGTGTCATTATAAAAAGTGGAGGGGGGCGCCGGGGGGTTGCGGAGGGCGGTTGCCGGATCCGCTGCCAAGCCGCACAGACATCGCCTCCGTCATGCGCGACGCCCAGCCGTCGCCACGCAGATAAGCCGCACGAACATCGCCTCCGTCAGTAAAAGGTAGACTCGATAGGCGGGGCATGACCTTGACTTTAAGGTCAATGACCTTGACATTGCAGGTGTGACCTCAAAGGTTAATGACCTTTGCAGGTGCAAAGTTCAATGAACTTTAAAGCTGCAAAGGTCAATGAACTTTGCAGGCGCGTATGTCAATGACCTTTGCAGACGCGGGGTCTTTACAGGTGTCATTATAAAAAGTGGTGGGGGGCACCGGAGGGTGATGCGGAGGGCGGATTCCGGATCCACTGCCAATCCGCACGGACATCGCCTCCGTCATCCACGACGCCCAGCCGTCGCCACGCAGCCAAGCCGCACGGACATCGTCTCCTTCATCTACGACGCCAAGCCGTCATCCGCGACGGCCAGTCGTCGTAACGCTGCCAAGCCGCACGGACATCGCCTCAGTCAGTAAAAGGAAGACTCGATGGGCGGGGAATGACCTTGACCTTAAGGTGAATGACCTTGACCTTAAGGTGAATGACCTTGACCTTAAGGTGAATGACCTTGACATTGCAGGTGTGACCCCAGAGGTGGATAACCTTTGCAGGTGCAAAGGTCAATGAACTTTAAAGCAGCAAAGGTCAATGAACTTTGCAGGTGCGTATGTCAATGACCTTTGTAGGTGCGGGGTCGTCGCCACGCTGCCAAGCCGCACGGACATCGCCTCCGTCAGTAGAAGGAAGATTCGATGGGCGGGTCATGACCTTGACCTTAAGGTCAATGACCTTGACATTGCAGGTGTGACCTCAGAGGTAAATGACCTTTGCAGGTGCCAAGGTCATTGAACTTTAAAGCTGCAAAGGTCAATGAACTTTGCAGGTGCGTATGTCAATGACCTTTGCAGACGCGGGGTCTTTGCTGGTGTCATTATAAAAAAAGAAAAGGGCGCCCGGGGGATGCGGAGGGCGGTTTCCGGATCCGCTGCCAAGCCGCACGGACATCGCCTCCGTCATCCGCGACGCCCAGCCGTCGCCACGCAGATAAGCCGCACGGACATCGCCTCTGTCAGTAAAAGGAAGACTCGATGGGCGGGGCATGACCTTGACCTTAAGGTGAATAACCTTGACTTTAAGGTGAATGACCTTGACATTGCAGGTGTGACCCCAGAGGTGGATAACCTTTGCAGGTGCAAAGGTCAATGAACTTTAAAGCAGCAAAGGTCAATGAACTTTGCAGGTGCGTATGTCAATGACTTTTGCAGGTGCGGGGTCGTCGCCACGCTGCCAAGCCGCACGGACATCGCCTCCGTCAGTAGAAGGAAGATTCGATGGGCGGGTCATGACCTTGACCTTAAGGTCAATGACCTTGACATTGCAGGTGTGACCTCAGAGGTAAATGGCCTTTGCAGGTGCAAAGGTCATTGAACTTTAAAGCTGCAAAGGTCAATGAACTTTGCAGGTGCGTATGTCAATGACCTTTGCAGACGCGGGGTCTTTGCAGGTGTCATTATAAAAAAAAAAAAGGGCGCCCGGAAGATGCGGAGGGCGGTTTCCGGATCCGCTGCCAAGCCGCACGGACATCGCTTCCGTCATCCGCGACGCCCAGCCGTCGCCACGCAGATAAGACGCACGGACATCGCCTCTGTCAGTAAAAGGAAGACTCGATGGGCGGGGCATGACCTTGACCTTAAGGTGAATAACCTTGACTTTAAGGTGAATGACCTTGACATTGCAGGTGTGACCCCAGAGGTGAATGACCTTTGCAGATGCAAAAGTCAATGAACTTTAAAGCTGCAAAGGTCAATAAACTTTGCAGGTGCCATTATAAAAATTGGAAAGGGGTTCCGGGAGGATGCCGAGGGCGGATTCCGGATCCGCTGCGAAGCCGCACGGACATCGTCGTCTCCGTCATCCGCGACGCACAGTCGTCGCCACGCAGCCAAGCCGCACGGACATCGTCTCCGTCATCTACAACGTCCAGCCGTCATCCGCGACACCCAGTCGTCGCCACGCTGCCAAGCCGCACGGACATCGCCTACGTCTGTAGAAGGAAGATTCGATGGGCTGGTCATGACCATGACCTTAAGGTCAATGACCTTGACATTGCAGGTGTGACCTCATGAGTGAAAGACCTTTGCAGTTGCAAAGGTCAATGAACTTTGCAGGCGCGTATGTCAATGACCTTTGCAGACGCGGGGTCTTTGCAGGTGTCATTATAAAAAGTGGAGCGGGGCGCCGGGGGGTGATGCGGAGGGCGGATTCCGGATCCACTGCCAAGCCGCACGGACATCGCCTCCATCATCCACGACGCCCAGCTGTCGCCACGCAGCCAAGCCGCACGGACATCGTCTCCGTCATCTATGACGCCCAGCCGTCATCCGCGACACCCAGTCGTCGCCACGCTGCCAAGCCGCACGGACATCGCCTCCGTCAGTAGAAGGAAGATTCGATGGGCGGGTCATGACCTTGACCTTAAGGTCAATGATCTTGACATTGCAGGTGTGACCTCAAAGGTGAATGAATTTTGCAGGTGCAAAAGTCAATGAACTTTGCAGGCGCGTATGTCAATGACTTTTGCAGACGCAGGGTCTTTGCAGGTGCCATTATAAAAAGTGGAAAGGGGTGCCGGGAGGATGCGGAGGGCGGATTCCGGATCCGCTGCCAAGCCGCACGGACATCGTCTCCGTCATCCGCGACGCACAGCCGTCGCCACGCAGCCAAGCCGCCCGGACATCGTCTCCGTCATCTACGACGTCCAGCCGTCATCCGCGACACCCAGTCGTCGCCATGCTGCCAAGCCGCATGGACATCGCCTCCGTCAGTAGAAGGAAGAATCGATGGGCCGGTCATGACCTTGACCTTAAGGTCAATGACCTTGACATTGCAGGTGTGACCTCAAAGGTGAATGACTTTTGCAGGTGCAAAGGTCAATGAACTTTGCAGGTGCAAAAGTCAATGAACTTTTAAGCTGCAAAGGTCAATGAACTTTGCAGGCGCGTATGTCAATGACCTTTGCAGACGCGGGGTCTTTGCAGGTGCCATTATAAAAAGTGGAAAGGAGTGCCGGGAGGATGCGGAGGGCGGATTCCGGATCCGCTGCCAAGCCGCACGGACATCGTCTCCGTCAGTAGAAGGAAGATTCGATTGGCGGATCATGACCTTGACCTTAAGGTCAATGACTTTGACATTGCAGGTGTGACCTCAAAGGTGAATGACCTTTGCAGGTGCCATTATAAAAAGTGAAAAGGGGTGCCGGGAGGATGCGGAGGGCGGATTCCGGATCCGCTGCCAAGCCGCACGGACATCGTCTTCGTCATCTACGACGTCCAGCCGTCATCCGCGTTACCCAGTCGTCGCCACGCTGCGAAGCCGCACGGACATCGCCTCCGTCAGTAGAAGGAAGATTCGATGGGCGGGTCATGACCTTGACCTTAAGGTCAATGACCTTGACATTGCAGGTGTGACCTCAAAGGTGAATGACTTTTGCAGGTGCAAAGGTCAATGAACTTTGCAGGTGCAAAAGTCAATGAACTTTTAAGCTGCAAAGGTCAATGAACTTTGCAGGCGCGTATGTCAATGACCTTTGCAGACGCGGGGTCTTTGCAGGTGTCATTATAAAAAGTGGAGCGGGGCGCCGGGGGGTGATGCGGAGAGCGGATTCCGGATCCACTGCCAAGCCGCACGGACATCGCCTCCGTCATCCACGACGCCCAGCTGTCGCCACGCAGCCAAGCCGCACGGACATCGTCTCCGTCATCTATGACGCCCAGCCGTCATCCGCGACGCTCAGTCGTCGTAACGCTGCCAAGCCGGACGGACATCGCCTCCATCAGTAGAAGAAAGACTCGAAGGGCAGGTCATGACCTTGACTTTAAGGTCAATGACCTTGACATTGCAGGTGTGACCCCAGAAGTGAATGGCCTTTGTAGGTGCAAAGGTCAATGAACTTTAAAGCTGCAAAGGTCAATGAACTATACAGGTGCGTATGTCAATTACCTTTGCAGGTGCGGGGTCTTTGCAGGTGTCAGTATAAAAAGTGGAGGGGGCGCCGTTGGGATGCGGAGGGCGGTTTCCGGATCCGCTGCCAAGCCGCACGGACATCGCCTCAGTCAGTAAAAGAAAGAATCGATGGGCGGGTCATGACCTTGATCTTAAGGTCAATGACCTTGACATTGCAGGTGTGATCTCAGAGGTGAATGACCTTTGCTAGAGCAAAGGTCAATGAACTTTGCAGATGCAATGGTCAATGAACTTTGCAGGTACGTATGTCAATGACCTTTGCAAGTGCGGGGTCTTTGCAGGTGTCATTATTAAAAATGGTGGGAGGCGCCAGGGGGGGATGCGGAGGGCGGATTCCGGATCCGCTGCCAAGCCGCACGGACATCGCCTCCGTCATCCGCCACGCCCAGCCGTCGCCACGTTGCCAAGCCGCACGGCCATCGCCTTCGACATCCGCGACGCCCAATCGTCGCCACACTGCCAAGCCGCACAGACATCGCCTCCGTCATCCGCAACGCCCAGCCGTCGCCACGCAGCCAAGCCGCACGGACATCGCCTCCGTCATCCGTGACGCCCAGCCGTCGCCACGCAGCCAAGCCGCACGGACATCGCCTCCGACATCCGCGACGCCCAGCCGTCATCCGCGACGCCCAGTCGTCGCCACGCTGCCTAACCGCACGGACATCGCCTCCGTCAGTAGAAGGAATAATCGATGGGCGGGTTATGACCTTGACCTTAAGGTCAATGACCTTGACATTGCAGGTGTGACCTCAGAGGTGAATGACCTTTGCAGGTGCAAAGGTCAATGAACTTTGCAGATGCAATGGTCAATGAACTTTGCAGGTGCGTATGTCAATGACCTTTGCGGGGTTTTTGCAGTAGTCATTATAAAAATGGAGGGGGGCGCCGGGGGGTTATGCGGAGGGCGGATTCCGGATCCACCGCCTAGCCGCTCGGACATCGCCTCCGTTATCCGCGACGCCCAGCCGTCGCAACGCAGATAAGCCGCGCGAACATCGCCTCCGTCAGTAAAAGGTAGACTCGATAGGCGGGGCATGACCTTGACCTTAAGGTCAATGACCTTGACATTGCAGGTGTGACCTCAAAGGTGAATGACCTTTGCAGGTGCAAAGGTCAATGAACTTTTCAGGTGCAAAAGTCAATGAACTTTGAAGCTGCAAAGGTCAATGAACTTTGCAGGCGCGTATGTCAATGACCTTTGCAGACGCGGGGTCTTTGCAGGTGCCATTATAAAAAGTGGAAAGGGGTGCCGGGAGGATGCGGAGGGCGGATTCCGGATCCGCTGCCAAGCCGCACGGACATCGTCTCCGTCATCTACGACGTCCAGCCGTCATCCGCGACACCCAGTCGTCGCCACGCTGCCAAGCCGCACGGACATCGCCTCCGTCAGTAGAAGGAAGATTCGATGGGCGGGTCATGACCTTGACCTTAAGGTCAATGACCTTGACATTGCAGGTGTGACCTCAAAGGTGAATGACTTTTGCAGGTGCAAAGGTCAATGAACTTTGCAGGTGCAAAAGTCAATGAACTTTGAAGCTGCAAAGGTCAATAAACTTTGCAGGCGCGTATGTCAATGACCTTTGCAGACGCGGGGTCTTTGCAGGTGCCATTATAAAAAGTGGAAAGGAGTGCCGGGAGGATGCGGAGGGCGGATTCCGGATCCGCTGCCAAGCCGCACGGACATCGTCTCCGTCAGTAGAAGGAAGATTCGATTGGCGGATCATGACCTTGACCTTAAGGTCAATGACTTTGACATTGCAGGTGTGACCTCAAAGGTGAATGACCTTTGCAGGTGCCATTATAAAAAGTGAAAAGGGGTGCCGGGAGGATGCGGAGGGCGGATTCCGGATCCGCTGCCAAGCCGCACGGACATCGTCTCCGTCAGTAGAAGGAAGATTCGATTGGCGGATCATGACCTTGACCTTAAGGTCAATGACTTTGACATTGCAGGTGTGACCTCAAAGGTGAATGACCTTTGCACGTCCAGCCGTCATCCGCGACACCCAGTCGTCGCCACGCTGCCAAGCCGCACGGACATCGCCTCCGTCAGTAGAAGGAAGATTCGATTGGCGGATCATGACCTTGACCTTAAGGTCAATGACTTTGACATTGCAGGTGTGACCTCAAAGGTGAATGACCTTTGCAGGTGCCATTATAAAAAGTGAAAAGGGGTGCCGGGAGGATGCGGAGGGCGGATTCCGGATCCGCTGCCAAGCCGCACGGACATCGTCTCCGTCAGTAGAAGGAAGATTCGATTGGCGGATCATGACCTTGACCTTAAGGTCAATGACTTTGACATTGCAGGTGTGACCTCAAAGGTGAATGACCTTTGCACGTCCAGCCGTCATCCGCGACACCCAGTCGTCGCCACGCTGCCAAGCCGCACGGACATCGCCTCCGTCAGTAGAAGGAAGATTCGATTGGCGGATCATGACCTTGACCTTAAGGTCAATGACTTTGACATTGCAGGTGTGACCTCAAAGGTGAATGACCTTTGCAGGTGCCATTATAAAAAGTGAAAAGGGGTGCCGGGAGGATGCGGAGGGCGGATTCCGGATCCGCTGCCAAGCCGCACGGACATCGTCTTCGTCATCTACGACGTCCAGCCGTCATCCGCGTTACCCAGTCGTCGCCACGCTGCGAAGCCGCACGGACATCGCCTCCGTCAGTAGAAGGAAGATTCGATGGGCGGGTCATGACCTTGACCTTAAGGTCAATGACCTTGACATTGCAGGTGTGACCTCAAAGGTGAATGACTTTTGCAGGTGCAAAGGTCAATGAACTTTGCAGGTGCAAAAGTCAATGAACTTTGAAGCTGCAAAGGTCAATGAACTTTGCAGGCGCGTATGTCAATGACCTTTGCAGACGCGGGGTCTTTGCAGGTGCCATTATAAAAAGTGGAAAGGGGTGTCGGGAGGATGCGGAGGGCGAATTCCGGATCCGCTGCCAAGCCGCACGGACATCGTCTCCGTCATCCGCGACGCACAGCCGTCGCCACGCAGCTAAGCCGCACGGACATTGTCTCCGTCATCTACGACGTCCAGACGTCATCCGCGACACCTAGTCGTCGCCACGCTGCCAAGCCGCACGGACATCGCCTCCGTCAGTAGAAGGAAGATTCGATTGGCGGATCATGACCTTGACCTTAAGGTCAATGACTTTGACATTGCAGGTGTGACCTCAAAGGTGAATGACCTTTGCAGGTGCCATTATAAAAAGTGAAAAGGGGTGCCGGGAGGATGCGGAGGGCGGATTCCGGATCCGCTGCCAAGCCGCACGGACATCGTCTTCGTCATCTACGACGTCCAGCCGTCATCCGCGTTACCCAGTCGTCGCCACGCTGCGAAGCCGCACGGACATCGCCTCCGTCAGTAGAAGGAAGATTCGATGGGCGGGTCATGACCTTGACCTTAAGGTCAATGACCTTGACATGCAGGTGTGACCTCAAAGGTGAATGACTTTTGCAGGTGCAAAGGTCAATGAACTTTGCAGGTGCAAAAGTCAATGAACTTTGAAGCTGCAAAGGTCAATGATCTTTGCAGGCGCGTATGTCAATGACCTTTGCAGACGCGGGGTGTTTGCAGGTGCCATTATAAAAAGTGGAAAGGGGTGCCGGAAGGATGCGGAGGGCGGATTCCGGATCCGTTGCCAAGCCGCACGGACATCGTCTCCGTCATCTACGACGTCCAGCCGTCATCCGCGACACCCAGTCGTCGCCACGCTGCCAAGCCGCATGGACATCGCCTCCGTCAGTAGAAGGAAGATTCGATGGGCGGGTCATGACCTTGACCTTAAGGTCAATGACCTTGACAATGCAGGTGTGACCTCAGAGGTAAATGACCTTTGCAGATGCAAAGGTCAATGAACTTTGCAGGCGCGTATGTCAATGACCTTTGCAGACGCGGGGTCTTTGCAGGTGTCATTATAAAAAGTGGAGCGGGGCGCCGGGGGGTGATGCGGAGGGCGGATTCCGGATCCACTGCCAAGCCGCACGGACATCGCCTCCGTCATCCACGACGCCCAGCTGTCGCCACGCAGCCAAGCCGCACGGACATCGTCTCCGTCATCTATGACGTCCAGCCGTCATCCGCGACACCCAGTCGTCGCCACGCTGCCAAGCCGCATGGACATCGCCTCCGTCAGTAGAAGGAAGATTCGATGGGCGGGTCATGACCTTGACCTTAAGGTCAATGACCTTGACATTGCAGGTGTGACCTCAGAGGTAAATGACCTTTGCAGTTGCAAAGGTCAATGAACTTTGCAGGCGCGTATGTCAATGACCTTTGCAGACGCGGGGTCTTTGCAGGTGTCATTATAAAAAGTGGAGCGGGGCGCCGGGTGGTGATGCGGAGGGCGGGTTCCGGATCCACTGCCAAGCCGCACGGACATCGTCTCCGTCATCTATGACGCCCAGCTGTCGCCACGCAGCCAAGCCGCACGGACATCGTCTCCGTCATCTATGACGCCCAGCCGTCATCCGCGACGCCCAGTCGTCGTAACGCTGCCAAGCCGGACGGACATCGCCTCCATCAGTAGAAGAAAGACTCGAAGGGCAGGTCATGACCTTGACTTTAAGGTCAATGACCTTGACATTGCAGGTGTGACCCCAGAAGTGAATGGCCTTTGTAGGTGCAAAGGTCAATGAACTTTAAAACTGCAAAGGTCAATGAACTATACAGGTGCGTATGTCAATTACCTTTGCAGGTGCGGAGTCTTTGCAGGTGTCAGTATAAAAAGTGGAGGGGGCGCCGTTGGGATGCGGAGGGCGGTTTCCGGATCCGCTGCCAAGCCGCACGGACATCGCCTCCGTCATCTGCGACGCCCAGCCGTCGTCACGCAGATAAGCCCCACGGACATCGCCTCAGTCAGTAAAAGAAAGAATCGATGGGCGGGTCATGACCTTGATCTTAAGGTCAATGACCTTGACATTGCAGGTGTGATCTCAGAGGTGAATGACCTTTGCTAGAGCAAAGGTCAATGAACTTTGCAGATGCAATGGTCAATCAACTTTGCAGGTACGTATGTCAATGATCTTTGCAAGTGCGGGGTCTTTGCAGGTGTCATTATTAAAAATGGTGGGAGGCGCCAGGGGGGGATGCGGAGGGCGGATTCCGGATCCGCTGCCAAGCCGCACGGACATCGCCTCCGTCATCCGCCACGCCCAGCCGTCGCCACGTTGCCAAGCCGCACGGCCATCGCCTTCGACATCCGCGACGCCCAATCGTCGCCACACTGCCAAGCCGCACAGACATCGCCTCCGTCATCCGCAACGCCCAGCCGTCGCCACGCAGCCAAGCCGCACGGACATCGCCTCCGTCATCCGTGACGCCCAGCCGTCGCCACGCAGCCAAGCCGCACGGACATCGCCTCCGACATCCGCGACGCCCAGCCGTCATCCGCGACGCCCAGTCGTCGCCACGCTGCCTAACCGCACGGACATCGCCTCCGTCAGTAGAAGGAATAATCGATGGGCGGGTTATGACCTTGACCTTAAGGTCAATGACCTTGACATTGCAGGTGTGACCTCAGAGGTGAATGACCTTTGCAGGTGCAAAGGTCAATGAACTTTGCAGATGCAATGGTCAATGAACTTTGCAGGTGCGTATGTCAATGACCTTTGCGGGGTTTTTGCAGTAGTCATTATAAAAATGGAGGGGGGCGCCGGGGGGTTATGCGGAGGGCGGATTCCGGATCCACCGCCTAGCCGCTCGGACATCGCCTCCGTTATCCGCGACGCCCAGCCGTCGCAACGCAGATAAGCCGTACGAACATCGCCTCCGTCAGTAAAAGGTAGACTCGATAGGCGGGGCATGACCTTGACCTTAAGGTCAATGACCTTGACATTGCAGGTGTGACCTCAAAGGTGAATGACCTTTGCAGGTGCAAAGGTCAATGAACTTTTCAGGTGCAAAAGTCAATGAACTTTGAAGCTGCAAAGGTCAATGAACTTTGCAGGCGCGTATGTCAATGACCTTTGCAGACGCGGGGTCTTTGCAGGTGCCATTATAAAAAGTGGAAAGGGGTGCCGGGAAGATGCGGAGGGCGGATTCCGGATCCGCTGCCAAGCCGCACGGACATCGCCTCCGTCAGTAGAAGGAAGATTCGATGGGCGGGTCATGACCTTGACCTTAAGGTCAATGACCTTGACATTGCAGGTGTGACCTCAAAGGTGAATGACTTTTGCAGGTGCAAAGGTCAATGAACTTTGCAGGTGCAAAAGTCAATGAACTTTGAAGCTGCAAAGGTCAATGAACTTTGCAGGCGCGTATGTCAATGACCTTTGCAGACGCGGGGTCTTTGCAGGTGCCATTATAAAAAGTGGAAAGGGGTGCCGGGAGGATACGGAGGGCGAATTCCGGATCCTCTGCCAAGCCGCACGGACGTCGTCTTCGTCATCTACGACGTCCAGCCGTCATCCGCGTTACCCAGTCGTCGCCACGCTGCGAAGCCGCACGGACATCGCCTCCGTCAGTAGAAGGAAGATTCGATGGGCGGGTCATGACCTTGACCTTAAGGTCAATGACCTTGACATTGCAGGTGTTACCTCAAAGGTGAATGACTTTTGCAGGTGCAAAGGTCAATGAACTTTGCAGGTGCAAAAGTCAATGAACTTTGAAGCTGCAAAGGTCAATGAACTTTGCAGGCGCGTATGTCAATGGCCTTTGCAGACGCGGGGTCTTTGCAGGTGCCATTATAAAAAGTGGAAAGGGGTGCCGGGAGGATGCGGAGGGCGAATTCCGGATCCGCTGCCAAGCCGCACGGACATCGTCTCCGTCATCCGCGACGCACAGCCGTCGCCACGCAGCTAAGCCGCACGGACATTGTCTCCGTCATCTACGACGTCCAGACGTCATCCGCGACACCCAGTCGTCGCCACGCTGCCAAGCCGCACGGACATCGCCTCCGTCAGTAGAAGGAAGAATCGATGGGCGGGTCATGACCTTGACCTTAAGGTCAATGACCTTGACATTGCAGGTGTGACCTCAAAGGTGAATGACTTTTGCAGGTGCAAAGGTCAATGAACTTTGCAGGTGCAAAAGTCAATGAACTTTGAAGCTGCAAAGGTCAATGAACTTTGCAGGCGCGTATGTCAATGACCTTTGCAGGTGCGGGGTCTTTGCAGGTGCCATTATAAAAAGTGAAAAGGGGTGCCGGGAGGATGCGGAGGGCGGATTCCGGATCCGCTGCCAAGCCGCACGGACATCGTCTCCGTCATCTACGACGTCCAGCCGTCATCCGCGACACCCAGTCGTCGCCACGCTGCCAAGCCGCATGGACATCGCCTCCGTCAGTAGAAGGAAGATTCGATGGGCGGGTCATGACCTTGACCTTAAGGTCAATGACCTTGACAATGCAGGTGTGACCTCAGAGGTAAATGACCTTTGCAGTTGCAAAGGTCAATGAACTTTGCAGGCGCGTATGTCAATGACCTTTGCAGACGCGGGGTCTTTGTAGGTGTCATTATAAAAAGTGGAGCGGGGCGCCGGGGGGTGATGCGGAGGGCGGATTCCGGATCCACTGCCAAGCCGCACGGACATCGCCTCCGTCATCCACGACGCCCAGCTGTCGCCACGCAGCCAAGCCGCACGGACATCGTCTCCGTCATCTATGACGTCCAGCCGTCATCCGCGACACCCAGTCGTCGCCACGCTGCCAAGCCGCATGGACATCGCCTCCGTCAGTAGAAGGAAGATTCGATGGGCGGGTCATGACCTTGACCTTAAGGTCAATGACCTTGACATTGCAGGTGTGACCTCAGAGGTAAATGACCTTTGCAGTTGCAAAGGTCAATGAACTTTGCAGGCGCGTATGTCAATGACCTTTGCAGACGCGGGGTCTTTGCAGGTGCCATTATAAAAAGTGGAAAGGGGTGCCGGGAGGATGCGGAGGGCGAATTCCGAATCCGCTGCCAAGCCGCACGGACATCGTCTCCGTCATCCGCGACGCACAGCCGTCGCCACGCAGCTAAGCCGCACGGACATTGTCTCCGTCATCTACGACGTCCAGCCGTCATCCGCGTTACCCAGTCGTCGCCACGCTGCGAAGCCGCACGGACATCGCCTCCGTCAGTAGAAGGAAGATTCGATGGGCGGGTCATGACCTTGACCTTAAGGTCAATGACCTTGACATTGCAGGTGTGACCTCAAAGGTGAATGACTTTTGCAGGTGCAAAGGTCAATGAACTTTGCAGGTGCAAAAGTCAATGAACTTTGAAGCTGCAAAGGTCAATGAACTTTGCAGGCGCGTATGTCAATGACCTTTGCAGGTGCGGGGTCTTTGCAGGTGCCATTATAAAAAGTGAAAAGGGGTGCCGGGAGGATGCGGAGGGCGGATTCCGGATCCGCTGCCAAGCCGCACGGACATCGTCTCCGTCATCTACGACGTCCAGCCGTCATCCGCGACACCCAGTCGTCGCCACGCTGCCAAGCCGCATGGACATCGCCTCCGTCAGTAGAAGGAAGATTCGATGGGCGGGTCATGACCTTGACCTTAAGGTCAATGACCTTGACAATGCAGGTGTGACCTCAGAGGTAAATGACCTTTGCAGTTGCAAAGGTCAATGAACTTTGCAGGCGCGTATGTCAATGACCTTTGCAGACGCGGGGTCTTTGCAGGTGTCATTATAAAAAGTGGAGCGGGGCGCCGGGGGGTGATGCGGAGGGCGGATTCCGGATCCACTGCCAAGCCGCACGGACATCGTCTCCGTCATCCGCGACGCACAGCCGTCGCCACGCAGCTAAGCCGCACGGACATTGTCTCCGTCATCTACGACGTCCAGACGTCATCCGCGACACCCAGTCGTCGCCACGCTGCCAAGCCGCACGGACATCGCCTCCGTCAGTAGAAGGAAGATTCGATTGGCGGATCATGACCTTGACCTTAAGGTCAATGACTTTGACATTGCAGGTGTGACCTCAAAGGTGAATGACCTTTGCAGGTGCAAAGGTCAATGAACTTTGCAGGTGCAAAAGTCAATGAACTTTGAAGCTGCAAAGGTCAATGAACTTTGCAGGCGCGTATGTCAATGACCTTTGCAGGTGCGGGGTCTTTGCAGGTGCCATTATAAAAAGTGAAAAGGGGTGCCGGGAGGATGCGGAGGGCGGATTCCGGATCCGCTGCCAAGCCGCACGGACATCGTCTTCGTCATCTACGACGTCCAGCCGTCATCCGCGTTACCCAGTCGTCGCCACGCTGCGAAGCCGCACGGACATCGCCTCCGTCAGTAGAAGGAAGATTCGATGGGCGGGTCATGACCTTGACCTTAAGGTCAATGACCTTGACATTGCAGGTGTGACCTCAAAGGTGAATGACCTTTGCAGGTGCAAAGGTCAATGATCTTTTCAGGTGCAAAAGTCAATGAACTTTGAAGCTGCAAAGGTCAATGAACTTTGCAGGCGCGTATGTCAATGACCTTTGCAGACGCGGGGTCTTTGCAGGTGCCATTATAAAAAGTGGAAAGGGGTGCCGGGAGGATGCGGAGGGCGGATTCCGGATCCGCTGCCAAGCCGCACGGACATCGTCTCCGTCATCTACGACGTCCAGCCGTCATCCGCGACACCCAGTCGTCGCCACGCTGCCAAGCCGCACGGACATCGCCTCAGTCAGTAGAAGGAAGATTCGATGGGCGGGTCATGACCTTGACCTTAAGGTCAATGACCTTGACATTGCAGGTGTGACCTCAAAGGTGAATGACCTTTGCAGGTGCAAAGGTGAATGACCTTTGCAGGTGCAAAGGTCAATGAACTTTGCAGGTGCAAAAGTCAATGAACTTTGAAGCTGCAAAGGTCAATGATCTTTGCAGGCGCGTATGTCAATGACCTTTGCAGACGCGGGGTGTTTGCAGGTGCCATTATAAAAAGTGGAAAGGGGTGCCGGAAGGATGCGGAGGGCGGATTCCGGATCCGCTGCCAAGCCGCACGGACATCGTCTCCGTCATCTACGACGTCCAGCCGTCATCCGCGACACCCAGTCGTCGCCACGCTGCCAAGCCGCATGGACATCGCCTCCGTCAGTAGAAGGAAGATTCGATGGGCGGGTCATGACCTTGACCTTAAGGTCAATGACCTTGACAATGCAGGTGTGACCTCAGAGGTAAATGACCTTTGCAGTTGCAAAGGTCAATGAACTTTGCAGGCGCGTATGTCAATGACCTTTGCAGACGCGGGGTCTTTGCAGGTGTCATTATAAAAAGTGGAGCGGGGCGCCGGGGGGTGATGCGGAGGGCGGATTCCGGATCCACTGCCAAGCCGCACGGACATCGCCTCCGTCATCCACGACGCCCAGCTGTCGCCACGCAGCCAAGCCGCACGGACATCGTCTCCGTCATCTATGACGTCCAGCCGTCATCCGCGACACCCAGTCGTCGCCACGCTGCCAAGCCGCATGGACATCGCCTCCGTCAGTAGAAGGAAGATTCGATGGGCGGGTCATGACCTTGACCTTAAGGTCAATGACCTTGACATTGCAGGTGTGACCTCAGAGGTAAATGACCTTTGCAGTTGCAAAGGTCAATGAACTTTGCAGGCGCGTATGTCAATGACCTTTGCAGACGCGGGGTCTTTGCAGGTGTCATTATAAAAAGTGGAGCGGGGCGCCGGGTGGTGATGCGGAGGGCGGGTTCCGGATCCACTGCCAAGCCGCACGGACATCGTCTCCGTCATCTATGACGCCCAGCTGTCGCCACGCAGCCAAGCCGCACGGACATCGTCTCCGTCATCTATGACGCCCAGCCGTCATCCGCGACGCCCAGTCGTCGTAACGCTGCCAAGCCGGACGGACATCGCCTCCATCAGTAGAAGAAAGACTCGAAGGGCAGGTCATGACCTTGACTTTAAGGTCAATGACCTTGACATTGCAGGTGTGACCCCAGAAGTGAATGGCCTTTGTAGGTGCAAAGGTCAATGAACTTTAAAGCTGCAAAGGTCAATGAACTATACAGGTGCGTATGTCAATTACCTTTGCAGGTGCGGGGTCTTTGCAGGTGTCAGTATAAAAAGTGGAGGGGGCGCCGTTGGGATGCGGAGGGCGGTTTCCGGATCCGCTGCCAAGCCGCACGGACATCGCCTCCGTCATCTGCGACGCCCAGCCGTCGTCACGCAGATAAGCCCCACGGACATCGCCTCAGTCAGTAAAAGAAAGAATCGATGGGCGGGTCATGACCTTGATCTTAAGGTCAATGACCTTGACATTGCAGGTGTGATCTCAGAGGTGAATGACCTTTGCTAGAGCAAAGGTCAATGAACTTTGCAGATGCAATGGTCAATGAACTTTGCAGGTACGTATGTCAATGACCTTTGCAAGTGCGGGGTCTTTGCAGGTGTCATTATTAAAAATGGTGGGTGGCGCCAGGGGGGGATGCGGAGGGCGGATTCCGGATCCGCTGCCAAGCCGCACGGACATCGCCTCCGTCATCCGCCACGCCCAGCCGTCGCCACGTTGCCAAGCCGCACGGCCATCGCCTTCGACATCCGCGACGCCCAATCGTCGCCACACTGCCAAGCCGCACAGACATCGCCTCCGTCATCCGCAACGCCCAGCCGTCGCCACGCAGCCAAGCCGCACGGACATCGCCTCCGTCATCCGTGACGCCCAGCCGTCGCCACGCAGCCAAGCCGCACGGACATCGCCTCCGACATCCGCGACGCCCAGCCGTCATCCGCGACGCCCAGTCGTCGCCACGCTGCCTAACCGCACGGACATCGCCTCCGTCAGTAGAAGGAATAATCGATGGGCGGGTTATGACCTTGACCTTAAGGTCAATGACCTTGACATTGCAGGTGTGACCTCAGAGGTGAATGACCTTTGCAGGTGCAAAGGTCAATGAACTTTGCAGATGCAATGGTCAATGAACTTTGCAGGTGCGTATGTCAATGACCTTTGCGGGATTTTTGCAGTAGTCATTATAAAAATGGAGGGGGGCGCCGGGGGGTTATGCGGAGGGCGGATTCCGGATCCACCGCCTAGCCGCTCGGACATCGCCTCCGTTATCCGCGACGCCCAGCCGTCGCAACGCAGATAAGCCGCACGAACATCGCCTCCGTCAGTAAAAGGTAGACTCGATAGGCGGGGCATGACCTTGACCTTAAGGTGAATGACCTTGACCTTAAGTTGAATGACCTTGACATTGCAGGTGTGACCCCAGAGGTGAATGACCTTTGCTGCAAAGGTCAATGAACTTTGCAGGTGCGTATGTCAATGACCTTTGCAGACGCGGGGTCTTTACAGGTGTCATTATAAAAAGTGGAGGGGGGCGCCGGGGGGTGATGCGGAGGGCGGATTCCGGATCCACTGCCAAGCCGCACGGACATCGCCTCCGTCATCCACGACGCCCAGTCGTCGCCACGCTGCCAAGCCCCACGCACATCGCCTCCGTCAGTAGAAGGAAGATTCGATGGGCGGGTCATGACCTTGACCTTAAGGTCAATGACCTTGACATTGCAGGTGTGACCTCAGAGGTGAATGACCTTTGCAGGTGCAAAAGTCAATGAACTTTGCAGGCGCGTATGTCAATGACCTTTGCAGACGCGGGGTCTTTGCAGTTGTCATTATAAAAAGTGGAAGGGGACGCCGGGGGTGATGCGGACGGCGGATTCCGGATCCACTGCCAATCCGCACGGACATCGCCTCCGTCATCCACGACGCCCAGCCGTCGCCACGCAGCCAAGCCGCACGGACTTCGTCTCCGTCATCTACAACGCCCAGCCGTCATCCGCGACGGCAGTCGTCGTAACGCTGCCAAGCCGCACGGACATCGCCTCCGTCAGTAGAAGGAAGAATCGATGGGCGGGTCATGACCTTGACCTTAAGGTCAATGACCTTGACATTGCAGGTGTGACCTCAAAGGTTAATGACCTTTGCAGGTGCAAAGTTCAATGAACTTTAAAGCTGCAAAGGTCAATGAACTATGCAGGTGCGTATGTCAATGAACTTTGCAGGCGCGTGTGTCAATGACCTTTGCAGACGCGGGGTCTTTACAGGTGTCATTATAAAAAGTAGAGGGGGTGATGCGGAGGGCGGATTCCGGATCCACTGCCAATCCGCACGGACATCGCCTCCGTCATCCACGACGCCCAGCCGTCGCCACGCAGCCAAGCCGCACGGACATCGTCTCCGTCATCTACGACGCCCAGCCGTCATCCGCGACGGCCAGTCGTCGTAACGCTGCCAAGCCGCACGGACATCGCCTCAGTCAGTAAAAGGAAGACTCGATGGGCGGGGAATGACCTTGACCTTAAGGTGAATGACCTTGACATTGCAGGTGTGACCCCAGAGGTGAATAACCTTTGCAGGTGCAAAGGTCAATGAACTTTAAAGCAGCAAAGGTCAATGAACTTTAAAGCAGCAAAGGTCAATGAACTTTGCTAGTGCGTATGTCAATGACCTTTGCAGGTGCGGGGTCGTCGCCACGCTGCCAAGCCGCACGGACATCGCCTCCGTCATCTACGACGCCCAGCCGTCATCCGCGACGGCCAGTCGTCGTAACGCTGCCAAGCCGCACGGACATCGCCTCAGTCAGTAAAAGGAAGACTCGATGGGCGGGGAATGACCTTGACCTTAAGGTGAATGACCTTGACCTTAAGGTGCTGCCAAGCCGCACGGACATCGCCTCCGTCAGTAGAAGGAAGATTCGATGGGCGGGTCATGACCTTGACCTTAAGGTCAATGACCTTGACATTGCAGGTGTGACCTCAGAGGTAAATGACCTTTGCAGGTGCAAAGGTCATTGAACTTTAAAGTTGCAAAGGTCAATGAACTTTGCAGGTGCGTATGTCAATGACCTTTGCAGACGCGGGGTCTTTGCTGGTGTCATTATAAAAAAAGAAGAGGGGCACCCGGGGGATGCGGAGGGCGGTTTCCGGATCCGCTGCCAAGCCGCACGGACTTCGTCTCCGTCATCTACAACGCCCAGCCGTCATCCGCGACGGCAGTCGTCGTAACGCTGCCAAGCCGCACGGACATCGCCTCCGTCAGTAGAAGGAAGAATCGATGGGCGGGTCATGACCTTGACATTGCAGGTGTGACCTCAAAGTTTAATGACCTTTGCAGGTGCAAAGTTCAATGAACTTTAAAGCTGCAAAGGTCAATGAACTATGCAGGTGCGTATGTCAATGAACTTTGCAGGCGCGTGTGTCAATGACCTTTGCAGACGCGGGGTCTTTACAGGTGTCATTATAAAAAGTAGATGGGGCGCCGGGGGGTGATGCGGAGGGCGGATTCCGGATCCACTGCCAATCCGCACGGACATCGCCTCCGTCATCCACGACGCCCAGCCGTCGCCACGCAGCCAAGCCGCACGGACATCGTCTCCGTCATCTACGACGCCCAGCCGTCATCCGCGACGGCCAGTCGTCGTAACATTGCAGGTGTGACCTCAAAGTTTAATGACCTTTTGCAGGTGCAAAGTTCAATGAACTTTAAAGCTGCAAAGGTCAATGAACTATGCAGGTGCGTATGTCAATGAACTTTGCAGGCGCGTATGTCAATGACCTTTGCAGACGCGGGGTCTTTACAGGTGTCATTATAAAAAGTAGAGGGGGCGCCGGGGGGTGATGCGGAGGGCGGATTCCGGATCCACTGCCAATCCGCACGGACATCGCCTCCGTCATCCACGACGCCCAGCCGTCGCCACGCAGCCAAGCCGCACGGACATCGTCTCCGTCATCTACGACGCCCAGCCGTCATCCGCGACGGCCAGTCGTCGTAACGCTGCCAAGCCGCACGGACATCGCCTCAGTCAGTAAAAGGAAGACTCGATGGGCGGGGAATGACAAAGGTCAATGAACTTTGCAGGTGCAAAAGTCAATGAACTTTGAAGCTGCAAAGGTCAATGAACTTTGCAGGCGCGTATGTCAATGACCTTTGCAGACGCGGGGTCTTTGCAGGTGCCATTATAAAAAGTGGAAAGGGGTGCCGGGAGGATGCGGAGGGCGGATTCCGGATCCGCTGCCAAGCCGCACGGACATCGTCTCCGTCATCCGCGACGCACAGCCGTCGCCACGCAGCCAAGCCGCCCGGACATCGTCTCCGTCATCTACGACGTCCAGCCGTCATCCGCGACACCCAGTCGTCGCCACGCTGCCAAGCCGCATGGACATCGCCTCCGTCAGTAGAAGGAAGATTCGATGGGCGGGTCATGACCTTGACCTTAAGGTCAATGACTTTAACATTGCAGGTGTGACCTCAAAGGTGAATGACTTTTGCAGGTGCAAAGGTCAATGAACTTTGCAGGTGCAAAAGTCAATGAACTTTGAAGCTGCAAAGGTCAATGACCTTTGCAGACGCGGGGTCTTTGCAGGTGCCATTATAAAAAGTGGAAAGGGGTGCCGGGAGGATGCGGAGGGCGGATTCCGGATCCGCTGCCAAGCCGCACGGACATCGTCTTCGTCATCTACGACGTCCAGCCGTCATCCGCGACACTCAGTCGTCGCCACGCTGCCAAGCCGCACGGACATCGCCTCCGTCAGTAGAAGGAAGATTCGATGGGTGAATGACTTTTGCAAATGCAAAGGTCAATGAACTTTGCAGGTGCAAAAGTCAATGAACTTTGAAGCTGCAAAGGTCAATGAACTTTGCAGGCGCGTATGTCAATGACCTTTGCAGACGCGGGGTCTTTGCAGGTGCCATTATAAAAAGTGGAAAGGGGTGCCGGGAGGATGCGGAGGGCGGATTCCGGATCCGCTGCCAAGCCGCACGGACAATGACCTTGACATTGCAGGTGTGACCTCAAAGGTGAATGACCTTTGCAGGTGCAAAGGTCATTGAACTTTACAGCTGCAAAGGTCAATGAACTTTGCTGGCGCGTATGTCAATGACCTTTGCAGACGCAGGGTCTTTGCAGGTGTCATTATAAAAAGTGGAGGGGGACGCCGGGGGTGATGCGGAGGGCGGATTCCGGATCCACTGCCAATCCGCACGGACATCGCCTCCGTCATCCACGACGCCCAGCCGTCGCCACGCAGCCAAGCCGCACGGACATTGTCTCCGTCATCTACGACGCCCAGTCGTCGCCACGCTACCAAGCCGCACGGACTACGCCTCCGTCATCCGCGACGCCCGGCAGTCGCCACGCAGTCAAGCCGCATGGACATCGTCTCCGTCATCTACGACGCCCAGTCGTCGCCACGCTGCCAAGCCGCACGGACAACGCCCAGCCGTTATCCACGACGCTCAGCCGTCGCCACGCTGCCAAGCCGCACGGCCATCGTATTGGACATCCGCGACGCCCAATCGTTGCACACGATGCCAAGCCGCACGGACATCGCCTCCGTCATCCGCGACGCCCAATCGTCGCCACGCTGCCAAGCCGCACGGACATCGCCTCCGTCAGTAGAAGACAGACTTGATGGGCGGGTCATGACCTTGATCTTAAGGTCAATGACCTTGACATTGCAGGTGTGATCTCAGAGGTGAATGACCTTTGCAGGAGCAAAGGTCAATGAACTTTGCAGATGCAATGGTCAATGAACTTTGCAGGTACGTATGTCAATGACCTTTGCAAGTGCGGGGTCTTTGCAGGTGTCATTATTAAAAATGGCGGGAGGCGCCAGGGGGGGATGCGGAGGGCGGATTCCGGATCCGCTGCCAAGCCGCACGGACATCGCCTCCGTCATCCGCCACGCCCAGCCGTCGCAACGTTGCCAAGCCGCACGGCCATCGCCTTCGACATCCGCGACGCCCAATCGTCGCCACACTGCCAAGCCGCACAGACATCGCCTCCGTCATCCGCAACGCCCAGCCGTCGCCACGCAGCCAAGCCGCACGGACATCGCCTCCGTCATCCGTGACGCCCAGCCGTCGCCACGCAGCCAAGCCGCACGGACATCGCCTCCGACATCCGCGACGCCCAGCCGTCATCCGCGACGCCCAGTTGTCGCCACGCTGCCTAACCGCACGGACATCGCCTCCGTCAGTAGAAGGAATAATCGATGGGCGGGTTATGACCTTGACCTTAAAGTCAATGACCTTGACATTGCAGGTGTGACCTCAGAGGTGAATGACCTTTGCAGGTGCAAAGGTCAATGAACTTTGCAGATGCAATGGTCAATGAACTTTGCAGGTGCGTATGTCAATGACCTTTGCGGGGTCTTTGCAGTAGTCATTAAAAAAATGGAGGGGGGCGCCGGGAGGTTATGCGGAGGGCGAATTCCGGATCCACTGCCTAGCCGCTCGGACATCGCCTCCGTCATCCGCGACGCCCAGCCGTCGCAACGCAGATAAGCCGCACGAACATCGCCTCCGTCAGTAAAAGGTAGACTCGATAGGCGGGGCATGACCTTGACCTTAAGGTGAATGACCTTGAACTTAAGTTGAATGACCTTGACATTGCAGGTGTGACCCCAGAGGTGAATGACCTTTGCTGCAAAGGTCAATGAACTTTGCAGGTGCGTATGTCAATGACCTTTGCAGACGCGGGTTCTTTACAGGTGTCATTATAAAAAGTGGAGGGGGGCGCCGGGAGGTGATGCGGAGGGCGGATTCCGGATCCACTGCCAAGCCGCACGGACATCGCCTCCGTCATCCACGACGCCCAGTCGTCGCCACGCTGCCAAGCCCCACGCACATCGCCTCCGTCAGTAGAAGGAAGATTCGATGGGCGGGTCATGACCTTGACCTTAAGGTCAATGACCTTGACATTGCAGGTGTAACCTCAGAGGTGAATGACCTTTGCAGGTGCAAAGGTCAATGAACTTTGCAGGCGCGTATGTCAATGACCTTTGCAGACGCGGGGTCTTTGCAGTTGTCATTATAAAAAGTGGAGGGGGACGCCGGGGGTGATGCGGACGGCGGATTCCGGATCCACTGCCAATCCGCACGGACATCGCCTCCGTCGTCCACGACGCCCAGCCGTCGCCACGCAGCCAAGCCGCACGGACATCGTCTCCGTCATCTACGACGCCCAGCCGTCATCCGCGACGGCCAGTCGTCGTAACGCTGCCAAGCCGCACGGACATCGCCTCAGTCAGTAAAAGGAAGACTCGATGGGCGGGGAATGACCTTGACCTTAAGGTGAATGACCTTGACCTTAAGGTGAATGACCTTGACATTGCAGGTGTGACCCCAGAGGTGAATAACCTTTGCAGGTGCAAAGGTCAATGAACTTTAAAGCAGCAAAGGTCAATGAACTTTGCAGGTGCGTATGTCAATTACCTTTGCAGGTGCGGGGTCGTCGCCACGCTGCCAAGCCGCACGGACATCGCCTCCGTCATCTACGACGCCCAGCCGTCGTCCGCGACGCCCAGCCGTCATCCGCGACGGCCAGTCGTCGTAACGCTGCCAAGCCGCACGGACATCGCCTCAGTCAGTAAAAGGAAGACTCGATGGGCGGGGAATGACCTTGACCTTAAGGTGAATGACCTTGACCTTAAGGTGAATGACCTTGACATTGCAGGTATGACCCCAGAGGTGGATAAACTTTGCAGGTGCAAAGGTCAATGAACTTTAAAGCAGCAAAGGTCAATGAACTTTGCAGGTGCCATTATAAAAATTGGAAAAGGGTTCCGGGAGGATGCCGAGGGCGGAATCCGGATCCGCTGCGAAGCCGCACGGACATCGTCTCCGTCATCCGCGACGCACAGTCGTCGCCACGCAGCCAAGCCGCACGGACATCGTCTCCGTCATCTACAACGTCCAGCCGTCATCCGCGACACCCAGTCGTCGCCACGCTGCCAAGCCGCACGGACATCGTCTCCGTCTGTAGAATGAAGATTCGATGGGCTGGTCATGACCTTGACCTTAAGGTCAATGACCTTGACATTGCAGGTGTGACCTCAGAAGTGAATGACCTTTGCAGTTGCAAAGGTCAATGAACTTTGCAGGCGCGTATGTCAATGACCTTTGCAGACGCGGGGTCTTTGCAGGTGTCATTATAAAAAGTGGAGCGGGGCGCCGGGGGGTGATGCGGAGGGCGGATTCCGGATCCACTGCCAAGCCGCACGGACATCGCCTCCGTCATCCACGACGCCCAGCTGTCGCCACGCAGCCAAACCGCACGGACATCGTCTCCGTCATCTATGACGCCCAGCCGTCATCCGCGACACCCAGTCGTCGCCACGCTGCCAAGCCGCACGGACATCGCCTCCGTCAGTAGAAGGAAGAATCGATGGGCGGGTCATGACCTTGACCTTAAGGTCAATGACCTTGACATTGCAGGTGTGACCTCAAAGGTGAATGACCTTTGCAGGTGCAAAGGTCAATGAACTTTGCAGGTGCAAAAGTCAATGAACTTTGAAGCTGCAAAGGTCAATGAACTTTGCAGGCGCGTATGTCAATGACCTTTGCAGACGCAGGGTCTTTGCAGGTGCCATTATAAAAAGTGGAAAGGGGTGCCGGGAGGATGCGGAGGGCGGATTCCGGATCCGCTGCCAAGCCGCACGGACATCGTCTCCGTCATCTACGACGTCCAGCCGTCATCCGCGACACCCAGTCGTCGCCACGCTGCCAAGCCGCACGGACATCGCCTCCGTTAGTAGAAGGAAGATTCGATGGGCGGATCATGACCTTGACCTTAAGGTCAATGACTTTGACATTGCAGGTGTGACCTCAAAGGTGAATGACCTTTGCAGGTGTCATTATAAAAAGTGAAAAGGGGTGCCGGGAGGATGCGGAGGGCGGATTCCGGATCCGCTGCCAAGCCGCACGGACATCGTCTTCGTCATCTACGACGTCCAGCCGTCATCCGCGACACCCAGTCGTCGCCACGCTGCCAAGCCGCACGGACATCGCCTCCGTCGGTAGAAGGAAGATTCGATGGGCGGGTGATGACCTTGACCTTAAGGTCAATGACCTTGACATTGCAGGTGTGACCTCAAAGGTGAATGACTTTTGCAGGTGCAAAGGTCAATGAACTTTGCAGGTGCAAAAGTCAATGAACTTTGAAGCTGCAAAGGTCAATGAACTTTGCAGGCGCGTATGTCAATGACCTTTGCAGACGCGGGGTCTTTGCAGGTGCCATTATAAAAAGTGGAAAGGGGTGCCGGGAGGATGCGGAGGGCGGATTCCGGATCCGCTGCCAAGCCGCACGGACATCGTCTCCGTCATCCGCGACGCACAGCCGTCGCCACGCAGCTAAGCCGCACGGACATTGTCTCCGTCATCTACGACGTCCAGACGTCATCCGCGACACCCAGTCGTCGCCACGCTGCCAAGCCGCACGGACATCGCCTCCGTCAGTAGAAGGAAGAATCGATGGGCGGGTCATGACCTTGACCTTAAGGTCAATGACCTTGACATTGCAGGTGTGACCTCAAAGGTGAATGACCTTTGCAGGTGCAAAGGTCAATTAACTTTGCAGGTGCAAAAGTCAATGAACTTTGAAGCTGCAAAGGTCAATGAACTTTGCAGGCGCGTATGTCAATGACCTTTGCAGACGCGGGGTCTTTGCAGGTGCCATTATAAAAAGTGGAAAGCGGTGCCGGGAGGATGCGGAGGGCGGATTCCGGATCCGCTGCCAAGCCGCACGGACATCGTCTCCGTCATCCGCGACGCACAGCCGTCGCCACGCAGCCTAGCCGCCCGGACATCGTCTCCGTCATCTACGACGTCCAGCCGTCATCCGTGACACCCAGTCGTCGCCACGCTGCCAAGCCGCATGGACATCGCCTCCGTCAGTAGAAGGAAGATTCGATGGGCGGGTCATGACCTTGACCTCAAGGTCAATGACCTTGACATTGCAGGTGTGACCTAAGAGGTAAATTACCTTTGCAGGTGCAAAGGTCATTCAACTTTAAAGCTGCAAAGGTCAATGAACTTTGCAGGTGCGTATGTCAATGACCTTTGCAGACGCGGGGTCTTTGCTAGTGTCATTATAAAAAAAGGAGGGGGGCTCCCGGGGGATGCGGAGGGCGGTTTCCGGATCCGCTGCCAAGCCGCACGGACATCGCCTCCGTCATCCGCGACGCCCAGCCGTCGCCACGCAGATAAGCCGCACGGACATCGCCTCTGTCAGTAAAAAGAAGACTCGATGGGCGGGGCATGACCTTGACCTTAAGGTGAATAACCTTGACCTTAAGGTGAATGACCTTGACATTGCAGGTGTGACCCCAGAAGTGAATGACCTTTGCAGATGCAAAGGTCAATGAACTTTAAAGCTGCAAAGGTCAATGAACTTTGCAGGTGCGTATGTCAATGACCTTTGCAAGTGCGGGGTCTTTGTAGGTGTCATTATTAAAAATGGTGGGAGGCGCCAGGGGGGGATGCGGAGGGCGGATTCCGGATCCGCTGCCAAGCCTCACGGACATCGTCTCCGTCATCCGCGACGCACAGCCGTCGCCACGCAGCCAAGCCGCACGGACATCGTCTCCGTCATCTACGACGTCCAGCCGTCATCCGCGACGCACAGCCGTCGCCACGCAGCCAAGCCGCACGGACATCGTCTCCGTCATCTACGACGTCCAGCCGTCATCCGCGACACCCAGTCGTCGCCACGCTGCCAAGCCGCACGGACATCGCCTCCGTCAGTAGAAGGAAGATTCGATGGGCGGGTCATGACCTTGACCTCAGAGGTGAATGACCTTTGCAGGTGCAAAGGTCAATGAACTTTGCAGGTGCAAAGGTCAATGAACTTTGCAGGCGCGTATGTCAATGACCTTTGCAGACGCGGGGTCTTTGCAGGTGTCATTATAAAAAGTGGAGGGGGCACCGGGGGGATGCAGAGGGCGGTTTCCGGATCCTCTGCCAAGCCGCACGGACATCGCCTCCGTCATCCGCGACGCCCAGCCGTCGCCACGCAGCCAAGCTGCACGGACATCGCCTCCGTCAGTAAAAGAAAAACTCGATGGGCGGGGCATGACTTTGACCTTAAGGTGAATGACCTTGACCTTAAGGTGAATGACCTTGACATTGCAGGTGTGACCCCAAAGGTGAATGACCTTTGCAGGTGAAAGGTCAATGAACTTTAAAGCTGCAAAAGTCAATGAACTTTGCAGGTGCGTATGTCAATGACCTTTGCAGGTGCCATTATAAAAAGTGGAAAGGGGTGCCGGGAGGATGCGGAGGGCGGATTCCGGATCCACTGCCAAGCCGCACGGACATCGTTTCCGTCATCCGTGACGCACAGCCGTCGCCACGCAGCCAAGCCGCACGGACATCATCTCCGTCATCTACGACGTCCAGCCGTCATCCGCGACACCCAGTCGTCGCCACGCTGCCAAGCCGCACGGACATCGCCTCCGTCAGTAGAAGGAAGATTTGATGGGCGGGTCACTACCTTGACCTTAAGGTCAATGACCTTGACATTGCAGGTGTGACCTCAGAGGTGAATGACCTTTGCAGGTGCAAAGGTCAATGAAATTTGCAGGTGCAAAGGTCAATGAACTTTGCAGGTGCAAAGGTCAATGAACTTTGCAGCTGCAAAGGTCAATGAACTTTGCAGGCGCGTATGTCAATGACCTTTGCAGACGCGGGGTCTTTGCAGGTGTCATTATAAAAAGTGGAGGGGGGCGCCGCACGGACATCGCCTCCGTCATCCGCGACGCCCAGCCGTCGCCACGCAGCCAAGCCGCACGGACTTCGTCTCCGTCATCTACGACGTCCAACCAGTATCGGAGGGCGGATTCCGGAGCCAAGCCGCACGGACATCGTCTCCGTCATCTACGACGTCCAGCCAGTATCGAAGGGCAAATTCCGGATCCGCTGCCTTGCGCCTGCAAAGGTCATTGACCAGTCGTCGCCACGCTGCCAAACCGCACGGACATCGTCTTCGTCATTCGCGACGCCCAGCCGTCATCCGCGACGCCCAGCCGTCATCCGCGACGCCCAGCCGTCATCCGCGATGCCCAGCCGTCATACGCGACGCCCAGTCGTCGCCACGCTGCCAAGCCGCACGGACATCGCCTCCGTCATCCGCGACACCCAGTCGTCGCGTCGCCACGCTGCCAAGCTGCACGACATCGCCTCCGTCATCCGCGACGACGGCAGTCGCCACGCAGCCAAGCCGCACGGACATCGCCTGCGTCAGTAGTAGGAAGACTCGATGGGCATTGCAGGTGTGACCTCAGAGGTGAATGACCTTTGCAGGTGCAAAGGTCAATGAACTTTGCAGGTGCGTAAGTCAATGAACTCTGCAGTTGCGGGGTCTTTGCAGGTGTCATTATAAAAAGTGGATGGGGGCGCCGGGGGGGATGCGGGGGGCGGATTCCGGATCCCGGATTCTTGAAATCTGATGCTATTGTTGTTGTTTTTCTGAGTTCTGATGCTATGTTGTTGTCAATAATAATAACAATGCAATATCAATACATTATTGTGACTATTTATGTTTGTAACAATACCGGTAAAAATTAATCTGATGCATTGGTGATGTTGTAACAATAATAATAATATAATTATATTATTTATGTATTGTTGTGAATATTTATGATTGTAACAATACTAGTAAAATATATCTGAAAAATTACGTAAAAATAAGTGCTTTAATGAAAAGTCTGAGAATATAATATATTATTTTATTTATTAATTTATATAAATATAAACAAAAATCTTTAAACAATTAAATTAAAATATAGTAGTTAATAATAATTCGTAAAATATATGTATAGTATGTAGGTACATACACAGAACATAGATTAATTAAATATATAGAATGTAACTAAACAATAATCACTTAAACAGTTAAACTAAACAATATCTCAAAATTACTTAAACAATTAAATTGGAAAATACACTGAACGACACGCTACCAAGACGCATGGACATCGCCTCCGTCATCCGCGACGCCCAGCCATCAGTGAATGGTATATTTACGTATTTAAATTATTAATTGAATAACCGAAAAAAGGCTGGACAAGAAAAAATTTCTTATGGGGTTCGCCAATAATTCTACAAGAGCTCGTGATAGTATGTGGAGGCCATAATTGCAGCTATATCAAATATATTTTGTTTTATTAAACATTATATTATATTGAAATAAATTATTTATTTATTTTCATCTCAAATGTGGAATTTACAATTCTCAATTTGAAATTTATTATTCTAAATTTGAACTTTAAATGGTATAATCTCCTTTATTAACATATTATTATATACTTCAAGAATGACCCTCAATTCCATTTACTCCGCTATAATAATTTTATTTACACATTACGCGTTATTTTATAGATGTCCCCCTTTTTTAATTTAAATAAATTCACAACATAAATACTTCATGAATAACAGTAAAAAAATAAAATTATTTGTCACTTAAAGAAACAATAGTTATTTGTGTATCTAGGGTGTAAAATGTTAGTTTTTCGCACGAGTGTGAATGTTTGTTAGTCGAAGCGCCAGCCGAGACTAACAATCACACTAGTGCGAAAAACGCATTTTACACCCGAGGTGCACACAATATTTTTTCTACAACCCTATTGATTATATAATATTAACAATAATATAATATAATAATTAATTTATATCCTTTGTATTTTGCTATATTAATATTAAAATTCAACTCTAGTAAGCTTTGGATAAAATTTTTGACAGTTCTATTTTCATTCAAATGAGTTTAATAATTTGTTTTCTATAATATAAGATGGATAAGTTGTGATACTGAGAAAGAACATAAATGTGCACCACCAGAGATATCAGAAGCTGCAAATTCTGTAATTTTAAATTTACTATCTGCAAAATCTAAATTGATATATGAAAATTACACATAATACCATGAATTGTGTCAAGAAAAAAACCTTAAGGTATTGTTTATATTTTATTTAATTTTATTAATAATTTTGTTTATTACAATAATTAATATAGTACTTAAATTTTCGTAAATTGTTTAATACTATAATACAATAGTATTTATTATAAAATTCATTAATCGTAAAAAAATGTAAAAATATATGTGTTACTACGGAAACACTTTTGCGCACGCCGTGCGTGAAAAAACTTTTTACGCACGGCGAGCGCAAAAAAACTTTTTACGCACGGCGAGCGCAAAAGTACTACTTTACACACTGAAATGTCAATGAAAAAGCCTACTTTTTTACACGGTTGTAGAAAAAAATATATATATATATAATTGACTTTCGGTTTTTCGGGAAAAACCCGGTTTTACGGTTTTGGTAAATTTTAACAAAAAACCGGTCAACCGGTTTCGGTTAAAACCGGTTTTCATGCCCTATTCGGAACCCTTATAGTATACACCCGTGTATATTTTGACGGATTTTTTTTTGTTTAGGCGTGAGAGACGCCCGAGTGCCCGCACCAAAATCGCGATTTTTATGCGGGCACCTTGGAAAAATAAATAGTACCCGCCACCCGACTGGTATTCTAGAATGTGCTCTTAGGTACAAAAAAGTTGGGGACCCTGATTTATTGGATATAGTTAGACAGGTATTAATAATAGTATTAATAACTATTTAAGGTAGTTCTCGTGCTACAGTACCAACAAAAAGTTACGCTCATAATACCATAGTAAAATATCGAAAATAATTGCGTTGCTACAGAGAATTTTTGATCAAGTCTATACCCAAAGCCGTCTATACAGATTATTATAAACACAATCATACTATGAATATATTTTCATTATTTTATGACTAAACGCTTCGACAGATTTTGATAAAAAACTACCAAACAGTAAAGGGTTATTATTATGATATGTGATAAAAAATTCAAAATGATTGACCGTTTTGTTTTTGAAATATAATTAAATTTCAAATATGAAACGGTCAATCATTTGGAATTTTTTATCACATATCAGAATAATAAACCTTTATTGTTTGATAGTTTTTTATCAAAATCTATCGAAGTTTTAGTCATGAAAATGGACATAATACAAACTTGATATAGCGGATACGTACAAAAGTGGCAAACTTTGATGACAATTATCTCGAGTTTAAAACGGTCGATCTCTTTAAAATTTCACGATTGGATAGATATCATTATTTTTTTTATGCCCGGATTTTTTTTTTTAATTCTATCGAAATGACGTTTGCACGAGAACTACCTTAAAATATTATCGATATGAAACAAATCTTTAATAAAATGAGTTAGATATTTCGAAAAAGAAAAAGAGAAAGAAGAATTCACATTCATAGTTATTTCATATAAAATCCTTACCCCAGAACAATTACACAGAACAAGAAAGCCGATTTCATTTCGAATAGAGTAGACGCTACTTGGTACACATTGTGCCGCCGCAGTAAAAAATATAAAAATAATTGACAATCTAGATTTTGTTTGCGGAAAAACAAAAGATGCTTTTTAATTTGAATCTTTTCAAGATACATTTTCTTGTTTTAATATTTTATAAAGTTCTTTCACTCACAGATATAACTTTAAAAACCAGTGATACGAAAATTATCCTACTTTCTTTTATGTGGCAAAACTGCTCTTTCATTTGAAATAAGAATCAATTGGTAGCAAACACGTTGAATATTGATATTAGCATTTTTATTTAAAAAAAAACAAGCGCGCGCCGCTAATAAAGTGAATTTATAATTAGCAGCCAGCTTCAACGCAAAACGTTACAAGCTTGAAATATTTTTTTATATAATCAGTTTTTAATGCTCTTTCATATGACATATGATTCAATTAGAAGCAAACACGTTGAATATTGATTTTAGCATTTTTATTAAAAAAAACGGGCGCACGCCGCTAATACTCGTAATGTGAATTTATAATTAGCAGCCAGCTTCAACGCAAAACGTTACAAGCTTAAAATATTTTTTATATAATCAGTTTTTAATGCTCTTTCATATGACATATGAATCAATTGGTAGCAAACACGTTGAATATTGATATTAGCATTTTTATTATAAAAAACGAGCGCGCGCCGCTAAGAAAGTGAATTTATAATTAGCAGCCAGCTTCAACGCAAAACGTAACAAGCTTGAAATATTTTTTATATAATAAGTTTTTAATGCTCTTTCATATGACATATGAATCAATTGGTAGCAAAAACGTTGAATATTGATATTAGCATTTTTATTAAAAAAAACGAGCGCGCGCCGCTAATAAAGTGAATATAATTAGCAGCCAGCTTCAACGCAAAACGTTACAAGCTTGAAATATTTTTTTATATAATCAGTTTTTAATGCTCTTTCATATGACATATGAATCAATTGGTAGCAAAAACGTAGAATATTGATATTAGCATTTTTATTAAAAAAAAACGAACGCGCGCCAATAATAAAGTGAATTTATAATTAGCAGCCAGCATCAACGCAAAACGTTACAAGCTTGAAATATTTTTTTATATAATCAGTTTTTAATGCTCTTTCATATGACTCTTTAATGCTCTTTCATATGACATATGATTCAATTGGAAGCAAACACGTTGAATATTGATTTTAGCATTTTTATTTAAAAAAACGGGCGCACGCCGCTAATACTCGTAATGTGAATTTATAATTAGCAGCCAGCTTCAACGCAAAACGTTACAAGCTTGAAATATTTTTTATATAATCAGTTTTTAATGCTCTTTCATATGACATATAAATCAATCACGAGCAAACACGTTGAATATTGATATTAGCATTTTTATTTAAAAAAACGAGCGCGCGCCGCTAATAAAGTGAATTTATAATTAGCAGCCAGCTTCATCGCAAAACGTTACAAGCTTGAAATATTTTTTATACAATCAGTTTTTAATGCTCTTTCATATGACAAATGAATCAATTGGTAGCAAAAACTTTGAATATTGATATTAGCATTTTTATTTAAAAAAACGAGCGCGCGCCGCTAATAAAGTGAATTTATAATTAGCAGCCAACTTCAACGCAAAACGTTACAAGCTTGAAATATTTTTTATATAATCAATTTTGAATGCGCTTTCATATGAAATAAGAATCAATTGGTAGCAAACTCGTTGAATATTGATATTAGCATTTTTATTAAAAAAAACTAGCGCGCGCCCGCTTTTTAAATAAAAAAGCTAATTCAAATATTCGGCGTGATTGTTACCAATTGATTCTTATTTCATATGAAAGAGCATTCAAAATTGATTATATAAAAAATATTTCAAGCTTGTAACGTTTTGCGTTGAAGTTGGCTGCTAATTGTAAATTCACTTTATTAGCGGAGCGCGCTCGTTTTTTTAAATGAAAATGCTAATATCAATATTCAACGTGTTTGCTACCAATTGATTCTTATTTTATATGAAAGAGCATTAAAAACTGATTATATAAAAAAATATTTCAAGCTTGTAACGTTTTGCGTTGAAGCTGGTTGCTAATTATAAATTCACATTACGAGTATTAGCGGCGTGCGCCCGTTTTTTGTAATAAAAATGCTAAAATCAATATTCAACGTGTTTGCTTCCAATTGAATCATATGTCATATGAAAGAGCATTAAAGAGTCATATGAAAGAGCATTAAAAACTGATTATATAAAAAAATATTTCAAGCTTGTAACGTTTTGCGTTGATGCTGGCTGCTAATTATAAATTCACTTTATTATTGGCGCGCGCTCGTTTTTTTTAATAAAAATGCTAATATCAATATTCTACGTGTTTGCTACCAATTGATTCATATGTCATATGAAAGAGCATTAAAAACTGATTATATAAAAAAATATTTCAAGCTTGTACCGTTTTGCGTTGAAGCTGGCTACTAATTATAAATTCACTTTATTAGCGGCGCGCGCTCGTTTTTTTTAATAAAAATGCTAATATCAATATTCTACGTGTTTGCTACCAATTGATTCATATGTCATATGAAAGAGCATTAAAAACTGATATTATAAAAAATATTTCAAGCTTGTAACGTTTTGCGTTGAAGCTGGCTGTTAATTATACATTCACTTTATTAGCGGCGCGCGCTCGTTTTTTTTGATAAAAATGCTAATATCAATATTTAACGTGTTTGCTACCAATTGATTCATATGTCATATGAAAGAGCATTAAAAACTGATTTTATAAAAAATATTTCAAGCTGGTAACGTTTTGCGTTGAAGCTGGCTGCTAATTATAAATTCACATTATTAGCGGCGCGCGTTCGTTTTATATAATAAAAATACTAATATCAATATTCAACGTGTTTGCTACCAATTGATTCTTATTTCAAATGAAAGAGCATTAAAAACTGATTATATAAAAAAATATTTCAAGCTTGTAACGTTTTGCGTTGAAGCTGGCTGCTAATTATAAATTCACATTATTAGCGGCGCGCACCCGTTTTTTAAATAAAAATGCTTATATAAATATTCAGCGTGATTGATACCACTTGATTCTTATTTCGTATGAAAGAGCATTAAAAACTGATTATATAAAAAAATATTTCAACTTGTAAAGATTTGTTTTAAAGCTAGCTGTTAATTATAAATTCACAGTATTAGCGGCGCGCGCCAGTTTTTTTATAATAAAAGTAATGATATGAATGTTCAGCTTGATTGATACCACTTGATTCTTATTTCATATGAAAGAGCATTAAAATTGAGATCTTTCAAAACTCAATAATTATCTAAAATTACTGATGTGTAGTACTTTTTAAATGAGCTTGTAAAATTCTCAAATATTTACATTATAATATATACATTTGTATAGATATTTATAAACTATATAATAATAATATTTAAAATATAATTAATAATAACATATTTTATCTCGTGTATTGTTAGGAATTAATATCATCAAACTATTAGACATCTTATTTAGTTGTTTCCATTCAGTTCTGTTAGTTATAATTGATATAAACCGAAAATAAAGTTACCGTAGCGCGCGGGTACTTTGCGCTAATACAACTCTGGACGGCCGCTGCTAAGTCGGCTGCCAGCTTCAGCTTCGTTTCAACATCCTATTTATGTGAACTGGATTTTTCAACATTTACGAACATTTAAACTAAAAAACATGAACGTCTTGGGAATATTGATAAAGAAATGAATGTAGCATTATCACATATTAGGTCTGACATTTCTATGTAAAATTTGCAAAAGCTGATAAGCTCAAGTATCACATTAAATTTGATTTAAAATTTTTACAAGAATTACTTTTTACGAATTATGTTAAACTAGCTGCTACCCACGGCTTCGCTCGCGTGGATTTCATCCTCATGATATTTTTTCCACCGGATCGAATAAAACTAATTACAATCATTCATATGTAAAAGGAGGTGAAATATAAAATGTTTCTATATTTTGGTTTTCCTTCATTTTGCAAAGTCATAAATATATCGACTGCTGTGTGAGATAGGAAGCTGTTTTTCCTTCTAATACTCCACACCCGGATCGAATAAAACCAATTACAACCCTTCATATGTAACAGGGGGTGAAATATTAAATTTTTCTTATTTTTGGTATTCATTCATTATACAAAATCGTATCGGCTCCTATGCGAGATAGACGGTTGTTTTTCCCCCTGAATCCCCCGCCACCATGGTATTTTTCCCGCTGAATCGAATAAAAACAATTACAACCTTTCATATGTAACGGGGGGTAAAATATTAATTACTAAACAAATTATAAATTTTCCCACCCCCTTCCAATACCTTAGGGGTTGAGTTTTCGAGATACGAAGTAGCCTATGTCCGTCCTCGAGATGCAAGCTATCTCACTGTCAAATTTCATCAAGATCGGTTCAGCGGTTTAGCCGTGAAAAAGTAACAAACAGACAGACACACTTTCGCATTTGTAATATTAATATGGATAGGCTTTTATGAATGTATATTTTTTATATTTCACTGGAAATTAATGCATTAGCTGTAGTTTTTAATACAAAAATATTTTCTGCATATAATTATTGTTTGTTTAAAGACCTTAATAGTGCTTCGAATTTTTTTTAACAATCAAGTGTTCTGTGACTTCGAAAAGGTTAAGAACCACTGGTCTACTACAGCCTCATAGATATGGTATTTCAAAGCGTATTTTGATACTAACCTATTGTAATATTATTAGTAAATGCACAACAGTCATTACAAAATTACATAAGAGTTTGTATAAAAGTGCAAGAAAACGAAATAGCAAAGCAGTCGGGTCCATGGTGTCTTGGAGTAAGTAGTAATAAATATTCTAGAGTTGAGTAACTAAAAACTTATAAAACTTACAAATCGACAGCGCTGTATATACAAGCTGCGGTCAAGGCATCTTGGAGTCACCGGAATTAAGTACAAAATATTGTATTAATTGTAAAAGCATAAGATTTGTTAATGTTTTGTAAGTTAGTATAGTCTAATATTAATGTATGTTAATTATTCTCATTATTATTTTGTAATAAAAGTCTTTAAGAAAACTATTTGATGCTTCTATCCTGCGGTCTCTAATTACCGATTTGATAAAAAATAAAAATTAGATACTTAAAAACGTTACACTATAGAGTACTTCCTGTTGACCTAGAATCTTGAAATTTGGCACCAAGGAAGATTTCAAGCACAAGTATAGGATATAATCTGAAAACCATTAATTTCTAATTCTATGTGTGAAATTATTACATGACAAACTTTTTCTTTCACACTGCGTTTACGTAAAGACGTCTGCAAACAAATAATATTTTAAGACATTTTTTTGCTTTTTATTTATTATATGGTGACCCATTTTAAGAGCACACCTCTAATAACTTTTTCTGGTGAAATTTTATCAAAAAACTTTTCAGATAAAAGTTGCACGCTTTGGAGGGAGACATACACGTACTCGGATGAATTTTTGTTAGGTGACGTTTTCAAGGCCACATGAAGGTCAACATCATTTTTTTAAATATGAACCTCTATTTTTTATTTAGTAATTTTATTCTACGTGAAAAAACACGAATCTTTCATTGAAAACTTTTTTTCTTTTACTCAGAAACCATCAATTTTAGAGAAAAAGTACAAGATACAAAAAAAATTTATTTTGATCTAATAAGACTTGGAGAATTATTTTAAAAAATTTAAAACTTCTTCAATTAAAAAACCAAATGTTAAAAAAATTCTAGAATAATTGTCCAAGTTTTATTAGAACAAAATACACACTATCACATATCTAATACTTTTTCTCTAAAGTTTATAGTTTCTGAGTAAAAAATTATTGAAAGTTCAAAATCTTTCATTTTTTTGAAGTTTTCAATGAAAGATTCGTGTTTTTTCACGTAGAATAAAATTATTAAATAAAAACTAGGGTTGTTAGGGATATGACATATTGGTTACAGATACGGATAAGGATATATTTTTTTCTTGGTTTCGGTTTCGAATACGGATATGGATTTTTTTCTTTCTTGGTTTCGGTTTCGGATACGGATATGGATATTTTTTTTTCTTAGTTTCGGTTTCGGATACGGATAGGGATATTTTGCCCCCTTTAGTTTCGGATATGGATACGGATACGGATATTTTTTAAAAAAAATTTGTATTTTTCAGCCCGTAGTATAGTTTTCGTTGAAATTAGATAGTCGAAAATTTCGAAATCGATTATAACGATATCGTTTAATACAACATATCGGTTTTAACGACTCAAAATAAAAGTTCCGACTGAATCCCATATATGGTAATTGCCTAGTTCCCGGTTTTTACGACTTAATATGACTGGTCCCCTAGATGTCGTTATAACTGATTTAGACTGTCTGTATATTCCTTTTACTTATAATCTATAAAAATTTACATTTCTAGCTATCTGTCTAATTTTCAGATTTAAATAATATAAATAATTTTTTGTGACAACAATAAAAATCACGAATTCTAATAAAATTTAAATATGATGATAAACTTGATATTATAAAACGGCCAAGTGCGTGTTGGGCACGCACATGATAGGTTTCCGTAGTCATTACGATTTATAAACAAGAGTGATTTCAACGGACGCTCTGATAACGACATTTAAATGTAAATATATCGTGACTGAAGGGTTAAAATCAAAAAGTCATAATATAACATTTTTTGTTGCATTTTAGGAGACCTATCTAAAGATACCCCACTCAATGGGGTATGTGAAAAAAAAATTTGAGTACAATTTTTAGTCTATGGGAGGGGGTCCAAAATAATTTTGACAGTGTTCGTTATAATTTTCAGTGAAAGTACTAATTCAAAGCTACATTCTGAATTTTTTTCAGATTTTTTGAATAGTTAGTTTAGAATTTAGGGTGGGGGGACGCTCTGATAACGACATTTAAATGCAAGTATATCGTGACTGAAGGATTAAAATCAAAAGATCATTTAACATTTTTTGTTGCATTTTGGGAGACCTATCCAATGACCACCCACTCAATGGGTTAAGTGAAAAAAAAGTGTGAGTTCACTTTTCAGTCTATGGGAGGGGAGTCCAAAATAATTTTGACAGTGTTCGTTCTAATTTTCAGTGGAAGTACTAATTGAAAGCTACATTCTGAATTTTTTTCAGATTTTTTGAATAAATAGTTTAGTAATTAAGGGATGGGGGGGACGCTCTGATAACGACATTTAAATGCAAATATATCGTGACTGAAGGATTAAAATCAAAAGATGATATAACATTTTTTGTTGCATTTTAGTAGACCTATCCAATGACCACCCATTCAATGGGTTAAGTGAAAAAAAAATGTGAGTTCACTTTTCAGTCTATGGGAGGGGAGTCCAAAATAATTTTGACAGTGTTCGTTATAATTTTCAGTGAAAGTGATAATTAAAAGCTACATTCTTGAATTTTTTCAGATTTTTTAAATTCATAGTTTAGAAATTAGGGGGGGACGTTTTTATCCCGACTTTGAACGCAAATATATCGTGACTGAAGGGTTAAAATCAAAATGTCATATTACATTTTTTATTGCAATTTAGGAGACCTATCTAAAGACATCACACTTAATGGATTAAGTGAAATTTTTTTTTTTAAATACTTTTCAGTCTATGGAAAGGGGGTCCAAAAATTTTTTTTTTTTAATATTATCATTTCTATTTTTGGGTTATCAGTCTTCGTCCGTATACCAAATTTCATCTTAATCGGCTTAAAATTTTTGTGGACGGACGGACGGTCGGAAATAGTGAAACTAGTTTTCTACGGAAACCTAAATATTGATGTTTCATTTACAATTTTTAAAAATTTTTGAGTAGATTTAAAAAAAAGTGATTATTGCCATAGACATAGAGAATGGACCAGGCATCTGACCCGAGAGCAGAAACATGTCTAAAGATAGAGATAGAAACAGGTTTGGAATATACTTGTCCTTTTTTTAAACAGGAGTGTAACTATTTCATTCTTAGTCCCGAACATTAAAAATATTCATAGATATTATTAATATCATAATATATTAATCTACTGTTGATCTTTATTCTGTGTATCTTTATTCTGTGCTGTTGATTAATATATGATATTTTTATACTAACATATATGTATATAAAGAGGTTAAAATAATGAATGTTATAAAAAAAATTATTTAAAAAAAGAAACAATTATTGATTTCTAAATAATATAAGTTTCGAATTTTTTTAACCAATTTTAATATTTTGTTTTAATATAAAATTTTGTTAAGTAAATCTTGTATGTGCTGTTTGTAAGTGCAAGCCACCTCATAATTTTGTAGCAACCACATGGGAATTGATTTAAAACTATTTTTTATTAATATATACACTCACGGAAAAAAATAGCTCATTTTCAAAGTAATGCCGATGGGTCAAATATGATCCGTTTTTTACTTATTGGATATGAAAATTGAAATAAATTTTATCATCTTTTCGAATTTAGGGGTATTTTTGTGTTATTAAACTTATTTTTGTGACCAAATCGTGGTTAAATAAAAAATAAAAAAATTTATTTTTTTTGCAATTTTGAAAGATGCCCACGGGGATGTTAAATTATTTTTTTTTAATTTCAAGATAACTGTTTTGTAGGAAATTTTTTCAGCTTTAAAACATTTTTACAAATTTGTTTTATAATTTTTTGGTGTCGCGATATTCAAGTTTGAATGAAAAAAGTACCAAAAAGTTTTAAACGACCATAAAGGGCCTAATGTTGGTTGCACAGAAAAAAAACTATTAAAGCTTAAATAATCACCTATTGTCAAGTAGCATTTAAAAAATGTTTAATTTTAACTTAACCCTTCAAATACGAAAAACAAAAGAATGTTAGAATTGAAATAACCCTGTAAAAATAACCTTTTTTTAAACATAGATCTAATGTTTAAAATGTATCCAGAAATTAAGTTCTATCAAAAAATATGAAAATTAGACTTATTACCTTCTATGTGAACAAAGATTCCAGTAAAAATCTTTTAATTTGGCTGAGAAATTGCATTTTGAATTTTTTGTATACGTTTAGGACTTGACCGTACTTTTTATAACAAGTTTTTCTTTGGGATTTTTTTTTTCGAAAAACAATCAATTTTTGAGAAAAATTGTAAGAGGGAAAAATTTTTTCTTTCTTGTTAAAGAATATTCATAATTTTTTTCAGATGTTTTATATCAATATTGTGGGATCAAGTTTATTTTTAATAGGGTACTTTTTCATTCAAACTTGAATATCTCGGCACCAAAAAATGTGACAATCATTTTTTAAAAAGCATTTTGAAGTTGAGAAAATTTACTAAATGATGAATATCTTGGAATTTCGAAAAAAAAATCATACATCCCCGTGAAAACTTCCATAATTGCAAAAAATTTCAATTTTTCAATTTTTAATCAACTGCGTGTGGTCATGAAAAAACGTTCAGCAATATATGAAAGACTCTTGATATCGACAGTTAAATTAATTTTCATTGAATTTTCACCGCTTATTCGTTCAAAGTAACTGATTTTTTTTATCCACACAAAAAAATTAATTATTTATTTGCAGTTATAGAAATTTCACACGGGGATGTATGATTTTTTTTTTCAAAATTCCATGATATTCGTCATTTAGTAAATTTTCTCAGCTTCAAAATGCTTTTTAAAAAATAATTGTCACATTTTTTGATGCCGAGATATTCAAATTTGAATGAAAAAATACCCTATTAAAAATAAACTTGATCCCACAATATTGATATAAAACATCTGAAAAAAATTATGAATATTCTTTATCAAGAAAGAAAAACTTTTTCCCTCTTACAATTTTTCTCAAAAATTAAATTAAACATTTTTTAAATGCTACTAGACAATATATAGGTGATTATTTAAGCTTTAATATTATTATTTTTTATTTTCTGTGCAACCAACATTAGGACCTTTATAAAATTGCCTTCAATTTTCATATCCTATAAGTAAAAAACGGATCATATTTGACCTATCGGCATTACTTTGAAAATGAGCAATTTTTTCGAAAAATAAAAGTGGTCCTTTAATTTTTTCCGTGAGTGTATTTAATATTTTTGGTAGCAAAAATGTTATTTTCCCGGAATATCCGTTCATAATTTTGCAAATTTCTATCACATCAATTGATTTTTTTTGTTTAATTTCCTCGATGAAATATGAACCATTATAGTATGTTTATTGTTTATAATATTTACTTTTCTAATAAAAAACTTATTGTACAAAAATCACAAGATAGATATACAAAAATATATCTGACAGAAATACTACCCTGAACTATAGTAAGCTACCAATCAGATTCTTAGAAAAAGAGGTAGATATATTCCAAACTACATTGCATCTCTTTCTCTCCCTTTTTGAACAGATGTTACACCATTGAGTTAATACAGAATGTACTGTCCATTATCTATGTCTATGATTATTGCAAATTTATTTAAAAAATCATCTGTTATATCTATGGTAGCGAATTTAAAAATAGAGACTAAATAAAAGTACATGATACGCCAATTAAATTTCAGGCGGTAATTACAAATTTATAATCTGCTCGTATGTTTTGTTTGTGTCTCGAGGCTTGGAGTAACAAGTAGGAAACTATCCGAAATAATATCCGAAATAATCATTTCGGATACGGTTTCGGTTTCGGAGTTCAGAATCTAATTATTTCGGTTACGGTTTCGGTTTCGGAGTTCAGAATTTAATTATTTCGGATACGGTTTCGGTTTCGGAGGTCAAATCTTTTCGGATATCCGATAGTTTCGGTTTCGGATACGGAGCTCCGTAACATCCCTAATAAAAACTATAGGTTCTTGTTAATGTAAGTCTATAATATTTGACACTAATACAACTCTGTGGTATTAGAGATACATGTGCGCATGCGTGTGGCAATGTAGTGAACTAGCCTGCGTGCTGAGCGCCATCTATCAGTTGCTCTCTGAATGTTGAAGAGACTGTATCTAATTTTGCAATAAAGTTTTTCATTGTTTAAAACATTAAACACTCTGTGTTATTTCTCACCTATTCCTCTTAAAACAGCACGTAGAAAATACAGTAAAAGGGTTACCTTAACAGGTTATGGGCCCAGTGGCGTAGTATTTTGCTGTTTTGAGAGAAAGACTTTGGCGGGCGTGAGAACGTGAAGTGAATCGTGGCGGGCATTGTGTGTAAGACATTTTTGTGCGGATTTTTGTGACCGAGAAAAGGGACGCAAACAACAAAGGAAAAATGTCAAGTGAGTTATCGGCGAGGCACGTGACGAAGTTTGACGGGACGAACTTTTTGGGATGGAAATTCCAGATCACTCAAATCTTCATGGCGAACGATGTATTGGACATTGTGAGCGGGAACCGAGTGATGCCGGGCGATAGAGGGACGGCAGAGGCAAAAGCGTGGGTCAAGGACAACGCGAAAGCTATGTTTTTCATCTCGTCGTCGATGGAATACTCTCAACTCGAACCTCTTCTAATATGTGTCACTGCAAAGGAGATGTGGGACAAGCTTGGGTCGATACACGCACATAAATCAGCATCGAATAGGCTGATGCTAACGCAGAAATTTCATGAGTATCGCATGAGTCCGACGGACACGGTTGTCCAGCACGTGGCGAGGGTACAAAACATGGCGATGCAGCTCATGGACCTGGGGGAAAAACTTTCAAAAGTGACCATCATGGCGAAAGTGCTAGCGGGTTTAACGGCTAAATTCTCGGCTTTTCAAACAGCGTGGGAAAGTGTCGAACCGGCGAGACAAACACTCGAGCATTTACAGGAGCGTTTGATTCGTGAAGAAAGCCGGTTAAACATTGATTCCGGAGAAGCGGCAGCATTTGCGGCGATGAAGATCAGCACAACGACAAGAAGAGAGGACTCAAAGCTAAAACCGAAGCCTAAGAAAAAGAAGCGCAAAGAGGTGAAAGATGTCGAGTGTTATGTTTGTCAACAAAAAGGGCATTACGCGCGCGACTGCCCCGAACGTAAACAAAACGTGGGTGACCGAGGCAAAGAAAGTTCCCAGAGAGTCGCGTTCGTGACGGTGAACTCGGACTCGAATGAGAACAATGGACAGAGTGAACACGGTCGGTACACGAGGCCAGAAAACGCACTGCGACGTACGGTACTTGCAGTTGATCAAAGTGATATCTGGTATATTGACAGTGGGTGTTCAAAGCATGTTACGTTCAGGAGAGACTGGTTCACAGAGTTTCATCCGAGGAGGGATGGCGACACTATATTGCTTGGAGACAATGGAAAGTGTGTTGTGACTGGTGAGGGAACGGTGGTCGTGGACAGGCTAATTAACGGTGTTTGGAGTGAAGCTCAAATCGAGAATGTACTGTACGTTCCAAGTGTGAGGAAAAATCTGTTCTCTGTGGGGATGTGTACAGTGCGCGGGTATTCAGTTGTATTTCGAGAGGACGATGCATCGATAATACGCGGCGACGAGATTATTGCGACTGGAGTCAAGCAGTCAAACGGAATCTGTAGGTTGCTATTTCGCGTGAGAGCTCAACAAAATGTGAACGAGGCAAATGTGTCAACGACAAGCTTGAAGGTTTGGCACGACCGTCTCGGACATTTGAACAAACGTGCGTTGTCAGTGTTAGTGACAAGTGGCGTAGTGAACGGAGTAAAGGTGAAAGACAAAAGTGACTTTTCTTGCGATGCGTGTAAGTTAGGGAAAACTCACAGACTTCCCTTTAAGGAGATCGTTGACAGAGTGAAAAGAGCACCGGGTGAGCTCATTCACAGTGACGTGTGTGGACCTATGCCGGAGGAATCTATCGGTGGCGCGAAGTACTTTGTGCTATACAAGGACGATGCTTCGGGGTTTAGACAGGTGTTCTTCATGAGACACAAATCGGATGTCTATGAGAGCTTCAAAGTTATCGAGCGCGCGTTGGCAAACAAGTTCGGTCGTGCGATAAAAATTCTGAGAACGGACAATGGTCGCGAGTACTGCAACGATCAGATGCGAAATTACATGCAGACGCGCGGGATAGTGCATGAAACTACAGCTCCGTACACTCCCGAGCAAAACGGGAGGGCCGAGAGGGACAATAGAACGGTAGTCGAGTGTGCGCGTACCATGATGCAGGCGAAACAAATTGGGGGTTCGTTCTGGGCGGAAGCAATAAACACCGCGGTTTATTTGCTTAATCGAGTTTCAACAACTGGAACGGAGAATGGGAAAACGCCGTACGAAATCTGGACGGGCAAGAAACCAGATTTGGCACACGTGCGAGCATTCGGCGAGGAAGGCTACGAGCACGTGCCGAAACAGTTTACCCAAAAGTTCGACGCCAGAGCGAAGAAGGTCATTCTCGTAGGATATGACGGAGAATCAACTAATTATCGGTTGTATCATACTGATACTAAGAAAATATCAGTATCGAGGAATGTCGTCTTCCGCGAGAATATCAGCGAAGAAACACGCGCGGGTGATTCGAGCGATGAAGAAGATTGGACGGGGGCAGAGGTTGAACAGCCAGTCGACATTGAACCTATACCGCTGGTCAATGGTAGAGACAATGTTCAAGAAAACGCACCTGTCGAGCTGGCTATCCAGGGTCGTGTATTGAGAGATCGAGCGATGATCCAAAGACCGAAACGATATGATGACGAGATCAATTACATAGAATACGACATGCCAAAGAGCTACGAAGAAGCGACAGGTGGACCTGATGCTGATCAATGGATCAAAGCCATTGACGAAGAGCTGAGGGCGCACGAAGTAAACGGCACTTGGGAAATTATACCTAAAGACCACAGGAAGAGGGCCATTGATTCCAAGTGGGTATTCAAGGCCACACAAAACCCTGATGGAAGCGTGCATCGATACAAGGCAAGGCTATGTGCGAGGGGTTTCCTTCAAATGAAAGATGTAGACTACACCGAGACTTTTTCGCCAGTCGTTCGATACGACTCGCTGCGAGTGCTGTTGGCAACAGTAACGCAAGAGAATCTCGAAATGGTACAATTTGATGTACGTACTGCTTTTCTCTACGGCGATCTTGAAGAAGACATCTACATGAAGATACCAGTGGGCTTAAAAGTCGAACAAAGTACAAGCGAAGTTGTATGTCGACTGAGAAAGTCACTGTACGGCTTGAAGCAAGCATCGCGATGTTGGAATCGCAAATTCTGCGAGTTTTTGCGACGATTCAGGTTCGTGCAAACAGATGCAGACGAGTGTATTTTCTTCAGTGACTTTGAGGGAGTTCAAATGTATCTTGCATTGTTTGTGGATGATGGACTTGTAGCGTGCAAGTCGCAAGCAGCGCTAAACGGAGTAATTGAGACATTGAGAAGCGAATTTGAGATTACAATTGGCACCTGTGAGAATTTTGCCGGGATGCAATTAGTTCGCAATCGAAGCGAGAAAACGATGTTTTTACATCAAGGGATGTACACAAGAAAAATTCTCGAGCGATTTCGAATGAATGAGGCTAAAGCGTTGTCGATTCCTGCAGATCCGAATGTCGCGTTGCAGCCTGCAGATCGAAATGAGGAGAAGATGTGTAATGCGCCATATCGAGAAGCGGTTGGGTCGCTAATGTTTCTTGCAACAGTATCGCGACCGGATATAGCGTATGCGGTGAATACGGCAAGTAAATACTTAAATGAACCAAGTGAGAATCACTGGCGTGCAGTCAAGCGTATTTTCGCATTTCTAGTTGGTACTAAAGATTTAGGAATAATGTATCAAAGCGGCGGAAGCGAGCCACAGTTGATAGGATATTCAGACGCTGACTATGCAAGTGATATTGAAACGAGACGCTCCACAACGGGGTATGTGTTCAGTTTGGCAAATGGTCCAGTAACTTGGTCATCTCAGAGACAAAAATTAGTAGTTCTGAGTACAACAGAAGCGGAGTATGTCGCTGCGTCAGCTGCAGCAAAAGAGGCTGTCTGGCTAAGAAGGCTACTGGCTGGTATTGGACATGAATGTAAACAGGCAACGACTTTGTTTGTGGATAATCAAAGCACGATACGCCTGGCTAAAAATCGGGAGTTCCATAAGAGGACGAAACATATAGACATCCGGTATCATCAGCTACGTGAGATAACAGAGTCAGGGACTTTGCAAGTAGTGTATACGTCTTCGGAAACGCAACGAGCAGACATGTTTACAAAGGCACTGCCGCGAAACCGATTCTTGTGTCATAGTGAAGGTATTGGACTGTGCCAATATAAGTGTAAGGTAAAATATTTAGACGGCGGAAGTGTTAATGTAAGTCTATAATATTTGACACTAATACAACTCTGTGGTATTAGAGATACATGTGCGCATGCGTGTGGCAATGTAGTGAACTAGCCTGCGTGCTGAGCGCCATCTATCAGTTGCTCTCTGAATGTTGAAGAGACTGTATCTAATTTTGCAATAAAGTTTTTCATTGTTTAAAACATTAAACACTCTGTGTTATTTCTCACCTATTCCTCTTAAAACAGCACGTAGAAAATACAGTAAAAGGGTTACCTTAACAGTTCTTATTTAAAAAAATGATGTTGACCTTCATGTGACCTTGAAAACGCCACCTAACAAAAATTCATCCGAGTACGTCTATGTCCCCCTCCAAACCGTGCAACTTTTATCTGAAAACTTTTTTGATAACATTTCATCATTGACACATGTTATATGAAAATTTTATAAATATTTTTTGTAGAGCATAAATTTCCTATAATTACAACGTTTGTTGTAAAATATGCCCATACAAAGATTTATCTCAATTTATTTTAAAAAATCGTGTTTTTTTTTTAATTGATATTTACTTTGATATATTAACTGTCATTTTGACGTTTGTATAAAAGATTTAGATTGAAATTTAAAAAAATTAAAAATATACGAAAAAATAATCAGGTGTCTTAAGAAAAATTTTGAACTAATGTTTTTAAGTAATCTATATACAGGATGGGGCATTTAAAGTGTTACAGTTGATTATCTCAGAACCATCGCATATTTGAAAAAAATGTTTCAACCAAAAAATGTTTGGTTGTAAGGGGGTAATCGAATAGTAATATTTATTTGCTATTTTAACGTGGCCTTCAAGGATATTTGAAGGTCAACATCATTTTTTTAAATATGAACCTATAGTTTTTATTTAGTAATCTTATTTTACGTGGAAAAAATACGAATCTTTCATTGAAAACTTTTTTTTGAACAACCCAAGCTTTCTAAAGTATCTAACAAAATAATTCGAGATTTTGAATTTTCAAGAATTTTTTACTCAGAAACCATAAACTTTAGAAAAAAGTACAAGATACAAAAAATGTTTATTTTGGTCTAATGAAACTTTTATTCTAGATTTTTTTTAACATTTCGTACTTTTTTTTGTTTTTGCTAAAATAAAATAAATAGAAAAAGTTTTTAAATTTTTTAAAATAATTCTCCACGCTTTATTAGACCAAAATAAATATTTTGTGTATCCTGTACTTTTTTTCTAAAGTTTGTGGTTTCTGAGTAAAAAATTCTTGAAAGTTCAAAATCTCGAATTATTTTGTTAGATATCTTGGAAAGCTTGAGTTGTTCAAAAAAAAGTTTTCATTGAAAGATTCGTGTTTTTTCACGTAGAATAAGATTACTAAATAAAAACTATAGGTTCCTATTTAAAAAAATGATGTTGACCTTCAAATATCCTTGAAGGCCACGTTAAAATAGCAAATAAATATTACTCTTCGATTACCCCCTTATAACCAAACATTTTTTGGTTGAAACATTTTTTCAAATATGCGATGGTTCTGAGATAATCAACTGTAACACTTTAAATACCCCTCCCTGTATATAAAAATGAATGTTCGTTTGTGTGTGACTTATAGACTCATGAATTACTGAACCGATTTCAATGCGGTTTTCATCAATAGTTAAATAATTTTTACGAGCAGTATCGTGGCTAATAATATTTTATGAAAATCTAAGATTTAACATCAAAAGATTAAAAAGAATCTTTTGCACAGCGTCTTTTGTTTCTATGATGTTAGAGCTTAGAACTGTCATTTATATAAAAACACAGTAGCCATGGAATATTATACGCTGAAAACAATTACTATATGTGAATGTCAGTTTGAATCATGATACCTACAAACATATATCTTTCCACCATGAGTTTGAATGAAAAAATATGCATTTTACAATATAAATAAACGGATTTTTATAAATTACAATAAAGAACTTCCAAGAAAGGTAACCTATTTATTTATTTTTGATTTTTATACAAATTCTAAGATAAGACCTGGTGTTTCCTGGGAGAAAATATAATTTTACACAATTTTTTTAATAACTACTGAATGGATTTTATTCCGGTTTTCACTAATGGATAGGTTAAGTTTAGGTGTATAATTTGTGGATATTTTGGGTAAATTTCATGAAACCGGAAAAAACAATTCGTGGTGAACCGTGTGTTGTTAGCATGTTGGGTGGGCATGTTGAGTGGGCATGAAGGGTGAGCATGTTGGATGGGCATGTCGGGTGGGCATGATTACTTTATGTTTAATTCAATTAATATCCCCGGGTAACACCGGGCCAATGCGCTAGTATTTTATAAAAATTATATGGTTAACCAATTCTAAGAAATTAATCTGAGCATCGGTTTTTATTTAAATTGTTCAATAATTAATTATCTTTGGTGAATTTAGCTCGAGAAAGCACTGTGCTTGGCAGATGTTTTTTTTGGTCATCATCATTATGACAAAACCCAAAAAAATTATAACGAAACCCGGAGCACGAAGAAACCCTGAGACTCTGGATGAAAACCTGAAACCTGGTCACTCTAATGACATTGTCTCCATAGGAATATTAAAACAAATATGAAATGTAAATTTACAAACTTGCAAGTACTTTCAAATAGGGTATCAAACCTATCTGATAGTTTTGAAGTTTCATGAAATGTTTGATAAGTTTCGCGCATGAGCGGTAAATAATCACCAATAGTATTAAATATTGGTGATGTAAAAAATAATTTTGTTCAGCCAGAGTCGCCAACTGTGTTATAATTAATACCGTATTTGAAAGTGCTTGCATGTTCGCTCTATAATACTGTACAACAATTAATAAAATTAATTTAGGTTTTATTTAAATTTCTATTCAATTTTTTCTTTTGTTTAAAAGTTGCTTTTTTGAAACATACAAATATACATTGAAAAATAATTTAATTACAGTGATGTAACATACCTAACTCATTTTAAATGATTTTAAAAATCAGAGTTTTAATACAATGTAAATAAAACATAAAAAGGAAAATGTTAAAATTGTAAATCGAATTTGACCTGATTCGTGCATATAACACGAACTTATATAATTGAATTTTAAAATCAGGAGATGAAACATTTTAAATTTAAACATTGAGATATTTTCATAAAATATTCAGTTCAAAACTATATAATTATACTTTTTTATTTCATATTTTATACAGATAGTAAAAATGGTCAAAAGACGGAATGCGGTCACTCTCTTCAGAATAACCAATCAGAATAACTCGAATTAGATTAATGTTTCGGCTTTAGACTGGAATGTTTTTAAGCAAATCTATGAGAAATCAATTACAATTTATTTATAAAATTAAAGGAGGGGGACACTCTGATAACGACTTTAAAAACTTTTTTTTTTCTCGGCTATTGTAGTAACGACATGCTCATCGAGCGGAACAGCAATGTCAATGATGGTGACTGACTTTACTTTCTTGTTGAAGAGAGCAAGGTCTGACCTATTCGCTTTACCAACTCGGACCGTAATGATGGCAGAGTCCCACAATAGTTTCGAGTCGCTATTTAAAAGTACCTGGTCTGGTTGTGTCTGTTAAGATATTCCTGTGGAGCCAGGACAGGGCAACCACCGGGATATGTTGGGTGGACTTTGTTGTTTACTTACAGAGACGACCTCGGTTACTGATTTTGACTAAGGATGTGCGTTTCACAAGCCTTTTGTTCTTATGACTTGGTCTTGTATGGAGAACACAAAGCCTTCCGTCCCACCAAACAAACCACTAGTACAGAACCATTCAGTAGAACCTTTTAGATCGATGTTCTCGGACCCGAGGACAACAGTAAACCTACCATGAAGAGCTTTACTTCTCCATTCTTGCATCCTATTTACTGCTGTCTTGAAGTTTAGCACAACCTCTTCTTAAGACAGCTGTAGCGGAGAGTAACCATCTTGCATACAGACTGCAGTGTGCAATTGATCATTTTTAGATCTGAAAAACTCACGAAACCGCAACTCTCATGCTTAATAATCTTCTGCCTCCCACATGGCGGAAAAGATACAGTCATTCGACTGAGTCTGTGTTTCGTGAGTGTTGTTCGGATCTTCCTATTTTTCAACCAATTCACAATATCAAATGTGTATAACACCACAGAAATGGCAGCGATTTTGTTCCTGGAACTAAGAAAAGTTTTACAAATTTTATTTACTTGAAAGAGCACTTTCTATTCCGCTTGCTTCTTAGCTTCCGTGTCACTGATACCGAGAAGTTGCTGAAGGCCAAGATATTTGTAGTTGTCCTCAACTACCAGATCTTGAATTACAATGCCCCCAATAAGTTGCAAACCTTCCGCAGGGTCTTGGACAGTTCTTCTTCTTGCTTGAGCAACTGCACACTTGTCCAAGCCAAATTCCATGCAACGGCGAATATAAAGTCAACAATATCTTCTCAAATTTTGGACAAATAGAGAGGGGCGTCATAGAATTTTTTATTTTTTATTTCATATCTAGGCATGTGGGGTGTCAAAATGTAGATCTCAATTAGTAGAATATGACCCTATTTTTATATTATTTTCTAACTTCAAAATGCACCTGTGGCTCCAAACAGTCAACGTAGTACGTACTTCGGAACCCTTATGACATACACCAGTGTATGTCTTGACCAAATTATTTTTAATTGATATTTACTTTGACATATTAAATGTCATTTTGATGTTTGCATAAATTTAGATTTAGATTGAAATTTTCAAAAAATTAAAAATATACAAAATAAACTGCCCTGGTCGGCACAAGTTTTTTATACATCATGATACTGAAGAAATTCATTAGTTAACACTTTCTACTAAGAAATTGAATATAAACTACATTACATGTTCGAAATATATTATAATTCTTAATATTATCTGATTTTATTTCAAACGTTTTTATTGGAAATCGATATAATAATTTTTATGTTTAAAAAAATGTTGTTTTGTCAATGGCTTCTTATTTATTTAATATTTCAACAGTTAAACACGTTTTAGATATTATTATTTATTTACATCTATTTAATTGACACACACCATAGTTTATAAGGCCCAAAGCTATTTTTTAAGATGTGTTAAAAATGAAATTTTTTTTAAGAAATATTGATTTCCGTACTTCTTGAACCAAAGTTTATCATTAACATAGCTTTTTTAATACAAATTATTTATTACCCGTCTCCATGGCCTTACTTCCATTTCTTTCAGAACATAGAAGTAAAAATCAGCCAAAAATCACAATTTTTATTAAACTTTGTACAAATCCTAAAATCTCTCATATTCTGAATCTAGAATATCTAGTTTCTAGAGTATTCTAGACGAAATTTCGTCTATATTTTGTTACAATCTATAGACCGAGAAGCGACGACCAAATATGGACATTATAGCAGTCCGCAATTTGTTTACTACATACCAACTTATAGAACAATATCCCCTTATGCAAAAAAAAAATGTTTTGGGCGCGTGAACTGCTGCATTTTGTTAAAACAACCCACCAGTCAATTCCATTTATGTACGTATACTCTAACCCAAGCAACATAGAATTTTTAAATGGTGTAAATTTGGAAAAATGTAGGGTTCCAAACTTTGATAGTGTTTGGGTCCAAAGTTTTCAAGGATTTTGTAAACATACTGTATCTAATAAACAAAATGTCTAATCAGCCCCATTTTTCGCATTTTGGATCGAAAATTTTATTTTTTATTATTTCAATAAAAAATTATTTTGTGCCTTTCAAAATGGCGTCTAAAATAAAATTTTAGTTTAAAAAGCTAAATCACACAAAAACAGTAGGGGAAAGGCTTGTACCTTGGTACGGGTTTATCTTGGGACAATTGCACTAGAAATCCAACCACTGTAGCTGTAACTCTCTGAATTATATGTTATATTGGCAACCCTGTTCTTTGTTTGCTCACCAAATTATTTCAATTTTAGTCATTGTTTGAAGCTTTAAGTGTCATGGATCTTGGCTTCTGGGTGTAAGCCGCGTCGGTTTGGTCGTGTTATCGGCCAACGTTTCGTCACAAATTGCAGTGGACATCTTCAGGGCTCTTCTAGAAGATGTCCACTGCAATGTGTGACGAAACGTTGGCCGATATCACGACCAAACCGACGCGGCTTACACCCAGAAGCCAAGATCCATATCAAGACCACCGCGGAAGCCTCAAGACTTCTTTAAGTGTCATATTATAGTTTTTGTACCTTGAATGTAAAATTTTGCTGCAACTTCCGGATAATATACAAACAACCTAAGCATTATTACTGACATTATCTGATGTAGTACTGTCGCAGCATTATTTAAGCAAGCAATATATGCAAGAAGTTGTTGAATCGTATTTTTTTTAGACATTAGAAAATTTATTTTGTGAAAAGTTTGCTTGGGTTACACCTTAGGACATTTTTTTGGTTGTACCTTGGGACGTTTTCTGTGGTATAGGACGAAACCCTGGGACGTGTATTATTGCTACCGACACACCAGAGAAGCAGAGAATTAAAATGAAACAGAGTAAAAAAAAGGCAGTAAGAAAGGTAAATTATGCCCAAAGAAAAAAGTTGTTAAAAAAGAGCTGTGCAATTTTCGACTTCTTCTTCTGAACCTTATTAATGATAATTATGTTTAACTACATATTTTCATAATAAAAAACATTTACTACTTGCGCGCCATTTTGAAAGGTATAACATTTTTTTTTCTTAAAATGATAATTACTTAAAAAGGTTGTAGATAATTTAATTTTCTGCCTGAATTGCGTAAGACGGGGTTGATCAGACATTCCGTTCATTAGATACAGTATGTTTACAAAATCCTTGTCTAACGGCTACCCTACCCTATCTATCACTCTTAGATTTTAGGACCCAAATATCTGAGTTTTCTATATCCCAGATAACTTTTAAAAAAATTGCGGATTGCTATGATGACCAAATGTTGGTCGTTGCCTCCCGGTCTACGCCATCTGCTCCTTTTATTTTGACACCGTTCTCCTGTAATGCTTGTATGGTGAGGTTTTTGAACTATGTTGACGTATTATTCATACAGACGCCATTCTGGCTACTAGAATTGTTTGTATGAATTGGAAGAAGGCCAGAGATTTCCCATTCTGTATTACCGTAAAATATGATTGATTTTATAATAATATATTACATTTTAGTATAGCATTTTTTATGTTTGTTATTTTATAAAGTTGAATTATTATTATTAAATTAATGGTTGTTAGCAAATATTGTTTATCTTGAACTTGGTATGTAAGTCACTTTAATATTATAAGCGAGATAGAGAAAAATGTTTCGAACAAAAATTGAAAGGTTTAAATGGAAACATTAAAAGGTGCTATGGAGATCATAAATACGGAGGTCATGTTAATTTTTACTTTTTTATACAAACATGAAATATACTGTATAAAAAAGTAAAGTGATCATGAAAAAATTCGAACTTGAGATTTTAACGAAATTACACGTATTGAGGGTCCCTGAATCACAAATTAACGGGTTTTCCGGTTTTCGGTTCAGTTCCGGTTCGAAGCCTTGGTTTAAAATACTAAAATTTTTCGAATTATTTTTTAACCGGTACGTATTAGAAAAAAATATTTTAGATACAAGTTATAGTACGTCTGGTACGCAAAAAAAACCTGCACTTTTTGATTGGCGTATGACACTTTCTGTGCTAATAGGTCAATATAATAATTTTCAGATAAGGAGCCACTTTAAAATCCATGTAGAACACCATTATATCGGCTATTAAAGATGGCCCTCACCGTTTTTATTAAATTGACTGTATCTCAGTTCCTAGTCATCCGATTTCAATTTTCTTTTGTTTGTTTTGAAGTTCTTATTGAGAAGATTATTATTTGTAATTAATCATTTTTCTATAAATTTTAAGGGTTCCCCACAATTTTCGAAAATCTGAAAATTTTACTTTTCTTACGAACTTAATTTTTATATAACTTTTTTACTGTGTCCAAAATCATTTTTTTACCTCATATAAAAAAGAAAGACATTTTTTTCAGCGTTCCACTGGTAACAAGATAATACTGTTTTAATTCACAACTTCTTTGGAAATAGCGTGTTAAACTTAGAAAAATTGACTAATTTTGGATCATTCCATGTCAAGTTTACCTTTTATCATATGAAATTTTTTGTTGAGATCAATTTTCTCCTATGGCATAGTTAAAAAATTGAAAAATCTGTCATGGATGTCACTGAACTTTCTTATACAATAAAAAAATGTGCGTCTATCTATACGTACATATATAAAACAAATAATTCTGGCTTACTGATGATATATATATAAAAAAAATTAATAGAACATAAGCTATAGATAATAACGTTCTCTACATTTATTGTTATAAACATTTCATTCTATTATGAACTTTTTCAAATAAAATGGAAAAAATTAAAAATATAATTAAAAATATATTTTTTTAATTGGTAAAAGATACAAAAAAATAAATGGAACATAAAATATAGAAAATAATGTACTCTACAATTTTTATTTCAATGATTTATTTCTGCTTTTAACCATTTCAAATATAATTTAAAAAAATCAAATATAACCTCAAAAACTTTTTTTGGAGGAATATTAACAGTAGGGTCAATCCATATGAAATGGTCCAAAATTAAATTAAATGGTTGCTTGGCCATTCTAAAAAAAATTGATTTTTTGTGTGTAATTACCCTAACATGTTGGTAGTTCGAAACGACCATTATTTTAATTTTATTGTTTTTTGTTTTCGCGTGACGGCCATATTTGTTCTACAGGTCGCAGCATTTTTTGTACTTTAAAGGGTTTGCGGAAACTAAAATATCTCAGCTTCTATCAAACCTTTCAACATCGGAGTAAAAGCAAATTATTCAGAATAAAACGGGCTACAAGATTACTCCTAAACATTTTCACCTAAATGTCATCCTAAAGGATGAAATTTCAGCCTTAATTCTTAGTTCTATTTTTGAAAAACTCCCATTTTCAAGGGGATGTTTTTGCAAGAAGGGGAAAAGTCAACAAGTCAAATTATTTTTTACAAATAGGTGGGTACTAGTTGTATTCACACACCAAAGTTCAACTATGAGACTTGCTCCCCTTTATTTCAAAAAATTCCCAAAATTTGAAAATTTGAGAAAATAGCACTTTTCAATGCTAAATAACTCTGGTGGGGGACCAGATAAAAATCTGAAATTTTAGCCCATAATAGTACTATATAATGGTATTACGTACCAAAATTTTTGAGATTGAGATTTAACTACAGGCAGTGGTATTGCAACCACAATATTCAATAGGAGTTCATATGTTAATACAGAGTGTCAACATTAATATAATATCTATTACTATCTTTTTTCTTCTTGGAAATAGAAGAATGCTTGAATGAAGAAAAAAATTGTATTTTTTCTGAATGTTTTTAAAATCTCATTTTTTATTTTCTGTCACTTCCGGTTGAACCGGAAATGATGTCAACTTTTGTTTTTCAAAGGTGACACCCTATATATATTTTATTTTTAGATAGAAAATTAGGTCAGCTTTAAAAATTTATAACACATATAATAACTTAAAGTAACTCATAACAAAGATATAACATGTTTTAATTATTATTGAAACAAAATCACAACATGTAAACGCTCATTGAAACATGCATTTTTGTGGTTGCAATACCACTGCTTGTAGTCAAATCTCAATCTTAAAATTTTTGGTACATAATACCATTATATAGTACTATTATGGGCTAAAATTTCAGATTTTTATCTGGTCCCCCACCAGAGTTATTTAGCTTTGAAAAGTGCCATTTTCTCGAATTTTCAAATTTTGAGAATTTTTTAAAATAAAGGGGGGCAAGTCTCAGAGTTGAACTTTGATGTGTGAATACAACTAGAGCCCACCTATTTGTAAAAAATAATTTGACTTGTTAACTTTTCCCCTTCTTGCAAAAACATCCCCTTGAAAATGGGATTTTTTCAAAAATAGACTTAAGAATTAAGGCTGAAATTTCACCCTTTAGGATAACATTTAGGTGAAAATGTTTAGGAGTAATCTTGTAGCCCATTTTATTCTGAATAATTTGCTTTTACTCCGATGTTGAAAGGTTTGATAGAAGCTGAGATATTTTAGTTTCCGCAAACCCTTTAAAGTACAAAAAATGCTGCGACCTGTAGAACAAATATGGCCGTCACGCGAAAACAAAAAACAATAAAATTAAAATAATGGTCGTTTCGAACTACCAACATGTTAGGGTAATTACACACAAAAAATCAATTTTTTTTAGAATGATCGAGCAACCAGTGCTGGACCAGTTCATATGGATTGACCCAGTACATAAACTATAAATTATAATATTCTTAACAAATTTTACTTTAAACATTTTTTTCTAACACGCACTATTTCAGAAATAATTCGAATAATTATAAAAATTACAAGAGTAAACATCCGTTTCCGGTTTTTAAAACAGCAGGTTTTCTTTCTTAAAAAAATTATTCCTAAATATAAAATTTTATCCCTTTATGTACTGTCATTTTTAAGTTACAACGTTTACAGACAAACAGATACACAGACAGACAGACATACTGGGAAGGTATAAATGGACTTTTCCATAAATATCTCGAATCCGAGAAACCAATACAGAAAAGCTTGACATGGAATGATCCAAAATTAGTCCATTTTTCTTAGTTTAATACACTATTTCCAAAGAAGTTGTTAATTAAAACAGTATTATCTTGTTATCAGTGGAACGCTGAAAAAATTTCTTTATTTTTTATATGAGGTAAAAAATGATTTGGGTAGGTACAATAAAAAAGTTATAAAAAAATTAAGTTCGTAAAAAAGTAAAAAATTTGTGGGAACCCTTAAGATTTAGAGAAAAATGAATAATTACAAATAATCTTCTCAATAAGAACTTCAAAACAAAACAAAAAATTGAAGTCGGAAGACTAGGAACTGAGATACAGTCAATTTAATAAAAACGCTTAATTAATTGAATATTATTTTGTCCGAATTTACCTTAATATCATAAACAGTTATGTAGGTACATAAATATACCAAAATTTAAAAAAATAACATCCCCCCCCCCTATTCCTCAGTATCATAAACAGTTATGCAGATAAATAAATCAAAATTAAAAAAAAATAATACGAATTCCTCCCCCCCCCCCTACCCCTTAGGAGTTGAATTTTCGAAAATACTATTTGTAGAGTTTTTGTGCCAGTTTCATTCGAGTGAAGAATACAAACAAAATTTCCCATACAAACTTTTACACCCTCTTTTACCCCGTAGTAGTTGAATTTCTAAAAAAAAACATTTCTTAGTGGGTGCTTATATCATAAAAGGAAGAGACCCCTGAAATTTCACGTTTCTTGGTCTAAGGGTTTCGGTTCGGCGATGATGAAGGACATGTTTTTATGCAGTGCCGTAGCGAGCATAATTGGCGCCCGGGGCACGATACCTTTTTGGCGCCCCTGAAAAACATAAAGTAATATAATATATTCAATATCGTCGTCTTGGAAGCCATTTGGCGCCCCTTTGCGAGTAGCGCCCGGGGCATGATAGACCCCCTTGCCCCCCCTCGGTACCCCACTGTTTTTATGTATGTAGATTAGGTAATATTTCAACCAAAGAAATTATATTATTAAAAGCTAAAACTAATTGTTTCTTTATTCTATAGAATATAGTTACAAAATGATGCGTTTAATATTTTCCTTATTTTTAATTCCTTTTCTTAATCGTATTAAAATGCAGTATTCATGAACTTTCCTACCCACACAATCAGTATTGTGCTACTCATGTGTATACATGTGAACACATACGACTCCTAGCTAGCACCATCTGTCTGCTCTAATCTTCTATGCCTCCTCGTATAAATTGCCATTTTAGATCGTGTAACATTAATAACATATTATATCGAACGCGCGCATGCTTACATTATATAAACAGCATGTGTTGGTTTCTAACGCGAATTCTTTAAAGATATTATTCATTCTTGAGCAATTTTTATTTTATTACAACTCAAAGCACCATAAGGTCATTTTTAATACATTATATTACAACGAATTTGGGTTTTAAACTATTAAATTCATATTGATATTATTCTGCATTTTTTATTTTTAAGAGTTCATCAATTTCATAATGAGAGGTATTATAAAAAATTTACTCATTGTCAGAGTAAAGCTAGTTAACGCTCTGCGGAGTGTTAAATTGTTATATGTTATTCAGTTCTTTTTACTTTTTTTATACATACATGAAATGAAGATACTGTATAATAAAGTAATAGTGAACATGAAAAAACTCGAACTCTAGATTTCAACGGAATTACACGTTTTGAGGGTCCCTAAATCACGTACGACCATTATATCAATGACGTCTTTGTGTCTGTCTGTGATCGCTCTACAGCCTCAACGGCGAGACTTACAAACATGAAATTTTAAACTTGAGGTTCTTGTATACTGTAAATGTGCACTTCCTATTTTTTAAAACCATCACTATACCGTCAATTTTTTAATTTTTCGAATTATTTTTGCAATGGTGCGCAGTACAAATATTTTTTTAAATTAAAGTTGGTAAATGTACAAAAAAATGTTCAAAAAATTAATTAATTTTTTATAAATATGTGTGTGTGTGTTGGGTACGCACTATTTAGTTAATTTAAAAATATAAATAATAAATATAATAATATATAATATAATAAATAATTTAATAATTTAATTAAATTTTAGTTTTTCATATACTGGTTTTGCTACAGTATTCGTTATAATTTTCAGTGAAAATATTAATTAAAAGTTACATACTGGAATTTTTTAATAGTTTAGAAATTAGAGTGGTGGGGGGGGGGGCACTCTGATAACGAAAAAAATATATTGTGACTGAAGGGTTAAAATCAAATGCTCATATAACATATTTTTGTTGCATTTTAGGAGACCTTATCTAAAGACTCAATGTGGTAAGTGAAAAAAAATGTGAGTACACTACTCTATGGAATGGGGGGGGGTCAAAAAGTTATAATTATCAGTTTAGAAAATAGATAACGACTTTAAATACCGTATCTGAAGGTCCTAAAACATTTTTTAATGAATTTTAGGAGACCTATCTAAAGACATCCCACTCAATGAGATAAGTGTAAAAAAATTTGAATATACTTTTCAGTCTATGAAAAGGGGTCCTAAAAAAATTATTTTTTTCAAGAATCTCATCATTTCTGTTTTTAGGTTATCAATCAATGTCCGTACCTATACCAAATTTTATCTTAATTAGTATTAAATTTATATAGACAGATGGACAGAGCGATACCTACTATAAGGGTTCCTAGTTTTCTACGGAACCATAAAAAGTGAATTAAAATGAAAAATTTAGTTCAATTGTTCAAAGACCCAAGATTCGTCGAGTCTTAGATCGAGTATCGGATCCCAGTATTTACACTTGGATTCGCCGGGTACTCAGACCCGAAAAACCCTACATCTGATCCTGATAATATACATATTACATATGTATTATTATAAACTAAAAATAAACTGCAACATTGTAAAAATTAGTCTGTGGGGGTAATAGATTACAAATTGTATCAGCAAAAAAAGCATAAAAGCACCATGGGGTACTCTCCCCCGCGTATGTTATCGCCGCTAATCAACAGCAGGACAAACAAAACAATAATCAACGACAGTAAAAAAATGTGAATGGTCGAGAGAAAAAAGAATGTTAATCAAATCAACAGTGGCGTGTTATAAAAATTACTTCCTTAATATATGTACATATATAAAGCTCAACGTCTCTCTGTCTGTCTGTCTGTCCGTTAGTGCGCTTATCACTCGAGAACCACTTACTTAACCGATTAACGTGGTTTCTTTTTTAATTCATAGGTACGTTTTCTGGCCAGGTTATAGGCTATAATATTTTGTAACGTTAGGTATTAGGTGACATAACTAAGCAGTAACGATTATAGTAAATCAAATCGGGAAAAAGTTTGCCGCCATCGTGCTTATTTGCAGTACGCTGCCTAAACCGTTCAATATTGCACAAAATAATGTATTAAATAATTGTGTAGAATAAAAAGATCTAAAATAAAGTCCGCAAAATCATATGTCTAACTTTTATATTTAAGCCACAGTGACTGCTTTTATGTTACAAAGAAAATTAAAAATATTTGGGTTCTATTTACGTGGACATATGATCTGCAAAACATTAATCCTTATCGAAATAAATGATTGCATCGTCATAAGTACTTAATGTAGATATAATTTACCCTTTACAGCATCGAATTTGGTATTTTGGTTTAGGAAATAACTTGAAATATACATACAGTAACATATTATTCGCGGCAATTCGCGCGAACTACGATGAAGTGTCGCAGGGCAGAGGGAAGATTCTGCGCTCGGCCGGCAGTTGTTTATTTTGTTTTCAATTAAATATTAACTTTTAAATTTAAACAGAACACAAATTATTTGTAATTTTTGTTCTGATTCGTTTTTAGGGTTCCGAAGAAACCCTATTAATATCGCTTTGTCGTCCGTCCGTATGTCCGTCCGTCCGTCCGTCCTTTTCACTCAAAGCTAAATAGCTCGTAAACTATATAAGCTAGAAACTTGAAATTTTTACTGAACATGTAAAATGACACCCTCTAGTAAAATATGTACAAAGGGTATAGCCGGGTAAGCATGCAAAAAGTGCCCCCAAAGGGAATCGAACGGCGAGTTAGCCGTTCAAAAGCATAAGGTCAAAAAACATTTTTCCCAAAATTTTGAACTGTTAGCCGCCATATTGGATTAGTTAGGGGGGGAAACGTCCATTTTCGATTTTATTTTTTTTCTAAGTTTCTATCATAAAACAAAATCTGAAAAAATTCATATAACTACTTTCAATCATTATCAGCGTGCATGATTTTTTTGAAAATTTTTTGGCGGGAAATTCAAACTCAAAAAAAATTTCAAAAATTTTTTTTGAATATTTTCGTGTGATAAAACTCAAGTACTATCTCAGTTTTTTTACTATAGAATAGTCACTTGGAGAGCTAACATTGTGAATTTTTTTTAGATTTTTAAATTTGGGGGATCTTAATGAAAACATTCGAAAACAGTAAATATATTGCCACGATTGTATCTCACTGTGACAATGTATACAGGCTGATTCAGCACAGTCGTGCCAAACTAGAACAGTAAATTGAGAAAAATATTTTAAGCAAAAAACATTATATGAACATGTGTCCGAAAATTTTTCGTGAGGGGGCTACAGCTCTCCAAAGATTTTATTCAAAATTAGTTTTTATTTTATATTTTGAGAACCCATTGTGCTACAGATATGAAATTTGCTACAGGGTTTAATATTAATAAGTGTTATCTAATTTCAGTATCAACTAATAGTAATTTAGACCAGGGGTGTATGGGACCAGTGGGCCCATCGATTTTTATCTAGAATTTTTTTTTTTTTTTAATTTTTCTTGAGTTGAGCACTTAAATAAGATCGTATGACACAAAATAGACAAATATATACTTTGCTCATTAATCATAGGATAAACCGTTTACGGGAAATATCGATGTAAAAGAAAGCATGCAGAATTTTACTTAATACGGATGCTTCAAAATACAAAAAATAAATTTAAATTCTTGTTCTATGATTAAAGGTAAGAAATAAAGTTCATGTAAATAAATCCTAATATGTATCTTCTTAGACCTATAGCCAGTTTTATTACTGTTACACGTACTTTACTAACTTAACTAAAATACGATACTTAAAATGGTTATTTGTTGATAAGTATGAATTTTTGATGGTATATTTATATTAACTTTTTGTCTTATTTAACAAGAATAAAATTTTTTTTTTGTAATTAGAATCATCCGTATTAAGTAAAATTCTGCATACATTCTTTTTTTCTATTTCCCGTAAATGGTTTATCCTATGATAAATGAGCAAAGTATATATTTGTCTATTTTGTGTCATACAATCTTATTTAAGTGCTCAACTCAGGAAAAATTTAAAAAACAAAAAAAATACTAGATGAAAATCGATGGGCCCACTGGTCCCATACACCCCTGGTCTAAATTACTATTAGTTGATACTGAAAATAGATAACACTTATTAATATTAAACCCTGTAGCAAATTTCATATCTGTAGCACAATGGGTTCTCAAAATATAAAATAAAAACTAATTTTGAATAAAATCTTTGGAGAGCTGTAGACCCTTACGAAAAATTTTCGGACACATGTTCATATAATGTTTTTTGCTTAAAATATTTTTCTCAATTTACTGTTCTAGTTTGGCACGACTGTGCTGAATCAGCCTGTATACATTGTCACAGTGAGATACAATCGTGGCAATATATTTACTGTTTTCGAATGTTTTCATTAAGATCCCCCAAATTTAAAAAAATAAAAAAATTCACAATGTTAGCTCTCCAAGTGACTATTCTATAGTAAAAAAACTGAGATAGTACTTGAGTTTTATCACACGAAAATATTCAAAAAAAATTTTTGAAATTTTTTTTGAGTTTGAATTTCCCGCCAAAAAATTTTCAAAAAAATCATGCACGCTGATAATGATTGAAAGTAGTTATATGAATTTTTTCAGATTTTGTTTTATGATAGAAACTTAGAAAAAAAATAAAATCGAAAATGGACGTTTCCCCCCCTAACTAATCCAATATGGCGGCTAACAGTTCAAAATTTTGGGAAAAATGTTTTTTGACCTTATGCTTTTGAACGGCTAACTCGCCGTTCGATTCCCTTTGGGGGCACTTTTTGCATGCTTACCCGGCTTTACCCTTTATTGAATAAATAATTTTTCAGGGGGGGCAATAAGGAGCTAAAGCTAGATAAAAAAAAGATTTTTTTATACCAAGGCATGTGGCACGTTAAAATGTATAACCAAACAAGCGGAATTTGACCCTTTTTTTATTTATTTTTTTAAATCAAAAATGGTGCCTGTAGGGGACTTTAAAGCAAATCCAAAAAAACAAAAAAATTGTATACCAAGACGTCAAAATTTACGTCTCAATTAGTAGAATATGCCCCTATTTTTTATTTTTTTTCTAACTCAAAAATGGCGCCTGTAGGGGGCTAAAAACAGTATTTTATTCTGCCCCCCCCCCCCCCTCTAACTCTGTAACTACCGGCTCAAAAAATCTGAAAAAAATTTGGTAACGAGGTTTTGGTAGGACTACCAACGACAAATACTAAAGTCAATAATATAATTTTAAATTTTGGAATAATAGGGAGGGGTGTAAGAGAATTTAAAATTTGTATTTTCATATCTAGGCATGTGATATGTCAAAATGTACATCTCAATTCGTAGAACATGACCATATTTTTTATTTTTTTTCTAACTCAAAAATGGCGCCAGTAGGGGGCTAAAAGCAGTGTTTTATTTTGTCCCCCCCCCCCTCTATCTCTGTAACTAGTGGCTCAAAAAATCTGAAAAAAATTTGGTAACGAGGCTTTGGTGGGACTACCAACGACAAATACTAAAGTCAACAATATAATTTTAAATTTTGGAATTATAGGGAGGGGCGTCATAATTTTTTTTTTTTTTATATCTAGGCATGTGGTATGTCAAAATATAGATCTCAATTAGTAGAAATGACACTTTTTTATATTTTAACTTTAACTTAAAAATGCACCTGTAAGTGGTTCCAAACATTTCATGTAGTACGTACTTCGGAACCCTTATGGCATACACTCGTGTATGTCTTGCCCGAATTATTTTTTAGTAATTTAGATTTAGATTAGTTATTATTACGATAATAATTAATCGTATTTGTACTTAATTCAACTATATTTTTCAAAAATCCTAAACAATAATTCCGTAGTCCACCGGGCGAAGTCTGCTAACTTAAGACTCGAGTCTCAGGTTAACAGATCAAGGGTTTTTTAAAGTAAGGTTTTTTTAAAGTAGCACGTAATTCTCGAAAAATTTTCAAATCGATTTGGTATGTTAATTAACTAAGTTGAGGGAGCATTCAAAAACTATAATAACAAGCCGTGGGCTGAGACTTTATTTTAAGTCCATTAAAATTTTGAGGGTGGTTTCACCTCTTCCATGGCTGTTAAGGCACGTATAAAGAAAAAAAATACTGAAATACATGTTTCATTGTATTGTACATAGAATATTTATGTTAATTTACAAGTAAATCCAACCAAAAAAATATTTTTACTCACACAAACTTTTATACTCCCTTTCGCCCCCGTAGGGCTTGAATTTTGATTGGTACCCGAACGAAGATAATAGCATTTTTAATTTGCAAGATTTCGTGCAGGAAAAAAATGACACGCACGTACATCTTTCTAAAAATAGTGTAAATATACTACAGTGACCTTGAAACATAGAAACATGTTGAAATTTTTTATTTCGATTTTCGGATCGATTACAATTGGAAATTTAATAATGGACATTGCTAAGATTCAGTGGCGTAGCTAGGGGTTGGGGCTACGTCTAGGAGGGGAATATGTAGCTTGACGCGAAAAATAAATAAAAAAGGAGTAGAAAGTGGACAAATCAATAGATATGGAGCACCGATACCAGATTGTCGAAAAAAAGGTTTTAATTTATAGGAGGGTGTAACAATTTTATTAATCAGTAAATACATCAATGTACATTATTTTATTTTATATTTTAATTAGTATTTTTAAACAACACATTAATAATTTCTATTGACAGATGTTCAGCTTACAAGCGCCGTCTTCGTTGTTATATCGCATGTCTGCCAACTTCTTACAGAGGGCGGAAAGATTAAATTTAAGGGGGTGCTGATAACGACATAATGACCAAAAAAGTCCTCCGAGGATAGCGGAAAAGTCGATAAAAACGTCGTCATAACAAAAAAAAATAAAATTAATACAAAATTAAGGGCGCTTATTTCAGTTTTCGCTGGCGGCGCAACCTCTATGCTATGCCTCTATTGGATTTGTTGTCTCATTAAATATTTTAAACCAGTCTCGTGTGAAACCCTAAAAAACGACAAAATCAGGGCTTTTTGTAATGTAACGGTGGAACGGCGTTATCATTATTTCATGGCATAGGAAAAGCTTTAAATATTTGTATATAATTTTCTTTAGTAAACATCTTGACAAGAAGTGAGTTCCGGCACCTGTTTTTTTTCTAAAGTCCTGGACAAAACTATTAATTTTCATGAGTTTTAAATAATTCCCAGAGAAGATAAGCTCTAATTAAAACAGCAGTTCTAATCATAGACATAGAGCAAGGCCTACGCATCTGATTTGAAAACAAAGTCGTCACAAAATAAACTTATCTTTCTTTAAACATAAGTGTAAAAAAGTATTGTGTATTATGTGAACCAAATTTTACACATTATGGTGATACTGAATGCGCAGTCCGAGTCTATGTTTATGGTGCTAATCATAAACATAGAGCACGGACTGCGAATTTCGTATTAACATAATGGTGTAACCAGTGGCGTAGTAAGAAAAATTTTCAGTGGGGGGGGGATAAATACATGAGTTAAATTTTTTGAAGGTATTTTGAACTGATGTTTTCTCAAAATATACGTTTTTTTAGAACACTAAATATTTCGGGGGGGGGGGGGGGGGTCATCCCCATAACCCCCCCGTTACTACGCCACTGGACGTAACATTTCTTCAAAACAGTGAGAGAAATGCGGTGGCATTTGGGATACATCTACCTCTTTATATATTCAAAATCATTTTTATCTCTTTCTTCTGACACTGTTTTCGAGTCATTCCATGCTCGATGCTCTATATTTATGGTTCTAATAATCTAATATAATTTGGCAGTAAATAGGACCTTTGAATCATGTAAGTTCATACTTTTGTACAGGATATTTCCAAACTTACAATAATCTTGCTAATACAATGGTGAATTCATCGAAAAACCTTGTTTACACGAGCTTAGTGCTAGTTAATCATTAGTACTAACCACTTGCACCAATATCGGAACATGTAAACCAGATTATTACTGGTTACTACTAATGATTAACACTAAGCTCATGTAAACAAGGCTAAATACATAGTAGCATTACTATTATTCAATTAAAAGAAAATGCATTTAATTTTTCAATTTATTTTATTTACATATTAGTAAAACCAACAAAAATAATCACAAACAAAATTTTTATTTAAAAGAATAAAACAGTGCAAAAATTATTAATATTATTATAAAATACATTAACTTAAATATATTACTTCATTTTACATTTGTAGATAGTCATATAAATAAAATAAAATATATTTAGCTTACAATAACTAATATAAAAAATATAAAATAATAAAAATATATTGCTAGCAAAAAATGTGAGATCTATATAATAGTTATATATCATGTCCTATAGAAATAAATGTGTAAAATAGAACATAACTGTTCTAAAACGTTATGAGCTTGAAAATAGTTAAAAATATGTACTTGCAAATGAAAAATAATAATAATCGTAAAAAATATACATTTAGAGAGAACTTGTAAAAATAAATATCATCAAGACTAGACTTAAAAGAATATTATAGACCAGAACATAGTAGAGCAGTCGTTTTTTGTTTTGTCGGTACCTTAGTCGGATATTGTTTAAATCGCGAAAAGCCCCTACAAAAAAGAAAAAAATGTTTTTGAAAACTTTTTTTTTGTACCATATTCAGGCCTTTTCGCGTAAAAAATGTCTTTACACTCATAACTGTAACTTTACACCTTGAATTTAGGTATTTTTAATTATGAAAATTTATACTTAAAAACTAGTGTTATAATAATCTTCAAATGATATATGGTATACTTCAATTTTAAGATTCTTACTGGCAACCACCTTTATTTTAATTAACAATCAAGCACGTTTCTTCTATATCAGGTCCTAATTTTCAGTGAATGTTCTGTACTACAAAATGTTTATTTTCCAGAGGTATCAACTTAAAAAACGTTAAACTTTATTAGCTTAAAAAAGTGTTTTTCAGCCATTTTAATCAGTGCAGCGGATAAACAAATGAATTTTTGATTTATTTTTTCAAAATAGAAGTTGTAGGGAATTTTATAACGAATAACATTTATTTAAAACTTTTTTTTGTATAATACTTATTTAGACCGCTATTTAGCAAAAATCAGAAAATCTGAAGAATTAAGGTACACACACACACTTAGGGTACTACACCACTTTTGTAACATATCCTGTAGGTTCTATACATATTTTTCATCAGATTCGAATTTCAACGAGTAAGGAGTGTTTGAATTTATTAAAATTATTGATCAAGCGTTTCAATGAAAAGACAACATAAATAATAATAATAAATTGGACAATAATGTTTTTATAAAATTCAGACAATCGTTACTCGTTGAAATACAAATCTGATGAAAAATATGTATAGAACCTTTTCAGTATACAGTACATTTTATTATCTTTAATTTTGTTTATACCCATATGGGAGTGTGAGTGTGGGAGTGTGAGTGAGAGGTGAATATGAACGCTGGTGGTTGCTGGTAAGAATCTTCAAATGGAAGTGTACCACACATTGTTAACATTTATTTGAAGATTATAAAAAAATTATAAAGTATGATATAAGTTTCAAAGTATACATTTTCATGATTGAAAATACCTAAATTCGAGGTTTCATGAACTTCAAAACAATTATAATAAATGAAGGAGTATAGTTACAGTTATAAGGGCCTTTTTTATGCGCAAAAATCTAAAGATACAAAAAAAATTTGATTTGAAAAAACATTTTTTTCCTTTTGTTTTAAACAATATCCGATTAAGGTACTTTGCACTTTTATAATCGGGTCAACCTCCCCAATAATAATTATCGAAACGACTGCGCTACTATGTTCTGGTCTATTATTTAAATATTTAGTGCAAATACTGTTTGTAACAAATTTTCACAAAAACTTATTGCTTATTCGACAAATTCGAAAACAACCAAACCCCGATTAATTTGTTTCCACTTACTTACTTTTGGCATAGTTGACATTGCTAGCAATAATAACTGCATACTTTATAAAAACAAACACTACAACAGTTTGTTCCGTTTTTCTATAAATAAATTTAAAAACTAATAATATGACAATTTTGTGTTTTGTGCTAGCTTATTACAAATACACTTACTGTTTTTTTTTTCTATATTTTTCACTAGTATAACTGTGTAACTAAATAAATAATGAAAACATTATCACTAACCTAAAAATATTTAAAAATACTCTTCATGTCAAAAAATATTATAATAATATTATTTTCTAGGTTGAAGTAAATAATAGTGAAATACATAGAAAAAAATACATAAAAAAAATTCGAAAAAATAATATTACTAATCTATATAAAAATTATTAATATAAAAAATTTACATGACTGCAGTGAAGGTTACATTAAGCAGTTCTATACAGTTTTCAAGATAGAAGTGACTATTCACGTCACAATTAAATATCTAAATTTCTCATGCTTACACTGTTTCAGTATCACATATATAAATTCATTTTCTTCTCAATCAAGTTATTATTTCTAAGAGAGACGAAGATACATTTTTTAAAACAACTCTCTTTTCATAAGAATATTGTTATGATATTTACCTTTTATATAAAATAAAACAAAACATTTATATAATATAAACTTTTCTATTTTTTCTTTTCTTTTTTTATATCATAACAATATTCTCTGCGCTGCAATTTTTTTTCTATTCATTCAATTGATATAAATAACAAAATAATAATTATTTGTTCCTCACTCAGGTAAATAAAAGTAATAATTTAAACTCAGAAATTCAGATAATTCAATAAATATTGATTATTAAAAAAAACATTGTTACCATATTTAATTGTTAAAACATTTATAATATTCAAAATTTGGCAACAATACTATTTGACAAAACGTAAAGCGTTATTTTAACATTGTAGTATATTCAATAACATGCACATTGCACATTCAAATAAGGTAGTTTTCATGATGACACTCGATTCGAGTGCCCAATTCATTATACGTGACCGAGGGTGAAATAGCACCAACAAAATTAGCAAAACCCTCATTTGGAAAAGAAAGTGCAGCAAATATAAACGTACACATATATCCGAAATATCCAGTGTTCTAAAAAAAACATGTTTTGAGAAAACAGTTAAAAATACCTTAAAAAAATTTTACTCGTATGAATTTATCTCCCCCGAAAATTTTTCTTACTACACCCCTGATCACGTGGTGTGCTTCAAGACACTATGAATATGCTACAACGTGAAAAATCGCCTTTATTATTCCAGATTATCTGCAGTTTGTAAATATAATAAATTATTTGGATATAACTTTACTATTATTATTTCACACTTTTATGTTGTATACAACATCAAAACATTTATAATAATAATGGACATTTTTATCATTATCTAAAATCCAGCTTAATACATAATATGTAATAGTTCAAACGATAAAAAAAATTATTTGACTGTATTTACATAAAATAATTTCACAACATGGAAATATTTAAAGAAGAGTATTTTTTTCTTGTAATAATAATACTTTATTTGGCCATTGAATTTTTCTGTATATTCTCAAATATTTTTTTATAGAAAATTCAGTTTTACTTTCTTATATAAACATGGCAAGGAATAAATAGTGACAATTGTAATTATTGTTTTAATATCATTTAAAATATCATAATCAAAGTTTAAATATAGTTGATTCAAAACAGATTTGTTATAAAAATATAACGGTGGATATACAAAGTGTCGAAGCTTCGAAAGACAAGGCAATTTAAAAAAAATGGCTTGACTTACAGAGCTAAAATAATGAATACTTCTGTTGCGTTTAACAAAACTAACAACAAGATCAATTGTAACACATTGCAATGCATATTGGAGATTTAATTCATGATAAAAATTATTTAAATATATTATACATATTAAGTTAGATATATGGTATCGCAGTTTATATTAGATCTTTTTATTCTACACAATTCTTTACTACATTATTTTGTTCAATATTTAACGGTTTAGGCAGCAAAAGAGCGCTACAAACTTTTTCCGATTTCATTTACTATTATCGTTACTGCTTATTCCTTATGTTACCTAACGTAACAAAATATATACTAAAACCTGACGAAAGAACATATCTATGAATTAAAAAAAAACATGTAAATCGGATATGTGGTAGTGATAAGGGCACTAACGGACAGAGAGACGTTGCGTTTTATAATATGTAAGAATGAGTGAATAGTTTATACTTCTACATCACCTCTCATTTAAAAAAATTATATTTTTTAACCCGGCGAGTGTAAGGTTGGGTGTAATACATCCAGAACATGATAAATCGCACGATATTTTAAAGGTGAATTGTTGAAATACGCTGAATAGGTGCGCGCGGGGTGAAGGTAAAAAAGCATCAAGTGTCACGGCTTAATCGACCGCCTGACGATGTATTTAGTAGAGATTAGATCGAGCCTTAAAAAAGTAGCACGATCCGGTCCGAAACTTATTTTTTCGGCCCGGTCCTCTGGTCCGATTTATATTAAGGTCCGATTAAAATTAAGCCCGGTCCGATCCGATCCGAATTTCGTACCATGTAATTCGGACCAGATCGGGTTAGCCCGGCCCGAACTGATCTAAGAAAATTGTATTGTATTACAATCAAAATTTTTTTGATAGTTCATATAATAAATTATATATATTAAAAAGGAAGTATATAATATAAAAATATACTAATTCAATGATATGTATCGCGATGGTAGCGACGCGTTCAGTGGTAAAAATCGAAACTAACACGACTTACACGGCTATTATAAATTATAATGTTGTTAATAATTGTAAGTAAAAGTTTTGTTTTGAAAAAATAATATATTTATTTATTCGTTAGGTCCGACCCATCCCGGTCCGATTTATAATAAGGTAAGGTCCGATCCGGCCGGGTCTGAACATTACAAACAAAAATTAAGCCCGGTCCGATCCGATCCAAAAATCGGACCGGGATAAATTCGGATCAGATCGAGCTGGTCCGGCCCCGAACTGATCTCTAGTATTTAGACAGGGCCAGTGGCGTAGCGAGGGGGGGGCAAGGGGGTCTATCATGCCCCGGGCGCCACTTACAGAAGGGCGCCAAATGGCCCTTAACCATAGCATAAACCCAATTTTACAAAGAGACGAGAATATGCAACTGAAGACCTTTTTTTTTTTTTAGTCGTGGAAATGTATTTCATAAATAAGATTAGATAAAATTAAAACTGAAGACCTTTTTTTTTTTTAGTCACGCCAATTTTAATTCAGATTTATTATTTTTTTATTTTCTTATTTTTGGGTGCGCCAAACAGATATCTTACCCCGGGCGCCAATTGTGCTTGCTACGCCACTGGACAGGGTCAAAGTTATCGGTAGGTAAGTTACACCCACCTTATAAATTTATATATTTAATAAGTTAACTCATCTGACTTATACATAATATAAGAATAGTTTTGTCCTATACCTAAAATCATGAATTGTGTTTTTGATATTTTGGTGATAAATGTGTTAATTTATTTTATCTATAAAAACCTAGATATTATTGTAAATTACTATCTATGTCTTTTTGTTAGGAATACTTACATTATTATTTATAGGTATTTCCATATCACTAGTGAATTAGTTTTATTACATTCACAGCCTTATTAAAATATGTCATTGTTATGCATTTTAATATGTCTTGCGTTTTATCATCAAAATAAAAATAACATGATAATTAATTATTTTAGGTATAGAACATACTATTATATACAGGGTGGGGCATTTAAAGTGTTACAGTTGATTATCTCACAACCATCGCATATTTGAAAAAAATGTTTCAACCAAAAAATGTGTGGTTGTAAGGGGGCAATCGAATACTAATATTTATTTGCTATTTTAACGTCACCTTCAAGGATATTTGAAGGTCAACATCATTTTTTTAAATAGGAACCTATAATTTTTATTTAGTAATCTGATTCTACGTGAAAAAACACGAATCTTTCATTGAAAACTTTTTTTTTAACAACCCAAGCTTTCCAAGATTCTAACAAAATAATTCGAGATTTTGAACTTTCAAGAATTTTTTACTCAGAAACCATAAACTTTAGAAAAAAAGTAGAAGATACAAAAAATGTTTATTTTGGTCTAATGAAACTTGGAGAATTATTCTAGAATTTTTTTAACATTTCGAACTTTTTTTTGTTTTTGCTAAAATAAAATAAATAGAAAAAGTTTTTAAAAGTTTTTTAAATTTTTTAAATAATTCTCCAAGCTTTATTAGACCAAAATAAATATTTTGTGTATCCTGTACTTTTTTTTCTAAAGTTTGTGGTTTCTGAGTAAAAAATTCTTGATAGTTAAAAATCTCGAATTATTTTGTTAGATACTTTGGAAAGCTTGGGTTGTTCAAAAAAAAGTTTTCAATGAAAGATTCGTATTTTTTCATGTAGAATAAGTTTACTAAATAAAAACTATTGGTTCCTATTTAAAAAAATTATGTTGACCTTCAAATATCCTTGAAGGCTACGTTAAAATAGCAAATAAATATTACAATTCGATTACCCCCTTACAACCAAACATATTTTGGTTGAAACATTTTTTTCAAATATGTGATGGTTCTGAAATAATCAACTGTAACACTTTAAATGCCCCACCCTGTATATAAAAGTTGTAGGGAATTGTAAGTTATATACTTTAAAATATATGTACATTTTTAGTTTCAGTATTATTCAAAATTTGAAATTGTATCAATAAAATATGTACTCTTATCTCATCCTGTATTTTTACATCAACGTTTTCTTACAACTTTAACAAATTAGGGGTACTAGCTCCACTGACACAGCATTGTTCAGTTGGAACTAATTTTTTTTTTTTTTTTGACGTGAATAACATTTAGTGTTTCACGCCAGATACTAGGGGGGGGGGGGGGGGATTTCAGAAAGTTGATGTAACTTTTTCAGAGTGATCTAAAATCATTGAATAACTCAGAAACTAAAAATCTGACATACCCATTAAACACTGAGCCACCCTGTGGAAATGCAATAGGGACAGAGGGGGGCTAAACGTGCAGCGATATTTTGCGCTCTAGTGTAAATTTACAATCAGTATAACTCGACACTCAAAGCAGCTATCACGCTGGTTTTGGTCTCAAGTTATAGATCTCGATTAGATCTACGAAGTGCAAGTATAAATCAAAACATTTAACTTGTTTTAATGAGTGAATAACTTCATATAATAATAAAAAAATAAAATAAATCATAGTCGATTAAAACACGCCCAAAAGCCAGTATGAAATATAAAAGACACATAGCATTGGAAAGAGCGTCTCAGCCGCTATAGGAGTATATACTATTACCAGTAACTGAAAGTGTCAGGAAGTACAGAGCACATCAAAATGCGAAAGTCCGCGACTGTACGACGACGTAAACATACCATTAGTCTGAGTTATATTTAACTCCACTGCCACAAATGACGCGATCTTGGATTTGGATTGAAACGTATTCATATTAATCCCTCGACTGTGCATCCTGACACAGTCATACCCATTTTTTTACGCATTCTTATTTTCGTGAATTTTCAGAAACTTTTGATTTAGTTTTACACGGTTTTAGAAAATTATGGAACGTATCCCTAATTTTACAATGTAAGCAATGTCTTTTTTTGTGTGATTTTTTTATTTGCGGTTTGCTGTGGAAGATATCTACCATGTAAAAAAGACCCTACTGTATAATAAATAAATATTTACTTTAATAAAAAATTAATTAATAAAGTTTTGAATCAACTATAAATATACTTAAACTAACTTTTGTTTATAAATAATAGTTAAACTATGAGTGTAAAATTAAACTGTATATTTGACTTAAAAGCATTACTCAATAAACATTATGTTATCCAGTTAAAAATATCATAGCTGCCTATATTTAAAATACTCATATCTGCCATTTAAAAGTTAAAGGTGTATAGACTCAGATTTCATGACTTCAATCACAAAAGCTTCTTTACTTATATTCCTAACGTTGGCTAATAATTATATTACTACACGAATACAGTCATACCACACACATAAAAAAAGTATGTTAAATAATAGTAATAATAATAAAACTCAGACATCCCTGGGAAGTTTTATTTAAAAAGCAAAAATGTCGTAACTAGTAAAAATCTATTGCACGAGAGAACTTTCCTATGTCTATCAAAAAGTCATAAAAATGATGTACACCCAACTCTCTTTTTTTACACGATAGATACATTCCAACAAAACCGTGTAAAAAAAGACAAGCCGTATGTCTTTCTTTTTATTAAAGGGTTATATGTTATATCACTCAGAAAATTTTTTTTTTCGATTTTTTTCATTGGCTTAAAACATATATAAACTATCTAAAAATGATATTTCATCACATTTATGAATGGGAAGCAGAGTAAAAGTTAAAAAATCAACACGCCGATCTGTTTAATTTTTCATGTAGTATGTAAACATGTTTTGAAACTTTAAGACCATGTTTTTCAAACTGGTGTGCAATATAACTCGGGCCATTTCTATCCGATTAACTTGAAAATTTAACTGTAGTTTCTTAGATACATAAACCTATCGAAGTACCAAAGATTTTTACGATCAATAAACAATAACATTTTTTATAAACAATTTAAGATAAATTTTTTCATCAAACAAAAGTTTAAATGTAATATTTTTTAATAATCGCAGGTACTCCCAAAGAAAAACTCGTATTAAATAAAAATAAAATAATTTGTATTGCTGTCACGACGCTATTTTTTATTGTAAATAAAATATATATATTTTTTTATACCTTAAAACATTTATAATAAACCCTCAAAATTAATTTGATTGCTTCATTAGTAGTGATGAAAAAAAATTCTAAAAAAAACCTTATTTTTTAGCACACCTGACTGATATAACCCCTTAAGAAATCAAATGCTGGGCTTTTTGATTTTTCAAGTTTGGAATTCGTGTTAGAACAAAAAATTCATGTAAAAAAAAAAATTTGTTCTTTGTGGACCCTGTTATTTCAAAATCATGTAAAAAAAGAGTTGTGTTATACTGAAACGGACCTTGAAAAGTAATGTCAAGGTCATCTTTATTTTTTTATAAGAAACCTATATTTTTTATTACAATATATTAATCTACAAAAAAAAAAACAAACTGTTACACCAAAATTTCACAAAATATCTAGACTTTTGGACACTCGAGAAAAAGTACAGTTATATTAGACCAAAATAAATATTTTTTTGTTCTTTGTACTTTTTCTAAATTAGTGGTTTTCAAGTAAAAAATTCTCAGAAAAAAATAATTTCAGACGAAAACTGTTTGTTTTTTACGGCAAATAAAATTCTGTAATGAAAAATATAACATTTTCGATAACCCGTACAATTGAAAATAAATGCATGTTTTTTCTTAAAATTGACAAACAAAAACACAAGTTCTGGTTAACTAAACAATAAAATGTACGTTTCAACACACATATACAAACTTACATACATAGATATACACATACAAACTTACATACATTGATACGAGGAGACTGAAAAGTTGTCGACCTTCTTGTTATCAGAATCGTAATCGCTTGTGCTATTGGACCCCTAGTTGCGCAACTCTTTGAGTATACATGGAAACAATCAGCTCATTAGTGTAATTACATCTCAAGTAATTAATTGATAAATGTCTTTACGAAAAGAGATTTTCTTTGTTGAACTATTGTTTGCTAATGTGTCTCCAACTTATTCCTTACAGCAGTGGTTCTTAAATTAGGGTCCACGGACAAGTTTGGCATAAATTAAAGTACTTTTTCATTTCTATTCACCAGTGATTAATTAATATCTAACTCTATCCGGGAGGAGGTTCCCTGAAAAATTATTGTTCAAAAGGGGGTTCCTAAACCATAAGTTTAAGAACCGCCGCCTTACAGCAATTACGATAACGACAAGTATCTCAGGCCGACAACTTTTCAGCCTTCCCTTATATGTAGGCATAACCACTTACAGACACCCAGGATTTTGAGCACTAAATATTCCATTCCATCAAAAACAAATTATGAATGTTTATAAGTAAAGTAACTTCTGTGAAGAATAAAAAAAAATTTACAAACATCCATCCGGATGCTGGCTTTGTCCTTTTCTACTAGCTTTACCTTTCCCATGTTCCGTCGGCTTACTCGTTTGATCTGTGCTGTTCCTTCTTGGGTTCCCCAGTGTCACGAGAGCACTAGCTACTGCCAAGCCGGCGGACTGGCCTAGCGGAGTGTAGGGCTCCCCCCCCGTAGGCAATCTAACTAACAGCGACAGCACAGCTGCCCTGTTACCTATGCATGGCTCTAATGCTATTGGACTTGGAGCATCATGTTTGTTTTTCTTGCGGTTCAGCTGAATGGTTCCATCGTTAGGCTCGATTTCGACTAGAACTTGAGAGAATGGACGAGATGCCATTTGTTCCATCTCGACAAAAAGACGCTGCCGTCTTCGGTATAAGTCGTATTTTTGTTTGATCTTCCACATTATAGCGGCTACCAGGAGTAAAGCTAAGAAACATCTAAAAATAAAAAAATTCATTAACCCTTGAACTGGGTTACACTAAACACTAAACCAGTTCAAGAATGTGTGTCATTCTTGAACAGTCCAGATTAGAGGGTTTTAAAGTAAGAAATTATGTATTGACACTATAAATCCCCTTACATAGCAACTTTAGTGAGAATGAAGCATAATATAATAAGCAAATAATGTTATATCACATATAACGATTTTATTGACATATAATGACCTAAAACCTCAAAGTCAAAATAAATATCATAAAAATGGTCATTTTCTTAAATTCTACATGTAATTATAAATTGTACTAGAAGATAAATCATATTTGTTGAATTAAAATAATAACGCATTTTGTACGTTTTTTGATCCGCGATTATATTTAGTTGATTGATCGTCATAACATTTATTTGTAAAGGCTTTACAATATGTAGGTATCTACCAAGTTATTTTTTATTATTATATTATTTTATAGAAAAAAAACTTTTCTTCTAGAAAATCAGTTCATTTAATTAAGCAGGTACTTGAAAAACTACATACGCTATTTCAAAATGTACTTGAAGTAAAATACTACAAGTACTTTACTTGCTAAAATCAAGTATAAAATTCAAGTATTTTGAAAAAGTACTTCAAGTATCAAGTATTTTTTGGTATTTTTGAAAGTACTTGTATAAAAATTATATGGTTAACCAATGCTAGGCAATTTAGCTGAACACTATCGGTTTCTATTTAAATGTTGAATAATTAACTACCTTTGGTGAATATAGCACGAGGAAGCACTGTGCACTGTTTACTTGGCAGATGTTTTTATATTTGACTGGAAATCAATGTAAAAATATGTTCTGCATATTTTTATTGTTTGTTTAAATGATGATTCAGTAAAATAGTGCTCCACAATTTTTTTCACAATCAAGTGTTCCATAACTTCGAAAAGGTTAAGAGACACTGGTCTATAGGTACATTAACTCAGTGGGGTAATAACGTCAGTAAAAGCTCAATACTCCGAAAGCAGATTCAAATAATTATAATTCATTTACCAATTATTTGTTGGACGTTATATTTGACATTTTTACACCTGATATTATTAAGAAGCATGTGCATTTTTTTATATCAGTTCTTTTCATAGAAATCATGACCTCCCCCCCTTCCCACCGCCCCAAGCATATAAAATTTAAAACTGTTATTAAATATATCAGGCGTGGTATTTTTTTGGTCGTCACATCAAGGCTCATAACTTTGTAAATTTTTAATATTTTTCAATAAAAATTGGTATTGAATAAGTTGAATATATACTTAATAAAATGTCCTCTACCCGATTCTAAAATAATTAGTTATACCTGTGAAAAAAATTCCCAAACATTGACAATTTATTTCAGGGTTTCGAACCGTTATTGTTTTCGTTTCGGTTTTCGTTCCGGTTCAAGTAAAAAAATATATATCGGTTTGGTTCCGGTTTTCGTTCCGAAAATAATAACGGTTTTTCCGGGTTTTTCAATTCAGCTCCGAGTGATTAATTTTTTTTTTTTTTATTTGTATTAAAAATTTATTTTCCAACATTATTTAGAACATTTTATGGTACTTGTGTGATAACCCTGAACAATTGAAATGGGGAGTGAGATAATGGTAACGCGCATATTTTAACATGTAACGAACTGAAAAAAAAACGATATTTTTTTTCGGTTTGGTTCCAAGTTTCATTCCGGCAAAAAATAACGGTTTTTCCGGTTTTCGATTCAGTTCCGGTTCGAAGCCCTGATTTATTTACCCTTCACAGTGGCTTTCGCCTTTAACTATAACTAAAAATATAGTACTTACGATGAAAATGTAATAAAAAACTGCTGAAGATTCAGTTTCGGGTACTGTGAAAATGAAATTTGTATCCATAGAGGTGGTTGAAAATCATACACATAGACGAAGAACGTTGTCTGGGTTATATTATCTTCTATGCCGAAATTATGATCGGCTTTTGTAAACCGCGAGCGGAAATTCGAACAGTTATGTCCGGTGAGAATAGGTTTCTCAGGATTGTTTGCAGTTTTAACTGTGATGTTCATTTTCGCCGACACAGAACAAGCTATAGTAAAGTCCGCATCGATCTCAGGTTTTACCGGAGAATTACGAAAATTTATTTGTGTATAATGACGATCTTCTTTCTTCGATAAGTTAAATGTAAACTGATAATCTATAGTCAATTCATCTGTAAATAAAAAATACAGTCAATTTTTCCATATTGAGTTTAAATTAAAAATTCAATTATTAAATGAGCGATTCAAAGGCCAACAAAAATTATATTTATATAATTTTACTTTTAATTTATAAGTAGACTCTATAGGAATTTAACGGTTGACCTCCACTTTTACCTGGCTATATCTTTTACCAGAATTAACTACCGTGAAAAAGTATTTCAATAATCTCTTAATTTCATAAGAGGATATACATAGATTTGTTGAAAAAATTTATATTTTATAAAAATATCATGTCTTATTGTATTTATAAAAATATCTGCCATGGGAGCCACGGGACTTTCTTATACGTAATCCTGACAGTGAACAGGACATGTAAATTGAGGTTGGTTATTTTCATTAGATTAAAAATGGGGATTGAATCTCCGCCAAAAAACAGTTTTTTAAATAATTCTGTCAAATAAAAATTCCTTAGACAAGGAAAAATAACACGTTACCTATCGTTGTTACCATATCGCTCCACGAGTCATTGGCGTATCATTCAGATTTTAAAATAAATATCAATTGTTTTGAATTATAAAATTAATTCACTTTTTAAGGATGGGGATTTTTATATTAAAAGTGACCTTTTTATTTACACAAAATTTGTACATCAAATCAATTAATTTCACCTTGAAGATGATTTTTGCGAGACGTAATACTGTTTTTTTTCATGTTCAGAGCATCATAAAAAATAGGTATGCTTACTGTCAGTAAATTTTGCCTCCTGAATCTTTTTTACTATTTTTTTTGTATTCAGTTCATCAAATTACGTAGGAAAACATCAAATATTTTGTGTTCTATGGGTGGTCGATTTTTCGACCACTTCCCTCCTTAAAAGGTTAATATTAACAGAAAAATGTCTATTTGGAATTATCATCTCTCATACATACCTTTGAATAACACTGTAATTTCAAAGTACTCAATTAATATGCTATTTATTATCAATTGTAAATTTTACTCTCAACACTATTAGTTCTAGGGTTGTTAGGGATATGACATATAGGTTACGGATACGGATAAGGATATATTTTTTTCTTGGTTTCGGTTTCGAATACGGATATGGATTTTTTTCTTTCTTGGTTTCGGTTTCGGATACGGATATGGATATTTTTTTTCCTTAGTTTCGGTTTCGGATACGGATAGGGATATTTTGCCCCCTTGAGTTTCGGATATGGATACGGATACGGATATTTTTTAATTTTTTTTTGTATTTTTCAGCCCGTAGTATAGTTTTTGTTGAAATTCGATACAGTCGAAAATTTCGAAATCGGTTATAACGATATCGTTTAATACAACATATCGGTTTTAACGATCAAAATAAAAGTTCCGAGTGAATCCCATATATGGTAATTGCCTAGTTCCCGGTTCTTACGACTTAATATGACTGGTCCCCTAGATGTCGTTATATCTGATTTAGACTCTCTGTATATTCCTTTTACTTATAATCTATAAAAATTTACATTTCTAGCTATCTGTCTAATTTCCAGATGATGATAAAAATGATATAATAAAACGGCCAAGTGCGTGTTGGGCACGCACATGATAGGTTTCCGTAGTCATTACGATTTATAAACAAGAGTTATTTCAACGGACGCTCTGATAACGACATTTAAATGCAAATATATCGTGACTGAAGGGTTAAAATCAAAAGGTCATATAACATTTTTTGTTGCATTTTAGGAGACCTATCTAAAGATACCCCACTCAATGGGGTAAGTGAAAAAAAATTTGAGTACAATTTTTAGTCTATGGGAGGGGAGTCCAAAATAATTTTGACAGTGTTCGTTCTAATTTTCAGTGGAAGTGCTAATTAAAAGCTACATTTTTGAATTTTTTCAGATTTTTTGAATAAATAGTTTAGAAATTAAGGGGGGGGGGGGACGCTCTGATAACGACATTTAAATGCAAATATGTCGTGACTGAAGGATTAAAATCAAAAGATGATATAACATTTTTTGTTGCATTTTAGGAGACCTATCCAATGACCACCCATTCAATGGGTTAAGTGAAAAAAAAATGTGAGTTCACTTTTCAGTCTATGGGAGAGGAGTCCAAAATAATTTTGACAGTGTTCGTTATAATTTTCAGTGAAAGTGCTAATTAAAAGCTACATTTTTGAATTTTTTCAGATTTTTTAAATTGATAGTTTAGAAATTATGGGGGGGGGGCGCTTTTATCCCGACTTTGAACGCAAATATATCGTGACTGAAGGGTTAAAATCAAAATGTCATATTACATTTTTTATTGCATTTTAGGAGACCTATCTAAAGACATCACACTTAATGGATTAAGTGAACATTTTTTTTTTTAAATACTTTTCAGTCTATGGAAAGGGGGTCCAAAAAAAATTTTTTTTTTAAAATATTATCATTTCTATTTTTGGGTTATCAGTCTTCGTCCGTATACCAAATTTCATCTTAATCGGCTTAAAAATTTTGTGGACGGACGGACAGACGGAAATAGCGAAACTAGTTTTCTACGGAAACCTAAAAATTGATGTTTCATTTACAATTTTTAAAAATTTTTGAGTAGATTTAAAAAAAAGTGATTATTGCAAATTTATTTAAAAAATCATCTGTTATAATCTATGGTAGCGAATTTAAAAATAGAGACTAAATAAAAGTACATGATACGCCAATTAAATTTCAGGCGGTAAATACAAATTTATAATCTGCTCGTATGTTTTGTTTGTGTCTCGAGGCTTGGGGCAACAAGTAGGAAACTATCCGAAATAATATCCGAAATAATCATTTCGGATACGGATTCGGTTTCGGAGTTCAGAATCTAATTATTTCGGTTACGGTTTCGGTTTCGGAGTTCAGAATTTAATTATTTCGGTTACGGTTTCGGTTTCGGAGTTCAGAATTTAATTATTTCGGATACGGTTTCGGTTTCGGAGGTCAAATCTTTTCGGATATCCGATAGTTTCGGTTTCGGATACGGAGCTCCGTAACATCCCTAATTAGTTCCATACATTTTTACTTTCTTATACCATGTATATGAAATATACATTAGTATAAGTAAGTATAGTGAAGCCGATTTTTTTCGAACTCCGGATTTTGACGGAATTATCTATTTTGACCTTCCCTGAATCCATTCTGACTATTTTCGCCATGATGTCTGTGTGTCCGTCTGTCTGTCTGTCTGTAAGCGCTGTAACTCAAATACGACAAATCGTAGAAGGGTGATATTTTATATTTAAGATTAATTTTTGGCTGGGAAGAAAACGTCCTATTTTTGAAAACGATCTTTCAACCGGATACGGATGTTTACCTACGTCGATTTTTTAATTTTTCGAATTACTCTGAAACAGTACGAAATAGAGAAAAATGGTCAAGTTAAAAAATGTAGGTAATATCTATATCTATTATTTATGTTCTATTCATTTTTTTGTAAAAACGAATTTTTGAAGAAAAAAAATTTATTATAATTCAAATGGTTCATAACAGAGAAAAAAATGTATGGGGAATAAATTATAGATAATAACATACTCGACATGTTTATCTAAAACATTTTTTTCTTATTTCAAAAATAATTCAAAAATCCAAAAATTTACAAGAGTAAACATCCGTTTTCAGTTATTATGTTAAAAAAAATTACTTGTTATATAAATATAAAATTATTCATTTTGTTCTTTTTTGTTAGTTTGTTAGAAATGTTTTAATAAACAAAGAATCACGTATACAATTCACTGTTAGGTTAGGTTATGTTAGGTATAAGAAAGTCCCGTGGTTCCCAAGGCAGATATTTTGTATAGTATGACGGGTTAGTGAAATATTTAATGTTTTTGAAAAACCGTATACAGTTAATTTAACATTCATTTAATTTGTAAACTAAATAATACTTTTTTTGAAATTTTATTTACGTGTTCACACAATTTTTTTACATCAAAATTCATGATGAATTTTTAATGGAAATTAAACGTAGAATAAGATGAAAACTACAAAAAATAGAAAACTATTTTTTTTCATACTTAATAATGTAACGAAAAAGTATGGAATTTAAAAAACAATAAAATTACAGCGATTTTTGATAAACAAATGAACATGACACCTAAACGTTTGAGTATAGGTTCTAATATTATTTAGTCATATTATTGGGTATTCTATAGCAATTCTAAAACAGCAACATTTTTTTCGATATCTATTTTTGTTCTCGAGATATCTGTATTTTTATGAGCTAGGAAAATGAACAAATATTTGCAAAAAATCCAAATTTGAATGAGGCTCCTCGAGTTAGCACAAGGTTTAACTCGTGGGACTTTTGGGTGGTGAAACTACAATGCCCCACATTATTGTATAAAAATTTTGCTGTTCCCAGAGAATTCCGCTCAACGTATTTTTTGAATTATTTTGACTATACTCAATAGTAATTTAAAATATATTTGCATAATAAATTTTCAACTGACGCCTCTGGGATAATATGCATGAAAATGGTGAAACTGACATTTAAGAAAAGATGACTGCTGTAAAATTTTGGTAACATATGTCGTTTCCATGAAAATATATCAAAGGCGTCAGTCGAAAATTTATACGCTAGGAAACCATCGCTACTAGCGCCGCCCAGTGGCGAAAATTTACATTTTTGGGTTTATGTCAAACGTAGATAAATTCAAACTGTCAAAATTATTATTAAAAAATCTATATAATTTATTGTGACTAATCAATATAACGAATATTTTTGTGACTCACACGAATTTGTATTCCCTCGAGTAATGGCTAAAAATAAAAGTAGCCGCATTTGTTGTGTACCCAATCAAAAAGTACATCGCTTTGTTATATACCAGAATTACATTTTCTTACATTTTAATATGCATTTTAAAAACTTTGTTTCTTGTACACCCTACGATCAACGCTGTATAAATTGAAGCTAGAAGTGTAATTTGATAAAAAAATATTGATTCCTGATTTTTTTACTTAGTGCAACATATTTTTTTTAAATATGTATTTCTTTACCCTTATATTGGCTAATATCATTGGTAACGCTATTCATATTTGGTTATATTATGGTTGATCTCAATTTTTTGGAGCTTTAGGAAGAATTTAAGCTAAATTACGAGTTTACGCGATGATGTCCCCCCGAGTTATTCAATTTTTACTGCTTACGACCGAAAATTAGCAATGTTATGGCTTTTTCACCCTGTGAAAGTGGTGTTTTTTGATTGTATTTTATCTAACTGATCTCAATTGATTCGTTTAAGTATCAGTTACAAATATCAATCATAATATAACCCTATCGTCGATTTAGATTGTGAAATCGAAAAAACGGGGGGAGGGGAACTTGATGTTCACCCTTTTATCCAATTTTTAGAGGTGAAGTTATTTTTTCTTGTTCAGCGGCTCAAAATCTATAAGAATTAACTTAAACATCGTTGTTCCGGAAAATTTCCCATTTTGATCATTTTCTCTGTTTCATTGGTTGGACTATTTGGAGATATCCGCACTTTTGTAATCCGCCATATACATTTACATTAGATACGCATATCCATGAATCACAATAGGAATATTTCGCTTTAATATAACATACATAAATTTATGTTCGACCTCCGTAATTTTCGTATTGGATAAAATAAGAAATTTGAAAATAAAAAAAAATTAAATGCCATAAAAAAAGTTAATAAAAAATTTAAAAAAATGGTTTTTAAGACCATATATCAACCTAAAGTTTTCCTGAAAATTTCATCCAATTATATGAAGCCATTAAGTAAAAAAAAAATGTTTTCAATTTTCAAATTTTAATTAATTACAGCTAAAATAATTTTCAAAATTAATTAAAACTTAGTGAAATACTTCTTCAGATAGAGGTGCATAGATAAAAAAAAAATTAGCGAAATCGAAACATAGGCACACTGCTAATGACACATACGGCTATCCCGACTATAGTATTTTTGAAAGTACAAACCCAGTTTTGCCAGCGTCGCTCACTAGGTGGCGACGTGTCGTTTTTGACAGATGGTTTCCTAGCGTATAATATGCAAATAAACTTTATATTACAATTGAATTTGTTCTGTAAGAGATATGTTGGTTGAAAACAGATGTTTCTCTATTAATCATTTATCACTAAAATAGTTTTAAATGCAATATAAAACATTTATTATTAGTTAATTTTATAATTCCAAACAATTTATTTTTATTTTAAAATCCAAATGATACACCAATGGTGTATACACACTGGTGGAGCGATATGGTAACAACGCTAGGAAGTGTGTTATGAGTCCTTTATCTTTCCTTGTTGAAGGTCTTTCCTAATCTAAGAAAAATTCCTACATGTTACTATAGATACAGCACATTCTACTCTATTCTAACACATCAACATGTGATTTTTGATAGTTGTGACGTCGGTACCGGCATATTCTTCAGTTTAACCGGTTTATTTGAAGAAAAAAAAGAATGTATGTAGTAAACATGTCCGGAAATGTTTTGTTATCAATATTATCTCACGATGAAATTTAGAAGTTAAATAAGACAATAAATCCTCTAAAAATGAACAAATAATGATGTTAATTGCTTTGGGTTTTGAATAGTTATAAAATCAACAAAAACACTTACAAAAACACGATCCTTTTCCAACTAACGGATCACCTGTATAATGATTAGTTGCATCACACTTCTCACAATGATCACCGGCCAGTCCTTTAGTCGTACAATAACACTTTCCGTTATCGTGATGACACTTAGAAGCCTGTCCGTTACACTCACATGCCCTGCACCTTCCTCCATTCACCGGACTGCCCCAGAACCCATCTCTACATCTCTCGCAATGCATTCCAACTGTATCATTAGCGCACGGTTGAATGCAAGTATTCCCTGTAGAATCACAAGTCGAATGCCCGTTACACTGACATGTAGGACAATGCGTGAAGTGCCACCGTTCTGAGGGACATGTACTTGAAGGTAGAGACTGTTCGTGGAGATTAGGACCTTGGTACCCTCCGGCCATGCACGTCCCTAACCCCGTACCTGATCCATCATCGCACCAACCACAAGCTGGATCGTCCCGACACTGGGAACACGTAGCATAAGAAGAGCACTGGCTTTGTGCTTCGCCTGAACGGCACCTCGCACTCATTGTCGTCCATTCTCTGCACTGGCCATAAGGAAACGAGGCAGTGTATGCATTTTTATCCACACATCTCCCTTCGTTCTGGCACCAAATACACTCTTCTTGTGTACAATTCAAACAAGACGTCAGCTCTGCACAAACTGTAGGACATGTTACAGGTTCTCTTACATCAGAAGTATTTTTCGGTGCACTGCAATGAGATTCGAAACTCCAGTGACATGGAGAGCTTGCAGAACATGCTGTGCACGTATGCAGGGCCCGACAGAGAGGATTAGAATCAGACGGACACTTTGTGTAGTTAGTTATAGGCGCCACGCTGCCAGTTGTGTTGCGGCAGCGTTCTTTCGAACAGTAAGTACCGCACCACTTACATCCCCATGTGGTTTGCACACAGCTAGTGCAATCTATCAGCTGTGAACATCGTTCTGTATATAGCAGTATCATGTGCGCTATAGAAGTCCGGTTTTCTTCAGGACATTTCACGTATTCCTCCCGATCATTTGTTAAATATGCATGAGGGACATCCGATGCTGACAGACATTTAGAACCTCTTGTAAACCAAACGCACTTAATACCTGGTCTGTTATTCAAACAATCCGGTTGGCTCCGAAACGCTGAACAATTTCCAGGAGTATATTTGAGTATGTCTGACAGCATCTGTCCGTCGAAACCTCCGTATATGTATAAAGAGCCTTCGAAAGTAACCGCAGAGTGTCCGTACCTAGCTAAATCTGTCTGGATCTCTCGTGGAGTATCAATATACTGCCAAGAATCACACAAAACATCGTAAACTAGAAAATCTTTACTGTAACATTTCGCTCCAAAGCTATGAGAGGTATCGTTATGTGTATTTCCACCAAAAACTACCATAAGTGCTGGATTTATAAATGTAGCCGAGTGTAGAAACCTTGCTGAAGGTGCGTTAGTTAAAAGTGTCCACACTCGACTGTGCGGATCGTACGAATATAATTTAGAAGTAATAACTTGAGCTGATTCACTCTCAGAAATTACACCGCCATACACATATATCTTCTGACTGAATGAATCATAAACGCTACTGTGTCCGTAGCCTCCTTTAATAGGAAAGCCTTGTGTCTGGACGATGCGCCATTCGCGTGTCCCAAAATAGTATTCTTGAACAGTATTCAAGTACCCAAATTGAGGCGAGTGTCCAAAAATCACAACCATGCGATCCATTTTCTTGTTTCCGCTTGTTACTACAGTTGCTGTATGGCCTGCTACATGTAGTGGCCCTGTGTAAATTGTTGATGTCCATTATTCTTATATTAATAGTATAATGATGTAATTTAAGTTATATTTTTACTTACCGCAAAAAGATCGAGTAGCGTTACATGGCTCTGATTTGACAGTAACATTCTCCCAGACTTTGGCACTGACATCGAATGCCCAGAGTTCTTTTGTTGCTCCTCTGTTGCCCCATACGCCACCATATACAAACACTTTGTCTCCATAACGGACACTAGAATGTCCGTATCTTTGTCCAGGACCTAAACCTTCTGGTTGTGGAGTTTCCCAAACATTGCCTAAGGTGAATAAATATAATTAGTCAAAATAAATTGACACCATTAAATCTAAATTAAAGCAAACTTTAACTCTTGCCAATTTTTTCCCAAACTTTACCATTGATGATAGTTTTTCTTTGAATGAAGTAACGTGTAGGAAGTTTTTGTTAAATAAAATAAAGCACCTGAGGATATAAAATATAAGTATAGTAATCTGCTTTATTATTTGAAAAATTGTTATAAGGTTTGTACAAAATATTCAATTTGTTTTGAAAAATTTAGTAGTGTATTATTATGTATATTTTGTACAAACTAATGTAGTTAGATCATTTAAAATAACATGTGACAATAGAAATTTGATTTCATAAATTTTAATAAAATTGAAATATGTTGCTAAACTTGATATAAAAATAGATATCTCATTAAAATTAATTTTAAAAATTTGTAGATCTTACATAATATAACTGATTTTCAAATAAGTGATTAGTGCAAATATAACCGTCAAAAGCACGTTTCTTGTTAGAGTGCAACTTTCTGATAGTCGTTTTGAAGTGTTTCAACTGCTTCTACGAGTATCATCCCGGGGAGTATACACGTGAACCATAAAGACGATACTACAAACATTTTTTTAAATAAATTGAAAATAAAAAAATAAAAATATGTACCATATGTACGTTGTTTCAATGCAGCAGTTTATGACTTATATAGAGTGGTAAGTTTCTACCTACGATTGCTCGAAAACGGGGACGAGTTGACACCCACGCCTAGCGGGGATTAATTAGTATCTCCCTCACCCTCAACTATAACCACCCGGAGTCTCGATGCACCTCTGTGACCGTGCCCTTGTAAAAGGACACATATTAAGGAGGTATATTTACATGAACTTTTTTCTTTCCTTTAATCATAGAATAGGAATATAAATTTATTTTTGTGTAATTTGAAGCATCCGGACAGAATTTATGTTAAAACCTGATAATTTGTCTTTTTTGCTTTTTTTCTATATTCATTTTATTATTGTCTAATATTTTTAAATTATAATTGATACAAATACAAATCATACAAATAATATAAACTTTTTGTTAACATATAAAAAAAAAACTGCCAAGTATGTACATAGTCATTCTCACTACAATTTATAAAAAAGTTATTTCAAAATTTTTCATAAACTATTTTTGACACGCTGTTCGATATAATTTTCATTGAAAGTACTAATTAAAAGCTACAATTTTTTCAGATTTTTTGAATCGATAGTTTAGAAATTAGAATGGGGGGGGGCTCTCATAACGACATTGAAAAGCAAATATATCGTGACTGAAGGGTTAAAATCAAAAGGTCCTAAAACAAATTTTGTTGCATTTTAGGAGACCTATCTAAAGACATCCCACTTAAAGGAACAAGTAAAAAAACATTTTTGAATAAACTTTTAATTCTATGGAAAAACATTACAAAATTTTTTTTTTTAAATCTTATCATTTCTGTTTTTGGGTCACCAATTTATGTCCGTATACTAAATTTCATCTTAATAGGTATATAAATGAGAGAATGGGAGGGTTGTGAGTTGTGACACAGACAGACGGACAGAGCAAAATTATAAGGGTTCCTAGTTTTCTACAGAACCCTTAAATCATGTTATTATTTTTTTCAAAATCAATAAATTGAACGGATAGTCGCCAACCACAAATTAAGTACTGCTAACAAATCATCTCCAAGACAGTTGCGAGTGTAAGAGACTTTACATATTCATAAATAATATAAGTAGTTACAAGAATAACCTCTAGAAGTCTGAAAAGTACATTGCCAAATATTCCTACAAAATTTTAATAATTAATAATATTGAATACAAACAATATAATATTGAATACAAACAATTAATGGCGAGTATTATCCGAACTTATTGCAGCATTTAAATGATGAAATCAAGAAAAAACGGCCGCATTTGGCAAAAAAGAAAGTGTTGTTTCATCAAGACAATGCCCCAGTTCATACATCCATTATCACGATGGCCAAAATTAATGAGTTAAAGTTCAAATTGCTTCCTCGCGCACCCTATTCGCCAGATTTAGCCCCCTCGGATTATTTTCTGTTCCCAAACTTGAAAAAATGGCTCGGTGGTAAAAGATTTGCTAACAATGAAGAGGTGAAGTCTGCGGTTGATGGCTATTTCTATTCACTATAAACAGGGTATCGAAGTTATTGAATATCACTGGGAAAAGTGTATTAAGTGAATTAAAAGGTATGTAGAGAAATAAATATATTTTTTGGCAATTTTTGTGTGTTTTCTTTGTTAGGTCGGGTACTTTTGGGACTATCCTCGTATATATTAGAATTTATTCTCTTTACAGTAACATTTTTAATTTTTGATTAAAGTTTTTTAAATATTAATTAAAAAATTGTGTAGCTCGCTGGTTTTTATGCTTGTACAAATCATAAGAAATAACAAAAATAAAGAACAAATTGCAAAAAGTCAATTTGTTATTCCCTAGATTAATCGACAGGCTTTTCAATTTTAGTGACATTAATCTATTTTAATTAATTAATTAAGAGATATCACGGACAAAATGTTTATAATTGCGCTAACATAAATTTACAATCAGTATATCTTGACACTCAATTAGATATACAAGGTACAAGTACAAATCAAAACATTTAACCGGTTTGAGCGAGTGAAAAACTTCATATAATAAAAAAAAAATTAAATTTCCATAATGTCGGCTAAAACATGCACAAAAGCCAGTATGAAATATAAAAGGCGCAAAACATTGGAAAGATCATCTCAGCAGCTATCGGAAAATGTACCATTAACAGTAGCTGAGAAGATCAGGAGGTACAGAGCACGCCAAAATGTGAAAGTCAGCGGCAGGTTCAATGACGATGCAAACATATCATTAGTCTGAGTTTTATTTAACCCCACTGCCACAAACGACACTACTTTAGATTTAGAACGTATTCACGTTAATCCCTCGACTGTGCATCCCATCACAGTTACACCCATTTTTTTTTTATTATGAAGACTACAAGAAAATACAAGTACTCCACAAAAGAAAAATGTAAGTTGATTAAATGTATTTAACCCTCTAATGCACTTACCCGCCTTAAGACAGACTTTACTATAACAGTTTTTTTATGTTTACTTACTGCATAGCTCTGCCTTCCTTTAATGAGCAAACGACTAACCAAAATCAATTTTAAACATCATATTCAACTTTCCGAGTCCAAAATTAATATATACAAAAACTATTGGGTCTTAAAAAAATTAATGTATTAGAGGGTTAAGTCAATTATTTTTAGGGAAAGATTGACATTAACTTGTAATAGAAATAGACCCAATTAACTTATTATCAATTACCATTAAAGTCGTATGTAAAAATTGAAGATATTGAATGAGTATATGTCTGTCCAGCTATAATATACAGAGTGTCCCTCCAAACGATTGCACCAGCACTAGCAGATCCAGGAGGCATGAAACTTTGTGGCTGTATGGCAACCCATGTGCCTTTGGATTCCTCCTGTCCACAATCAGCTCCAGACCATGGTCTCCTACACTCACATCGATGCTGTTCTAAATTACATTCTCCGTGTTGCTGAAAGTTTACACAAATTTAAACATAATGTAGTTAATTAATCATCTTCAGTAAAAATATCAGTTTAAAATTAATTTGTGTACCTCAGCAGTGTAACAATCATTTGGACAGATTGGCATATGGCAAGCAGCTCCGACCCAGCCTGCATTACATGTACAAACACTATCTATGCACACCCCGTTCCCGGAACAATTCAAATCAGACTTAATACTGGGACAGCCGTTTAGTCTGTATGTAAGGTTAAACCCAGACATGTTGAAAGCATCGTCACTGAAGAAATGTAACAACGCAGAACCAGAATGAGCAATCACTTCCGGCACACGTCTAATATAGTAATTATCCCTATACATAAGACCGCTGAATACAGCTAGTAATGGTGACTCGACACTGTCTCCGTCAAAAATGTACAAGTGATCCCAACCACACTCTGTTGCAAACTCTTCCAAGTGTAGCACGATAGATGAGTTGGGTGCATCTATCAGCCAGCTGCACTTGACTCCGATAGAATAGTTGCCGAGACCGTCGTGGACCGTACCATACGGAGCTGCCAGTCTGGTAAATAACAAAGTGAAAGTTAACCTAGATATTGAATATTGATCAAATAATAATTACCTGACTTTTCCACCACAGAATTGGCAATTAACACCCTGCCATCCATCGTTACAAATGCATGTTTGATTTTTACACACCCCATTGTAGTTGCAGTTGGAATCATCAATACACTTTGTCCCATTTGTAAGACACGAAGTCAAATCTAACAGCAGAAACAAACTCGCCAATAGCACCCACAATATTAAATCACATTTTCTTCTATATTTAGATTTAAACAAAAACAAAAACATTTGTTGGGACTCTAACATTTTTTCACCACGACCATTTTTTTACAATCTGTAACTGTTCAACATTGTTACGGTACATTCGGTAGCGTTCTTTTATATATTATTCGAAAATAAATTACACAAGAGTATCATTATTTGATTTTTGCACTATATTTCTTATTCAAATTAATGAGTCACATCAATTAAGATTATAAACATTAGTGCAATGACATGACTAGTGTAGAACACAAAATATGTCAAAGTGCAGAGTTGCCACCATTAAACTCGACTGCTCCAGTTTTACCAAAAGTCCCGCTAAGTAGATACCTCATCTTTCACCACCTCTTCTTATTTATAAATTGAATTAATTTAAATCCATAAAACGGTTAAACGCTTTAACTGTCTTATACGATTTATTTTTATGCTGTTTATATGAAAAATATAGCTGGAATAGAATTGAAAATGTTTTATTTATTTATTGCTTCCTCGCAAATCGAAGATACGAGAAGCTTTGTGATCGTTTCAGATTGAGACAAAAAAATGTTCTCCGATTTCAAAATTTTAAATTGATTTTTCCGTTTCAGGTCAAGACAAACACTTTTCGTTCCGTGTCTGTCCGTCCGTCCGTAAGTCTCCTGAACCTTGTCAAACGCATAACTCATGAACCACTGAACCGATATTATTGAAACTTAGTGGGAAGGTTGGGTCTGGCTTGAGGACGGTCCCATTTCAAAATCGTGTATAAGGGGAAGGGATGACATCCCAAAATATTATTTTTTTCAAGATATCTCAAGAACGACACATGTTACGTGAAAATTTTATAGAATATTTTTTGTAGAGCATTAAATTTCCTATAAAATGGGTCTACAACGTTTGTTGTAAAAAATTCCCTTACAAAGATTTACTTCAATTTATTTTAAAAATTCGTGTTTTGTTTTTCGAAATTGATATTTGCTTGGACATATTAAATGTCATTTTGACATTTGTCAAAAAATTAAAAATATACGAACACTGTTCACTCTCAGTATTACGTATAAGAAAGTCCCATGATACCTACGGCAAACACACACACTGTTCAATCTCTGTAATACGTATAAGAAAGTCCCATGATACTTATGGAGAATTTTTTTTTTCTCCTCTGTTATGAACCATTTGAATTATAATAAAAAATATTTTTTTTCAAAAATTCGTTTTTACGAAAAAATGAATAGAATATAAATTATAGATATAGATGTTACCTACAATTTTTAACTTGGCCATTTTTCTCTATTTCGCACTGTTTCAGAGTAATTCGAAAAATTCAAAAATCGACGTAGGTAAACATCCGTATCCGGTTGAAAGATCGTTTTAAAATAGAACGTTTTCTTCCCAGACAAAAATTAATTTTAAATATAAAATTTCACCCTTCTACGATTTGTCGTATTTGAGTTACATCATGGCGAAAATAATCAGAATGGATTCAGGGAAGGTCAAAATAGATAATTCCATTAAAATCCGAGGTTCGAAAAAAATCGTTTTCACTATATTTATTTTTTTTATATTATTAGAAATACTAATATTTACATATGTATACATCCTTAATATATATAAAGCTCAACGTCTCTCTGTCTGTCTGTCTGTTAGGTTTTGGTTTTGATTAGTTATTATTACGATAATAATTAATCGTGTTTGTACTTAATTCAACTATGTATATTTTTCAAAAATCCTAAACAATAATTCCGTAGTCCAAGCGGGCGAAGCCGCGCGGGGCCCAGCTAGTATTTCATATACATGGTATAAGAAAGTAAAAAAGTTAATACTTCATTAAAATTAGTATTATGTCCGGTATCATAAAGGACCTAACAAATTTGTTAGCTAACAAACACTTTCAACTGAGGTATCAAACATATATGACAGTTCTTTTGGAGTTTGTTGATGACTTTGACAAGTTTCGCGCACGCGTTGAAGGTAAATACAAACGGTATTAAAACAGTGGTGATGTTATGAAAATTATTTTGTACGGTGAAAGATGCCAACTGTGTTACAATTAATTGAAGTGTCACTGCTCTAAATTCCATAACTAATCCATAGATACTAGTACAGTATTAATACCCCATATGAATGTAATTGCTAGCTAACAAATTTTGTTAGGTCCTTTATAATACCGGGCATTAATATTTTTACATTGAAAATCGAAAATGAAACAAAATTTTTTTTTCCCAATATTCTTCGATGGTTCAATTGATAAATTTACAGAAAAAAATGATATTAAAAAAATTACGAATAGAAAATAATAATTAAGAAGTGAATTTAAAAAAAAATGGTTTTTATTTTTTTTAACTTTGATCTAACTAGTATAGGAGCCAGCTGCAAAATCGGTGTAGATTTAACAACCGTCTGCCGTTGTGGTTTTTTGGAAGTACTCACTTAGACAAAGCTCGGACGATGAGTGCGGTCCACCAGCTTGTAGGGATTTAATAGATAGGGCCCGCGAAAAATACGCACAAAAAAATCACGTAACAACCGTTTGAATGAGACGGTTGCTTATAGTAGACCCCAATTAAAGATGTTTTGGATATACGGCAGAAATTTTTGCGTAGGGGTTTAATTACAGGGGCCCTTCAAAATTTCGACCCAAAAAAATCAGATAACAACCGGACCAGACCTGGTGCAAAATGTTTATTTGGACGTATACTTACATAAAAACATAATGGCAGAATTTTTTATTAGGGACTTCGGTGCTATAAGGCCTACAAATGGCCAGAATTGGGCCCTAATCTTAAAAATGCCGTAAAATCTAAAATACCGAATGAAAATTTCTGCCGCGCGGTGTATACCTTTGTTATGAACTATAAAATAGATATATACTCATGGCAGAAGTTTTTATTCATGCAGTTTCCCCTCCCAGCTCCCCCAAAAGGTAAGTTTTGGTTAATAATAAAATTCACTAAAAAATCATAACAAATAGGCCTATAGAGGCTTATAAACTTATAAAATGATAAAATATGATTGTATGTAATGTTAGACACTCCCCGTGCTCCCCTCACCAACATTTTGTGCTGGTCATAGGTAAGTAAATTTTAACTCAAATAATATATAAAAGAAAAATGTTCATTGTTGTCTTTTTTGTGAAATTTTAAATATATTATAGAGGGGTGGGGTGTCTAACATTACATGGAAATTTAATTGCGATTTTTTTAAAATACTTATTCGTAGTTGAAAAATGTTAAAAACAACTTTGTTAAAAATATCCTTTTATTTATCGTTAATAACTTTACTAAAAATCTATCAATCATCAACTACCTAAAAGAATTGAAAAAGTGAAAACTTTAAAATGTTTTTTTTTGTTCGATAATTTGTTCAATTTGTAGAAGCTTATGAATCGAAAACGACAATTTTAGCTGGAAACTCAATGAAAAAAATCGTAGATCACTCATTGCATGCTGCCAAAGTTATTGACCTGTTACTTTTTAATACGTAAATTTTTTTTAAGGAATCGTAAATTAGAGATTTCAAGCTAAATTAAAAAAAATATAATGTTTAACAAAACCAGAATTTTTTTTTGTATTTTGCTTCCTCGCAATATCGAAGATATTATATATATTGATATATATTGATATTGTTCTCCGATTTCAATATTTAAAATTGATCTTTTCGTTTCAGGTCAAGACAAACACTTTTTGTTCCGTGTCTGACTTTCTGTATGTCTGTCCCTTGAACCCTTGTCACACGCATAACTCATGAACCACTGAACCGATATTAATAAAACTTGGTTGGATGATTAAGTCTGGCTTGAGGACGGTCCCATTTCAAAATCATCAAAATCGTGTGTAATTGGAAGGGGTGACATCCCAAAACAAATATTTTTTCATGATATCTCAATAACGACACATGTTAGTTGAAAATTTTATAGAATATTTTTTGTAGAGCATTCAATTTCCTATAATTATAGATCTACAACGATTGTTGTAAAATATTGCCTTACAAAGATTTATCTCAATTAGTTTTAAAAAATCGTGTTTTTTTTTAATTGATATTTGTTTTTACATATTAAGTCAAAAAATTGAAAATACACAAACAAAATAATCAGGTGCATCTTAAGAAAAATTTCGAACTAATATTTTTTTAGTAAAATTGTATAAAAATTAAATGGTTAACCAATGCCAGGCAATTTATCTGAACACTTTATCGGTTTTCATTTAAATTGATCAATAATTAACTACCTAGTAGACAAAAGCTTATTTTTTCCAGTCCCATATTTATTTTTGCACCCGGTCCCACAAACCCTATAACAGGCTCTGAAAGACACAATATTAAAAGCATCTTATAAAATTAAGATATACATATAATATTAAATATTATCATTAATTTACATAAATTGCATCATATACAAACAATTTTATTTATTTAGTTATAATAATTCATTAAAAAATCAATTATCCTATTTTAAAACACACACAGACCCCCATCTCTCGCCTGAATTATGATTTAAGATGCTTTTAGACGATCAGTTTAGTCGTCCGTTCAGTATCTGTTTCAGTTCTTCTGTCTGAAAACTGAAACGTATACGGGTAACTGACAGGATGGCTAACAAGGGGAGGCTACCAGACGGTCATAGGGTAACGGGTAGAGACTCCGTGTGGTTATAGTTGAGACAGGTACTAATTAATCCCCGCTAGGCGTGGGTGCCAACTCGTCCCCGTTTTCGAGAAATCGCAGTTAGACATTTAAAAAAATTACCACTATATCATATGGGCCAGCGATCAATGCACAAAAAAAAGAATAGAAGCTCTTCGGGTTTTGAACCCAGGATACCTGGGTGAGAATCCTGTACATTGACTGCTGTCCCATATGAACGCTGTTTAAATGAAGCAGTTTATGACTTATATAGTGGTATTTTTTTTTTTAATTTCTACCCGCGATTTCTCGAAAACGGGGACGAAGTGACACCCACGCCAGGCGGGGATTAATTAGTACCTGTCTCAACTATAACCACGCGGAGTCTCTACCCGTAACCCTATGACCCTCTGGTAGCCTCCCCTTTAAGCTTATTTGTTTCATTTCAGTTATTAAAATTCCTATGTGTAAACACTCGCGTCAGTTCTCTTGAAAGTCTGTTTCAGTGTATCTATATACTTTTAAAGTGCAACTCGCACTGAACACAAAACTGAAAGGACTGCGAACTGAGAACAAAACGGATCGTGTAAATTCCCTGACGCAGGAAAAACGGACAGGAGAACTGAAACTGAACCGAGAACTGAACTGACCGTCTAAAAGAATAATTACGTATTAGTTTTCGATACAATAATCTCAATAATTATATGTAATTATGTATTATTTTTCGGAAATTGCGAAAATGAAACTTGTATCCATAAAGGTAGTTGGAAATCATACATATAGACGAAAAATGTTGTCTGTGTTACGTTATCTTTTATACCGAAATTATAATTGGCTTTTGTAAACCGTGAGCGGAAACCCAAACAGTTCTGTCCGGTGAGAATAGGTCTTTCTACAGGTTCGTTTGCAGTTTTAACTGTGATGTTAAATTTCGCCGGCACAGTACAAGATAAAGTAAAATCTGTATCGATCATAGGTTTCGGCGGAGAATTACGGAAATTGATTCGTGTATAATGACGGTCTTCTTTCCTTAATAAATTAAAGGTATACTGATAATCTGTAGTCAATTCATCTGCAAATAAAACATATATTTTTCAGTATTGGTATTTTTATGCATAATATTCAATTATTATTGAAACAATAAAAATCTAAATCAAACTAACTCAACACACTGCATTTTAAAACTATATAAATTATCTTACTAATTATAAAACAAAGTGAAAAAAAATCCCCCCAAAATAGGTATAAATATGGCTTATTGTTAGTACGTAACTAACTTCCGCATGATACACCTTTACCAGCAGTACACTCGCCAAGCATAGAATGCGAGATAGTGAAGTCATATAACCGGAATTTTTTATTTAATAAAACAATATCTCCCTATAGCGATTTTATAATTTTAAAATATTCATAAGTGACTTTGGATTAAACCGTTTTCCGCGCGGTACTTTTTTCACAAATTTCTCGGAAAATTACCAATTTTTCTTGTTTACGGTTCGGTTTTTCGCGAATATTTCAGCTTCTCCCCTGTATCGATCTGTGGACGGCGGAATACTATAACTTAATTTCTAACCTTAAAAAAAATTACAAACTGCGCATACAACAGATTTTTCATTTTTAGGGTTCCGAAGAAACCCTATTAATCTCACTTTGTCGTCCGTCCGCCTGTCCGTCCTTTTCACTCAAAGCTAAATAGCTCGTAAACTATATAAGCTAGAAACTTGAAATTTTTACTGAACATGTAAAATGCACCTTCTAGTAAACTATGTACAAAATTTATTGAATAAATCATTTTTCAGGGGGGGTAATAAGGAGCTAAAGCTAGGTAAAAAAATATTTTTTTTATACCAAGGCATGTGGCACGTTAAAATGTATAACCAAAAAAGCGGAATTTGACCCTTTTTCTATTTTTTTCTAAATCAAAAATGGTGCCTGTAAGGGGCTTTAAAGCAAATCCAAAAAAAACAAAAAAATTGTATACCAAGACGTGTGGCATGTCAAAATGTACATCTTAATTAGTAGAATTTGACCATTTTTTTTCTAACTCAAAAATGGCGCCTGTAGGGGGCTAAAAGCAGTATTTTATTCTGTCCCCCCTCTCGAACTCATAACTAACGGCTCAAAAAATCTGAAAAAATTTGGTAATGAGGTTTTGGTGGGACTACCAACGACAAATAATATAATAATAATATAATTTTAAATTTTGGAATAATAGGGAGGGGTGTAATAGAATTTTTAATTTTTATTTTCATATCTAGGCATGTGGTATGTCAAAATGTACATCTCAATTAGTAGAATTTAATCATATTTTTTAATTTTTTTTAACTAAAAATGTCGCCTGTAGTGGGCTAAGAGTAGTATTTTATTTTGTCCACCTTCCTCTAGCTCGGTAACTACTGGCTCAAAAAATATGAAAAAAATTTGGTAATGAGGCTTTGGTGGGACTATATACCAACGAAAAATACAAAAGTCAACTGTATTATTTTAAATTTTGGAATTATAGGGAGGGGCGTCATAGAATTTTTTATTTTGATATCTAGGCAAGTGGGGTGTCAAAATATAGATCTCAATTAGTAGAACTTAACACTTTTCTATATTTTTTTCTAGCTTAAAAATGCACCTGTAAATGGTTCCAAACATTCCACGTAGTACGTACTTCGAAACCCTTATGGCATACACTCGTGATGTCTTGCCCGAATTTTTAACAAACACAAAAACATTTTTTTCTTATTAAAAAAACTAATCCTAAATATAAAATGTCATGCTTCTATTATCATTAGTCGTTAAAAAAATCATTTGATACATGTTGTCGAGCAGTGGTTCTTAAACTTATGTAGTCTAGGGACCCCCTTTTAAACAATTATTTTTCAGGGACCCCCTTCCTGCAGGGGTTATTTTAAGAAAATTTTACAACCTTATTTTTTTGCACCATACTTACTACAATTTTTGGTTTTCAACTGCAATGATCTTTGTTTTTGTATTACATTTCTTACATTTTTTGTTTTCACAACTGCAATGACTTTTTTGTTCTAAATTTCTTACATTTTTTGATTTTACAACTGCAATGACCTTTTTTCCACACATTTTATTAGTTTAAGAACCACTTTTGTAGAGAATATTATTACCTATAATTTATGTCCCATTCATTTTATTATATTATATCATTTTATTCTATCTCTTTATTAATTTGGCAGTATTACGTATAAAAAAGTCTCTGTCTGTCTGTCTGTCTGTGTGTGTGTGTCTGTCCCCCGAATCCTTGTCACACGCATAACTCTTGAACCACTGAAGTGATATTAATGAAATTTGGTTGGGTGGTTGGATCTGGTTTGAGGACGGTCATCAAAATCGTGTGTAAGGGGGAGAAGTGACATCCCAAAATATTTTATTTATCAAGATATCTGAAAATTTTATAGGATGTTTTTTGTAGAGCATTCAATATCCTATAATATAGGTCTACAACGTTTCTTGTAAAATATTCCCTTACAAAGATTTATCTCAATTTGCTTAAAAAATCGTATTTTGTTTTTATAAATTGATATTTACTTTGACAATTAAAATTATACGAAAAAATAATCAGGTGCGTCTTAAAAATTTTGAACTAATATTTTTTAGTAAAATTGTATTAAAAATTAAAAACAAATGGCAATTTATCTGAGCACTTTATTGGTTTTTATTTAAATTGTTTAATAATTAATTATCTTTGGTGAATTTAGCACGAGGATGCACTTAGCATTTACCTGGCAGATTTTTTTAAAATCCGTATTAAGAATTAATTTACTGGTTAAAGGGTACTTTTTTTGTTAAGAATTAATATAATATTAAAAGTTAAGTTATAAAACTTTGTTACTGTGATTATTATCAATTTTATTTCACAATGAAATTGTAAAACCGCCTGTAAAGCGTTGGGTTAATGTTGCCTACGGCTAAACCCACTTTTGGGAAGTTAGGCAATAAATAGGTACTGTAAACATTAGCAAATAATGACTTTTGAATAGCTTTAAAATAAACAAAAACTTACAAAAACATGACCCTTTTACGGCTACTGGATTGCCCGTCCAATGATTATTTGTATCGCACATCTCGCAATGATCTCCGATCACTCCTCTATTCGTACAAAAACACTTTCCAGTTTCATGATGACACTTAGAAGCCTGTCCGTTACATTCACATGGCCTACAAGTTCCTCCATTCATCGGATTGCCCCAGAACCCATCTCTACATCTCTCGCAATGTAACCCAACCGTATTAAAAGCACAAGATTCTGTATACGTGTAATCTGTTTCTGTAGAATAGTAAGAGGGACAATATGTAAATTTCCACTGTCCCGAGGGGCACGTATTTGATGTTAAGGACTGTTCGTGGATGTTAGGGCCTTTGTAACCCCCAGTCATGCATTTTCCTAGTCCCGTACCCAATCCATCGTCGCACCATCCACAAGCTGGATCATCATGGCAGTAAGAACACGTAGTATAAGAAGAACATTGGCTTTTTGTTTCAATTGGATTGCAAGAAGCCAAGTTTAACAACAGAAGCAAAGTTGCCAGTAACACCCAACACATTTGTTGGGACATTTTATCACCACGACTTATTTCTTTATAATGAGGTAAAATCTATAATAAATAGTTATTTATAACAATACAATGCAACGTATGCGGATAATGAGATCAGTGGCGTATCTACAGGGTGGCTGGATTTACAAAAAGCCAAGGGGTCCGCGACATGTATCCATTAAAATCTTTTTTGTTGTTACCCTATCCCCTGAGTTGATTAACTTTTTATTTTTTAGAGGGCCCCGTATTAAAAATTTACAAAGGGCCTTAAATTTGTAGTTACGCCACTGATTGAAATAATAAGATAATGAGATGCAAATATACAACTAACTGATTAAAAGTTCACGGTCAATAAAGTTAATGCGAAATTTCGTAATACATTAATCAAAGGATGTGCACATGTAAAAATGTAATGCTGCAATTTATACAATTAATACATTGTATCATTTTAAGGGTCCGGCACTCATTATTTCAGCCTCCTCTCATACTCGTATGGGTATATAATCGATATAGCTGGTGTATCAATGATATAGGGCCCCGAGCTAGCGGTGGCCCAACATGCATAAGTAAAAAATCGTAAAACAAATACAAAAATTTGTATTCACCACTTAAAAATTTTATTGGTGTGTCATACACTGTTATTTTCATCATTATTTTTAAATTCGCTGCAACAGCAGGTCATTTAAAAAATATATTTGCAATAATCACTTTTTTTAAATCTGCTACAATATTAAAAATTAATAAAATTTTGAAAAATTGTTAATTTTTACATCAAGTTTAACAACATATTTCAATTTTATTAAAAATAAAAATTTTATTGTTGTCACAAATCACTTTTAGTAATTTCCGTTGTGTATTTGACAAAAAAAGTTGCATATTTTTGTTATAATCGCAACAGTTGAAAGAAACTTTTCTAAATTGCTTAGGGATACATTTTTATTCTTTATCCTCTACACCGCCGCCAGATCAAATAAGATTAATACAATACTTCGTCTGTGAAATATTAAGTTTTTCTCTTTTTCGCTACTTATATTCATTATACATTATACAAAAACGTAAATATTTCGGCTCCTATGCGAGGTAAAAACTTCTACACTCCTGTGGGATTTTTCTCGCCGGATCAAATGAGCAATGACAAGGGGGCGAAATATTGAAGGTCGGCTATATGTAGAAAATCTTATGAAAATTAGTTTTACTTTTTTATGCTAATAGGCCGGTGACTGCACCTCATCATCTCCGATTACGATTATTTTTTCAGTATCTAAGTGTTCGATTTACCCTCAAACTAAATTGTACAAAATATTTTCGTACTTTACATACCTTGCAAAAAACTACAATTATAATGTAGTTAGTAAGAATAGTAAGTATACATTTGTTATTTATTCTACACAGCAAGTTCTCGAAAAAAATGTTTGAACTTACAATTAGTTGGAATGGCTTTTGTAAAAATAATGTCCGGTATCATAAAGGACCTAGCAAAATTTGCTAGCTAGCAATTACTTTCAAATGGGGTATTAATTCTGTACTAGTATCTATGGATTAGCTATGGAATTTAGAGCAGTGACACTTCAACTAATTGTAACACAGTTGGCATCTTTCACCGTACAAAATAATTTTCATAACATCACCACTGTTTTAATACCGTGCGCGAAACTTGTCAAAGTCATCAACAAACTCCAAAAGAACTGTCATATAAGTTAGATACCTCATTTGGAGTGCTTGCTAGCTAGCAAATTTGCTAGGTCCTTTATGATACCGGACATAAATAAATTATAACACGGGCCAGAATAAAATTTACTATCTAAGAACACCCCACTCAATGGGGTAAGTAAAATAAAAGTGAGTACACTTTTCAGTTATTGGGAGGGGGGGAGGGGGTGCTCTAAAAAAAGATTTCTCATTATTTCTGTTTTTATGTAAATTATGAACAAAGATGTTTCTATATGTGTTTTAAATAAGACGAATTATATCGAAAATTAAACTGTACATCTTTCCTCTTTCCTTATGTTAGGTACTAACCTTATTCTATCCTTTCAAATTTTTGTTTTTGAAAATATTTATTTATTACTTTTTCTAAAAACCTCGCGGGCTAGATTGGAACTATTCTCGGGCCGAAGTTGACTCGTAGGCCGGAGGTTGTCCACCACAGAACTACAGAACTACTACAGAACCTCTGTTCTACACGATTGACTACCTAATTTTGCAATTTGGATTATAAAAAAATATCAATTTTAAATCGTGACTAACACTACGTTGAGAGATTAATAATAATAATTTAAAATACTATATCAGACAAAGCATTCATTACGTTTTCTTCTATTTTTATTTAAAATATTATTAACAAAAAACATAAATTGAGATAAGAAATAAAAAAAAAAACATTAATCGTGAGTAAAAAATATACTCAATAAAAGAACCTGCCAACGATGATAATTACAGGGATCTGTATTATGGTTTTATTACAGGGATCATTACTTTATATCATAATGCTATCGGGGCTATCGGGTTAAACAGCAAATATGTGAATAAATAGTTTCTCTCAAACCAAAGTCAAGATTTGTTATCAAAATTTTCTTAGAAAAATTTGCGCCCATTTGATGAATTGTATATTTGATATGATTATGTCCGATAACGTAATTAAGTATTTTAAAATCAAAAACATTAAAAAGTTTTTAAAATTCTTTTTAGGCATGCTGGTAATGCAGAAATCAGTAATTATTTGCTTATTTTTAGACAACAGATGGCGCACTTATATTTAATAAATGTGATTTAATTTTATACGTCAGACTGAATTATTTATTTTAGATTTTAGATAGATGTTCTTAATTAGTTATTTGTTACCTGGTTATCTACATAGGTATAGTAGGTATTGTAATATTGAAAATTACTCAGTAATACAGAAATCTATAAGTATTAATGCTGTTTTTGGATAATATGTGGGCGCCACTTGTATTTGTTATATGTAATTTTATTGTAATATACCTGTCTATCTTCCTACACAATCATTACAGGTGTTTGTAAATTGAATGAATTTTTAACATCAATTTATTTACAAAGCTGCTTTTATGTTTATTTATACATGATAGTGATGATAGTAAACTATTGTATAAAACATCTATTTATCATATTATATATACCAAAATATAATTATTACCCAGAAAATAAATTTATATTATTTTGCACATCCTGTAGTAATGTAAGGATGAAATAAATATTTGTTTACTTTATTGAAATCAATTTATTACAATTCTTATAGTACAAAAATGTAATACAAAAAATAATAAAATCAAATACAAGATATTTTTTACGGTTTGAAATTTTCTTAAAGGAATTTTTAGTATTTTACAGATGATTTTGAGAAATCTGTGGTTATGAATATATAAATAAATATGTTTAGTAAGTATTTATAAAAGGTAATACATGTTTAATAAAAATAGTTTAATAAATACCTTTAAATCATTAATTTATACATTACCGCGCCCGCGCGCGCTGAAAAATCATTAAAAAAACAATAGTTTGCTGTTGCTTTTGAGAAAACTGTTATACATTAGGGTCTCATTTCACGCGGTAAACACGATCCACAGCAAATTGCTTATAAAAAATCGCTTAAAAAGATGTTGCTTACATTGTAAAATTAGGGATAGGTATTTATAACATTTATTGTACAATTTAAGAGCTGTATAGTCCAGTAAAGGAAGCATTTTGACAGGAAATTAAGAGGGCAAGCAATTTTATGATTGATTCTTATAGATTTTGAACCGGGGAATTCGAAAAAAATAACCCGGACTAGCAAAAAGTGGTGCAACACCCTTAAAAATGATGTTAAGGGTGAAAACCCCATTTCCAACCGTTTTTTCAATTTATTACAAAATCTAAAGCAATGAGTGTATATTTTTATGGTTGATATATGTTCAGGACACACAGACCAATCGATTGTGACCACATATACTAAATTTGGCCAAAAATTATCTCTTTCAGAGGGCTTAAAATACTTAAAAATGCATCTTTTCGGGGAAAATAGTTTAAAAATTAATAACTTTTGTTAAAATCATCCAAATGACTCGTAACTAGGCTCAAATTGTTCCTGAAAGTCCAAAGAATAATAATGAACCATAATTTAAAAAAATATTAATCGTTTAACCAATAAAAATCGCTAATGTTTAAGAGTAAGTAACGTAAATTTTTGAAAAACTATCTTTTTACTAAAGTTTAAATAAAAACATCAGGGTTGAATATTTTTTAGTGAAACCAAGGTAGATACCTTCTATTTGTACATACAAACAAAATGAGACCCCCCAAAATAATATTCAATTATTAGAACGGGTGCAAGTGCGATTAGAAATACACTGAATTTTTGTTGTATACAATTAAAAAAAATTACATTTTTCCAAACAAAATAATAGATTCGGTCCAGTAAAGGAAGCATTTTGATATGAAATTATGGGGGCAAGGAATTTTATGATTGATTCTTATAGATTTTGAACCGGAGAATTCGAAAAAATAAACCCGGACTAGCGAAAAGTGGTGCAACACCCTTAAAAATGGGGTTTAAGGGTGAAAACCTCATTTCCAACCGTTTTTTCAATTTATCACAAAATCTGAAGCGATGATGGTATATTTTTATGGTTGATATATGTTCAGGACAGTTAGACGAATCGATTGTGACCACATATACTAAATTTGGTCAAAAATTATCTCTTCCAAAGGGCTTAAAAGACGTAAAAATGCACTTACCCTTAAACATTAGCGATTTTCATTGATTAAACTACTAATATTTTTAAAAATTATAGTTGGTCATTATTCTTTGGAACTTCAGGAATAATTTGAGCCTAGTTACGAGTCATTTGGATGATTTTAACAAAAGTTATTAATTTTTAAACTATTTTCCCAGAAAAGATGCATTTTTATTTCTTTTAAGCCCTTTTAAAGACGTAATTTTTGGCCAAATTTAGTATATGTGGTCACAATCGATTCGTCTAAGTGTCCTGAACATATATCAATCATAAAAATACACCATCGTTGCTTTAGATTTTGTGATAATTTGTAAAAACAGTTGGAAATGGGCTTTTCACCTTTAAAGCCCATTTTAAGGGTGTTGCAATACTTTTCGCTAGTCCGAGTTATTTTTTTCGAATTCTCCGGTTCAAAATCTATAAGAATCAATTCGTTTCACTAAAAAATATTTAACCCTGGTGTTTTTATTTAAATTTTAGTGAAAGGGTAGTTTTTCAAAAAATTATGTTACTTACCCTTAAACATTAGCGATTTTTATTGGTTAAACGATTAATATTTTTTTAAATTATGGTTGGTCATTATTCTTTGGAACTTCAGGAACAATTTGACGCTAATTACGAGTCATTTGGATGATTTTAACAAAAGTTATTAATTTGTAAACTATTTTCCCGAAAAGATGCATTTTTCTGTCTTTTAAGCCCTCTGGAAGAGGTAATTTTTGGTCAAATTAAATATATGTGGTCACAATCGATTCGCCTGAGTATCCTGAACATATATCAACGATAAAAATATACCATCGTCGCTTTAGATTTTGTGATAAATTGAAAAAACGGTTGGAAATGAGGTTTTCACACTTAAACCCCATTTTTAAGGGTGTTGCACCACTTTTCGCTTGTCCGGGTTATTTTTTTCGAATTCTCCGGTTCAAAATCTATAAGAATCAATCATAAAATTGCTTGCCCCCTAAATTTCCCTTTTTCTCACTTTTCACTGCTTCCTTGACTGGGCTAGTATCCAAAAATATATGTATATTTTTTACATAGATTATTATCGTTAATTAATATACAATTATTTTATATGGTGTTTCTTAAATGGTAGAGGCGTAGAGTCCTACATTATACATATTATAAATAATACAATTTTTTACAAATCTTGTAATTTTTAAAACTTTGTTCTTATGAAGCTATAAAAGATTGTTTTAAATTGTTTGTATATCATACGTTCTTCTTGATCGAATCTAATTAGATTTTAGTGTCAAATTATAAATATAATAAATCACAAACAGCATCTAGACCAGGCCGCGGGCCGCATTGACGACCTAAAAGTTTCCGAGGGCCGCACATAAATAAGAAATTTTGTAAAAAAAATTAGATTTTCCGGTCTTTAATTTTTTTCTAATCAATTTCTTCTTTTTTTTTAACAAGAACTATGTCTTCCCCGGCAATATTAGGAAACAACCTTGGAAACACGAATGTAACGAAAATATGCCACACTTTGAAAGCTTATATCTCCAGAACTAATAATCATAGAGAAATAAATAAAAATTCAATAGATAGCTTATATAATCAATTTTATAGTATAATTAACCCCCTATCCCTAAAATCTTAAATGTATTAGCATAAAAATTGTAAAACCAATTTTCATAGGATTTTATACATACACAATATTTCGCCCCCTATCACAAATGTATGTAATTGATCTTATACATCGGGAAAAATCCTAAGTGCAGGAAAAAATTACACACTACCTACTTCACATAGAAACTTAGATATTTACGATTTTGTATAGTAAATAAATAGCGAAAATATCTCAATATTTCTTCCCATCACAGATAAAGGGTTGTAATTTGTCTCATTCCTTCCGAGGGGAAAAAACAAACAAGTGTTCAATCATAGTAAATTGAAAAAAATATATCAGTATCGTTTCAAGTATTTAAAATTCTAATAATTAATGGTTTTCTTATTCACAAAAATACTTCAAATTCTAATTTTGTATTATATTTATTGTAAAACAAAGTTATCAATTAAAATGATTAAAAAGTCACATAAATAGAACAATATTTTAAAGAAAACAACGAGAAATTAAAACCAACCACATTGTCAGTCATTCTGAAACACCTGATAATTAAAATAAACATTATAAAAACTTAATTTGTTCATAAGTGACCGCGGGCCGCACATAAGATATTTATACTTTCAAAATATGTAAAAAAAAAATCGAAAATGTTAAATCGGCACACCGCAATACTGCCTTAATCCGACTCTAGTCTGTGCAGAAGCTAAATCGCTAAGAAATCCATATACAACATAACTCAACTGTCAATACCTCGTTGAATTTTTATTTATTTACTTTAGATTAAATTATTATTTAAATCATGAGACGTTAGAAATTTTTCTCAATTATAAAAAATTAAAAAATAAATCGCTTATCTTTCTCACCAATTAAAATTACCATTTCAATTTCATAATTTTGAAAAAAAATCGATTAGGTACAAATTGTGCAGATTCGTTAATGAAACTGTAATTCGGCCGTTAAAATATATAAGAGAGCATATAAATAAATTAAGGACCTATGATGATAGGACCTGATGACACATAGACTAAAGGTACATTTTAATGTCGTTTAGAATGTGACTAGCAAAAGAGCATAACAGAGGCGGACTCACAAAATTAAATGAATATTGGATAGTATTATAAATATTGTCCAAAATCTTATATACCTAAATATGATATAATTTATGACACGCATAAAACTATAGAAGGTGTATATAGAAAGAGATGTAGGGAAACTGGGGTCATTCGTAACAAATTTTACATTTTCTCATCCATTATTTACAAAAGTTATAGTTTTTCTATTTTATTTAAAAATATTTAAAAACTTTATAGTGTTTCGTACCGAAATTGAAAAAAGAAACACTTATGGACTAAACCTGGCGTCTGTCTGTCACAGCCTTTTAACTACTGAACCGTTGGACATAGAAAGCTGCGATATAAAAATACAGTTAACATTTTTTTGTGCTTATTGACGGGAGGGAAATGAGTTACTTTCCTATACGTAATACTGACAGTGAATAGTGCACATGATACTTATTTTATTAAAACTTATTTCTGACGAACTAATAAAAGACAGAATAAAGATAGAACGAATTTTTTTGAACGTTATTGCTAAGCTGGAAGCGGATGTTTACTCATCAATTTTTGAATTTTCGAACTATTTTTGAAATAAGAAAAAAATGTTTTCAATAAAAAATGTCGAGTATGTTATTACCAATAATTTATTTCCCATACATTTTTTCCCAGCATTTATGATTTAGCCATGAGCATTTTTTTAAATAATTAATTAGAATCACCCACATTGTTCATTCTCAGTATTACGTACAAGAAAGTCTCATGACACCCATGGCAGATATTTCTTTTCTGTTATGAACCATTTGAAATACATATAATTTTAAATTATTTAAAAAAAAAATGTTTTTTGAAAAAAAAAAAGAAAAGGACAAAATAGATAAAACCTATGTACAATTTTTAGCTTGACCATTTTTATGTAATTCGCACCGTTTCAAAAATAATTCGAACATTTCAAAAATTGACATCAGTAAACATCCGTATCCGGTTAAACAATCGTTTTCAAAAATATGAGGTTTTCTTCCCAGACAAAAATGAATCTTAAATATAAAATTTCATCCTTCTACGATTTGTCGTATTTGAGTTACAGCATCTACAGACAGACAGACAGACACAGATACATCATGGCGAAAATAGTCAGAATGGATTCAGGGTAGGTTAAAATGAATAATTCCACCAAAATCCGGATTTAGAAAAAAATCAACTTTACTATATTTACTAAAATAAGAATGTAGGTATAAGAAAAAATTATTCAATCTCAAATGAAAGCTCAAGGAATTAAAAAATGTATACGTTTTGGTATTATTAAAATCTTCGGTTAAAAAATTTAAAAAATCAATATTTGCCCCTTTCGCATATTTCCGAAAATAATAGTGGAAAAAAAATGATCTCGAGATCATAAGACAATTATCAGCTTTTTACATTCGACCCCATTTACTTTATAATACAAAAGGATATTATCAGTTCATAAATTAAGTGCCCCCTAAAAATTATCGAAAATATAAATTCGGTCCTCCAATTCCACGGAAGTGCGACGGTGCGCATGCGCGCCGCCAGGTTCAATACTGCCAGACAAAGCGGTGGGAGATACAGTACTCCCCACTACTGCGCACACTCCCCTTCGCTGCCCAACGTTCCCCTACTGTCGGAAAATCGCGCACCGGTCATATGTATATATCTATTATTATATATTATGTCTATATACCTATATTTTATATCGGGGGGCGGATGTACCGATGCCAAAATCACAAGCCTATAAAACGATAGGTAAATTTTTTAACTGAAGGCCCAAGTAGTAAATAAATATATAAGGTATTGGCACCAGTCTTAGATCCTTTAAGAGCAAGGTATACTATTTTTCTGGATTGATGGGCTTCTTTTCTGTAATTCTCATGAACTCATGTTACTAATAAAACAAGTACCTCATTATTAAATCAATTTAATTACCAATTTTTGAAAGTATAGCATTGTTTTTCCTTCAGTAATGGATAACGTAAAAGCAGTAATAGGCACCCAGTGATGGACAAAATGATAAGTATTATGACACAAAAGTTATAAAATAAAATTTGAAACAATGTAAAGCAGGTGCTATTATAATACAACAATAATAATTAATAAATAGATTACACTAATTATTGGTTTCAATGTCCACCATTTTGACACCTATTGACCGATTGTCATAAAATTACGCTATTTTACAGTTAAGTGTCTATAGAGTATGATTCAGTAAAGGCAGTAATCAAATATCAACAAATATTTCTAATTTTGTACATTTAATTAAACAAGAATCCAACACTGGGGTATGATCCAAGATTGGTGTCAGTACCTTATGTAAGTATATCATCACATAATTTATAATCATTTTTGCGGGTTGTATAAAAAGACATAGCAGGCCGTAATTCGCCCACCCATGCCATACGGTATATGGTGATAGTCAAGTATATAGTCGTTGTACGGTCTAGAGCTGGGCGCGGGTCGTGAATTTTTCGGGCCACGAAACGCGTGAGTCTAATCTTGACGTTTAAAAATGCATTGTTGCTAGAAATGCAGTTTCGAAGAAAAAAATATATTAAATACGCCTTTATTATACTGCTCGTAAAAAACATTAATTTTCATTATTTCACAATTTTATTTATAACAATTATGTTATATCGTGTCACGAGCGTGACATGTGCGTGATCGGGCGTGAGTAAAAAAAATAGGATTCGTGAGCGTGCGTGGTCGTGAATTTTTTTCTGTAACCGTGAGTGAGCGGACGGGACTAAACATATTTTGTTCGTGAGCGTGTGTGGTCGTGATTAAAAATTACTCACGCGCCCAGCTCTAATACGGTCTCAGATGTTGATAATATTTTCTGCAAATAGCTAGAATTAGGTACATACTGGTTATAAGAAACAAAATATTTATTATCTGGCACACATACATTCATATAAAAATAATATTTACTAAGATTTATCCATCAACAAAACGTATTTATCTTTTTTTGTTATGGAAATAATACGAAGAAAAATGTATAGCTCAAATTATAATCTTTGCAGCCAAATAGAATTTTACGATAAAAAACTGCTCAAAAAACTAATTTGAAAACATTTGAAAATTGTTTTTGCTTAAGAGGGGGGGGGGGGGGGGGGGAAATCGATCCTATGGCACCAGACTCGCTAAGGCCTGATTACATATGTGAATTAATCTACTTTTCTATTGATAAACACTTATATTTATATTCTCACTACGATTTATAAAAAAAGTTATTTCAAAATTTTTCATAAACTATTTTTGCTAGTGTTCGTTATAATTTTCGTTGAAAGTACTAATTAAATGCTACATTCTGGATTTTTTTCAGATTTTTTGAATTGATAGTTTAAAAATAATAACGACATTCAAAAGCAAATATATCGTGACTGTAAGATTAAAATCGAAAGGTCAAATAACATTTTTTGTTGCATTTTAGGAGACCTATCTAAAAACACCCCTAAGGGGGTCCAAAATTATTTTTTTTAATCTCATCATTTCTGTTTTTATGTTATCAATCTACGTCCATATACCAAATTTCATCTTAATCATAGACATAGAGCATGGACCGCGCATTCTGTGTTAACATAATGGTGTAATATTTCTTCAAAACAGTGAAAAAGATGCGATGGCGTTTGGGATTATCTATATTTTTTTCTAAGAAGAATGAAATAGTCACTCCCGTTTAAATAAGGACAAGTATATCCCAAACCTTTTTTATCGCTTTTGGCACGGCTCTGTTTTCGATTTGGATGCGTGGTCCATGCTCTATGTCTATGATCTTAATCAGTATAAAATTTATATAAACATACAGACGGGCGGACGAAACTATAAGGGTTACTAGTTTTCTATGGAACCCTAAAAATGGAAATCGATGGGGAGAGAGGAGGTGGGATGGGGTTTCAAAAATCATCCATACGTAATTAGATTATTGAAAATTTATGTTGAATTTCGCAACAATATTAAAATAATTACAATTTCGTGAACAAATACGTTTTTATTTTCAAATCCCACGAGAGTGAAATATGTTATTTATTTTTTCACGATAGTGCGCGAGTTTTTATTTTCAATTCGCGTTGATGTGTAGGCACATTGTTTCATATCGTTACGTACATTATTTTCATTTCCCAAGCAATAAATCATTTTTGAGTTGAATCATGTATTTGATGTTTTTTTTATAAATATGATTTTTTTCCTCCCGTTTTTGAATTTCATTATTAAGGTGTTTCTACCACTACCATAGAATATACTATGCAAATGGAAAATACAACTATTATGTATGCAACAAAAAGAAAATATTTAAGCATCTAAAATTTTCTTTTTATTTACTGTTATCATAAGATTATTTAATTTTTAAATAATTATAATTTTATTTATCAAAAAAGATAATTATTCGACTAGAGTAGAATTTTAGTAAAAATATGTTCTGCAATCTTGTGCAAACTGACACTAGCTGTCAGAATGTACAAGGTTATTAAACTATAATACTTTTCAAATTATTACATGTGAATTTTATTTTTCAGTGATAAATACGTTAAAAGTACTAAAATATTTAATATTGTTTCATTTTATTACATTATAAATTAATATTTACTTAAATTGATATTACTTAAATATGTCGGTCATAGAATATTACGAATATCTTAGATGTGTCGTATCTATGGGTGTAAGTTAAAACATGGATGATTATGACATATATAATTTGAATGATTTTTAAATTAATATTTATCACGAACTAACCGGTAATAGTAGATTATACCACGAGTCAATAATGATTGCTATTATTACCGAGGAATAATTTTTGAACTCTCGCCGCGTAGCGGCGAGGGTGTAAGATTCCGAGATAATAATAGCCATTATTGCGAGTAGTATACTCTACTTTATCTACTATTGTATTATAGTATTAAACAAATTACTAATATTTAAGCACTATATTAATTATTGTAATGAAAAAAATATTAATAAAATTAAATAAATTATAAACAATATCTTAAGGTTTTTTTCTTGACACAATTCATGGTATTTATGTGTAATTTTCATATATTAATTTAGATTTTGCAGATAGTAAATTTAAAATTACAGAATTTGCAGCTTCTGATATCTCTGGTGGTGCACACTTATGTTCTTTTTCACTAACACCACTTTTACCCATCTTATATTATACAGTAACAAATTAAGAAACACATTTTAATGAAAATAGAACTGTCCAAAGCTTACTTGAGTTAAATTTTAATATTAATATAGCAAAATACAAAGTATATAAATTAATTATTATATTATATCATATATTATATGGTAATCACATAATTAATATATGATTATATTATTGTTAATATTATATAATAAATAGGGTTGTAGAAAAAATATTGTGTGCACTTCGGGTGTAAAATGCGTTTTTCGCGCCTCGACTAACAAACATTCACACTCGTGCGAAAAATTGCTTTTACACCTTTGTTACACAAATAACTATTTTAATTTTGATAATAATCTGTAAATAAATAATAATATAATAGATATAATAAATAAATAAATTTAATATTTCGTTTTTTCAACTTTTGTCTAATATATCTAATCTGATATATGAAAATACCGGTGTGAGTCTCTATATGTCCCATGTTAAAAGTACTAACTGATAATTAATTTATCTTAAACTGTACGGTAGATATTTTTCAAATTGCAAATATCAACGCATTGAATGTTGATTTATGACATACTTTAAATTCACATTTTTATCGAATAACTCGTCTAGTTATAGATAACTGCCTTAATAGCAAAGCAGCTTTTTTCAATAATAAAACATAATTCTATATTTTTGAACTAAAACATAATAAAATTTAAATTCCGTTAAAGTCCGTTCATTTCGATTTTCCGATAATCTGTGTGCTGGACCTTTTTGTCGTTTCATTGATCCGCGGTCTACATACGCTTCTTTATTTTCTCGTGTTTTCCGAGGATTTGTCTTATCTATATACATACCTACATATGTTAGTCTCTTAATCGTTTAATTTAATCCCCCCCCCCCTCCCATCCCATTGATTTTTCAGTTCCGCAATCTTGTTACATGGAATTTAATTAACCCTTTTAAATCCCTATTTGCTTTCAAAAACTACAAAATCTGAATTTTTCTCTTAGGTTATTTTTGGTAAACGTATTAAAATCCAAAGTGTACCTTAAAACATATGCAGGGTTTGTAATGTAGTTCTTGTAAAATATACGTTTTGATCAATTTTATTCGAAAAATACGTCAAACTAGCCAAATGATCTTAAAAACATTTGCCAAGTAAATGCACAGTGCTTTCTCGTGCTAAATTCACCAAATGGAGTTAGTTATTGAACAATTTAAATAAAATCCGATAAAGTGTTCAGATAAATTGCCTGGCATTGGTCAACCATTTAATTTTCAAACAATTTTACTAAAAAATATTAGTTCGAAATTTTTCTTCAGACGTACCTGATTATTTTCTCATACATTTTTAATTTTTTAACAACTTCAATATAAATCTAAATTTATGCAAACGTCAAACAAGACACACACACACAAACAAACAGAGAGACAGACAGACACGGAACGAAGTGTCTTTCTTGGAAAGATAAATTTAAAATTTTGAAATCAGGGACCAATTTTTTTTTCTTATTTTAAAACGTTTACAAAGCTTCTTATATCTTCTATATTGCGAGGAAACCAAATGATTGACTACTCGGGAAAAATACAAAGATTAGATCTACGTATATCAAATTAGAACAAAATTTTGGGAAATGATTTTCGTCGATTTGAATAGATCTACTTAGATCTGTGTGTGTTTGTGTCCCATTTCAAAATCATCAAAATAGTGTGTAATGATGTGTGTATCTCAAGAACGACACGTTACGTGAAAATTTTTAAGTCTTTTTGTGAAGCATACAATTTTCTATAATATAGGTCACCATATCGTATATAAGTACTATGTTGTAAAATATTCTCTTAGAAAGATTTATCTATATTTGCTTTAAAAAATCGTCATTCGTTTTTTACAACCGCTATTTAGTATTTACTTTGACATATTAAATGTCAATTTGACGTTTATATAGCAGAAAAATTTAGATTTATATTGAAACTTTCAATAATTACAAAATATAAAAAAAATATTCAGGCTCGTTTTATGAAATATATCGAACAAATATTTTTAATAAAATTGTATAAAAATTAAACGGTTAACCAATATTCATGTGAATACTTGTGTTCATGGGCGCCGGGAGGGGGGTGCAAGGAGGTGCACTTGCACCCCCTTGGCAAAAATGATTTTAATTTAATTTAAAAAAAAGTTTATTATTTTATATATAATTTAATTTATATATCTAGATGCACCCCCCTGGAAGAAATTCTGCCGGCGCCCATGCTTGTGTTTATTAAAATTGTTCAATAATTAATTAACAACTTATGGGGAATTTAGTACGAGGAAGCACAGTGCATTTACTTGGAAGTAGTTTTTAGCAACGTGTGAATTGTGAATTAAATTATTAAAAAAAATCTAATTATCTAAACTAAATGGAGCATCAATATGCACCATGTTATTAAATAAATAAAAAGTCCGAAGACCTGATTGCATCAGTAAGTAGGGTGTAAACATTTTTTTTACCTTTTCTATACTAATTATTATTATAATACTCGTACATGATTTTAATTGCAAGCAACTGCGAACTGGCTTCATGGTCTAATTTTGTTACACATGCTTCTTTAAAATTACAAAAAGAAATCGAGTGATTGATCATCATTTATTATAATCATTATTAATTCCAATTAGCGAACAAACATAATACCGGACCAAAATTCTAATACCGATGATATGTAAAAATACTTTATATTACATTAGTCCATTGGACCCGGTGTTACCCAGGTTAATATCCACAAAATCATAGTGACCTTTAATATTCAACATGCCTACCCAACATGCCCACAACACACGGTTTACAATCATCCAATTTTTCGACAAAATATTTGAAATAGACGTGATCATAGTAACCTAAATTAATAAAATAAAATATGGAAACCGTAAATTATAGAATTCTGTATTCCATGACTAGGTACTGTGTTCTGATATACCTAAATGACAGTTGTATGCTGTGACATCATAGAAACAAAACACGACTTAATAAAGATTTTTACTTTCTTATACCATGTATATGAAATATACATTAGTATATAAGTAAGTATAGTGAAGCCGATTTTTTTCGAACCTCGGATTTTGACGGAATTATCTATTTTGACCTTCTCTTAATCTATTCTGACTATTTTCGCCATGATGTCTGTGTGTCCGTCTGTCTGTCTGTAAGCGCTGTAACTCAAATACGAAAAATTGTAGAAGGGTGATATTTTATATTTAAGATTAATTTTTTGCTGGGAAGAAAACGTCCTATTTTTGAAAACGATCTTTCAACCGGATTCGGATGTTTACCTACGTCGATTTTTTAATTTTTCAAATTACTCTGAAACAGTGCAAAATAGAGAAAAATGGTCAAGTTAAAAAATGTAGGCAATATCTATATCTATAATTTATGTTCTATTCATTTTTTTGTAAAAACGAATTTTTGAAAAAAAAAAATTATTATATTTCAAATGGTTCATAACAGAGGAGAAATATCTGCCATGAGTGTCATGGGATTTTCTTATACGTATTACAGAGATTGAACAGTGTGTGTATTTGCCGTAGGTAACATGGGACTTTCTTATACGTAATACTGAGAGTGAACTGTGTAGGTGAATCTAAATAATTATACATAAAAAAATTCTTTCTAGCTAAATCATAAATGTTGGAAAAAAATGTATGGGGAATAAATTATAGATAATAACATACTCGACATTTTTTATCTAAAACATTTTTTTCTTATTTCAAAAATAATTCAAAAATCCAAAAATTTACAAGAGTAAACATCCGTTTTCAGTTATTACGTTAAAAAATCACTTGTTATATAAATATAAAATTATTCATTTTGTTCTTTCTTGTTAGTTTGTTAGAAATGTTTTAATAAACAAAGAATCACGTATACAATTCACTGTTAGGTTAGGTTAGGTATAAGAAAGTTCCGTGGTTCCCAAGGCAGATATTTTTAGTCTTAATGTAAAATCTTATGTTTTCTTAAAATATGAATAGCCACAATATTGCACAGAAATATTATCTAACTATTCGTGAAAACCGCATTGAAATCGGTTCAGTAATTCCCGAGTCTATAAGCCTCATACAAACGAACATTCATTTTTATATAAGGTACTTGCACCAGTTATGGCCGCTATAAGAGCAAAGTTTACTGTTTTTGATTGATTGACGGACTTCTTTTTTGTAATTCTCGTGAACTCATGTTACTAATAACACAAATAATTCTTTATTTAATCAATTTAATTATCAAAATCCGCAAATATAGTTTGTCTTTTTAAATTATAGCATTTTATTTTGTTAATGTTTTTTCTCTAGTAATGAATAAAGTAAAACTAAAAAAAAAAACAACTAAAACACAAAAGATATAAAAGAAAGAATCATTTTTGCAACAATGTAAAACAGTTGCTACAATAATATAATAATTAATAAATAAATTATACTAATAATTAGTTTAAATGTCCACCATTTTGACACCTATTAGCCGATTGTCATCAAATCACTCTGTAAGACAGTTAAATGTATATAAATTAATAGTCAAAAATGGTAGTAATCAAATATCAACAAATATTTCTAATTCAGTACATTTAATTAAAAAATGACCATTTCTGGGATCATATACAAGACTGGTGCCACTACCTTAGAGGGATTCATGGAGGTGAGATGAGAGGGGTAAAGTGTTAATATAATATTTTATAAAAGAGTTATACTTTATAATACAATTATATTGAGGAATCAATAAATTCATATAAATAATTAATAAAAACGGCAAAGCGCGTGTAGGCATGCACATGATAGGGTTCCGTAGTCATTCTCACTAATATTCTCTTTCGAAATTAACTACATTTCTACAATATATAGATAAAAATAAATTCTACAGTGTTCGTGTGTACACTATTATTTAGTCGATAGGGGGAGAGGTCAAACATTTTTTTTTAAATCACGCATTTCTGTTTTTGGGTCATCAATCTACGTGTACCAAATTTTATCTTAATGAGTATATAAAAAGAATGGGAGGGCTGTAACATAGAGATAGACGGACAGACGGACAGAGCGAGACTATAAGTTTCCTCGTTTTCTACGAAACCCTAAAAAGGACAATTTTCAAAACTTTGTAATTATGGTACACATTGATGTCTTCTAACGTTTTTCCTATCTGGGCACATATATACGATTATATGATAAATAAAAAACTTGAAAAATGAAAGTAAAACCAACAAGAAAACCCTAAAAACACAGTATAATAATTTTTTTACAATTTTTAAAGTTTATTATTTTTTTCTTTCTTAAAAAGTTTTTTATTAGTTTGGCACCGACTTCAAAAACTGTTAATAATTATTTTACTTATAATTTTTAGTATTTTTAGGTTTTTTAGGTATATTTATTTTATAAGTTTTTTATTTTTCCATTTTGAGTGACGTATCTTTGAAGTCCATGGTCAGATTCTGATAAAATTTATAATAGACCACCTTGGGATATACTCTTTCAAACAAAGAAAATCGTCCAAATCAGTGCATATTTATTGGAGTTACCTATATTATTCGAAGGCGTAGAATTTCAGCTTCAAAATATTTTTTTTTACTTTCTTATACCTTGTATATGAAATATAAAATAGTATAAGTATGTATAGTAAAGCCAATTTTATTCGAAATCCGGATTTTGATGAAATTCTCCATTATGACCTTCCCTTAATCCATTCTAACTATTTTCGCCATGATGTTTGTGTGTCCGTCTGTCTGTCTGTCTGTAAGCGCTGTAACTCAAATACGACAAATCGTAGAAGGATGAAATTTTAAATTTAAGATTAATTATTGTCTGGGAAGAAAACGGTATATTTTTGAAAACGATCATTCAGCCGGATACGGATGTTTACCTACGTCGATTTTTTAATTTTTCGGTATACTCTGATACAGTGCGAAATAGAGAAAAATGGTCAAGTTAAAAACTGTAGGTAATATCAAAATCTATCATTTATGTTCTATTCATTTTTTCGTAAAAACGAATTTTTGAAGAAATATCTGCCATGAGTATCATGGGACTTTCTTATACGTATTACAGAGATTGAACAGTGTGCGTGTATGGGGAATAAATTATAGATAATAAATTAATAATATACTCGACATATTTTATCTAAAACATTTTTTTCTTATTTCAAAAATAATTCGAAAATTCAAAAATTGACAAGAATAAATATCCGTTTTCAGTTATTACGTTTAAAAAATTCATTTGATACATAATGTAGAGAATAATATTATCTATATTTTATGTCCCATTCATTTTATTCTATCTTATTAGTTTGTCAAAAATGTCTTAATAAAATAAGAATCACGTACACTATTCACTGTTAGGATTACGTATAGGAATGTCCCGTGGTTCCCAAGGCAGATATTTTAATTTTTATTTACAATTTTTTTTACAAAATTGTTTAATATTTAAACAAAATAGTTATTTTGACTTTCTGCGAGCTTGTAATAGATTAATAAATCCTCGCACATTTATTTAAAATAAATGTGAAATCCTTTTTAAGACGCAACTTTTGTAATAAACTATGCCTACAAAAATATATAAAACAATCATTTAAAACTTTAATTTACAATAATAATTCCTGGTTTGACAAAACGATAGTTACCGATAGTTTATTTTAATTCTCTAGCATCGAACCGGGTCAACGAATGATATTTGACAGTAATTGATTCTGGTTGGTTGCTGAAAAACGTTTTATGATAAATTATGTGCTTCGGCTTTAAGGAATTATAGAGGTACCGATTATAAGAGAAGGAAGTAGTAAATTTGAAACGCCGCGGATATTGCAGATGATATCTTTATTATACAAACATATATACATATATAAGGTATCCCGCGTCAATAATAAGATCTGCTGAGATCGCCACATGTTTTGTTTTTTTTTATATATTTTTATATAGAAACGAATATCAATTCGTTGTATCGAAAAAATGGTTGGGACATGAATTTTAGAAAATTAAATATTCTACAACTTTTATTTAAAATATTTGTTTTTTCAAGACATCGTTTTAAAAACAATCAGAAAAACGTAAAAAATCAAAAATTTAACTCAATTTTTCGTTTGCTGAAAAATCACATAATTTTGTGAAAAATGTATAAAAATGAAATTTGCAATAGCCAGTAAAAAAAAGAGATTTCATTCTTTAAAGTTATTTTTAGTTTATTGACGTACGACCATTTTTACCATAATTAGAGATTTTTAAATATTGCCAATATATATTTTTATGAATTCCATCAACACGGTATTTCCTCGTCCCCAATCTACCGCGTAAAACTGAGTACCTACATCTTGGGACAGTAGAGAGACCTGCCAAGATCGGAAGGAAGGAAATCCTGCCCGCTACGGACACATTGACCTAGACACTCGACGTCTGCGCGCACGATCACCCGGCTGCCCCTCCGCGGGAGTGGGAGAACCGCGGCGGTGGGGATACGTGCCGCGCCTCCAGCTCTACCGGCACTCCACACCGGGCCTGTCAATTCCAAGTCGTCGCTTGTACAACACACATTATTATATCGACCTAGGGCACTTCTTCGCGGAGGAAGTGCTTTTTTATCTTAAACAAAAGAACCACGCGGAAATAACATTTTTAGTTTACTGGTGTAAGGTATATATTATTTATATTTATATCGACCTGGAGGTCTTCTTCGAGAAGAACCTAAAGTAGCAATTTTTAAATTGTAAGAAGTAGCAGATAATGTACTAAAAAGGGTTGAAGCATTTGTGGTAATAGTGTTAGTTTATATATATGTATAGATATTATATATATACAAGGAAAATCCAATCAAGTGTACCAAATTAAACAAAATATATATATGTAGGATCAATTCAAGGTAAAAAATATCATTTTACTTTTGTGGTGATGTGTGATTTTAAAGCAGGGGAAGAGGGTTCAGAAATTCTCTTCCGCACGAAGGGAAATCATATTTAACTGCAATACAATATTTTTAAATCGATTCTTTAAAAAAATTTGATCGCTTAATTTAAAGTAAGTTATTTCCTATATTATGAAAAATGTATGAAAACAAAAATATTAATAATTAAATCTGAATTAAGTCAAATTATATTTAAATAAATTCTTCCCCGTTTTTATTGATCATACTAGTTAATTTCACTACCCCCCCCCCCTTATGCCCTCATTTGTGCATCAAAATAATTAAGAGATCAAAATTTTTCTAGAGAAAAAAATGTGTTATATTTAAATATCTCTAATAATGGTTAAAATGGCCGTCATAAATATATAAAAACCCATTTTAATGATTTGAATCACTTCTTTTCAGTGATTCTTACTATTTTAAAATTATTGGTTTATAATGAACAAAATATAATCAAATTTTTTTACATAAAATCTTCTGATGTAGTTTAAAAGTGTGTAGTAACAGCTTGAATTTATTTATGTACCATTGTTTTTACAATAATTACAGTGGTTTCAAATTCAATACAAATAATTATTTTTTATAGCAATATTTTCATCCCTTGAAAAATATATTTTATAGAAACGTGAGTTTTATTTTTTTTATCTAATTGTAAGTTAGCGAGAGGTCAGACCCCTCCCTGGTAAAAAAAACAGGTCCCTTCTAATACTTAACATCCATCAACAAGTACAGTTTTGATCAAAATGCATTTATATTGAAAAGAAACACGATTGAAAATGGAATTAAAACATTTAACAAATTTTCTATAATTATTGTTAAAAATTCAAGTTTTGATAATGTTTGATATGGAAAGTATTAGAAATATAGACGATTCGTATTTCTGGTACACCTGAACAAATATTTGAGAGATACATTTCTTTAATTAAATAGTTTTTGCAGCAGTTTATTCACCCCAATTCTGGTAAAAGTAACAGAGCATTTAGTTTTGCTAATAATTGAACAGTAAAAGTAATTGCTAATAGATTATTTCTCACATTACCCATTGTAATAAAGTGAACCAGATTCTACAAATAAATCATTCTTTTTTAAGATCACTGATGAATAAATTACTTTTCTTTTTGGAATATTTTTGCTTTTATAAAAATATTTTATAAAAATCTGGGAAGAATTAAAATAATTTCATTTTTTTAATAAATCGATTTTTATACAACCCCGACATACTTTTTAACTTCATTAACTCTATTTCTACCCTTAAACTGGATTTTCTTTGTATATAATACATATTAAAATTTTTTATAAATAAAAATTGGGTATTTCTTAGTGCCGCAAAAATGTTTATCACATTTTTGATGCAAATGAAACTTTGGGACCATTACGTTTCTCAGAAAAAATTGCGGGGGTTACAATTACGGTTAAAAATTACGACGTAAAAAATATTTTTTTTATTATCTGATTGTTACTGTACTTTTAATACTTTATCAAAATTCAAAACAAACCAAAAAACATTCACTAATTAAATGTCATTTACCAAAATAAACACTTTTTTATTTTCTTTAGCCATTTAAATTGCTGTAGCCCCCCTCCCCTCCCCACTAAATAGTATCGAATTTTCCTGTATACACATATATAAAATATATGTTCATAATATATACTTACACTTAGCGTGATTAAAAAATATACCTGGAGGCCACCACCAAAGATTCGCGTATTGTTAATTTTTTGTACGGTGTATAATAAAATTATTATTATCGTGTTAGATTGTACTACATCAACTTAGAGGACATCTTCATGGAGTACGGTGTCAGTTTGTTGTAAAATATATATATAATAAATATAAATCAGTATATATACGTACTTTGGGCGTAATACTATCACCTGGGGGACGTCATGGAGGATTCAACCAGCGGCGCTCAGCCCGCGTCGGCCCCTAGCCCGTTGACTGGATGCTACTTGCTGATCATCGTCGGTGAACCACATTCTCAGGAGCATAAGGATATAATCCTGCAAAGAATCGCTAAAGGTTAGTAAAATTAAAAACAAAAAAAACATGTTTTTTTAGCTTATTAAAAATAATATTTAAAAAGTGGTTCTGATTCGAAATATAGGTCGATATCTCGACCGACGTTTCGTCAAATATTGTATTTTAAAGTCTTTGTATAAAATTAAAAGGGCTTTGCACCGAGACGAGACTCAGATGAGGTTAACTAGTACTAGTCTCATCTTTTTTTGGCTTAAAATCGAAACCAAATTCGGAAAAAAACGTGTTTTCTGACTAATTATTATTGCAATACTAATTGTATTCAAAAACACATTTAGATGTAGAATCACATGCTTGTTTTTGCTAATACTAAAAACGCTAAAAAATAAAATAAACAAATGCAAATGCGAACTGAATTCTGATAATTAACTAACTCATATTTTTGCAAGGTCATTGCACAGTTCATACAAATTTACGGAACAGTTAAAAGCGTTAGTACATTGCCCTACTGTACTACAGTGAAACTTCTACAAACCGACCATCTGTGATAATATTAAAACTAAATAAAAAAAAAACCGTATACAGATAATGTTCTAAAAAACAAACACACCCCTGAACAACTAACCCCAAAAATTTTTGCTATCGTAAAAAATGAACATCTGTATCAATTTTGAAACTAATTTTTTTATATCGCTGTACGACCATTTTTAATTGATTGTGAGTTATGAAGAAATACTTTCAGCTTTCCAAATGGAGGTCAGCCATAAACAAAAAAGGGTCTTAGGCTTACTAACAGTGAAAGTTCTGTTAAAATCGGTTCAGTAGAATAAACATATATTTAAAATAAAATGGCCAAGTGCGTGTTGGGCACGCACATGATAGAGTTCCGTAGTTATTCTCACTACAATTTATAAAAAAAGTTATTTCAAAATTTTTCATTCGCTATTTTTGCTAATGTTTCATTGAAAGCTACATTCTGGATTTTTTCAGATTTTTTACATCTATAGTTTAGATTTTGAACGCAAATATATCGTGACTGAAGGGTTAAAATCAAAAGGTACTAAACATTTTTGTTGCATTTTAGGAGACTCAATGGGATAAAAAAAAAATTTTAATATACTTTTCAATCTATGGGAGGGGGGTCCAATTTTTTTTTAAATTTCATCATTTCTGTTTTCGGGTTATCAATCTACGTTCGTATAACAAATTTCATCTTAATCTGTGTAAAATTTATATAGACAGACGGACGGACGGACAGAAAGGGTTCCTAGTTTTCTATGGAATCCTAAAAAACTACCAAAGATTATTTTGTCTGTAAATCAACGTATGACTCATAATAATCGAAATATTTTCATTGTACAAATAAAACCTACATAAATGTATATTAATATCGATATTATTGATCGAAATCCGTCATTTTTTAGAAAATTTTATCACAAATTTTAATCTAATAAAATTATTCTTAACAATAGTAATGTAATTATTAACTAAGCGGAACTATCGAATAAAGTCCCTAACGTTGTATTGGCGATTGTAAACCGTCTGATAATGATTTTAAGCATCACTTACAAATCAATACTTGATCAAGTTTCTCTCCCAGATAAAATATTTAAAACATTGCGTGAAAATAATGATAAAAAATGGGTACATGTACTTATGTACACGCGTTAGAAGTTATACTTCTTTAGCGTTGTTGAAAAACAACTACGAAAAATGAACCTAAAATATTTTTAAATACTTATCAAATTTTGATGATAAAATTTTGTATTTAATTATTTATTTATTAATTAATTTCGGGAAAAAACATATTTGCAACAAAAAATATTTATTTCACCATAATTAAATACCTGTTTATATTATATATTTTCCAAATTAATATTTCTTATACTAACGAAGTACATTTATTTAAAATTAATTCACAAACCATCAACATAAACATAAAGTACAAATATATTTCAAAATGTACTACCATAATTTAAATATAACACAAATTACAATCACAATACAATTCGTGTAAGGCATACATGCTAACAAAAATATAAAGTACATTGAGCGAATCTGACAGAGACAAGTATACGGTAGTGTAAGTAAGTCACTGAGAGAGTGAGAACGTTATGTATTTACGAAGACAGTTTTATCTCCCTCGTTCAGCTTCCCGAGTTTACCCGAATGAGCGTCACATCCGGACATCATGACGAGTCAATGCTTTTTAATGCCCAGCAAAAATGTGCGCGTTCTTAAAAATGTTAAGTGAAAAAGACTTTAGAAAAAACATCTACATAGTGTTTTCTCGTGCTTAATACACCAAATTATTGAATAATTAAAATAAATACCGATAAAGTTTCAGATAAATTGCCTGGCATTGGTTAACCATTTAATTTTTATACAATTTTTAGTTTAAGACGCACCTGATTATTTTTTCGTATATTTTTAATTTTTTGATAATTTCATACTATTATAAATCTAAATTTATGCAAACGTCAAAATGAGATTATATATGCCAAAGTAAATATCAATTTAAAAAAACAAATGACAATTTTTTAAAGCAAATTGAGATAAATCTTTGTAAGGGAATATTTTAAAGCAAACGTTATAGTTGTAGAGATTGAATGTTCTACAAAAAAGATTCTATAAAATTTTCATATATGTATATCAATTTTGTGAGGCTCTACAGGACTTGAAACATTTTTTTGATCAAATCAAATAAAAGATGTTTGTAGATCAGACTTTTCTCTTCAATAAAAATTTTTCTTATTACTTTACGACCATTTTTGATCGTGTTATTTCTCACCGTTCTGCATTGAAATTAAAAAAAAGTTCATTTTTTTCAAAAAGAAAATTTTGGACTTTAGTGTACAAAAAACAGATTTTTATAATTGCACGTCGCTTCAAACCCGCCCTAAAAAAAGGATAAAAATTTTGGTGGGGAGAAAAATTAGTTGTTGCCCCCCCCCCACTGAAAAGTTTGCCCTCCTGCTCCCTCGGCTCCGGCGCCACTGTATGCATTGTAAATTTTTGACTTATTTTACTTTGTACTACAGTATATGAAATAAATATTAATATTATTATTATTATTATAATTTCAATAACTGGTAATGAAATAAAATATGTAGTTACAAAAAATATACCATAATAAAATTAATTTAAATCGAATTACATGAAATTATTGGTTCAACAATATAAAAATAAACTACTATATAACGTTTCATGCGATAAAGGGTGGTGTTTGCAAACAAGGAAGCCCTATACACCTCTGGCCACTTGCCTGGCTGCGGTACTTACTTAGTGTCTACCACAGCAGTTCTTAAACGGACTTTACTCTTCATATAAACTACAATAATCAACAAATTTACATTAGAAAATAAATAAATAAATACTTTCTATGAATTTTGTCACATTTATGCCCGGTTTCACTAACAATTGATACCTACAGTTTACTCTATCATATTTATTAAGTTTATTTTTTATTTGAATACTTATACAAAATAATATTTACTGTCTATTAACGTTTCTGCAATCTTCAGTTACCACGGGCATCGGTAATAATCGGTATAAATAACACGTTAAATAAAAATTAATTCTGAGTTTTTGAGAGGTACGTAAATCAGAACACTGTTGATATAGGTTTATAATATAAAATTGAATTTAACTAAAAAAAAAAATGATCAAGACATACACGGGTGTATGCCATAAGGGTTCCGAAGTACGTATAGTCCTCAGTACGTCGACCCTTTTGTTAATTTATTACCATACTTCTGAAACTTCGTAAGTGGCTTCTTATTAACGAGTCTAACAACTTTTTTATTTGCGAAAATTCTTAAAAATTGGGTATTTTCGAACATGCACCCGCGGAATTTTCCGGGCGGCGGACTGGAAAACGGCCCAAGATATTTGTCGGACAAAATGACCAATGGATTATAAAAATAATTTTTTAATAATCCTACAAAAGTAGCTGGTAATCAATTATAATAACCACGTTATTTTGACATGTTGGAGGTGGTAGACTCTCTATATTATCTTAGTTATAATCCATTGGTCGTTTTGTCTGACAAATATCTTGGGCCGTTTTTCCAGTTCGCCGCCCGGAAGATTTCGCGGCTGCACGCTCGAAAATGCCCCATTTTTAAGAATATTCGCAAATAAAAATGCTGGAAGGCTTCAAAAAGAAGCTATTCTCGAAGTTTCAGAAGTATGGTAATAAATTAACAAAAGGGTCGACGTACTGAGGATTAGTACTACGTGGAGTATTTGGAACTACAGGTGTATCTTTGAGTTAGAAAAAAAAATACGGTCATATTCTTAAGATTGACATTTTGATACTCCACATGCCTAGATATGAAATATAAAATAAATAATTCTATGACGCCCCTCAATATTTCTTCAAAATTTAGTACACAGTTTTTTTAATTGTTTTAATGCCCCCGGCAAGCGCCATATTTGATTTAGAAAAAAATAAAAAAGAGGGTCAAATTCTACTGATTTGGTTATACATTTTGACGTGCCTTGGTATACAAAATATTTTTTTGCTTAGCTTTAGCTTCTTTTTTTTACATGTTCAGTAAAAATTTCAAGTTTCTAGCATAAAGTTTACGAGATATTTTGCTCTGACTGAAAAGGTCGGACGGACGGACGACAAAGTGAGATTAATAGGGTTTCCTCGGAACCCTAAAAAACGCTGTAAAAGGTATAGTGGAAGCGTTCAAAAATCGATTAAATTAGTATGTGTAAAAATTATGCATAAAAAAGTTTAATTTTTAATTTGTTCTGTTATAAATGAAATAAAATTCGCTATAACGAAATTTTACAATATATATATTTATAAAATCGTTTATATACGTATTAGGAGTTTCAAGATTTATCCCCTCCCCCTTTTTATCTCCCACAAAAAACCTTAAATACCTTAAATAATAAAAAATAAAATCTAAAATAGTTTATTTTTCATTTTATTCTTCGAAAAATGTTTGCCTCATATTCCATGTTTATAACAAATGAACCCACTCTATTTTTTGTGTATAAAACAGATAATTAACGAAGAAGTAATTACAGCAGTTCAGAGCATAATTTTAAAAAGCGCACTGGCACGAATAAATCGGCGTAACGTTGCTACCACTCGAAACTGAAAATTGAAATGTAACAACGTTACCTCTGTACGTGGATGTTGCAGATATATTTTCACGTACGTCATCATATTGATGTAGGGAAACGGTGGGAGTTAGGTGGGTGAGGGTGGGGGGAACATGGAGTAATACGACATACAGGTGTGTTTATGGAACATTAAAAGTAAAATGTACCAATATCTTATGAAGGGGGAGACGACGTCGCTCCCATTAAAGTAAATGAAGAAATCTTATCCTGAAATTAAAAATAATATTCACTGCTCCGCCGTTTCGAATGATAGCGTGATGATATGTACCCTATAGCACTTGTGAGCTTTCAAGGAACTCGTTGATGTAGGTTTTATCAAAATCGGTTCAGTAATTTTTGAGATTACTTCGGTCAAACACACACAACGTTTCTCTTTACATGTATAGATGTTTTTGTTAAAGAAAATGACCATTTTCTTCTTATGTAATATAGTACTTGAATTGGGATATAGGTCAAAAAATAAGTGTTGTTTTTTTTTGTATAGATGTATATAATAAAAATCTATTTTCTCGAGTAAACCGACACACACACACGCGCGCACATAAATTCAAATAAAAATGATTGAAGCATCACAATCGACAAAAACTTTGTATGTGAAAAAAATGTTAGCTCTGGTAATGGGAATAAGCGTATAGTTTGTAAATATTTGGCATAATAACAACCATTTCGAATTTCAAAATCAATACCCCAGTGCTGTGTTATTGTCTTCTCTATCTTCTATCTCTTCTACAGCCAAATTGTATTAATCTCTCACTCTTATTGATAAAAATCAAATTTCCAATATCATTTTTCTCAAAATTTGTAATAAGCATATAAAAATAATACAAAACGCTAACTAATTGCATAATAAAAAATAAAGGGGGTATAGGGAGAGATATAGTTTTCAGAAACTTTAATATTATTATTCATATAAAAAGATCCTCAAGTCATTTTTATGTAGACAACTTTTTCCTTAAAAATGAATTTTTATTATACAGGGTGGGGAATTTAAAGTGTTACAGATTTTTATCTCATAACCATCACATATATGAAAAAAATGTTTGGTTGTGAGGGGGTAATCGAATAATAATATTTGTTTGATATTTTAACGTGGTTTTTAAGAATTTTTGAAGGCCAACATTATTTTTTAAATAGTAACCCATAGTTTTTATTTAGTAATCTTATTCTACGTATAGAAATTAATATTTTATTGAAAATTATTTTTTGAACAACCTAAGTTTTCCAAGATATCTAACAAATTAATTCGAGATTTGGGACTTTTTAGAATATTTCACTCAGAAACCATAAATTTAAAAAAATTTATTTTGGTCTAATAAAACTTTGAGAATTTTATAAATTTTAAAACTTTATTTTATTAAAGAAAAAACAAACAAAAAACACGAAATGTTAAAAAAATCTAAAATAATTCTCCAAGTTTTATTAGACTAAAATAAATATTTTTTTGTATCTTGTACTTTTTCTCTAAAGTTGATGATTAAAACATTCTTGAATGTTCAAAGTCTCGAAATTATTTTGTTAGATATCTAAAAAAAGTTTAGGTTGTTCAAAAAAAAGTTTTCAATGTTTTTTCACGTAGAATAAGATTACTAACTAAAAACTATAGGTTCCTATTTAGAAAAATAATATTGGCTTTAAAATATTCTTAAAAGCTATATTAAAATAACAAATAAATATTACTATTCGATTACCCCCTCATAACCGAACATTTTTTTCAAATATGCGGTGGTTCTGAGATAAAAATCTGTAACACATTAAATGCTCCACCCTGTATATACATTTTTGATATTGGAGGGAGGGGTAAAAAGTTGCTCTGCTCCTATCATTATCCATAATCACTTCAGCTTCTAAACGGCTACAAAAGCAAACATTCAAATATAATTCACGGCTTGTTATAAAATCACATGATCTGCACATTATTATACATACTTGCTTCGTATAATACATTACAGTATTTACTCATGTTGGTATCATTTCGTATGCAAATGTTGGCTACATGGAATCACACATACACACACCCACACACACACACCGCGCCAGATAATAAGTAATAATTTATATTAACTTGGCGTCGCAATGAAGCTTGGCTTATTTGGTATAAACAATAAATATTGTATTGTCTACCAAACGCTGATCCCTTTTTAGGCGACCGATCAACGACCATTGGATATTGGACATGTGCCGTACATAAACGCCGACTTTGGTAAATTAAAGAGTGGGAGGGGCAAGGAGATTCGCAAAAGACCAACGGAAATTTTGAAATGATCACATAGTTATCATCTTGTTGAAATCAATAATAATCATCTCCAAAAAAAAATTTGGCATTTGGCATGACATTTTTCTTCAATACTTCCTCCTAATAGTATTTTGTATTGATTTTTACGCCTTTTTCAATAAAAATTAAGGGTAATATGCCTCTTGGGCTGATGGCGCCCCAAACAATGATCAACGCAGCATTCTAGAATCTTGGAACGTGTCTTTTGTCTTCCGGGATGTCCTCAATCAATCAATAGAATTTTTGTAAACCAAAAAATATTTCAAATAAAAGTTGTAAATTTTTGATTTGGTGGTCGTCTTCAGGACGTCTTAAAGGTCGACATTTTCTTTTCAAATAGAAACCTTATTTTTTATCACGATATCTTATTTTATGGAAAAAACAAGCAGCTTTTGTCCTAAATAATTTTTAGTGTGAATTCATTTTTCTTTGACATTTAACAAAATAATTTTAGATTTCATGAATTTTTTACTAGAAACCGCCAACTTTAGAGAAAAAGTGCAAAAAAAAACAAGAAAATGTTTATTTTAATCTGACATAACTAGGAAAATGATTTTAGATTTTTTTATCTTTTGTCAATTTCTTTTGCTTTAATATTTTGAACAGCAAAAAATCCTGAAATAAATACAATATATGGTTCATTGAGTTATACGTGTGACAAGGATTCAGGAGACAGACACATACACATACACAGACGGACAGACACGGAACGAAAAGTGTTTGTCTTGACCTGAAACGGAAAAATTAATTTAAAATTTTGAAATCAGAGAACAATTTTTTATTTAATTTTAAAACGATCACCAAGCTTATCATCGATATGATGGCGAGGAAGCAGAATAAAATTAAAATGGGACACTCGGTATACACACAACTCAGAACGATATTGTAAATATTTTTCATTTATAGAGGCAGCTAGCGGTTACTTACTTAACTAATGCATGCAATCTAAAATTCATAAAATAACAAGTAGCGCGGTTATATATGCACATATGTAATACAAAGCTATACATACAATTCACCGAGAATTCTATTCTTTTTGTTATTCCCCCATTCATCTCGAATGCAATCTTGTTCGTTAACAAACTTACTTTGTTCCGTTCTTTGTAATCAAATTTCATTCGCTTTCTTATACATTGAATTTCTTTTTTAATATTGTAGTATGTACATTTTTGCCCATATGCGAAGGAAAAAACGCGTCTCCTGCTTGGTGACATAGAACTCTGGAACTATAAATCACACAGACATGTACATCATATAGTCTTACGTAATAAAATGTTTAATCATTTCAGTGAATCGATTTATAGTCACAAAGTTTCTAAATAATTGAAAATTTTAAATAGTATAATGCCTGAAGATTTTTACTGGGTCGATGTTAAAATATTTAACACCCAGTATAATCGTATTAATGGAGCTATTAACATATGATTAACAATTATAATTCCTTATACGCGGGTATATTATGTACAATTACCTACATCATTCATTCAGCACGCAATATTTTCTATAATTATAATAAAAGTAATAAAAAATAAATATATAACGTTCATAATTAACAACACGTGCCTAAAGATCTCTCAAACTGTTTCATAGATGAAAGTTAAATGATTTCTATAAAAATAACTCGCGAATATTACAATTTGACTCAGTATTCTTAAAACGGGAGACAATTTTATAATTCTTCCATATTAATGATAATATAGAAAATAATAATTTGTTGAGATAAGTCTACCTATCTTTATTCAGCAATGGACAACAATATGAACACATCTCTCTCTCTCACACACACATACACAATACACACACACTCTCTCCTCACTGCATTCTATATATAGTTACACTGGTGGACCCTATAACATAACTAAATACATATAATATATATTTATATTATAATATGAATACTTTAACACAGTACTGACGAGAGTTAACTCGCGTTTATTTCTATAGATTGCTTAAAATTACAATATTATTAGTAATTTTTGCGTGAAGGATCGATAATGTTATTGGTATAGTTTAATTTGTTATACCAATAAAAATTATGCTATTAAAATAATTAATTTTACACAACCGTAGTATTTATTTTATTGTCTTTTAATAAAAATTTAAGCATCGAATAGAAAAATGTATTAACAATTGAAATGAAATAATTTTTATAGTACTTAATAAATAATTAAACTTAAGAATAATGATATTTACGAATATAGTAAAACTTGCGTATTATAAAAATTACAATGGAGATTATGAAATAATTGACAGTACATGTTAAAATTGATAGTATTTTTTGATACAGAATTGAAATTTTTAATCGGCAATTGTAATTTTTATTAAAAAATCGTCTCCATTTTTCTCCGTGTACTATTGTATTTTTAATAGTAATTTTTGGAACACATTTATCTTGTATATGTATATTAATTTATTAAATACCCTTTCATATTTTTAATTTTATAATTTATTTATAAGTGTTTGAATTCATAAAAACAAATAAAGTTTGAGAACTGCTTCTTGTTTAACCCATTACGGTAAATATTTTGTTCTTATAACTCAGTAGAATGCATTCACGCGCCAGTAATTACGCGCATGCTTCAATTAACAAATATAATTTGATAAAAGTGTATTAATTATGGACAAACAAAATAATATATAGTTCTTAAAAATTACATATTATTTAAAACCAGTTCATATAAATATTCTTCTTAATATGAGTCCTTATAGACCTATAGCCAGTTGTATTATTTTAATAAGTACGTATGAATAATTTGACTTTAAAACGAAACTAAAAATTGCTATCTGTTGATAAGGATGCATTTTTGGAAGTATATTTATATGAACTTTTTTTCATATTTTTAATCCTAGAACAAGAATATAAATTTATTTCGTGTAATTTGAAGCATCCGTAATAAGTATAATTCTGCAATACTATTTTTACTATCGTTTTTCTCGTCAACGGTTGATTTTATCATAAATTAACAAAGTATATTTCATATCAAGTCTATACTTATTCCGTATAAAAATACTAAATATAGGAAAAAAATTATGAACACAAAAAAAAAATTAGATAAAAATCAGAGGGCCCACTTGACATATATGTACATCCCTTGTCTAAATAATCATTAGTTGATGCTGAAATCGATAACACGTATTAATACTAAACCGATTATAAAATTTCATAACTGTATCACAAAGTGTTCTCCAGATATCTTATCTGGAGATTTTATTATTTATTATTATTTAAATAAAAACTAATAATTTTAAGCACCATCTTTGGGAATCTGTATTTCCCTCACAAAAAAATTCCGGCCGGATAAATGTTCACATAAACATTTTTGGTTATATTTTCCTCGATCAAGTTTGTTCCACCTGGTATGACTCAGCCTGTATACGTATTAATAAATAGCAGTATTTTAAATTCGGGAAAATTTGAAAATAAATGATTCTATTGATTAATATTTTTTTAAGAAGTAGGCCAAGGTTTTTAGTGCGATTTATTCACGAATTGTAAAATCAGTAAATATTTTTCTTTCAAACATCTCTATATAAATACTAAAAGAAAAGCGAAATGTAGAGCAACAATGACAGGCTGTGACCTTCTGAGAAAAACGAAAATTGATATTTGTGCCAATTAGTTAACGATCAGTAAACATTTTCATAACATTTCTATAGAACTGTTCACGAGACATAGTTAATTCTAGTCTCGGGTTTATAACTGACAGTACCGTCTTGTGAAAATTAAAACCACCTCGGCTTGGAAAAGAATTATCAAACCCCATGCATAAATATTACAGAATAACTTTTTTTCTTTATAATACTATAAAAATAATTATAAATCAATTTTCAAAAAAAATCATGAAAAGTAGACATTTCAATGTTTAAAATGCATTTTTAGGGTTCGTTAGAAAAATAGAAACCCTTATAGTTTCGCTCTGTCCGTTTGTCTGTCTGTTTGTCTATATACATTTTCTACTGATTTAGATGAAATTTAGTATAAGGACGTAGATTGATAACCCAAAAACAGAAATGATGAAATTTTATAAACAGCATTTTTTGGACCTCATTCCCATAGACTGAAAAGTATATTCAAATTTTTTTTTCACTTATCCCATTGATAAAATGCAACGAAACATGTTTTAGGACCTTTTAATTTTAACCCTGTAGTCACGATATATTTGCGTTCAAAGTAGTTATTAAACATTCCCTCCTCTAATTTCCAAACTATCAATGCAAGAAATTGGAAAAATTTTCAGAATAGCTTTTAATTAGCACTTTCAATGAAAAATATAACGAAAACTGTAGCAAAAATAGTTTATGGAAAATCTTGATATAATTCCTTTTTATAAATCGTATTGAGAATGACTACGGAACCCTATCATGTGCGTGCCCAACACGCACTTGGTCGTTATATTATATTTATGTACCACTCATCGTAACATAGATACAGACACAGAGCATTGAATATTGTCGTTTTTTTTTTATAGCAATATTTTCATCCCTTAATTTGCTTTTTTTTAAATATTATATTACAATAATAAATACTCATTTAATTATAAACGTAATAATATTGATACTCGTCCTTAAAAATAGCCATTTGAATTAAATTAACACGTTGATTACAATTACAATTGAAAAAACAAGCGGCATTCGCCGTTATTATATTTATCTGTGTAAGCCCGTAAGACCCCGACTCGCACCAGATGGATTACAGCCTTTCATTGTCCTGCTCACTGCGGCTCGTCCTGCGCAAGGATCATTTATCAAATAGGATTAGATATCTCCAGTGGTGCACATAGAATTTTATTATAAAAAAAGTATAACCTTAATATTTATTTTTTGGATGAAGGGGGGGGGGGGGCGTAAATGAATCGTTATTATATCATACATTATAACGTAACAGTAAATTACGTTTGCCAGAAACACATATCAAATCATATCCAACATAATTTGTAAAATTAAAATATGAATTTTAATTGACAAAATTATTATTTTTTGTTAATCTTTTCCGTACGCCTCTGGCGTACAAAGTGCCTTCCCTCGTTAAAATATCTATTAATTTGAATATTAAACAATGTTAAACTTTTTTATAAGCATGGAGATAATATTTTTTAAAACAACTTCCCAAGCTTAAAAGATTTGATATTTGCATTAAAGTTTTTTATTATTCATAAATTTTTATGTTGTCTTTTTACATGAACTTTCATTTTAATTGAAATTACATTACTGGTTAAAAACATGCAGGGTATGCTGAAAGAAAGAAAGCTCCTGTCGATTTATTTTATAGACATAGTAAAATTAAAAGTAAATAAATTATTTAAAAAATCACAAATATCTAGTCGATCATGAAGAAGAAAATGACTGTTTAAATAATAAGGTATAGTCGCCAAATACCGTCTCCTTTTTAAAATCCTATATATTATAAACGATTACACGATATCCATAACAAGCTATCGTTGGGGACGACTTTAGAATTTTTTTCTCGAATTAATTTTTTTTAAATGAAACGGATGCATAACCTCAAACTTTTTTGCATCATCATTTATCTTTAGAAATAACAAAATATTTAATATTAAGATTTTATATTAACTACAATGTATATATTTAATATTACTGTAATCAAATGATATTTGATAAAAAAAAACACCTTTTCTTAGAAACGCAAAGTAGATTTGAGCTGTCACCTTCGAAATTACCAAAATGGCCGTGAAACGTCAAACATTTTTAGTTCCAGAAATTGATTTGAAATGACACTGGTTATTTTCGGTGATAGGCAAGGGGACGAAATTTGGTGCCTTACACTCGAATTTCCCATTGAAGATATTTTTCTGATAAAACACCTACTCGTAATTAAATCCAGTAAGAACTGTTAACAAGTTAACGATCACAAAACTTTTAACTCAATCAAGTAAACGCCGAGTAAATTGATTTAACCCATTTGTATTGTTAGTAGATAGATGTACAATACCGGGTGTTCCAGACCACCCGTCCACTATGTTTTACGCCTAAACTATTGAATGATAAAAAAATTACTATATATATCAACCATAAAGAATTTCAGGAAAATATTTTCAACCCCCTAAAACTTCCCCTTGGGGGGTAGTTTAAGAGGTACATGTCCGTTTCTCAGTAAAATCAAATGGAACGGTATATCCAAAAGTAGATAATTTTAAAGATCATAAAATAGTAAGAAACTTTTGTAAAAAAAATTTTTTATACATTCAATTGTTTAGAAAATATGGCCACTTGTTCCCAAATTTTAGAGTTTTACTAAAAGTGCTCTAGTTTCGTTAAATGTTAATGAAATTTTATTTTTACATTTTTATTTGAAAGTAGAAATAATGAACTATCTAATGATGTATGATTATTTGAGATTTGGATAATTTAAAGTGTCATATGTGACATATCAAAAATGTAAAACTTCAATTGGGGATAATTCAAAAATTTTAAATAGAATGATATATCAATTAGTACTTTATCATAAAAAATATATTTAAATTAACAACTTTTGATAAGAAAATTTTAAATTTAAAATTATATTTTATTTTTTATTTTTTTAATAAAATTTAAAATGGGGAGTTTTAGGGGGTTGAAAATATTTTCCTGAAATTCTTTAGGGTCGATATATATAGTAAATTTTTGATCATAAAACTCTATCTTCAAAAACATAGTGGACGGGTGGTCTGGAACACCCGGTATACAGGAAGTCCCGTTAACATACCGACAAACTTTCAGGAGTTGTCGAGGATATTAAAACAATCGCTTTTTGTTAATATACCCACACACAATGCAATGAATTTTGCCTTTTGGTTGAAATTTTTAATGGAAATATAGTTCAAAGTGCGCTGATCAAAAGTTTTAAAGGGTGCAACCTAAGAAAATCCATAATTTCTGCTGCATTTCTGGGGCATTGAAACATTTACATAATTTTATGTTTATATTTATTTTTATCTCCTTAAGGATCAATTTTTAGAAAAGCTTGCAAAGACTAAAAAATACTTCGAATTAGTCAATAAATATGAATACATTTTTTTTAGAACTTTTGTTAAATTGTTTTGGTTCGGCAGTATTTTTATAAAATAAATAAATGTTAAAAAAAAATTCTAACAATTTTTTTTTAATGTCTGGCTATTTCTAAGAACTTTTAAACTTTTGTAAATTTTTCTAAAAGTTGATACTTTAGGACTTAGGAGATAAACATGTACTTGGATGTCCCTTAAAGCAAACATTACGGATTTTCATAGATTTACAACTTCTGATCAGCATACTTTGAACTATAATTTCCCCAAATTTTTATAATATCCTCGACAATTCTGAAAATTTGTCGGTATGTTTACGGAACTTTCTGTATATTTTTGAAATCAGTTCAGCACGACGCGTATTTTGATATCGAAAAATAGTTATTTGTGATGAAATTTATTTAATATTTATTAATATTAATATTTTTCCTGTAACTGGCGAATATTTTTTTTTCTATTTTATTATACCAAATTTTAGTAAGCAAGATCTATAGACACAGTATTTTAATATATTTTAGTAGTTATAAAGAAGTTATATGGACGGCATTACGGGGGCTTACAACTTTACTACGGAGCGGACGCAATGACAAAGTTATGGAATTTAATTCTACATCGCTGCAAATAAAACTTTTTTTTTATTTTTCCACCGACAGCGGTGATTAACTTTCGTACCCCAGTTCTATTTTTAGTCATTTAAGTACACACATACTTTTATTTTTGTTTCTGGAAACATACAAGGAATTATTACATATGAAAGGTAAAAAAAATTGTATTTGTTTGTTTCGATTTGACGCAAAAACTTCTGTTAGAAAGCCTGAGACCTTAGAATTAATTAAGGCTACATGAATTGCGGGAAATTTATAGTTGATATTCCTCAATAGAAAATTTAAAAAATAATCAATGGTAGTTGTGATATTAACTCAATCGTTCCCGAGTTTTTTTTTGTTACCGATATTGCTGATTTTTCTGTCATAAATTCATACCAATCTACATATGTATACTAAAACTCCAGAACGTTGGTACATAATAGCATTATTGATGTATTCAGTCCAATACTCGCAAATAAGTATGATTTCAAACCCATTCGAATTAAAATAATCTTACATCAAACACACAATCTTAACAAAAGCGCTCTGTTGCATATATGTAACGCTGGGCACGATTGGGTTAATGTAATTAAACCATCGTAGTGAAAATGTGTCACCTACATTTTTAGAGCATCGATTTCGATATAGAATAATAATAGTAATGTACATATAAAAAATATAAATATTCTTATTCATCATTTAAATATGGCCCTTAAGGCAGTATGACTTAAAATTTTCGATTTTTTATACGTATTTTGAAAGTAAAATATATTGAGAGTATACTGTAGACCGAAATTCAAAGTATTTACGATGTTATAGCACATAGAAAAGAATGAACCATATAAGTGTAAGTATACATACGTATATTTTCTATGAATGAAAAATCTGTTACTAAATCGCGTATTTCTCGAAACCACAAATTCTAATGAAACCGATTGGGCTATAATTTTAATACGTTATTCTTCATACTAATAGTTACCGTATTACCTAAAATGATTTATTTTTATTCAAAATATTATAAAATTGACTAAAAAAATTTTTTGTATAATTTAAGATGCAAATAAAAACATAAAAAGACTGCAGATATTATATTTTATTTTGTTACAAAAAAAATTCTGAAATAAGCTTAAAATTTTGGGCGTCACACTGTATTACTGCCTTAAATATCTCACCTCACTCCTATTGGTCCAGTTTTACTTATAAAATACATATAATTAACAATAACTGAGAATATGCAAATTACAAACTTACCAAACTATCGAGACTAATATAAAACATAAACTTAAAATCTAACCGTTATAGTATTAGACACCGTGGGGGGGGGGGGGGGTCTACGTGATATTATGTTATTAACACGTACACGGTGCATCGATTGTCTTCTCCAATAGCGCAGAGAAACGTACGGGCGATGAACAAGACGTGGACGGAATTGTAATAAATTTGAATTCGAATGAAACTTATTACGTATTTATATGTACATTCGTAACGTGGAAATGTATATGTATGCAATTTAGGCGATGACGCGGCAGAGCGATGGTAAACATTTTTTACTGAAAAAAAATGAGTTTAAGAAAAGTTACAGAAAAAACTTAATGTTTAGAGTGTTTTGCACTGACACCTTTTCATTGAAAACTTTTTTTTAAAACAATCTAAGCTTTCCAAGACATCTAATAAAATAATTCGAGATCTTGGACTTTTTTAGTCAGAAACCATAAACTTTTTTTAGAAAAAAAGTACTAGACACAAAAAATGTTTATTTTTATCTAATAAAACCTGAAGAATTATTATTAAAAAATTATTTTTTAAAATTTAAAACTTATTCTATTTGAACAAAAACAAAAAAAGACATCTGCCAGGTAAATGCGCAGTGCTTCCTCGTGCTAAATTCACCAAAGGTAGTTAATTATTGAACAATTTAAATAAAAACAGATAAATTGCCTGGCACTGGTTAACCATTTAATTTTTATACAATTTTACTAAAAACTATTAGTTCAAGTTTTTCATTAATTCAGTAGTTCATGAGTTATGCGTGTGACAAGGATTCAAGGGACATACACGCAGGCAGACAGACACACACACATTCAGACAGACAGACACGGAACGAAATATGTTTGTCTTGACCTGAAACGGATAGATTTAAAATTTTGAAATCGGAAAACAATTTTTTTGTCTCATTCTAAAACGATCACAAAATGTTAAAAATAATAAAAATAATTCTTAAAATTTGATTAGACCAAAACTATGTTGTATCTTGTACTTTTTCTCTAAAGTAGATGATTTCTGAGTAAAAAAATCTTGAATATTCAATATCTCTAAAGTATTTTGTTAGATAAATATCTTGTAAAGTTTAGGTTGTTAAAAAAAAGTTTTCAATGAAAGATTCGTGTTTTTTTTTCACATAAAATCTGTGGGTTCCTATTTAGAAAAATGATATTGACTTTCAAATATCCTTAAAGGACACGCTAAAATAACAAATAAAAATTACTATTCGATTACTCCCTCAGAACCAAACATTTTTTGATTTATACATTTTTTCAAATATGCGTTGGTTCTGACTGTGAGATAAAAATCTGTAACACTTTAAATGCCTCACCCTATACAGCAAATTTTACAGTAGTACAAAAAAATTGGCGTTTTTTTGAACTTTATTTGAATAACATAATGTTCGTTGTGAAATACAAACTAATGAAAAAAAAACAATTGATGAAAAAAAAATTACAGTAGGATTTAATATACACCCCTGGTCTAAATTATGATTATTTAATATTGGAAAACAACAACACTTATTAATACTAAACCCTGTATCAAATTTCATAACTGTATCACAATTGGTTCTCTAGATATTAAATAAACACAAATTTTTTGCAAAACTTTTGAAAGAACATAAAAAGGTTTTTTGTTTAGAATTAAATCCTCGATCTACTGTTATGTTTTTTAAAACTAGTTGTAAATCTTTCTGTATATAAGAGTTTTATTTGTATTCAATCAAATGGTTTTACTGTAATACACCATAAAGCTAAGATTAATACACAAAATACTATTTATTTAGTTTCAGTTTTTCTACATTAGTATCTAAAATCATTTTTTAAATTTTATTCGAGGGGGGACTAAATACTTCCCACATGTTTTTAAACAAACTCCAAATAATGCATGTACAGTAAATTAGACTAATTAACAATTCGTTAGAATTTAAAACTATATTAACTGTTTCTAACTTCAAGTAAAGTTTTCTGTATAGAAAGTTTACTATTTTCGGTAAACCGTTGCCTATTGTAACAATTTCGCTCGTTAAAACTTAGTTTTAGTACAATATTAAATCACAATTTATGAATGTAAATGAATTAATTAAAATTATCGCACGCATTTTATATTAAATAAAACGGTCAAGTGCGTGTTGGGCATGCGCATGATAGGGTCCCGTAGTCATTCTCACTACAATTTATAAGAGTTATTTAAAAAAAATTTCATAAACTATTAATATACTAAATAAAAGCTACATTTTGGGATTTTTTCAGATTTTTTGCATCGATAGTTTAGAAATTAGAGGGGGGAACGCTCTGATAACAACATTGAAAAGCAAATATATCGTGACTGAAGGGTTAAAACCAAAAAGTCATATAACATTTTTTGTTGCATTTAAGGAGACCTATCAAAATTACCCCCACTCAATGGGAAGTGGATCCAAAAATTTGTTTGACAGTGTTCGTTATAATTTTCAGTGAAAAAAAGCTACATTTTGTTTTATTTATTCAGATTTTTTTAATCGATAGTATAGAAATTATAGGGGGGGGGGCGATCTGATAACGACTTTAAAAAGGAAATACATCGTGACTGAAGGGTTAAAATCAAAAGGTCTAAATACATGTGTTGTTGCATTTTAGGAGACATATTTACTAAATGGAGTAAGTGAAAATTTTTTTTGAGTACATCCTTCTTTCTATGAAAAGGAAGTCTAAAAATTATTTTTTCACAAATCTCATCATTTCTGTTTTTTAGTCACCAATTTACGTCCATATACCAAATTTCATCTTAATGGGTTTATAAATGAGAGAATGGGAGGGCTGTGACATACAGACAGACAGACGGACGGACAGAGCGAAATTATAAGGGTTCTTAGTTTTCTACAGAACCTTAAAGACATCTGCGGCGATTTTTATGTAAAACTAATCGAAATCTCCGAAACTTCCATACATAATTTTCATGTATCTCTTAAAGTTTACCAGTTAAATGGTCATTTTTTACTTTTCGATTAATTGCTCAGCTGTTATGGGCGATAGCGTGATGACGTGTACCCTATAGCACTCATTACATATCATGGAATACGCCGATAGAGATTACCTCACACAGACTTTATATGTTTCGAAATAATTGTTTGTACGTAATTAATTTCAGTATATTATTGTAAAATGTACATAGCTGTAATATTAACAATATCTTCCCCCTATGCTTTTGCTTGCCGTAGATTTGCGCTATTATACGAGACACTGCACAGGAGCTGCGATGCGGGTAGTAATCAAATTACTGACGGTTCAATTGCATTAATATTTAATAAATTAATATTATTAATATTTGTACATTGTATGACAATATTAATAATTAGAAACATCATTTGAACACATTTAACTATATATTTTTTTGATTTAATGAAAATTTATCTAATTTTATTAAGTTAGTATAAATATTATTATTCTAAGTACATAGGTTCAAAATCCTTTTATCTCTTTAAAGTTGAATAGATCATTCTAAAATAGTCGCAGAAAAAAATTGAATAAATGAATTAAAATGGTAGCAAGAAAAAAAATACTAGAACCAGTCTTGAACGCTTTAAGAGCAAAGGATATTGTTTTTTTGGATTGATAGGCTCCTTTTTGTAATTCTCATGAACTTAATTTACTAATAAAACAACTACCGCTTTATTAAATCAATTCAATTACCAAAACTCGCAGATATAGTTTGTTTTTAAAATTATAGACTTTATTTTGTATATATTTTTTCTGCAGTAATGAACAACGTAAAACCAGTAATGAGCACTTGCTAATGATTACAAAATGATTAGTACTACTACACAAACGTTATAAAATAAAGAGTCGTAAAATTTAAAACAATATAAAATACACCTTAATAATTATTTATCCACTGTTTTTAAACAAAATGATCAATTATTATCATCAAATTACGCTGTAAAACAGTTAAATGTAAATGTATATCCAGTAATGGCAGTAATCAAATATCAACAAATATTTTTAATTCAGTACATTTAATTTAAAAATGTTCAACACTGGGGTTGTACAAGACTGGTGCCAGTACCTTATGTAATTTTTTAAATTTAAATCAAAGTTGATGAATTTTTGTTCTTGATTAAATTGAAAATGTTTGGAAGTACTGGCATATTCACTTCAGTTTCTTTAAAATCTATAATGTAGGGTGGTTTTTTACGACGCCGCCTATGCACGATATATCATATTTTACAAGAACTCTCGCTTCGATACCGTTTATAGGTAATTTATAAATTTCAGGAACAGGGTTTTCTTATACTCACTAATGTATCAGGCGAATACACAAATGGAATCGAAATTTATTTTTATATGATGAATATTTAATATGATGACGTAATTTGTTTCAAAATTTTATCTTCTTATTTAAAGTGGGATGGAATTATTAATTTTAACTGTTTATTTATTTATTAATTTTTTATTAAAATCTAATGAAAACGTTACATTTTCTGACAATTATTATCAATTTTAAATTATTTTTAAAATGATGTATAACAGATAAATTATTTTAAGAAGTGGGGGGGGGGGGAGTTAAAAGGTTTATATTTATATCCTATTAAAATGGCAGTGAAATGCATAGTTCAACCATAAGTCTTTTCTTCATAACTCGGTCAAAAATGGTCGTACAACGATACAAAATATGTACATATCTGCCATGGGAGTCACGGGACTTTCTTATACGTAATACTGAGAGTGTATCTAATTTTATTTTAAAAAAATCTAAAGAACTAATAAAATATAGAATAAAATAAATGGGACATAAATTAAAGATTATTATTAATTTTAATTAATTTTTTTAATGTAATTATTTAACCGGAAACGGATGTTTACTCTGAATTTAGTATTAAATTAGTAACTATGGCAAACGAACACTGTTTAGTCTCTGTAATACGTATAAGAAACTCCCATTACATTCATGGCAGATATTTCTTCTCTGTTAAATGAATTAACCATTAAAAAATCATTTAAAAAATATTTTTTTTAAATGAATAGAGCATAAATTATAGATAATAATATTATCTACAATTTTTAGCTTGACCATTTTTCTCTAATTTGCACCGTTTCAAAAATACTTCACAAAATTCCAAAATTGACACCAGTAAACATCCGTATCCGGTTGAAATCATTTTCAAAAATAGGAAGTTATCTTCCCAGACAAAAATTAATAAATAAAATATATTTTTATTTAAATTCTACGATTTGTCGTAATTGAGTTCCAGCGACTACAGACTTACACACAGACATCTACAAAAGTCATTCGTTATTTTTCGTAAAAAGGCGTAGAGTCACTTTTTGTGGGCCTGTATAATTAGATTTTGTAGTTTTAACATTTCTTTGTTACATTAAAAAGTGATATTAATAAAATAAATGTTTATTTTCAATTTACATAAAATTGTATTAATTTACTTGATAATTTATTCAAATTATTCAAATTAAACGAATCTCTATTCAATTACAGGCGGTTTTCGTTTTTCATATTTCATTTCAATGTATAATGGTTTTTTCCAGCATTAATTAACTATGTATGTATATAGGTACGCTTTTAGTTATTTTACTTTTTTAAACAAAATATCAACTAAGAAATTAAAATTAGTGGGTTAGGAAGTTAGGAGTGCATGAAAATATGAGAGGGGGGTTGCGCAAGATTGTAACAAAAAAAATCGTTCAGAAATAAATAACTTTTTTGGTGAAAAATAAGTAATATTGGTATGAAGAACCTTACATGATTTCCATATTCTTTAATATCTTTTTAAATAATTTTTAACATATGAAAAATTTCAATGGGGTTTGTCAGAAATAAAACTTACCGTTGTATTAAAAATATTAGTTTTCTAATGTCCCATAATGTCAAAAACATAATACACATTTATAGAATAACTAATTTGACAATTTGAATTTAGTTGCATTTGATTCCAAGGTAACACGAATTAGCGACGTATTAATTAGTATTTACAAATAATGAATGCCCCTTAGGTTCAATTGAACAACATATGTACCAAGTCTTGTCAAAATAAGTGAGATAATACTCGCAACGTTCACTTTTTAGACGATAAAAGTTACAAATTTTCGAATATTTCCAAAACCCCTAATCCGATTAGCACCAAAATCAATAGATCTGGAGTACTCATTGAGACAAACATTTTCCCCAAAAATAATTCAGATCAATACATTTTTAACAGTAGTTATTGTGAACGAAAAAAATTCTACATCCAGACACACAGACAAACATACAGTCACACGCACAGCCGCCATGCGGAAATGAACATTTCTTTAAGTTCTGAAGGTCAGAATCTGCTCTTATCTCGGACACGATTTTTCGACGGTATTATAATACTTCCATTTCTTTCAGAACATGGAAGTAAAAAACTGTGCTTCCTCGTGCTAAATTCATTAAAGATAGTTAATTATTGAACAATTTAAATAAAAACCGATAAAGTATTCGAATAAACTACCTGCCATTGGTAAACTATTTAATATTTATACAATTTTATTAAAAAATATTAATTCGACATTCTTCTTAATACGCGCGTGGTTATTTTTTCGCATATTTTTAATTTTTTGACAATTTCAATCTAAATCTAAATTTTTCTGTTATGCAAACGTCAAAATGACATTTAAAACGTGAAAAACAAATGACGATTTTTTAAAGCAAATTGAGATAAATCTTTGTAAGTGAAAAGTGCAAAGGTAACACGAATTAGTGACGTATTAATTAGTATTTACAAATAATAAATACCCCTTAGGTTCAATTGAACAACAAATGTACCAAGTCTTATCAAAATTAGTGAGATAATACTCGCACCATTCACGTTTTAGACGATAATAGTAACAAAATTTCGAATATTTCCAAAACCCCTAACGATTTGCACCAAAATCAATATGTCCGGAGTTCCGGAGTACTCACTGAGACAAACATTTTCCCCAAAAATAAGGTTCTTGTATACTCTAGATGTACACCTCCTATTTTTGAAAATCATCATTAAACCGGAAACGGATGTTTACTGATGTCAATTTTTGAATTTTTCGAATTATTTTTGAAACGGTGCGCAGTAGAAAAAAATATTTTAGATTAAAGTTATAGAAAATGCTCTTATCTATAATTTATGTTTTCTTCATTTTCCCCCCAAAATTTTTTTTTTAGGAAATAATCGATTGTCTTTAATTTTTAAATTTTTCCAATTATTTTTTAAACGGTACGTATTAGAAAAACATGTTTTAGATACAAGTTATAGAGAATATTACTATCTATAATTTTTGTTATAATCATATTTAAGAAAAAAAAATTGTGAAGGAAATAATCATTTTTTTTAAATTTTATTTCAATAGGTTCATAACAGAAAAAAATGTTTATAATAATAGTTGTAGAGAACGTTATTTTCTATAATTTAGGTTCTATTCTTTTTTTTTGATATCTTTTATGAATTGACCAAAAAATAATAATTTTAGTTTTTATTTAAAAATAATTTTAATAATATGTATGAATAATCCAGTCATCTATGAAAATAGCATTTATTCTTACAACTGTCAATTAAATAAATGTACCTATGGAAATACTAATGTAATGTAAGAAAGTGTTAACTTATGTAATTTCTTCTGTATCATGTGCCGACCAGGGCAGTTTATTTACAGTAGTTATCGTGAACGAAAAAAATTCTACATCCAGATACCCAAACACACACATAGACACACAGCCGTCATGCGGAAATTAACTTTTCTTTACGTTTTGAAGGTAGTACAATCAGAATCTGCTCTTATCTCGGACACGATTTTTCGACGGTATTACAATACAAAAACTTTTATAGTAATAAAATAAACTGCCCTGGTCGGAAAATCGTTATAATAGTTTTCTAAAAAAAGAATAGGGCATTAATTATAGATAATAATATTCTCTATAACTTGTATATAACACATTTTTTCTAATACGTACCGTTTAAAAAATAATTTAAAAAATTTAAAAAAATTAAAGAAAATCGATTATTTCCTAAAAAAAAATTTGGGGGGAAATATGAACAAAACATAAACAGATAAGAACATTTCTATAAATTTAATCTAAAATATTTTTTTCTACTGCGCACTGTTCCAAAAATAATTTTAAAAATTCAAAAATTGACATCATTAAACATCCGTTTTCGGTTTAATGATGGTTTTCAGAAATAGGAGGTGCACATCTAGAGTATACAAGAACCTTAAGTTTAAAATTTAATGTTTGTAAGTCTCACCGTTTTGGCTGTAGAGCGTTCACATACACACACACACACACACAGACAGCGTCATTGAGATAATGGTCGTACGTGATTCAAGGACACTCAAAACGTGTAATTCCCTTAAAATCTCGAGTTCAAGTTTTTTCATGATCACTATTACTTTATTTATACAGTATATTTCATATATGTATAAAAAAGTAAAAAATTATTATACCTATCTTAAATTAAATTGATATGGTATCCACATTAGGTATCTCAAAAATTCTAATAGCACCCATTTTTATTATAAAAAATTATTCTTGTTAATTTGTCAATTTATGAAAATTGCCATACACATTTTTTAACCTACTAAAAACACCACTAGTTCTAACCCGTGGAAAGTATTACGCGTTACGCCACTGTTCAAAGACAACTCAGACTTCCATTCCGATGTAATATTGGACGGTATCGTTTCCCCGCGATGACTATTTGATTTCTCTGGAATCCAATACCAAAGAAAATGAATTCTTGTGTACACATATAAAATAAACATGTCTCGAACATTTTTTATCTATATGAGATCATATAAATGTTAAGTGCTCCAATAACAATTATTTATTTTTACTATTACTATTAAGCAAAAAAAGCTTTATTTAAAATTAGACTGCTTATAGAAAAACTTTCCAGTTTTTGTTTATTTTTAACCGATTTATAAAAGAAGTCGTTTCCCAACTCAATTAATATTAAATAATTAGGAAAGAGGCTTTCCCATATAAATTTTATCAGAATCTGACCATGGCCTTCGAAGATACACCACTCAAAAAGGAAAAAAACTGATTCTATTTATTAGATATACTGATTTTTTTCGGTTAAATCGATAAGATAAAATCGAAGAATCGTTAGCATTAAATTGATTATAAAATTTAAAAACTATATCATAAATAATTCTCAAGATATTAATTAAAAACTAATTTTGGGTATAATTTTTTGGGGTATGGAACTTCCCCACGAAGAATTTCCGGATACATTCTATATTCACACCATATATTCGTTTTGTGCTCCGACAAGTTTATCTTTTTTTGGACCCGATAAGTGGCGCTGGGGTCGAGATATTATTTATCTATTATGTGTATTTATGGTGTAATTTAAAAAAATATATTTTTGGGCAGAACAACGTTTGCCGGGCCCGCTAGTGTATATAGACTTTTTTGCTTAAAATAACTCCCTATTATATACATTAGGGTGTGTCAAAAAATGAACATTTGCTCTCGTTACGAAATAAGTTAGTTAATGACCTAAAATAAATTCTCGCCGTATAGATCAATTTTAAGAGGTGTCACAAAAGGGGGTCCCGTTTTCCATTTAAATAATTACTAACTACTGATGATAACTGATGAAAAATTTTTAAGGACATCATTTTGTAGAAGATAAAATTCTCTACAAAAGTATCTACAAGTCATATATCTCAATTGAACGTTTCAAAAGTTACAAGCATTCAAAGTGATTTATTTGTTAAATTGTACGTCTAAAAGGCTCTCACGGCTCAACTATTGTTTCTATAAAAATAAGTTAAATAGTAATTTTGTAGAAAATTTAATTCTGAATAAAAATAATTCTGAGATAGATAGGTGTTAATGCAAGGAGTTAAAACTTACAAGCGCTTTAAATATTTTTTTTACAGAAATCAACATTTTAACGTCAATTTTCTATAAATATCAATTAAATACAATATATTACCCTACTACTGAGCTGTCGGAAAAGGAATGACCAAGCCGATAACTACTATTATTAGAACATAATTTTATTCTCCACATATTGACGTTCTTAATTTTTTTTATCAGTTATCATGAATCAATAATACCAACTTTAGTATTAAATAATAATTTTTCCATATTATTTAAATGGGAAACAATACTCCTCTTGTCTTGTGACACCGCTTAAAATTGAACTACAGAGTAATCATTATGAGAGGATTTATTTTTGGTCATAAACTACCTTATTTCGTAACGAGAGCGAGGAAAAAAAAAATATTGATATTTTTGTACACAGCCTAATATACATATTATAATATATTTTATAATTTTCAACTACACAAATTGACTTTTACAACTGCACTTTTCATTTTTAGAACTACAGAAACAAACTACAACTACACACTAAAATAACCCCTGGTTTTGAGCCATTTATGAGCAATTGCATAGCTACGAATATCACATACAAAAAACATTGAAATTAATAAAAATATTTATTAATATCAGGAAATCAGAATATAATACTTCCCTAATCCCTAAGTGTACCCATAACCCACTTCCGGAACTCCAGGCCTCCCAGTTCGTCTAAACCTGCGATGATCGGCCCATCAGCAAATTCCCCATCCCTCATGTATCCCTGTTAAACACCCAAAACACACACAAACAACAACAACCACAACACACCACGATACTACTGAGCTGTCGGACTAGGACCAAGCCTGCCGACAACAAATTTGTGAAGAAAAAAAAAGAATATAATACTTTCTGATCCAATCCAACAAAAATCCTATTAAAATTATACATAAAGAAAAATAATTCTTGAACATAAATCGATTATTATTATTTTTATGTAACCTGGTGATGAATAGCACCCTCTCTCTCTCTCTCTCTAATACATACATTCTCTCTTCGTCACCTTCACGTCCTCGTTCTAGTGAAAAGATGCTTATACTTGAGAGCTTTTCACCGCCGACACAATTCCACACTCCGTAATCTCAACGCTTGCATTTAAATACACCCACTTTAAAATATTAAATAACACCCATGTTCAATTCATAAAAATTCTTACATTTCAATTTATCAAATTGCCGAAATCTTGAATAAGAAGTTCTTTATATAGTTTATTATAAAATAAAAATATGTAGGTATTCACTTAACTGAAGTTTTTGATGTGTACTTCATTTAACCCAGCGATTCTCAGTCTGTGAGGCGCGCCCCCCTAGGGGGGCGTGATAAAACTAAATGGGGAGCGCAAGCATATCGAAAAAAAATGAGAAATAATTTATTTAATTTACTGAAAGAAAAGCAATAAAATACATTCTGGCATAATAAAAAATAAAATACACGTTTACACATACACTGATATAATACACTTATAAATAAGATTGTATCAGTACTGCACAATGTATTTAATATTCAATTAAAAACAGAGAAATTGACACTCTAAACTCTTTTTCTATATTTAGCTGAGATTTTCAGTGAAAATTATTGTATGAGGGGGGGGGGGGGGGGCGATGAGAATTGTGATTGAAAATTGGGTCGCAAATACTGAAAGGTTGAGAAACACTGAAAAAAATGGGTGTGATTGTGTCGGGATGCCAAAATTATCATTTCTTTATTATTTTTATTATTATATAAAGTTTTTCACTCACTAAAACTGGTTAAATGTTTTGATTTGTACTTGTACCTCGTAATTTTAATCGAAATCTATAATTTGAGACCAAAACCAGCATGATAGCTGCTCTGATTGTGAGTTTCGAGATATACTGATTGTAAATTTAGGTTAGCGTGCAAAATGATCACAGTGCATTTAGCCCCCCATCGCTCGTACCACATTTCCGCGGGGGTGGCTCAGTTTTTAATGGGTACGGACCAATATGTTGGTTAGGATGATATCAAAATCATCCCAGTCGGACTTTTAGTTTCTTAGTTATTCAATGGGTTTAGATCACCCCAGTGGAGTATTTACCATGGGGCCATGGGGGCAATGGCCTAGGGCGGCAGGCTGTGAGGGGCGGTAGATTCTTTAGTTTTTTTAGTTGTATATAAAAATAAAATAGGGAGACAAAAAAATTAGTAATGCGACTAAAAAAAAGGTCATCGGTTTTTTATTTATATTATTTTTTTTTACATTATTTGTAAAAATTATCACTTTCCAATTCATATAGTAATTCTGGCTTCTATCAAAAATAAATTATATTTTACCTTGGTAGAGGGGCGGAAATTTTTTTACCCAGGGCGGCAATTTTTTTTTGCCCAACGCGGCAATAATCTTTTACCCAGTGCGGCAAATTTTTTGTGCCCAGGGCGGCACTTAACGTAAATACGCCACTGGATCACCCTCAAAACGTTACATCAAGTGTTACATGATGAAAGGAACAAATTTGTTTAAAATTCAGGTAATTATTTTGTGCAAAAATGCTCGGACACGTCGATTAGTATTTTTAGTTGCGGATTTTTTGACATAAGAAAATTGTATACAGGGTGTCTCAAGAAGAACATATACAGTCATCATTGATTTTTTTAAGTGGAACACCCTATATATTATGCAATTTTTGAATTTTACGGTGTATTCTGAACACTTTTTGTACAGCATACCATATCTCTAAAATCAGCGGTTTTCGGAATAATGACGATTGAAAATTGACATTTTGAAATACACACAAGTCAAATAAAATGTTTAAATTGAACAAAAACACCTTGAACATTTTTTTAAAAGCCATCAAAAACAACCTGGTATTGCAAAAAAAAGAAAAAGGAAAAATAAAAGAAAGAAAAAAGTTCAATGTTTTTTTTGCCATACCAGGATGTTTTTGTTGGCTTTTAAAAAAATGTTCAAGGTGTATTTTGTCAATTTAAACATTTTATTTCACTTGTGTGTATTTCAAAATGTCAATTTTCAAACGTCATTATTCCGAAAACCGCTGATTTTAGAGATATAGTATGTTATACAAAAAGTGTTCAAAATACACCGTCCAATTCAAAAATGGCATAATATATAGAGTGTTCTATTTAAAAAAATCAATTATGACTGTTAATGTTCTTCTTGAGACACTCTGTATACAATTTTCTTATGTCAAAAAATCCGCAACTAAAAATACTAATCAACGTGTCCGAGCATTTTTGCACAAAATAATTACCTGAATTTTAAACGACTTTGTTCCTTTCATCATGAACGCACTGTATACACTATATCAACTCCTGTATATACAATTTCATGCAAAAATGACGTCATGAAAAAAATGTACATAAAACAAAAATTATACTCCATTTCATTTAAGAATGCAGTGGTTGCGAGGTTTTGACGGTACGAATCGTGAATTTTACCGACAAAAACCACGGCAACCACTGCATTCTTAAATGAAATGGAATATAGTTAGTAAACACAGTTCAAAATCTTTGTTGGAGGTGTTATTACAGCCTTTTACTGTACAGATCAACTTTTTATTCGATTTCGAACGAGGAGAAAACATTGCTACCTCCATTATCAAAAAAAAATTTAAATATACAATTTTACGTGACAGATAAATTTTTCCCTCGTACTTGTTACAAATTTTCCCATCAGATGGTGTATGCTTATTTGTCGGATCCCAATCGACCACTTTTATTTTTATCGGAAAATGTAAATATTTTTAAGAATAGGTGTGTATTTCGCAGTTGTTATTACTAGACTATTTGGTAAAATATTTTGAAATTTTAATACGTTAAACTAGACTTTATAACGCACATTTCAAGACTGATCTGGAGTTTGTGGAACGTACACCTCCATAGTTCTATGTTATGTTGTCAAACAGTCTACCATTATTATTTAAATCTCAATTTTATGTAATAAATTATTCATTTGTAAATATCATAATAAAACATGACGTAATAAAATAAAAGTCTGCTCTGGTGATAAATGGCAAATGTCTTACCTCAGTCAACGAATCAAAAAAGTTGCTGCAAACATTTTCAACACAAAATACATATAAAGGAAAGTATTCAAACAAAGTTTAAAAAGTTACGACTGGAAAATGATGGATGGGCAACAGCCCATGGCATATATGGGATTTATAACAACATGAGGGAAATATGTGATAATTAATTTCATATAAAACTTTTTGCTTTTTGTTTTATACACACACATTTAAAAATAAAACGGCCAAGTGCGTGTTGGGCACACACATGGGGTTGTTCCGTTTACGTAAACTATTTTTGTTACAATGTTATAATTTTCATTGAAAGTACTAATTAAAAGCTACATTCTGTTGTTTTTTCAGATTTTTTGCATTGATAGTTTAGAAATTAGAGGGGGACGCACTAATAACGACATTGGAAAGTAAACTGAAAAAAAAGTGACTGAAGGGTTAAAATCAAAAAGTCTGAAAATTTCTTGTTGCATTTTAGAAGACCTATCTAATCAATGGAGTAAGTGAAAACAAATTTTTGAGTAAACTTTTCATTCCATAAAACCCTCTTCTAAAAAAATATTTTTTCAAAATCTCATCATTTCTGTTTGGTCATCAATCTACGTCCGTATACCAAATTTCATCTTAATAGGTATAAAATTTAAATAAACAGACAGATGGACTAACAGAGTTCCTAGTTTTCTCCTTTTTGGCAATGCAGATCTCTGCAACAGCAATCATATAAACTTCAGTGTGGAGTTAAAATGTTCGTTATGTATTAAATTTTCAAATCATTTTGCCAATTAGTTTTTAGCAGTGTCAGTCATTTAAGTAAAATTTAGAAAAAACACATTATAATTTCATCAAAATTTTTTCGTCATATCGTTTCGGTATCACTGCTTTAGGGGCGCGCCGCTTCGACATTGTATACATACCCCCGGGGAATACGCGTACCCCATGTGTAAAATTGTCGGTTTAGTTTGAGTTAGATCATCATATTACATAAAGTGTAATAATTATTATTATTCCCTATCTACCTGATAAATCCTATGTTAAAATATAAATTAAAACATAACAAATCTTATACTGTACTTAAAGTTATGTAACTACTAAACGATTCATCCAAATAATTTGCAATTTTAATGTTATTTAACGTACATTTAGACGGGCCATATTTTACCGAAATGTGTGGTTGCAATATAGCCAGCAACATTGCAGCCACATATCGAAATATTGTTGTATGGCCCGGAAATATGGCTGGGCATTTATTGGCTATTGCAGATGCTGGCCATGTTTGGCCGATGTGTTGCCGTGTTGTCCAACTACTTTGGAAAATACTTGGCCATGTGTCGTTCTGTCTCCCTCTATTCTCTATCTAGTATCTTATTTATTCTGGGATAAAAGTAAGTTTTTTTAACAAAAATAGCCAATTCATGTAGGTATTATGGTAGGTTTTTCGAAAGGATATAAAATAGAGCAGTTTTTAAAACCATCTGAATATCTGTAAGTGTACTAAATTTTATAAAATATTTTTTTAAAGAAATAATTTTATAAAAGTTTTATAATTTTTTAAATGTTAAACTGCAGCCATTTTTTGGTTTTGTTATTCTTAAATTTTATTTTGATCTGATAGTGTAGTATAGATATTTATGTAATATAAAAATCATGTTTAATAAATATATGTAGGCTCTTTAACTTTTGAACTTTTACGATTAACATGTATATTTGGGTTTTTTTTCAAAAATTTACTAAAATGCCCCATATAAAAAAAACTGTTACACTTTGTGTATAGGTATATTTGCTTAAATCACTTCCAAATGACTCATTCTACCTACCTTCAAAATATTCTTATCGCCGAACCAAACACCCGTATATGAGGAGGTTCCAAAACTCGTTCGTTCCATTTTAAAAAATAATCGAGATGCAGTGGATTTTGAAAGAATTTTTGGTATTCTTTCATATTTTAAATGAAATTTGTTTCAAAATCCACTGCATCTTGATTATTGCTTCCTCGCAATATCGAAGATACGAGAAGCTTTGTGATCGTTTCAGATTGAGACAAAAAAAATGTTCTCCGAATTCAAAATTTTAAATTGATCTATCCATTTCTCGTCAAGACAAACACTTTTCGTTTGTGTCTGTCTGTCTGTTCGTCCGTGTGTCCGTTCGTCTGTCCCCTGAATCCTTGTCACACGCATAACTCATGAACCACTAAACTGATATTGTTGAAACTTGGTCGGATGGTTGGGTCTGGCTTGAAGACGGTCCCATTTCAAAATCATTAAAATTGTGTGTAAGGGGGAGGGGTGACTTCCCAAAATATTAATTTTTTCAAGATATCTCAAGAACGACACATGTTACGTGAAAATTTTATAGAATATTTTTTTTAGAGCATTCAATTTCCTATAATATGGGTCTACAACTTTTGTTGTAAAATATATATTAAAAATATGTATCTCATTTTGCTTTAAAAATTCATGTTTTTTTAAATTGATATTTTCTATGACATGTTAAATGTAATGTTGACGTTTTAAATGTCATTTTGGCGTTTTAAATGTCATTTTGACGTTTTAAATGTCATATATGAGAAATTACAATGGGAATGGTCAGAAATAAAACTCACCTTTGTATTATAAATATTAGTTTTCTAATGTCCTAATGTCAAAAACATAATACACATTTTAATAAATAAAATTCTAACTAATTTGACAATTTGAATTTTGTTGCATTTGTTTCCAAGGCAACATGCATTAATCACGTATTAATTAAAATTCAAATTTTGAGGCTGGTTTTCACCCCTTCAATAGCTTTTTCGGCACGTACAAATAATAAATGACCCTCAGGTTCAATTGAACAACAAATATACCAATGTACCAATTATTGACATAACACTCGTAACGTTCACTTTTTAGACGAAAAGTTAAAAAAATTCGAATATTTCCAAAACCCCAAATCCGATTAGCACCAAAATCAATAGATCTGGAGTACTCACTGAGATAAACATTTTCTCAAAAAAATAATTCATATCGGTGCATTTTTACAGTAGTTATCGTGAACGAAAGATAATTCTACATCCAGACACACACACAAACACACAGACACACGCACAGCTGTCATACGGAAATTGACTTTTCTTTACGTTTTGAAGGTAGTACAATCAGAATCTGCTCTTATCTCGGACACGATTTTTCGACGGTATTACAATACTTCTATTTCTTCCAGAACATGGAAGTAATTAATTAGTTTTTGAGGGGTGGGGTAGCGAAAAAGGACGGATTGAGGAAGGGGATGTACTACTATGTCCTGTATTTGCATCGAGATCGATTTGTTTACTATACGTCTCCAATTTAACAACGTGAATCTAAATATAATCTATAAGGGAAAAAAACGCGTAGTACAAAAACTATAAAATGCATATAGAGGTAGGCATATTTATTTATAGTGTTTGTGACACGTGGGGTATATACAACATGTTAGCGATTGTTATCAGCGCTTGCAAATATTTGTAGTGTGTATTTGATAAGGGCCATTATGCAACGATTTTAAAACAATACACTTCTTCTGTGTTTGTTCTGTGATTTTAAAAACACACTGCGAATTTTTTATCAAAACAATATTATTTATTTTTAGTATGTGTGTGTGTGTGTGTATTAATAGAAAGAGGTTCAATTGTACGATCGAATTTAATTATAATTATCCTTAATATATATGTATAAAGCTCAACGTCTGTCTGTCTGTCCATGCGCTTATATAACTCGAGAACTACTTATCCGATTTACGTTTTTTTTTAATTCATAGATATGTCTCACGTCAGGTTATAGGATATATATTTTGTTACGTTAGATAACATAAGGAATAAGCAGTGGCGATAATAGTAAATCACGTCGGAAAAAAGTTTGCCGCCAGCACGCTCTTTTGCAATACGCTGTCTAAACTGTTAAATTTTGAATAGACTGAAAATTGTACTAATTTTTTTTTACTTACCTCATTAGATTTAGATAGGTCTCCTAAAATACAACAAAAAATGTTATATGACCTTTTTGATTTTAACCCTTCAGTCATATAATTGCATTTAATGTCGTTATCAGAGCGTCCCCTCCCACCTTCTACTTTCTAAACTATCGATGCAAAAAATCTAAAAAAAATCCAGAATGTAGCTTTTAGTACTTTCAATGAAAATTATAACGAACAATTTAGCTAGAATAGTTTATAAAAAAAATTGAAATAACTCTTGTTTATAAATCGTAATGACTACGGAAACCTATCATGTGCGTGCCCAACACGCACTTGGCCGTTTTATTGTTAGGTGTTGATTAGTTATTATTACAATAATAACTAATCGTGTTTGTATTTAATTCAACTATATTTTTCAAAAATCCATTACAATATTTCCGTAGTCCACGCGAGCGAATCTGCAGGTACAGCTAGTTTTAAATAAAAATAAAATATACCTACGTAAATTAATAATACAATATAATAATAGTTTTCTCTTGGTTTACTCCCCACCTCCCAACTAGTCGTACAGCAATAAATCATGATCTGATCTACAAAAATCGTTTATTAAAATTAAAGCCGTCGCACGATTTTTTAAATTGATATTATTTTCAATTCTTAACAATTGGAGTTTTTTTTGCAAAATTCATTTTCAGCGCGCTAAAATACATTTTTTGTAGGGCTGTGTTATTAAAACATATAGTTTTACTTTACGTATCAAGTTTCTGATAACTCTGTAGGGTTACGTAATTGTTTCAGTTGAAAATCGATTAATCAACGGTATATTGCTTCAAGCCCCTCCTTACCCTTTCACCCTCTGCCACCTGCCCACGCCTAATCTCGCTTGTTTCACTTCACCGAGTCAATTTGTGTTACATTATGCACCGATACACACCTGCATTTAGGTCGATGATTCTTATTAATTAAAAAGTAATTACGTTCTCCATTCATTGCATGATTCCACGTTTAGAACAAATACGTGTTTCTAATTATTATTAATTAATATAGTACATACTCGTATACCTAGTACTTGAATGTGTATAAAACTCTATAATCACACAAACTCAAAAGTGTGATAAAATGTTTGTTAGATAGTCTATTTTAACGTATTGAAATTTCAAACCGTTTCGAGATGGAGTTTAGTAGTTACAACCTAAATATTATTGTTCAATTAGTCCAATTTCATCTTCAAAAATATACTTATACTTTTACTTAAAGACCTACACCTACGGTCCATCGAAATTATCTGAAAAATACTTAAGACTAGACTGTATATAACGAACATTTTAACATTAATCTAATGTTTGTATGATGTATAGTTCCAGAGTTCTATGTTGCAATATAGTTATGAAAATATCTGTTAAATCAACATTTTAATTAAACAATTTTGAAACATAAATATAACATTGAAACAATACTATACTATAAAATGTTTATTTTGTTGTGTTAAACATTTAACCAAATATCTCATCGCTACCAATTTAATAAATTCATTGTATTATTCAATCGTATAAAGGGTAAATCGCCTTTTACTTGCCGGATCTAAAACAGCACGTATAGCGTTTAATTATTTATGAAATACGCGTATATGGAAGTACTTATACCACCTTAATACTGTATTTATAAAGCGATAAGGTTCAAGAGAGTTTACTAATACCCGTTGCTTTCAATTCAATATTAATATACTTTAAATTTTCAACTTTACAGCCGCGGACCAGATCAAAATGTTTTTGCTTCCTCGCCATATCGATCATCGCCATTGCGATCGTTTTAAAATAATAAAAATAATGTTCTCCGATTCCAAAATTTTTACTTGATCTTTTCGTTTCAGATCAAGACAAACACTTTTCGTTTCATATCTGTATGTATGTATGTTTGTCCCTCGAATCCTTGTCACACACATATGTAACTCATGAACCACTGAACCGATATTAATGAAACTTGGTATGTTGATTGGCTCTTGCTAGAGGACGGTTTTATTTAAAAATTATTAAAATCGTGTGTTAGGAGGAGGGGGTGACACCCCAAAATATTTATTTTTTCAAGATATCTCAAGAACGACACAATGACATGTTACGTGAAAATTTTCTAAAATCTTTTTGAAGAGCTTTTAATTTTCTATAAAATACGTTATCGTAACTTTTGTAGTAAAATATTCCCTTACGTAGATTTATGTCCATTTACATAAAAAAATCTTCATTAATTTTTTTTAAACACTGTCTATTTTGACATATTAAATGTCATTCTGACGTTTTAAATGTCATTTTGACGTTTACATAAATTGCCAAAAAATTAAAAATATACGAAAAAATAATCTGAAAAATTTCGAACTAATATTTTTTAATAAAATTGTATAAAAATTAAACGGTTAACCCAGTAGTTTCCAAAGTGTGCAGACTAATTAATTTAATAATTTAATGTTAATGAATAAAGTTCAATAATGCAGTTGTATGACTGTTCATTACAAGTTAGCCATACTTGTTAGAGTAGGGCGCCGTGGGAAAACATTAGTTCAAAAAGAGCGCCGCGAATCTAAAAAGTTTAATGTCCGGTATCATAAAGGACCTAACAAATTTGTTAGCTAGCAAGCACTTTCAACTGAGATATCAAACTTATATGACAGTTCTTTTGGAGTTTGTTGATGACTTTGACAAGTTTCGCGCACGCGTTGTAGATAAATACAAACGGTATTAAAACAGTGGTGATGTTATGAAAATTATTTTGTACGGTCAAAGATGCCAACTGTGTTACAATTAGTTGAAGTGTCACTGCTCTAAATTCCATAACTAATCCATAGATATTAATACCCCATTTGAATGTAATTGCTAGCTAGCAAATTTTGTTAGGTCCTTTATAATACCGGACATAAGATCCACTGAGTTAACCTGTAACATTCTTTTTAAGGTGGTACAGATATTTTGCTCCAAGCTCAGTGGAGAAGGGGGGGGTCGGTAGCTAAAAAAAATTTTAAGTTGTTACTCTAGCAATACAATAGAATTTAATTTGGGCGCCACATGGTTTATGCCCCCTAAGGCAGACCATGAACCTCTAAAGCCCAGGTATATTTTGATATTAGTCCGCACCTGTAATTCAAGGTGGTAAGATACGGATTGAATAGAGGTGAATAATAGACATACATAAATATATGGAATGGTATAACAGAAAGTATAATTCGACTAAATTAAATAATGAAAATAAAATACATAATTATAAAGATAGGATTAATATAAATGTCTTAAATATAATGCCTTATTATTAACTTAAACTCGGACACAAGTGAGGGGGACGTGAGACACTGAGTTTACGGCACAACTTAACTTTTATTTAATATTAACCCTTTTTCCGTTTTAACGTATTTTAGCGTACGCGCACTATGCTCGGTAAATCTTTAACAGCGCGGGCGGTTACAAAACAGAGGCCACAAATAGTACTTAACTGTTGTAGAAGACCACGGCTCGCCCAATTACTCCTTACGTCAGGACCAGTTTGGACCTCCACTTCCAGTCCAGCTTCCTCCGAAGGTTGAGAAAGGCAATAATCCCACCACGTGGTGAATGAGAATAGGACCTCCAATTTCCTCACTCTAATATTCCTCCTCTCAATTACTTCTTCTGGAATGAGTGTCGCCTGTCTTTCTACTCACTGTTCTCCCGTCTCTCTAAAACGCCCTACCTGCCAAACCACGATCCCAGTTGCTACCGCGTTATCAGCGGACAAGTCGCGGCCGGCTTACCGATGACGCGCAAGGTCGTTCGTACATCGATTACATTAAATATAGTATGGTTGTATTCAGATACAGAAGAACCAACAATCTTGCCGGGATTTTATATAGAAAATAGTAACAAAAGAAAATAGAAATAGTTTGACGAATTATTAGTTAAATATAAAAATTAAGAAAATATATTGAACGATTTCGGCGGAAAATGTGAAATCGTTACAAACCAATGGCAGTTCATGTGAATACTTTATCGGTGTTTATTAAAATTGTTCGATAATTAGCTACTTTCGGTGAATTTAAAGGAAACACTGTGAATTTACTTAGCAGATGTGTTTTTTTAATATTTGTTAACAGAAAAGATAAAATTAAAAACTCTGTAATTATAATACAAATGTAGATTGATATCTCTACTAAAAACGAAATACGGATACAAGTCGTGAGGCTTCCGCGGTGATCTTGATATGGATCTTGGCTTCTGGGTGTAAGCCGCGTCGGTTTGGTCGTGTTATCGGCCAACGTTTCGTCACACATTGCAGTGGGCATCTTCAGAGCAGTGACGAAACGTTGGCCGATAACACGACCAAACCGACGCGGCTTACACCCAGAAGCCAAGATCCAACGAAAGACGGAACTCGTACGTTTTCTTTACAGCTACTAAAAAAAGAATCGTTTTATATTTAAAGTAATACGGGTCTGTAAAGTACGTGAATTCTCTATTGTTTTTACGTATTTCCATCTGATAAATCAGTGGCGGAGAGAGAGAGAGAAAGAGAGAGCGCTGCCATACCGACACGGCACAATGGGATTAGCGCGCCTACATTTAAATTTAATTTATTAATTGATAATACAACACGTCCACATTACAGATAACAAAACGAATCGTTAGAACTCAACGCATTCGCCAAATTCTCATTCATATTTATATCTACATTATACATATGGGTATTTTTGCATACATACATATAACCATCATTCTCGAATAGAATTATTATTATTATAATTTATTACTATAATTAAATCTGGTTAAACAACGTTAGGTCTTCAACACGTTAATTTAAAACTATTTTTCATCAGGGCCTGATTGAGGGTTTTTGCTACCCTAGGTTAATACCAATATAGCAGCGCACGTTTTGTCTAAATCAATGTGATTCAAATAAAAAATTATATGATATATTATATTAAAAATTATTATTTTTATAGTAAGTTATGATGTTTAACAAGATTAGTTATAATTGTAATAATAACTTATCAACAACTAAATTACCTAACAAGAACTAATCAGAACAAAAAGTACACATAATTTTTGTTCTGTTTTTTAAAAGTTAATTATTGAAAATAAAATAAACAATTGACGGTCAAAAAAGACAACGACTAAGGACCGAATGGGTCTAAATACCGGCCGAACCCACGCGAATGGTTCCCTCACGGGTTTTCTTTAGTTTGCGCGAATAATATATTATCGTATGTATATTTCAAGTTATTTTCTAATCTATAAGACAAAATTGGATATTGAAAAAGGCAAATTTTATCTACATTAAGTACTTATGATGACTAAATCATTTATTTCGATAAGGATTAATATTTTGCAGGTCATAAGTCCACGTAAACAAAATCTAAACATTTTTAATTTTCTTTATAACATAAAAGCAATCATTATGGCTTAGATATAAAAGATAGATTTATGGTGTCGTGGACTTTATTTTAAATATTTTTATTCTACATTGTTCTTTACTATATTATAATGTTAAATATTTAACAAAATTTTTGAGAAAAATCGTCGTAACTTTTGAACAGGGGGTCAGAATTAATTTTAGTTGAAAATTGCTGAAAATTGAAAAAACCCAAAGGGGAATGTTACATTAAAAATCGTAAATGCCGTTATATAGATTTTGAAAAAATTAAAACTTCGAGAATGGTTTGGTATTTAGACCTGCGATTTGAAAATTCTAACTTTTCATGTTATTACGATAAACATACTTTTAATTTTAACGAAGTTGAAAACACAAAATTTTTGGGTATGATTTCATGCTTCAATGTGTCATATAAATAGTACCATAAATACCAAAATATAAGTAGAATCAAAAATTCTCCATAACAATATATATTTTGTAATTGTCTAATCATCAAAAACTGACCAATCGTGGTTCACAGAGGTCAGTTTTTACCTCAGTTCAACATTTTTACCCTTCTCTCTCCCTTCCTATACTCAATTTTGATGACTTTTATATGGGACCATTTACTAGCCAGTCCCAGCCAACAAACCAAGTTTCATTAATATGGGTTTAGCAGTTCGTGGGTTATGCGTGTGATAAGACAGACAGACCGACAGAGACCTGAAACGGAAAGATCAAGTGGAAATTCTGGAATCGGAGACCAAAAATGTCTTTATTTTCCTTCTGCATCAGAAATGTCGAAAAGTAGGAAACATTAATTTTGATATGTAGACATTGTATTTATATATAAACGTGACATGAAGGGTCTTATATAATATATAAATATACACTGAATTTACATGTGATATTACGACAACTCTGAGACTTACATAACAAACAAACTTTCATTGTTTCCGAGAACATTTTGATCTGTACAAAAGTTTGCGGATACACGCGCGTACAGCCTCCCAGGGAATCTTTGAACAATGATTTGGGGAGAATTTTAAACAAGATCTATTTGTTAATGTTTCCATGTCTAACTAAAATTTTCAGTGGATAAAAAAACGTCTCATGTTTGGTAACATAGAACTTTGGTACTATACATTACACATATTTCTGATTCATCTTAAAATGTTATTTTATAGTTTAGTTTTATGTATTAAAATTTCAGATAAATGCAATTTAATAAACAAAAAAATAACTAATTACAAAACATATGCAGGCACTTCCCTTTGACAGTACGCGAAACAAGTGGAAATATTTGTAGATTCAATGAACCATTTCTAGTTACAGCCCTTTTAATTAATATTGCTTCCTCGTCATATCGAAAGGTACGAGAAGAGTGATTGTTATAAAATGAGGAAAAAATTGTTCTCTGATTTCAAAACTTTAACTTGATCTTTCCGTTTCAGATCAAGACAAACACTTTTCGTTTAGTGTTTGTCTGTCTATCCCCTGCATCCTTGCCACACGCATAATTCATGAACCATTGAACCGATATTAATGAAACTTGGTTGGTTGATTAGGTCTGACTTGGGAACGGTTCCATTTCAAAATCATTAAGGGGGAAGAGTGTCACTCCAAAATATTTATTTTTTCAAGATATCTCAAGAATGACATTTTTATAGAATCATTTTTGTATAGAGCATTCAATTTCCTATCATATAGGTTACTACAACGTTTGTTGTAAAATATTCCCTTACAAAGATTTATCTTAATTTACTTAAGAAATCATCATTTGTTTTTTTAAATATTTTCTTTGACATATTAACTGTCATTTTGGCGTTTGCATAATTTAGATTTAGATTGAAATTGTTAAAAAAATAAAAAAATATTCAGGCGCGAAAAATTTCTAAAAATATTTTTAAATTAAATTGTATAAAAATTAAATGGTTAACCAATGGCAGTTCGTGAAAATACTTTTTCGGGTTTTATTTAATTGTTCGATGTAATTAACTACCTTTGGTGAATTTAGCATGAGGAAGCACTATGCGTTTACTTGGCAGATGTTTTTTAATTTTAACATCGAACGCTATATTTGTTCTGTATCAACACGATACCACTAAGCCATTTCAACTATTCGTGTTGGAGATTACATTATCCAGAATTCTTTACATGCCTATAATAAATTTTCATTAAAATCAGATTTTTCGGTCGAATTCCTTTCGTCGCAGTAATTTCCTGAAACATATATACCCTATACCCTTGAACCTAACCGTTTCAGCTTCAAAGAAACATAGAGTTAATATATAACCTGAATTATTCATGTAAATATTCTAATAAATATACTTAAAATAAAAGAAAATTTTATTTCTATCGCTAGAAATAATTATTGTAATTTTCATTACATAATAATTTTCAATGGATTTAATAAACCTTACCACCCATTTATTTCAGTGAATTCGCGCGCAACCGGTTGTTATAAACATATTTTGATCCCATCTATCTGTTTAATCCTACAGTACTTGCGCACGGTCTTTCAGGCCTCGGGAGTTTTTATTTTCTCTATAAATTTGCATAGGAGAGAGGAGGTACACCGTAACTAATTAGACACCTTCTTAGAATTGTCGCTGTCGTTGGTGTCACATATTGTGTTAAAAATTAAAAAATTAGCCCATTAAGACCAATATTATTGTAAAAATTGCTCTAAATTTTTATTCTTAGAGCATGCTCAGATTTTGTGTTGATTGTTTCGACAATTGAACCTTATTTCATTTTACTTGATAGTTTATTTTATCAATTAGTGTACATACTTTATAATAAACTAGCGCAGTGGACCCGGTATTACTCGGGTTAATATCCACAAAATCATAGTGACCTAAAATATTCTACATGCTCACCCAACATGCCTACATCACACGGTTCTTTTGTCCTGTTAATTATAAAATTGTAAATTAATTTACAATTGATAATTCCGTGAAAGCCTGGAAGCCTGGCGCTAGTATATACTGGTATCTCACAAGCAAGTGCCAGTACTGCAGGATTAATATATCAATGCTCAGTATCTTAATTGAATATCGTGATCATAAAAATATATTCAGTAGTTTTTACAAAATAACAAATATTAAAAATTGAACGACACATAGTACCTAATCCCTGTATTAAATCAATGAAATCAATAAAAAAAGACATAAAGAAATTAAAAAAGAAAACAATAGGGTGAAGATAACACCGTATAACTGCTACCGTTGCCGTTGGTACTTGTCGTTGTTCGTTAATCAGCAGATTTAAAGAACGTGTTGTCGTCGTCGTCTGCAAGTCGAGCAGTGGGTAAGAGAGCACGTTGAATCAATGGTGTGTTCTCCTGCGGTGTGTTTATTGATCGAGCGTTACGAGCGCCGCGGTGCCGCACAGGCACGGGCCAAGCGCTCGACGCTCTTTACAACGTTTTATATACTTGGTTATAAAGAACCAAATATCTTAGATATGCTACTGGAAAAACGGAGAAACTGTGGTTTCTAGTCACTTAAACTAAAAATATACACCTTAACCACAATAAATTTTATTGTGGTTAAGGTGTATATTTTTAGTTTAAGTGATCTTAGATATGATTGTTGTACCTACTAGAAAAATCGACAAATCAATTATTGTAGATATTTTTATCATCTAAAACTTTTATTCAATAATTTTTTTCTACTGTGTACCGTTTCAATTATAATTTTAAAAAATTAGATGAGTATTTTTTATTATATTTTTGACATTAGGACATTAGAAAACTAATATTTAAAATACAAAGGTCTAATGAGACAGATTGTAATATCTCAAAATAGAATAATGTTTTCCTTAACTCTTAACTGATGTCGTGGGGTCTGGCTGGCCCCCAAAGGCCATATTGTGATGTTTTTCTAAAAATCTAAGCATCGTACGCACCCGCCATTTTAAGTAATCTCATTATGTGCCGGACGTTCGACACTTTAGTACCTGCGTGTTGATGGCCGGTCTGCCCCCACGATACCAGTTGATTTTTTTTAAACTGTTAAGGCATATATACATGTTTTTTTAAGAAAAAATATTTCTGTTAAAAACTTTCCTAAAGTTTTTTTTCAGAGTTTTTGTAGGTACCTAAAAATATCAAAAAAATTGTAACTTTATTTGGATCTCTCGTAGAAGATAATTTAGTAAAATAATGATAATAAAAGTTAGTTGATTACATAAAATGAATGTATTACCTATTAACCATTTATAAACGGTTATCCAGTCTCAATACCGTCTCGATGTACGGTATCCTAGTTCTGCTGTATCCTTGTCATCTGGTCGTTCGTGAAGATGAACATCATCAATTAGCATAAACATTGCTATTGGCAGTGTGTACTTTTACGATGCAAATTTAATATTATTTATACATCAGTTGCTAGGCAACTGTCTCTGAGTACTGCATGAGTGTAAAATTTTATATCAAGATTTTTTTTTTTCAAAAATTATTATAAAAATAAATAAAACTGCCAAGTAAATGCACAGTAGTGCTTCCTAGTACTAAAATCATCAAAGGCAGTTGATTATCAAACAATTTTAATAAACACTGATAAAGAATTGTCATGAATTATTGTTTAACCATTAACGAGTAATTTTTATACAATTTTATTAAAAACATTTTCTTTGCGCATGATTCCTATATTTTTAATTTTTTTGACAATTTCAATCAAAATTTATATTTTTAACTTCAAAATTACATTTATTATGCTAAAGTAAATAACTATTTAAAAAAACAAATGACGATTTTTTAAAGCAAATTAAGATAAATCTTTGTAAGAGAATATTTTACAACAAACGTTGTGGTAACCTATATTATAGGAAATTGAATGCTCTACAAAAAAGATTCTATAAAATTTTCAGGAAACATGTGTCGTTCTTGAGATATCTTGAAAAAATAAATATTTTGGGATGTCACCCCTCCCCCTTATACACGATTTCGATGATTTTGAAATGGGATCGTCCTAAAGCTAGACCAACTAACCAAGTTTCATTAATATCGGTTCAGTTATGCGTGTGACAAAGATTCAGGGGACAGACAGACACGGAACGAAAAGTATTTGTCTTGACCTGAAACGGAAATATCAAGTTAAAATTTTGAAATCAGTGAACAATTTTTTTCCTCATTTTAAACAATCACAAAGCTTCTCGTACTTTCGATATGATGAATTAAAAGGGCTGTAGCTGTAACTAGTAAATGATTCATTGAATCTATCTGAAATTTTAAAACAGAAAATTAGACAATATAAAGAAAATTTTTTGATGATGAATCTAAAATATGTGTGACAAATATTATTTGATTTTTAATGTTCATTAAATAAAATATATAATTTAAAAAAACTGTTTAATTAATTAGATATAATATCTATTTCAGTTGACTGTGCACGATAGATATAATGAGCACGCGTATAATTATGTAAGAAATCATTATTTCACAATATACCGTTTAAAATTAAATCATAACAATTTAACAAGCAAAACCTAATTGACCCTCGTCGAGCTATTATGTTATTTTTATAATACCATTAAATAGGAAGTACCTATACGTTTTATAAACAACAGTATTCATTCCATATAATATTTAACATTTATTTATACTTTATACTATTATTTTAATATTTATTTGTTATTATTATATACATTGATTTAAATTTATTTTAAATGATCTTTTATAGAACTCAAAAATTACTGAACCGATTAAGCTGAAGTTTGTAATATATATGTAAAATTTCCCACTCGTTTCATTAAATCGATCTCTTTTAATATTTCCAGGAATTATCTGAACACTCTTACGTGACACGGAACTAAATAATTAAAACCAGTTTTATGGTAACGCTTAGTTTTAAAATCAAAATTTACATTCTCCTACAAACCAATTTAAACAGTCATCGAGGGACTATCAAATAGAATAATAATTGCTGTATTAATTATGTCATTCATCGATTCTCAGCCGCGGGAATCATTACAACTGTCGAATATCGTTAAAATCGAACAAATGTATATATTTGTACTAGAATGTATCATTTTATACAGGGCGTTCAAAATAAAACGTTAAGAATTTTTATTTAAAAAATTAAGCTATTTATCGAAAAAGTGAACAGACAAAAGTTAATCACTTATTATTACGATATTTTTATAATAAGAATCTGATTAAACTAAAAAGATGAAAAAAAATGTTGTAGCATTTTGAGGGGGACATTAATTACTGCTATATAATTTATGGGGTTATTTTTTTTTTAATTGCTAACCTATATTTTTTACTGCAGATTCCTAATCAACGGGGAAAAATACGTAACTTTTGTAGGAAGCATTTTTTTAGAAAACATCAATTTTTTTAAGATTTTAAGGCTTTAATCTAAAAAGTGATTGATATTCAATGATTGTTAAAATAAATCAAATAAATTTTGATAAAAAAATTTAACAGACAAAAGATGAACTCTGGTATTTAAAAAAATATATTTTATCAACTTTTTCATCGAGTTTAAAAACAAAAAAAATTCTCTTATTTTTTTACAAATTTTCAAGAATCCTTGTCTATTGCGAATTTTTTAAGTTTAAATTTTTAAGAAAAAAATTATTGAAATTTCTGTTAATTTTGTTTAATATCATAAAAAATTGGTTTTCTAAAAAAAATATTTCGAATAAAAGTTGCTTTTTTTGTAACTAGATTAATTACGAATCTGAAATAAAAAAATTTGATTATTATTTGAAAAAAAGTTACCCAATAAAACCCCATAGATTATAAAAACCAATATTTAGCAATAATAAACGTCTCGTTTGAATTTTTTTTTTTATTCAAAACCTTTTTCACCATCTTTAGCTTAGCTTTTAAGATATTGGCCTGGGGAAATTAAAATGGAGCAGCCGGTACATCAAACAAATAAAAAAAATATTTTATGATAAAAGATTTTTTTATTTAATTTGCTTGCCTTAAAGAAGTCTATACTGTTTCAAAATAAAATCAATAATTATAATTAATTGATGAAGCTATGACATATATGGTTATATACCTACACACCCATTAAAAAGACAATGGAAATAAAAAGAAAAAGAAAATATGATGTATTTTTCTTCGAGATATAAAGTTTCATAGGACATTGTAAAATAAAACCATTGTACAAATACACGACAACTACCGTGAAGTATCACTCTGTCTTTTTCTATCTCTGGATGACCCGTGTATCCCCAGGGACGTGGCAACAGGACGTCAATGTGCTGTGAATAATACAGGAAGGTGTGAGAACAAGAAATCAATTATTTGCTAATAGATTAATGGACCTGAATATGAAAACCGGTACATTAAAAATGCTTCACTGCGAACTGAAATTATATATAACAGTGAACAAAATGTAAAGCTAAAAAGAAGACAAATGGAATTACTTTTTGATCAGTTGTAAGAGAGATAAAAAAAACTTGTAAGATAAAAAGATATTAGTTTGGGAACGGAACATTGGACGCTTTGTCCAGGTTTTTTCTGGGGGTGCATTTCATCCTTTTCTATTTTCATATCCTCCTTTATTTATTTGACATTTTGATAAATCACCATTATTACACTTTTTCTAATTGTATATATTTGACGTATTTAATTTTAGTGTTTACTTTTAGTAATACTTAGAAATCAATTCATTTAACTATAATATACAGGTTGGGGCATTTAAAGCTTTACTTTATATCTCAGAACCATAGCATATTTGAAAAAATGTTTAAACCAAACAATGTTTAGTTGTGAGGGAGAAATCGAATAGTAATATTTATTTTTAGCGTGACCTTAAAGGATATCCGAAGGTCAACAATTCAACATCAGTTTTTTTTAATAAGAACTTATAGTTTTTAATTTTATTTAGTGAAAATACAGGAATCTTTCATAGAAAAAAATTTTTTTAACAACCTAAACTTTTCAAGAAATCTAACAAAATAATTCGAGATTTTGGACATTCAAGAACTTTTTACTCAGAAATGATCAATTTTAACATAGATACAAAAAAATTTAATTTGGTTTAATAAAACTTGGAGAATTATTATAGATTTTTTTTAATATTTGATATGTTATATATATTTTTTTTGCTTAAATATGAAAGTTTTAAAGTTTTTAAAATAATTCTCCAAGTCTTGTTAGATCAAAATAAATATATTGTCTACACTTTTTCTTGAAAATTGATGGTTTCTGAGTAAAAAATTTTGAAAGCTCAAAATTTCGAATTATTTTGTTAGAAATCTTGGAAAGTTTAGGTTGTTGAAAAAATATTTTCAACGAAAGATTCGTGTTTTTTCACGTAGAATAAGATTATTAAATAAAAACTTTCAGTTCTTATTTAAAAAAATGATGTTGACCTTCAAATATCCTCGAATAAATAAATATTACTATTCGATTTCTTCCTCTCAATAAATTTTTTTTTTAAATATATATTTTAAATGCTTCACTCGTATATATATATATATTTTTTTCATTTCGACGTTTTTAAAATGCGTTATAATAATATTATACACAAATATTACAACCCTGTTAAAAAAACTCTTATTATCAATTTAAAAATCAGTGCAAATAAACGTAAATATTCATATTTAAATTACAAAAAATACGACCCCTCGGGCTGGTTACAATAAATCATATTGAATTATAAGCAATCATTTGACAGTGGATTCAATTTCCATAATTTTATTACCACTCCCCCCCTATTTTCTTTTGTGTGTTGGAATATAATGCCTTACTGTGAGTTATTTTTCCGAAAACTATTATGGAATTTTAGTGACCGGGTTTCGCATAACTGTCAACTATTTTTATTTTTTAAGACCGCTACAATTCGAAAATAGTTTGTATAAAAATCTATGACATTCTAATCTAAATTTTATCAATTGTAAGCACATTTTATAAAACAACCCCTCCCTTCCTTCACCTCTTATTTAAACCATTTTTGTATACGACCAAATTTTTAAATTCGATAAAAATACGTCTCATGTTTGGCGATATAGAACTCTGCAACTTCAAAACACACACACTTCAAAATAATGTTAAAATATTGGTTATATAGTCTAGTTTCACGTGTCAACATTTCAAATTGTTTCGATAAATCGTTTAAAAGTGACAGTCCTTTTAAGTAGTCACCAAATACCAGACGTTTTTATTTATATTATAACGTCTGAAATCTATAAGAAGCAATTGTGGCTGGGGGGGGGGGGGGGCATTCTACTACACAGGCACACTTTCTATAGGCAAGGATTGATTAGTTTCCTATATACAGTATCGCCAATTGTCCGAGTAATAGCTCGTTACAGCGCCAACGCCGCGGCACGGGCGAGCGTTACTCTCGGGTGTTGGGTGTTAGATCTATTGTAACGCCCTTGTACCCTTTGTGGGAATTAGAGTTATTACATGTCGGGAAATAAAAGCACTGCGCCTAATATATGTAAGTGTTTCTACTCTCGATTTCTCTTCCAATGTCAGCTAATAGAGAGGGTAATATTTATCTCTATATACTGCATTTGGTTTTATATAAAACTAGCTGTGCCCACGTGGCTTCGCTCGCGTGGACTACGGAATTATTGTTTAGTTGAATAAAGTACAAACAAAATTACGTATTATTGTAATAATAACTAATCAACACCTAAATTACCTTACAAAAACGAATCAGAATAAAAAAATTTTTTCACTGTATATAACTTATTTAAAGTTATTTTCTAAACTAACAATAAGACTAAATCGGATGCTGTAAAAGGCAAATTATATCTACATTAAGTACTTATGACGATGAAATCATTTATTTTGATAAGGATTAATGTTTTACAGGTAATCCACGTAAACAGACCTAAACATTTTAAATTTTCTTTGTAACATAAAAGCAGTCATTGTGGCTTAAATATAAAAGTTGGACATATGGTATCGCGAACTTTATTTTAGATCATTTGATTCTACACAATTCTTACTATATTATTTTGTTTAATATATAACGGTTTAGGCAACGTATTGCAAAAGAGCGTGCGACTTGATTTACTATTATCGTCACTGCTTAGTTGTTATGTTACCTAACGTAACAAAATATATCTTATAACCCGACCAGAGTAAAAATACGTAAAGTGGTTCTCGAGTTACAAGCGCACCAGTGTTGCCAGAACGTACTTTTTAGTACGGTTTTCGTACTATTCATGACCCGACCGTACCAAAATCGTACCTCAGCTCTAACCGTACCTTTTGCCCCACAAAGATTTTTACAAACTTTTATTCAGTTTCACTACGTAAAAAATAATAAAAAAATAAAATGTTTATTCTGAATAACACAAATAAAAATTAAAGTAAAAACAAAACGTACCTTAATTTTTTCGTCTATATCTACTTTTCAGTATTTTTTTAACGAAACATAAAATGTTCTGAGGAGCGTCCATTAATTAATTGATAATAATTGATGTCTTTTAACACAAAATAAAATAAAGAATATAATTAAATAAAAAATAATAATTCAAATACATTTCTAACAATTTTAACATTTGTAGTATCAGGGGTAGGGGGCGACAAAATGTGACAAAAAAATTTCTTTAATCACAACAGTTGAAACCGTACCTTTTTGTCAAATTTCGTACCATTTTGGTAAGCTTATCGTACTTTTTAGGGAGTTCATACTGGCAACACTGAAGCGCACTAACAGACAGACAAAGAGACGTTGTTAAGGATACTATTAGTCCAGTCATCAGAATATTGAGCTAGCATAAAGCATATAATTTATATTATAATTATCACAATTGTATTTAAAAACAGTAGATAGATATGTACATATATGTATATTAAAAATATTATTATAAAAATTTGTCTTTATACAAGGTGATTCAGCACTGTCGTGCAAACTCGATATCGGTAAATGATTTTTTTGCGGACTCTATTTCAATTATGGCATATAATTTATTAATTGAAATTTTATCAGCTTTAAGATTTATAAAACCTATTTTATCCTAAAACTGACAGCCCCAGTGTTATTCCCAAATAACTGATTTTAGACAGCTTTGTAAGCCCCTAGAAAGTTATGCACCCCCTTCGAAGTGGGCGAAAAGTTATCGACATGTTCTATGCATCAGAATCTATCAATTTCTTGAAAAAAATGACGGAGTACATTTTTTTTAGCGTCACCCCTATACAAAATTGTCTGACGACTGGACTATATACTTGATACTAAAACTGCTATAGACCGCATACAATAAATTACCCCGAGCTTTATCCAAGTGACTCCGTTCTAAATGCACCATTGCATTATAAATACAAGCACTAATAAATGATTGAAAAATATTGTTCCACGCGTATATTTGTTAATTGATTTTTTTTATTTCACTTCATAGTTCATGACTTTTGAATATCAAATAAGATTCAGTCTGAGATTTAATTCAATTATTATTATTTATTTATCAATAGAACTTCAATTTTAAATTAATTTATTAAATATTTTATCGAATGGTCCGCAGTACAAAACTTCTCCAGAAAAAAAAACATTCATATGAATTATAACTAAGGGTCAATCCATGTGAAGCAATATCACTGTTTATAGTTACATCACAATCTAAATTTTATTGGTACATAATATCATTGGGTTAAAATTTCAGATTTTTATCTGGTCCCCCACCAGAATTATTTAACTTTGAAAAGTTCCATTTTCTCAAATTTTCGGATTTTGAGAATATTTGAAAAAATGGGGGCAAGTCTCAGAGTTTAAATTTGGTGTATGAACACATCTAGTACCCACATATTTGTAAAAATTAATTTGGCGTATTATTTTTTCCCCTTCTTGCAAAAAAATCCTCCTGAAAATGGGATTTGTTGCTAATAATTAAGGCTGAAATTTCACCTTTTAGAATTACAAGTGTAAAAAATGCTGCGAACTGAAGAACAAATATGGTCGTCACGCGAAAACTAAAAAACAATAAAGACCATTGAAAGCCAAGATCCATACCAAGATCACCGCGGAAGCCTCAAGACTTGTATAAAAAACAATAAAATTAAAATAATGGTTATTTCGAACTACCAATATGTTAGGGTAATTACTCACAAAAAATCATTTTTTTAGAATTGTCAAGTAACCAATTAATTCTGGACCACTTGATATGTATTAACCCCTAATTACACCGGCACACAAAAAAAATTAAGTAGAATGTGCATTTGACGGGACCTACCTACGGGTACGTATTTTGGTCCGCTGAATCGGAATTCGAGGTCAGTTTGACCCCTACACCCTCGAAATTTCGAGAAAACTTCGAAAAACCGTAAAAATGATGAAAATCGGCAGTTTTAATGATAAAAAATTTTTTTGGAACTAAACTAAGCGTGATTTTCATGTATTTCGATCCACTGAATATGAATCGAAACTTTATTGAGACCACGAGCCATTTCAAATGTGAAAAAATCACACAAAATTCTCGAAAATTCCGAAAAAATATAGTTTTCATGATAAAAAAACTTTTTCTGGTCCAATTCAGATAAAATTTTATATCTTTTGATGTCTTCAATTCGCATCTTAATTTTTTTAGTCTATTCACCCTCTAAAGCTGGAAAAATTCGAAAAAATTATAAAAATTACCATTCATAACAGAAAAAAAATTGATTGAACATGATTTAATGCCTAAAATAAATACTCTATAACGTAGATATATCAAATAACTTGAAATCTGTGAAAAACACAAGACATAAAAAGATAGAAATAAATGATTTTTACGAATCCTAAACTTTCCTTCGTTTGTATCGCACTCTTTTATCCTCAAATGATCTTCGTAGTGGATTCCTCTTTCGTTTACGATTTTCTTCGGGTACTTCTCTTTTTTTTTTCTTCATTTTTTTTCGGAATTTTCGAGAGTTTTGTGTGATTTTTTCACATTTGAAATGGCTCGTGGTCTCAATAAAGTTTCGATTCATATTCAACGGATCGAAATACATGAAAATCACGCTTAGTTTAGTTCCAAAAAATTTTTTTATCATTAAAACTGCCGATTTTCATCATTTTTACGGTTTTTCGAAGTTTTCTCGAAATTTCGAGGGTGTAGGGGTCAAACTGACCTCGAATTCGGATTCAGCGGACCAAAATACGTACCCGTAGGTAGGTCCGGTCAAATGCACATTCTACTTAATTTTTTTTGTGTGCCGGTGTTATTAAATATCTAATTAAAAATAAATATATTACGAATCTTTATGATTTCTTTGTGAGCCGCCACTAAGTTTTTCTTTGGAGCCTTTGGGTACGTTAATGCGGGTCTGTATGTATGTTTATCAGTTCAAAAAACTGCAACAGTAAACAATAAAATACCAATTATAGAATCGAATAAGTATAAAAAAAGAACATCTCGTTGTAAGACGAAACAAAAAACTATTTCGCGTTTCAAAGTATCTGCAAAAAAGTCAAAACAAAAATAATCTCATTGTATTGTCAGACAAAAGATGTTTAGAATAAAAATAAATATCTTATGAGAGCTTTTCTTATACTTTAAGTTTAAATGTAAGTTTTATAAATATAGTATAATGTTTTTTTTAAATAAGTTATTTAAACTTTAATGTAGATAACATTTTAAAATATTGTTTATTAAAATATAGGATAGTGGTATTAAAAATTAACTGTTTATGCATAGACAATTAGTAAAAATTAAAACACAATCTATAAAAAATATACCGGGTGTTTTTTTTCAAGATTTTCCAAATTATAACGATTTTCAGAAAAAAAGTTTTTAGACAAAAGTTTATTATTTTCACGCCTATAACTTCGAAATTAATCGATGTGAAAATCTGAAAAAATGTGATAATAGAAGAAATATGTTATTCCAGAAAAAACATTTATCTCGGACAGAACTCACATATTGTGTGTGCGATGTACTTTAATTTATAGCGAACGACAACTCATCGGTTGCCAAAAATAATTTATCTATTTCCGGTAAAACCACAAGTCGTATTAAAACGACATATTTTTCTGCACCAAGCCAACACAAGAAACAAACGTACCTTTTATACATTTTCGTCCAACCGTTATTATTTTATAATTAATTTTATAATTACCCATTCTGACTTTCCCTGAATCCATTCTGACTGTTTCCGCCATGATGTCGTGTGTCTGTGTGTCGGTGTAACTCAAACACGACAAAACGTAGAGTGAAATTTTTTATTTAAGATTAATTTTTGTCTGGGAAGAAAACCTTATATTTTTGAAAACCGATCTTTCAAGCAGATACGGATGTTTAGTGGTGTCAATATTTGAAGTTTTCGAATTATTTTTGAAACAGTGCGAATTAGAAAAAAATGGTCAAGTTTAAAATTGTAGGTACTATTATTATCTATAATCACCCACATTGTTCACTCTGAGTATTACGTATAAGAAAGTCCTGTGCCACTCATGGCAGATATTTCTTCTCTGTTATTAACCATTTGAAATATAATTTAAAATTATTAAAAAAATATATATATATATTTTTTTTTAATGAATGGAACACAAATTATATATAATAATAATACCTATAATTTTTAACTCGACCATTTTTCTCTAATTCGCACTGTTTCAAAGTAATTCGAAAAATTCGTTGAAAAATCGTTTTCAAAAATAGGAGGTTTTCTTTCCAGACAAAAATGAATCTTAAATATTAAATTTCACTCATATACGATTTGTCGCATTTGAGTTACAGCATTTAGAGACAGACAGATCGACACTCAGACATCATGGCGAAAATAGTCAGAAGAAGGTCAAAATGAATAAATCCATCAAAATCCGGATTTCGAAAAAAATCGGCTTCACAATACTTACTAAATGTATATTTCATATAATATAATAATATAGGAAAGTAAAAATTTATTTGATACATGTAGAATAATGTAGATTGTAGAGAATATTATCCATATAATTCCATTTATTTTATTCTATCTTTTATTAGATTGTCAGATTTTTTTTAATAAAATTAGATTCACTCTCAGTATTACGTATAAGATTTAGAAAATACTACTTTTCTGGATTCTAAATTCTCCAAATTTCAAAAAAGATTCATAAAAAAATTATCTATCAAAAGCAATACTTTTCATAATCAATAACATGATAAAAAGGTAAAAAATAACATCGAATCTTTAAAATGTATTTTTATTTATTTATGTATTACTTTTTTTACATAATTTTGAATATTGATCAATTTTTTTGACGACACAAAAAAGTGTACTTAAATAATAAACCATTATTTACAAGGTTTTTCAAGAGAAATCATTTGTTTGTTGGGCATTTATCAGGACATAATCCCAGCATGACAATTCATTCATATGCGTTAACGATCCCATTACAATCATCTATGTATGTACTGTACAAAAACGATCGTATATACATTCAACTACTCCCCAGTAGGGGTGGAGTCTACAAGATATTTCAAAAGAGCTGTATTTTACAAAACACATAAAAATTCGAATATCATCAAAGAAAAACTGAAAAATCTAGTAAAAAAATCTAGACACGCCACTGGTGTGAACTATGGTCTTTGCAGTCGTATTGATTTTTTACGAAAACTATTTGTATGCTTTACCTATATACAGTTTCAACTGACCGCTAATATGAATTTATTTATACACTTTTTTCTATTTCTTAATGGACATTACATTTTTCATTTATTTTTATCTATTTTTATCACACGATTGTTAAATAGAACTACAAATATGGATATTTTTATTATATTTATAATATTATATTATCTATTATTATTAATGTAATAATATATATTATTAATCTAATAATATATATTATTAATCTAATAATATATATTATATTAATATCTTATTATATTATTTGTAATAGGTGGTATGAAATTACAGTTTTAATGGTCGGGGCGGGGGGGAGGGGTACAAATTTAAAACTAAAAACAAATTTAGCTGAAAACTTCAATAACTCGGGTGTGACTGTATCGGGATGCACAGTGGAGAGATTGACGTAAATACTACGTTCCAATTCTAAGGTCGTATTGATTGTGGCGGTGGGGTTTAATAAAATTCAGATTCATGATCTGTACCTCCTGGTAATGGTATATTTCCGATAGCTACTGAGATGATCTTTCCAATAATATGATATGCGTCTTTAATATTTCATGCTGGCATTTGCGTGTGTTTTAGCTGACATTCTGAAAGCTATTATTTTTTTATTATATAAAGTTTTTCACTCACTAAAACAGGTTAAATGTTTTGATTTGTACTTGTGTCTCGTAGATCTAATCGAGATGTATAACGTATAATCTCCACCCGTACCGCATTTCTCTGGTGCCTCGGTGTTTATACGAGCCAATACGCTGGTTAGAGTGATATCAAAATCATCCCTGTCGGACTTTTTGTTTCTGAGTTAATCAATGGATTTAGATCATCCTGAAAAAGTTACATCAAGTTTCTGAAATGCCTAACCAGTATCTAGTAGGCGTGAAACACTAGACATTATTCACGTTAAAAAAATCGCAGAAAAAAATCAAAAAAGCATTTTGAAGCTGAAAGTCTAGCTTTCAAATTGCATGTTTAAAATTTAGTTGCAATTTTTTTAGAATCGGCACACGCTGCGAAAGTTGTAAAAAAAAGTTTTGACGCATTCTTTATTGGCCTGTAATTGCTTCCTCGCAATATCGAAGATACGAGAAGCTTTGTGATCGTTTCAGATTGAGACAAAAAAATGTTCTCCGATTTCAAAATTTTAAATTGATTTATCTGTTTCACGTTCCGTGTCTGTCTGCCTGTGTGTCCGTCCGTGTATCCGTCCGTTTGTTCCCTGAATCCTTGACACACGCATAACTCATGAAACACTGAACCGATATTATTGAAACTTGGTCGAATGGTTGGGTTTGGCTTGAGGATGGCCCCTTTTCAAAATCATCAAAATCGTGTGTAAGGGGGAGGGGTGACACCTTAAAAATTTTATTTTTTCAAGATATCTCAAGAACGACACATGTTACGTGAAAATTTTATAGAATATTTTTTGTAGAGCATTAAATTTCCTATGATTCATCTAAAGATTTATCTCAATTTATTTTAAAAAATCGTGTTTTGTTTTTCTAGATTGATATTTGCTTGGACATATTAATTGTCATTTTGGTGTTTTAAATGTCATTTTGACGTTGGCATAAAAGATTTAGATTGTTGTCAAAAAATTAAAAATATACGAAAAAATATTCAGGTGCGTTTTAAGAAAAATTTCGAACTAATATTTTTTTAGTAAAATTGTATAAAAATTAAATGGTTAACCAATTCCAGGCAAGTTATATAAACACTATCGGTTTTTATTTAAGTTGTTGAATAATTAACTACCTTTGATGAATTTAGCACAAGGAAGCACTGTGCATTTACTTGGTAGATGTTTTTTTTAATCTGTTGATGAAAATATTTTTTTTGTGTAAATTCTCAAGTAAAGATTTCAAGTTATAATTTCCATTTCGAAAAATTGCATTGCGATCATTTTTACCAAAATTACAGATAAAAGAATCCATTATTGAAATACCCCGATAATTTTCAGAAACTGTTGAAAATAGCTTAAGTCGACCGACAAATAAATTAAATAAGAAGATTCTCAGAAATAAATGTCGGCGCAATTGATGGCGTGACGCACACGTGACAGTTTTGTTAAATAATTTCCTTAATAGCTAATTTGGTCTCGATTCTGTATAGAGGTGTTTTTTTTATGTATTACTGATTGCCCTATTCATTATTTCCTTTATAAACTTATAATTAAATACACATAACATATACAGAATGTTTTTTTAAAGACTTTAGAGTGGATTATTTTAAAAATAACGAATTTTCAGAAAAAATGTTTCGGACAAAAGTTTCATGGTTTCGAGGGCGCTTAATACTGACTATGTGGTGGTCCTAGAAAGGTTCCATGTATGGGTTTTCATGTTCAACTTTTATTTTTCAAATCTAAACTCATATTTTTTGTTACAGATTCGTAATTAAACAACTTTTGTCTGAAACATTTTTTCTGAAATTTCCATTTTTATGATATGGAGCAAACCAAACAGAAAATTCTGGATTTTGAATTATTTTTTACTTACTTTACGAAAACTATCAATTTTTAAGAAAAATCACAAGATTAAAAAAATACTTAGAATCAAGCAAGGATTCTCGGAGAATTGCTTTTCAAATTTATTATTAATTTTTTTGTTGTAACTTTTTTATAAAGAAAAAATTAATTTTGAAAAAAAAAATATTACTGATAAAATTTAAAAAATTCGGTGAATTTTTGTTTAAATCTAAGCTCTGTTTGCCTCCTGTAATTATTTTAAAAATTAATAGTTTTCGAGTAAAGCATTATTGAAAATCAAGTTTCTATTTAGTTTGCTCCATACATAAAAATGGACATTTTTAGAAAAATGTTTCAAATAGAAGTTGTGAAACTTCTGTCTAAAACAAATTATTTTTTTTTTAAATAATCCATTGGAAAGTCTTAAAAAATCCGATAAAAACAATCTACTTACCAGTGGCAGGTCAAGAGGGAGTGCTAAGGGTAAAGGAAATCTGAAACAAAAATAAATAATATTATGTTTAAATTAACATAATAAATAAAATTAATTTATTTTGTAAAAATCGATAAAGTTGGAACATTCTGTATTTAATTCTCTAAACACCAATAGCTACCAAATCCTCCCACCCTCATCTACCGTACGATGTTTGTTTTTTACACTCAATAACAATGAAAATAACACTAAAATAAAATTAGTTCTACATGATTTAGTGAATGCTACTGCATTCACTAAATCATGTCACTGTTCAACTTCTTGGTGGAGTAGCATGTTCATATATAGCTTTAACTGATTATAGTGTATTAAGCTTTTTAACAGTCAAAACCACATTAAAATTGGTTCAGTAATTTTTGGGTTAAACTCAAAATAAATAAACTAATTTCTTGTAAAATAACATAGTCCTTAAAAATTCATTTTCAAATGTATAAATAAATAAACATAACAATTATATACCTTTAAAAAGTTGTTTTTATTTTATATTTACTTTTAAAAGTTGGCAAACTATTTTTTGGAAATGTTACAAAACACTTTTAGTTAAATGTCTGGATTAAAAGTTTTATATAAAGCCTTAATTTGGTGCTTCTCTTTTCAAATAAACTGCATTAGCAATAAATTCAAATTGTTGAAAGAGCATTCCAGCTGCCATGCTTCAAACTTTGACGGTCTCTGAGAAAACAAACAAACGAACGAGAATTTAAATATACATATTTAGTTTTGACGTTAAATTGTATATTTGACTATTCAACAGCTTTGTTCAATTTGTAAACATTCATTTTGTTTTAATTATGTACCTATTTAATATTTGTAATATCATAATATATAGGGTGTGGGGGGGGGGGGGGGTAAGTACTTCTTACTTATTGTAGAAATATGTTGGGGACCATTAATAAATTAAGTCACATGTTTTTTTTACCCCTCCCACCGTCCTTGTCACAGATTGTCACATTCGTGTAAGCTCCCCCCCCCCCCCCTCTGTTGTGATGTCGCACAATTTGCAATTTTAAATCTAGAACTAATTTAGATTAAAAGACATTTCCATAATTATTTTTAATTTAAAATCTTTTCACATTAACAATTTGTATAGGTTTCGATACAATAAATAGATACTCAAAATCAACAAAAAAAAATTTTTTTTTCATTGTTCTTGGCTGTTTTTACTTCCATGTTCCGAAGGAAATATAAAATGGTGTCCGAGATAATGACAAATTTTGATTGCACTAACTTCAAAACGTAAAGAAAAGTTGTTTTCCGCATGGCGGCTGTGCGTGTGTCTGTGTGTGTGTCTGGATGTAGAATTTTCTTTCGTTCACGATAACTACTGTAAAAATGTACCGATTTGGGGAAAATGTTTGTCTTAGTGAGTACTACAGACCTATACCTAACAAAAGTACAAATAATTTTTGTTCTGTTTAAATTAAAAGCTAATTATTGAAAAACCAAATAAACAATTAACGATTAAAGGATCGAATGAGTCCTAATGCTGGCCGAAAGCACGCGAACCGCTCTCTCCTGCCCCACGGCCCGACATGGGTCTTCTTTAATTCGCTCGAATTAATATATGTATATTTCAAGTTATTTCCTAAACTATAAGACCAAATTGGATGCTGTAAAGGGAAAATTATATCTACATTAAGTATTTATGACGGTGAAATCGTTTATTTCGATAAGAATTAATGTTTCGCAGGTCATAAGTCCACGTAAACAGAACCCAAACATTTTTTGTTTTCTTTGATACATAAAAGCAGTTATTGTGGCTTAAATATAAAATTTAATTATATCGTATCGTGATCTTTTAATTCTATACAATTCTTTACTACATCATATTGTTCAATATTTAACGATTTAGGCAGTGTATTGCAAAAGATTTATTATTACGTCACTGCTTATGTTATCTAACGTAACAAAATAATATATCCTATAACCTGACCAGAGAACATATCTATGAATTTAAAAAAAAAACACGTAAATCAGATGAGTGGTTCTCGAGATGTATAAACGCACTAACGGACAGACAAAGTGACGTTGAACTTTATTATATTAAGGATATGGATAATGGATATAAAAAAGAAGAGAATTTAAGAATATAGTTAGAGTCTTTAAACGACCCCCAAGGGGTTACGAGCCGTAGTTTAAGAACCGCTGGTATATTGTATGTACGTTATAAAATATGCATAAATGGACACGTGTAAGCAATATTCTGTTGTACTTTATTTCGCTAGATTAAATTTCGGAAATAAGAAAGGTAGAATTAGGTTAGCACTTTGTAGATTATGCAGCATGATAATATTTGAATCGATAATGTAAAAATTAGAGCAAACGCACGATGTTCCAAACTTTTGACCTTATGTCAGTGGTTACCAATATGTTTTTAAGGATTCCCTTTCGTCTAACCGTCTTTCCGCAGAATAACCCAAGAACTTCTGATCCGACTGATATATTTAGAATATAAATATACATAACTAGCGGACTTGCCCGCGGCTTCGCCCGCGTTGTATTTTTATGTTGTCAGTACAAAAATTAATTTAATGACAGGTGATGAAATATTAAATTGTTATTTTTTTGCTTTTTATTCATTATATAATACAAAATCGTAAATATCTCGGCTCTTATGCAAGAATAGGAAGTTATTTTTTCCCCCTCAACAATAGTATTTTTTCCGTCGAATCGAATGAAACTAATTACAACTCTCCATACGTGACAGGGGATGAAATATAATTATTAATATAATATATATTTTTTATCCTTTTTATTCATTACATATACAAAATCGTAAATATCTAGGCTTCTATGCGAGTAGGAGGTTGTTTTTCGCCCGAAAACCCGCTCTTCCGTAGTATTTTTTCCGTCGGATCGAATGAAACTAATTAGAACCCTCCATACGTGACAGGGGATGAAATATTAAATTATTATTTATTTTTTATTCATTACCTATACAAAATCGTAAATATCTCGAATCTTAGTTAAAAATTGCAAAAACACCACCTTTCTACCCTCACCATTAGGGGTTGAATGTCGAAATTTTTATTTTTATTGAAAACTATTTTTCCCGAATTTATGCAGATAAACATATCAAAAACCCACCCTCGCTATGAGGGTTTAAATGTAGAAATTTTTATTTTTATTGAATATTATTTAATTATATTTATATTTATTATATATTTAATTATAATTAAATATATAAATATATCAAAATACTAAAAATTTAACACATCCCTCAAGGATTGAATTTTCGAAAATTCTATTTGTCTTGTAAAGTATTTGTGACAAGTTTCATTCGAGTGAATACAAACAAACAATTTTTTTTCATACAATCTATTCCACTTCCTTGCAAACCCTTAAGGGTTGAATTTTGGGTAATGTTGAAATACATGTTTCAATATTTGTATTGTAAAGTACTTATTTTAAATTTCAAGTAAATCCAACCAAAAAAATATTTTTTCCTATACAAACTTTTATACGCCCTTTACCCTCATAGGGATTGCATTTAGAAAAATCCTTTCTTAGTTGGTGCTTACATCATAAAAGGAAGACACCCCTTGAATTGCACAGGTGTATGGGTTTCGACTCAGCGATGATGAATCAGTCAGTCAGTAAGAACATGTTGTTATATGTATTACTAGATCACCGGTTCTTAAACAATTATTTTTCAGGGACCTCCTTCTGATAAAAAAAAAACAAAGAAGGGTGTAAAATAAAAGGGTGGTAAATAAAAATGTAAAACTTTAATTTATACCAAACTAGCGAATTGGACCCGGTGTTACCTGGGGATATTAATTCAATTAAACATAAAGTAATCATTCCCATCCGACATCCCCGCCCAACATGCCCACATCACACGATGTTTTCTTTCCGACTTCATGAAATTTACACAAAATATATAAAAATTATACACTAAACTTTACTTATCCTTTAGTCTTGTCTTAGAATTTGTATAAAAAATAAAAATAAATAAATAAATAGGTTAGAAACAATCATAATAATTAATTTCGATATTTTACCTTTCTTGGAAGTGAAATGTTTCTTTATATTTCAATTTTTAATCAATATATTTCAAAATATTTAATTGTTAGCATAATTATGTCAAAAATCATCTATTTGTTCGACAAAATATTTGAAAGAGACGTGATCATAGTGACCTAAATTAATAAAATACTGAAACAGTAAATTATAGAATTCTGTATTCCATGGCTAGTTGGTTAGGTACTATATTTTTATATACCTAAATCGTGGAAACGAAACAACTTGATAAAGATTGTTTTAGTCTTTTAATGTTAAATCTTAGATTTTCATAAAATATTAATAGCCACGATACTGCACAGAAAAATGATCTAACTATTGTGAAAACCGCATTGAAATCGATTCAGTAATTCCCGAGTCTATAAGCCTCATACGAACGAACATTTATTTTTATATACACAAAAGCCCTAATTTTTTTCAATATTTTTAGGTATTTTTGAAAGACTGCAGCTCCGCCAAAAATTGACGTAAAACAGTTAAAAAAACAGTTTTAAAGCTTGAACGTTCAGTTTTTTAATCGTTTGTTGAAAATTTTAATATCCTTAAGGTACCTAGTTTAAGAACCGCTATACTGTATTATATAGATTATGGAAAAATATCAATAATTTCTAAAAATCATTATTTGTTGAGATAAAACTATCTGCCTTGGGAACCACGGGACTTTCTTATACGTAATCCTAACAGTGAATAGTGTACGTGGTTCTTATTTTATTAAGACATTTTTGACAAACTAATAAAATAGAATAAAATGAATGGGACATAAACTATAGATAATATTATTCTCTACATTATATATCAAATTAATTTTTTTGAACGTAATAACTGAAAATGGATGTTTACTCTTGTCAATCTTTGAATTATTTTTGAAATAAGAAAAAAATGTCGAGTATGTTACTATCTATAATTTATTCCCCATTCATTTTTTTCCAACATTTATGATTTAGCCAGAAATAATTTTTTTTTATATTGACACCCACAATGTTCATTCTCAGTATTACGTATAAGAAAGTCCCATGGTACCTATGGCAAATACGCACACTGTTCAATCTCTGTAATACGTATAAGAAAGTCCCATGACACTCATGTTAAGAACCATTTGAATCATAATATTTTTTGTTTAATTCGTTTTTCGAAAAAATGAATAGAACATAAATTATAGATATTGATATTACAATTTTTAACTTGACGATTTTTCTCTATTTCGCACTGTTTCTGTGTAATTCGAAAAATTCAAAAATCGATCTAGGTAAACATACGTATCCAGTTGAAAGATCGTTTTCAAAAAGAAGACGTTTTCTTCCCAGACAAAAATTAATCTTAAATATAAAATTTCATCTTTCTACGATTTGTCGTATTTGAGTTACAGCGCTTACAGACAGACAAACAGACAGACGGACACACAGACATCATGGCGAAAATATTTAGAATGGATTAAGGGGAGGTCAAAATGGATAATTCCATCAAAATCCGGATTTCGAAAAAAATAGGCTTCACTATAAATACTTACTTATACTATTGTATATTTTATATACAAGGTATAAGAAAGTAAAAACTACACCGCAAAATAAATATATAGAAGGAATTGGTATATAAATAGGTACGTGTCTTGTTGAGCTGATTTAAAAATATATACATATTACACCTATAAAAAAACTATTTACCCATGAAATTTTGTAGAAATTGTGCAAATTTTGGAGAAATAATTTCCACGTCCGTAATTTCAAAACTAATTGATGGAAAAATATAAAAATATTGGGAGATTAAAATTTAAAAGAAATATTTGTGATTTCAGGAATAGTTTTATTACACATTATTACTCACGATGACATTTGACAAAGGTAATAAATCAAATAAAAGAAATATATATTCTCATTTATCAGTATGTATTTTTAGAAAAAGTACCCCACACTTTCTAAAAAAACAATAATCGTGGCGCCATATGTAACCCCATGCATTTTGCTGTATTAAACGCCACTGCTTAGAATTTTTACGACCTTTCATAAATCATTTTTATCGATAGAATATTTGATAATTTTATGTGTTGTTTTCAAGGCCAATAAAAATGATTTTATATAACTTTAAATAAAAAAAGTGTATACTACAATTATTATACATATATTCGTTTTTGTAATTTACCATTTAATGTATTAGCATAAGCGCGTATCTAGATTTTTTTACAGAGTTAAAATAATTTCGACTTTTTTTTATTTTTATAAAATATATTACTTTAATATAATTTTTAGATATTTTTAGCACAAATAGATATATTATTCCAAATTTTGGGTTTCGTAGAAAACTAAGAACTCATATAGGTAAAATTTTTGAAAAAATAACTTTTTAGACCCCCTCCCATAGCTGAAGAGTGTACTCACATTTTATTTTTTCACTTACTTCATTGTGTCTTTAGATAGGTCTCCTAAAATGCAACAAAATTTTTTTAAGGACCATTTTATTTTAACTCTTCATTCACGATATATTTGCTTTTCAATTTGTTTATCAGAGCGCACCCCCCTCTAATTTTTAAATTATCGATGCAAAAAATCCAGAATGTAGCTTTAAATTTTAGTACTTTCAATGAAAATTATAACGAACACTGCAGCAAAAAGTTTTTTTTTTAAATCTCTTTTTTATAAATCGTAGTAAGAATGGCTAGACGGAACCCTAAACGCACTTGGCCGTCATATTAGTAGCCCTAATAGAAATAAAATAATTTATTTTAATAAAGATACATTTTCAAACTTACTTTATCTTTATTTATTAGGATACAAAAACAAATAATATATCTCAATTTTCTCCAGTGCTGAAAAAAGGAATCTTACACAATATTTATTACGGAATAAGGAACTAAAAATTAATGGTTGTTCCTCTACATACACATCAAAGATTTATTTTTCAATCTATCGTGTATTTCCTGTTTCGTAAATTTTACTTTTTTCATTTTTTTACTAAATTACTTTATGTTCAAAAAAATATCAATAATTACTTTTAATCATGGTAAACGTCCACTTTCAGGAGTTATTACACATTTTAGGTTTTGAGTTTGAATATTTGACTGGGGATTTTTTAATTGTTAAAAAAATATACAAAATATACAAAACTATTTCAATACATGATACTAGACCAGGGCTGGCCAAACCGCGGCATGTGGCCCACGACTCTCTTATGTGCGGCCCGTGGCCACATAATATGAACAAATTATGTTTTTATAATGTTTATTTTAAGTATTAGGTGTTTCAGAATGACTGAGGTTGGTTTTAATTTCCCATTGATTTCTTCAAATATTGTTCTATTTATGTGACTTAACTAATCATTTTAATTGATAATTTTGTTTTATAATATACCTAATACAAAATTCGAATTTGAAATATTTTTGTGAATAAATAAAACCATTATTTATTAGTATTTTAACTACTTGATACCATAGAGGTATATTTTGTTGTTGATTAAATATTTTTAAAAATTAAGTATGATTGATTTTTTTCCCTCGGATCGTATTAGATAAATTGCAACCCTTTATTTGTGACGGAGTGACATATTGAGATTTTTTTCCGCTATTTATTTTTTATACAAAATCGTAAATATCTCGGTTTCTATGCGAGATAGAGGATAATTTTTTCCCTAAAACTCCTACACTTATGTAGAATTTTTCGCACCGGATCGAATAATATCAATTACTACTCTTCATCAGTGACAGGGGGCGAAATATTGAAGATCTGCTATATGTATAAAATCCTATGAAAATTTGTTTTACATTTTTTATGATAATACATTTAAGAGTTTAGGGTTGAAGTGGGGAGTTAAAAGTCATTATATAATAAAATTGATTATACATATAAGCTATCTATTGGCTTTATATTTATTGCTCTATGATTATTAGTTCCAGAGATATAAGCTTTCAAAGTGTGATATATTTTCGTTACATTCGTGTTTCCGAGGTTATTCCCTAATATTGCCGGAGAAGACATAGATTTATACTTAAAAAAAAAATTGATTAGAAAAAAATTCAAAACCGAAAAATCAATATTTTTTTTAATGTCTTATTTATGTGCGGCCCTCGGAAAATTTTAGGTCGTCAATGCGGCCCGCGGTGTAATTTGTGTTGGCCAGGCCTGTACTAGACATTATAACAAATATTTTAAGATCAATTTGAAGAATGTGTGATTTATGTTTCTATAGTTTCTAAGTCACAAAACAAGATACTTTTTTCGACCCAGGTAAAAATAAAAGCGACCGAAAATAATATGTGGTCCTTTCTATTCATTTTTTAGCGTCGCGGAATTACGCCAGTGGTGTGCGCTGATAATAAATCACGTTGACAGGTGGACATGTGCGCCGACAAAAACAGTTACACAGCGAGCGATGGGGAAAAAAAAGTGTGCGGCAAAAACCGTCGATCGTTATTGTAGGAGAATTGAAATTTGATTGATTACAAATATTAAACGTTCGATATAGTTGGGAAGGGGAGGATGCGGATTTGATTAAAGTTGTCTAATCAAAACTTAAGCCGGTATCGTCCCGTCGGATATAGATTAGATTTTTGTATCGATATGCAAAAAACAATTTTAAAATGTTCTCACTTTAACTTTTAAGATAAAATTTTGTCCGGTCAAACGCACAAAGGCAATTAGTTAGTGTCATTTTCATTACCACAGCCCATGTTAGGCGCTCCGAAATTCAATCTCAGGATTATCTACAACGGGTTATACCTTTTGTGAAACATATTCTATATGCATGTTCGCAGTTCCTTCTACCCCAATCCAGATAGTCGGGTTTAATTGATACAGATATTTCATATTGGGTGAAACTGTCTCATTTAAAAAAAATCAAATCTATTATTAATTTGTTCGATTGAATATACTAACAAAACAATGGATCGAGAGAGTTATTTTAAGCAAATTAGTTTATAATAATATGATCACGTGTCCAGAAATTATTCGTGAAGGAAGCTACAGGCCCCCAAAAATTATACCCAAAATTAGTTTTTATTTAATACCTTAAAAATCATTTGTGATACAACTACGAAAATTTGTAATCAATTTAGTGCTATGGATTTTCAGTGTTTTTATTAATTATTGTCTTGTAGCGTTGGGCAGATATATACAATTATTAAATAAATAATTCTGTCAACTACGTGGACTGTTTGGAGCCACTTACAGGTGCATTTTTGAGTTAGAAAAAAATATAAAAATATAGTCATATTCTACTAATTGAGATCTATATTTTGATATCCCACATGCCTATATATATATCTATGAAAATAAAAATAAAAATTCAATGACGCCCCTCCTTATTATTCCAAAATTTTAGATAGATGGGCGATGAGAATTGTGATTGAAAATCGAGTCGCAAATACTAAAAGGTTGAGAAACGCTGTTTAATAGATGTATAAAGCATGTATAATAAAAGCAGGTAAAATCAGTAAATATACTTTTACATCACATAAACTCTCGCTACTATAAAATTACACACATATACGAGTATATGTAATAAATCAAGCGTAGGTTGCTACGCATTTCTAGCTCTGATAATAAAACCTTACAAACAATACAGCCAAAGTATTCATCATTCGAAAGCAAAAAACTTCACCTACAAATATAACATTAATTATGCACGCCCTGGCGTTTTCACGAAATTGCACCCGCGAGTTGACGGAAAAACGGACGTTTTATTTATTTATTTGCACACAGAGTCGGCATTATTGTCTCAAGATTCATTGAAACTTACAACAACTATAAAGGAGCTAACAAATTTGTTAGCTAGCAAGCACTTTCAAATGGTGTATTAATTCTGTGATAATATATCTCGATTAGTTATGGAATTTAGAGCAGTGATACTTTAACACAGTTGGCGACTCTGACCGTACAAAATTATTTTCATAATATCACCACTGTTTTAATACCGATGGTGTTATTTACGACGCGTGCGCGAAAATTGACAAACACTTCATGAAATTTAAAGAGAACTGTCAAATAGGTTTAAAACTTCATTTGAAAGTGCTTGCAAGTTAGCAAATTTTGTTAGCTCGTTTATAATACCGGATATAGGTCGGGAAGTGCAAAGGCTATAGCCGGGTAAGAATACGAAACATGCCTTTGCGTAGATTTGACTGGTTTTTTATTCCCGGTATCCTGTTTAGCAAAAAATAGAGATATTTTAAGTATTAAGACATTTGTACTCCTTAAAGTCTGCCCGCGCCGCGCCGATACGACCGCATGCGAATTTATACGAGGATGTTATACCCTTTGAATCAGTTTGGATTTTTGATATGTGTTTGGGTACATACAAGGTATATTTTATGAAAAAATGGTGATTGCCGTCAGAGTACAACATAGTTTTTGATAGTTCTGATTTACTTTGTACAGAGGATCATAATAATATTACCTCTGATGAACCACAAGTATCTCTATAATATACTACAAGCGACGTCAAATTCGATTGACGGATTATCAAAATAAATTTTTGTTTGAAAATTGAAAAAAAATTTTTTTAGAAAACTATAAATTTTTGAAAGCTTATATTTGGTCAAGTTGAAATGTCAAACTATATTCAATAGGAAAAATTCCTTATTCCGATTTAATTTGAAAATTAAACATCGCAAATATCTATTAAATACTAACAAAATCTGATTTCAAGTTTTCATTATATAATTATTTTCACCACCACCCAACTCTAAAAAATGGCATCTTCAATTGTAATAATTTTAAGGGTAACAAACAACTTATAAAGCCAGCTCTGTGCCATCCAGTTGACGGAAACGATTGTTTTTATTTATTTCTGGTTTTTTTTTTCTATTTGGTCGCAGAACACATGCGAGACGATATTCCGCTATTTCCAGAACTAACCTTAGACATGCAGTTTTAGTTCTTTTTTATAAAAAATAAACCGCATCTTCTGCTGTACATTTTTACCGATCTTTATATAGAACAACGTGCCCCTTTGTATTAATTACCCCCCGCCCTCAGTGATACTAATAATACATATATACAGCAAACTTTAAATACAGTCCAATATTATTTCATACTGTATGTCTTTTTAGGGTTCCGAATAAACCCTATTAATCTCAGTTTGTCGTCCATCCGTCCTTCTCACAATCAGTCAAATGAAAGTATCTTATCGTATTAAACTATATAAATTAGAAACTTGATTATTTTTACTGAACATGTAAAGTAAAAAAGAAAATTTTTTCATGGAGTATAATCTAGTGGAATTTGAGCCATTCTTATTTTTTTCTAGCTCAAATAGGTGCCTTCAGGGGGCTTCAAAGCAAATAAAAATATTCAAAGCGTGTGGGATGTCAAAATATAGATCGCAATCAGTAGAATTTGACCATTTTTTTTCTAATTAAAGTGTGGCACCTGCGAGGGGCTCCAAGCAGAAAAAATATTTTGAACCCCCCACACACAACTAGAAACCCTTATAGTTTCGTTCTGTCCGTTCATCCGTCCGTCTGTCTATATAAATTTTATATAATATATTGATGAAATTTGGCATACAGACGTAGACTGATTTTTTTATTGTTAACAAATTTATAGAAACCGAATTTTATAATTTAAAATAAATTAATTTAGAGAAAATATACAACAGAACGAATGTTGTTTTTAGTCACAAATGTAATAAGTATTTAAAAAAAGGTTTTGAACAAAGTTCCTTATTTTTTTCACGTAGAATCAGAACTCCTTCCTTCAAACAAAGTAATTTTTTTCTGTTCAGTTTTATTGCTAACATCTTACATACTATTATTGTAAAAATATGTTGAAAATGTGATTGTAACTACATAATGGGTTTATATATGTGCTTACAGATGTGTGCATGTCCATTACAATTATAAATAAGAAATACAGAAAAACTAATTTTGTTCACGAATTAATTTTAGTTGTTTTCCAGCTAACGTTAATGTTTTTTTTCTTTCTTTACAGGATTGCTATCGTGGAACGAAGACGAATGCCATGTGAACCTGGAGAAGGAGTTACACATTATAACGACCCAGGCTTCCGAGGGGGAGGAGGCAAGACAAGGTTAGTAAAAACATTTTTTTTCAATATTAGAAAAGTATGATGTAAGTCTGTAATAAAATAATAATAAATTAATTAACTAGAAGAAAAAGTCATATTTTAAGAGAAATTTGATAACAAGAAACGGATGTTTACTTTTGCTAATTTTCGAATTAATATCTATCATTTATATTACATCCATATTTCCGGCAGTTTATTTATTTTTACATAATAAATAATTCACAAACAATTAACTGGGAAGTGCCCTGAGAACATCAGGGAATTATTTTTATTTAAAATACATATCACGAAAATGTACTTATTTAAATAATGAACAATTAATTTTCTATTCACCCACAATACCTTTTTTATTTCTTAGTCATTTTAGCTTTTGAATGAAATGACCTCTTCACCCTTCCCCATCGCCAAAAAAGCACTTAAGATTATTCCGTTTTTTTTCTTCCCCTAGATTTGACATTTGCTTACAACCGATTTGACCTATTAAAAATGTCAAATATTACATCCCTATTGCAAAAATAACGAATTAATTTAAATATTAACTCAAAGGTGCCTGCAGAAATATTTATAGAGGTGGAGGCTAAAATAGACACGTGATCTGGGTGGTTATTACAAAATGGTCTTTATAAATTTATAATTATTGTTTAATTACTTGATAATAACAGTGTCAATATTATCCTCTAATAATACTTAAAGACAGCTAAAATCTGTGTGCAAGATAGAATTCCGAGAACTTCTTTCAAAATATCTTTTGATAAAACTTTTAATATTTAACAGTTCAAAGAAAAGTTGTTAAAGTTGGACAAACATTATCACTCAATCTGCCCCAAAAAGAAACTTTATGTCACATAAGGGATGAATGGAAAAAGCAGTGGCGTAGGAACGGGGGGGGTTTTGGGGTCGACCCCCCCCCCCCGAAATTTTAAAATATATGAAATTAGTATAACAATTTGGAATTTTTGTGATAATAACCCCCCCCGAAATTTTCAATGCTGTTAAAATATGCGAAATAAATGTAAAAATTTGGAACCAAAAAACCTTTTTTTTTTTGATCATATAATTAATTGTATTTAATTAAATAACTAAAAAAAAAAAAAAGGTCTTCATAATAATTATAATTTTCAATTGTGTGACCTTTTTTTTTTCTTTTTAGTCAATAAAAGTCATAATCAACTAAAATTTTTGCTTTTTCAATCAAAAAAATTTCGCATATTTTTTGGAATATCAAAACCCCCCCCGAAAATTTTTCTTACTACGCCACTGGGAAAAAGTTAATATAGCCTAAATTATTAATTTTTTTGAGAAAATATTTTTTCTTTTAATTTAACAACCGCGACAAAAAAAATATAAATAAAATAAAAATAAACAATGAAATAAAACCACAAAAGGAAACCAGCATTCCAACCGAAAAAATAAAAAAAATAAAAAATACATATAAAAAATAAACAAATAAATAAATAATAAAGACAAAGATAAAGTTCTATAACCACGCAATGGCTGTCTAAAAAAAGGAACCAGGGACATAAACATTTTAATAAATTTTTATTTTATTTTTCATATTTTCAATTCTCTTCATTTTCATGTCATATTTCAGAGATATGACGTTACTAATATTATTTTTGATTCCCCCACCCCCCTGATTATAAATGAGATTTTTATACAAGCTTATTAGAGTTCCGTAGAAAACTAGAAACACTTGTAGTTTCGCTTTGTCCGTCCGTCTGTCTATCTATATAAATTTTATAGCGATTAAGATGAAATTTGGTATACGGACGTAGATTGATAACTCAAAAATAGAAATGATGAGATTTTTGAAAAAAATATTTTTTAGACCCTCCTCTTTCCATAGATTGAAGTCTATTAAAAATAATAATTCACTTAATCCATTGAGTGGGGTATGCAACAAAAAATGTCTTAAGACCTTTTAATTTTAACCCATTAGTCACGATATATTTGCGTTCGAAGTCGTTATCAGAACGTCACCCCCTCTATTTTCTAAACTATCGGTATAAAAATCTGAAAAAAATCGAGAATGTAGCTTTTAATTAATACTTTCAATGAAAATTATAACGAACACTGTCAACAAATTTTTGGACCCCCCTCTCATACACTGTATACTCACATTTTTTTTACTGACCCTATTGAGTGGGATGTCTATAGGTAGGTTTCCTAAAATGCAAGATCAAACGTTGTATGACCTTTTGATTTTAACCCTTCAGTCACGATATACATATTTGGTTTTTAAATGTCGTTATCAAGGTGCCCCCCCCCCTCTAATTTCTAAACTAAAAATTTAAAAAATCTGAAAAAATCGAAATTGAAGCTTTTAATTATTAGCACATTCAATGAAAATTATAACGAACACTGTAGCAAAAATAGTTAATGAAAATTTTTAAAATTACTTCTTTTTATAAATTGTAGTTAGAATGACTACGGAACCCCATCATGTGCGTATCCAACACACACATGGCTGTTTTATTTTTCTGTATAACTTCTTTATATTTTTAGTCCACTATAATTTTCTCATAGATATGATATTTACATACCAAAATTTTGTTCCAGGTGAACGTTTAATTCAATACGCGTCCGAAAATCTAGTGACCGAGGTGTTGATTCATCCGACCTGGAGCACGTTGACGCAGTGCGTCCGGAACCTCCTTGGAAGCTTTACGCGGCACCGGCACATTATTCACGCAGGCTACGCATTCACCAGCTCTGGTTCGTGGGCGTTGCAGGACGGGACGTTCTCGCGGGCTGACCTGGCGCTCTCTTTCAGGGAGAATGATGTGCAGAGGGTGCTCAGGGCATACGATGGCACGGTCACCATTAACGTGCACTGCGCCGCCGAGGGAGATTGGAGTAGCATGGACAGGGAGCCGTGGGCTAGGCATTGCAAGGTCAGGCTCAACCCAACCGACGTCTTGACCAGTGGGTGTCAGAGGATAGAGGAGTTTGTGAGGTATCTGGAGCCCATGCTCGTGCCCACAGAGCTCGATGCGCTGTTAGAGAGTTCTGAAGTGGTCAGTATTATATTATGGTATACATATTACATATATAAGAAATATGTAATGTTTTATAATTTTTTATTGTTGAAATATATTTTATTATAATAAATATAAAAAAAAAATTAAAACAAAATTTCGTCAATGTTAAACTATGATGCAATTTTCATTTATTTCATCTTAATGAAATTACAATTTAAGTAATTAATAAAGTAATTTGTTAACAAACGAAATTATATTTTTAAAGGGCTGTAACTCTTAAATAAATTTATCAAAATGATGTAAAACATTAGTACGTAAAACTAAATTATATATCGAACATTTTAAGCCCAATCTTAAGTTTTTATGATTTATATTTACGTTTATATCGATAGGTTGGCAACATACGTTTCTCCCACCCGACACTGTACGTGTTTCCGGGCGGGCAAGGAGATGCAGCGCTGTTTGGCATCAACGGCTTCAACATGCTCGTGGACGGCGGGTTCTCGCGCAAGGCTTGCTTCTGGGATTTCGTACGTCATCTGGATCGTTTGGACGCGGTGCTCGTCACACGCATCAACAACTCAAACGTGGGCGGCATCAGCGCGGTGTTGAGGCGCAAGCGGCACACGCAGGTCTACCCGCAGATCGGCCACCTATTTGCCAATATCCACGTAAGTATAAAGGATATTCAAAAGCAATGTTCGTTTTTGACCAATGTATTGTTTCAGGAACGTAAAGCCACGCTGAGTCCCGATGGTGACAAAGACCGCGACCCTCTGCTGATCGACCTTCTTGACGAAGGTCAAGAGATCGTATCAAATCTGCGTCACATCGGCCTCAAACCTCAACCATGCTATCGCGATGCAGAACCCATCAATCTGTACCACAAAGTGGGCCACGGGACCCTCGACATGTATATCCTGAATCCAGCCAAAGACTCTGCCGAAGTAAAGAGGTTCCTTCAACGTTGGTTCGCCAACGATAGGAAGTTATTCGCTCCACCGTCCTCTTCGAAAGACTTTGAATTCCCCCTGCAAAATATGATATCAGTCTGCGCTCTTTTGGTCTGGCAACCAGCGAACCCCGAAGAACAAATAACGAGAATTCTTTTCCCTGGAAGTACGCCACAAAATAAAATATTCGAAGGACTGGACAAGTTGAAGAATGTAGAGTTCATGAAACATTCTGTTTGTACTGCGAAGACGATTGGGACAATTAATGGGGTTGCAAAAACACGTACAGCTAAAACTATCATGTCTGCTTTAGAGGATAAGAAGGAATCGGCACTTATTGAAAATAAAACAGGTAAGATCAATGGGCAAGTAGATAATAAGAAGATACAAAGTGATAATAAACAAAGGATTATTAGGAGTGCACAACCGAAAATATCTGCACTCAATGGAAACGACATGAAGAAATCTGATTCTGTCGAAAGTGACAGAGACGAATCAGGCGGTGATAATCAGAATGTTGTTGAATCCGAAAACGAAATAAACAAATCAACTAACGGTAAAATAGAGGAAGAGAAACCCAAACAGCACAAAATAAAAATAGAACACAAATCAAAAATCGATACAAAAACTAAAACTAAAATTGATTCAAAACCTGCCAAATCTATAGATAGAAAGTCAACTAGAAGTATATCCGATAAAAAAGTAGATATGAAGTCTTCTCCAACCACACCGAAGAAGTCTTTAGAGAACAAGTACAACGGAATTACTAAAGAACAATCAAATAAACTAGCTAGTAAGTCTTCACCTACAGAAACACCAGCTAAAAGTGCCAAAGATGCTAATAATCGAAAGGTTGTCGAGTCCAAGTACAAGCCACCTCTTAAAAAAGAAGTTAAGAAAACTGCCGAGAAGAAGCCGGAAAGAAAACCGATTTCCAGACGACCTAAGGAAATATCACCATCACGAAAACCCCCAACAAGCCCTGCTAAATCTGCAAAACCGAGATCAGAAAAAGATGCAGTTATTCGCAAACTTAAACTTGAAAAGGACGTAGGTACTGATTCCAGTACTGTAAGCACTCCCTCTGTTGAGCAAGAACCGTTCAAGAAACTGACACCTCAAGAAATAGAAGCCATAAAGGCACAAGAGCTAGCTGATTTGAAAGAAGAGCAAGAAGTAGTCAAAGAAATTGAAGCTGTTTTCAGTAAAGATGAAAAACGTACAACCGTACCTGATGAAGAAGCTGGAACAACAGAAGTCGAAGAAAGTGAAGAATATATTATAATAGAGAAAGAAGAAGTAGAGCAGATGACCGAGGACTCTATTAACGAAATAGAAAGTGCTCCTAAAGAAGATGAAATTCAAAAACACACCAGAGATAGCGAGGAATCTGAAAAGAAACGTCGAAGCAGTGAGGATTCCGATAAAGGTGCAATACTTGTGAATGAAACCGAAGAAAAACCTGTACAAGAAGAACAAGTGGAACTTATCGAAGCCGATTCTTGTAAAGTACTTGAAATCATATCTCCAGAAAATAAAACACAATTAAAAGAAGAAGTACAAGATATAATAGAATCAGCAAAAGATATAGTCAATAAACGCGAAGAGCCTGAAATAAGTAAAGAAAAGACTGAAGAAGTATCAAAAGAATTATCCAGCATTAGTCCCGAAGATAAACTATCGAGTGAAAAGAAAACTGGCGATGTAAAAGACGTTCCAGATATAAACTGTATGATTGAATCACAACCCGAAGAAAAACTTACTGCTACTGTAGAATCAGGTGCGACTACAACTGCTCCTACTCTTCCAGAGGATGAACGAATCACTCTGCCAGATGACGAACGTATAGTGCTAGATGAAATCAAAGAAGACGTATTAGATCAAGTCGTCGAAGAGAAACACGTCAAAGAAGAAACCAAAGAAAAGGAGATTGTAGTATCTATAGAACCGACAAGGTTCGAACCTAAAGAATTATGTACTACTGGAGGTATTCAATTAGATACTCGCCAAACACATATCCGTGATATTGTCAAAACTCCAGATGAAGTGGCTGACTTGCCAGTGCACGAAGAAGTCGATGGTACCGATGATATGTACGACGAGTTTGCTAATAAAAAAGATGCAGAGAATGGTCAGAAGAAAGAAGATGAAAAAAAAGAAAAGACTGCCGTGGCATCTGTAGAAAATGAAGTGGCAGATGCGACTAAAAAAGAAACGTCTGATATTTGTGATAAACAATTAGTTAGCAATGAGACGGTTAGTGATTTGTTAGAAAAAGATATCTTATTAAAAGGTGATGTTGAAATGAGTGAGAAAAATATAGAAAAACAAGAAGAATTAAATAAGCCAACACAAGACATAAAAGACGTACCTGGACATGCTGAAGAAAGTAGCGATGTGAAGAAAGTAGAATTAGAAACTGTCGTTAAAAAAGGTGATTTACAACAATTAACTTCAGATGGTGAAAAAATACATGAAGATAGAAAGGTAGAGGAATTGGATGTATCTAAAGAAACTCCTAAAAAAGAAGATATACAAACAATTGATATTGAAAAAGAAGATCATGTTGAAAAAGAAGATGAAACAAAAGAAATCAAGTCAATAACCGGATACAACGTCGAAGAGATAGTTTCCCTTGTAGCACATGTATTAAAATCAGACGCACCGCTTCCGGAAATCGAACCGGAAGTACCATTTGTCGAATCGTTCATTCCATTTGAACCGTATACGACTGAGCTTCGGGAAACTCATATAACTACTGTAGAATCTCCGATACGTGACAACTACACACCTGAAACAATTGTACAAGGCGTTGTTCAAAAACCTCACCCCGACGAAAAGATTGTCGAAGAAGACGATGAGAATATCGAAGAAAAAGTTACAACAAGAAGTATTTCAAACCTTATGAAAGAATCCACAGAATTAATTCAATCCAATTCACAAATTGTAAAAGATATAAAGTCTATAAAAGAAGACGTAAATAATAAAAGTCAAGATCATGAATACAAAGATGCGGTCCGTGAATCAATGCATAATAAACTAGATGAACTTAAAGCATTAACTACAAGCTTGGTTGGTTTAGATAAGAAACTTTCAGATATAAAAACCGATTTGAAAGAAGAAGAAATGGAGGAATTGTTAAAAAATCAAATAACAGAAACTCATGTCGAAACTGAAGAAAAAAAAGATAAGCCGATGGGTTTAACATTACCCGATACTGATAAAGTAACAGATTTACCAGTATTGTCGCCCAAGACAAGTACAATGAAACTATTGGACGAAGAGAGATATTTGTATGCTGCTGCTGAAGTACCCAAGACGAAAGTCGAAACAAATATTAAACTAAAACACGATGAAGCAGATGTTACTAAACCACATTTAGCTGATACTGACTTTACTTTAAAACCAAAGGAAGCTTTATCAGGAAAATCCACTCCTGACGTTGAAGCAGATGTTAAATTAGAAAAAGATGTAACGAAAACAGATGTTACTAAAGCGCATGAACTAGAAAAACATTTAATCGATAATGATTTAATTTTAAAACCAGGTTTATCAAAGGAATCGTTATCGGGAAAATCAACTCCCGATGTGACTAAACTAGAATCTTCCTTGTCTACAACAAAAACAGATATGTCTGGGAAGTCAACACCTGAGCATTTACCAACGAGTGATTTAAAGGAACCTCTCTCCGGTATTTCAAGTCCTGAAACACATGCGCATTTACAAACCGAAGTAAAAGATAGTGACCTAACCGTAACTGAAGCTATAACAACAGAAATACACAAAGACACTAAACCTGAGAAGGCTGAAATAGATAGCGAAGAAACGGAAACTAAAAAATATGTTGAAAAGGTATCACCGCCACTTCATGAAATATCGGCGAAAGATATCGATATAACTAATTTACCAAAAGAAGAAGAAAAACTACCTCTAAAAGAAACAGAAGTCACCAAAATACCAGTTGAATCTGCATCTCAAAAATCTTCTATTGAATTATCGTCTGATTCAAACATTGAAACAATAAAATATGTACATGATGATAAAACTACCAATAATGTACTAGATACGCATACAGATGAAATGGGAAAAGGAAATTTAGCACAGCAGCTGTTATCTGAAACTGAGAAACATTTGTCGGGCCATTCGACGCCTGATTTACTTAAGGAAGAATTAATTGTTAAAGATTTAGGAAAACTGTCTGGAAAATCGACTCCAGACTTTACTCATGAGGATCTTTTGATTGTCGATAAAGAAAAAGAAGTTATTTCATCCGAAAAATCAAAACAACATGAAATTTCTCCAGAAAAACATGAAGAAAAGGTTATTTGCGAATCGAAATTATCAGGTAAGTCAAGTCCAGAAACTGAAAAACTAACAATTGATGAGCATGAAAAATTAACAGATAAGATTAAAGAACATGGCATTGCTGAGAAAGTATCTACCCCAGATGTCGCCGAAGAACACATTTCAACAGAAATAAAATCGGAATTAATAAAAACAGATATTTTTATGACAGGAAATACCACACAAAATAAAGAAGTTTGTGAAGAAGAAAAACAAGCTAGTGAATCAACACCAGACAAGGTAGAAGAAATTAAAATTAGTGAAAAAGAGCCTACCCCCGAAAAAGACGATGATGTTAAAGAAAAATCTACAATTAGTGAAAAAACGTCTCTAGAAATCAAAGAAGAGCTTCTTGTTGACGAAAAAGATCAGTTATCAGGAAAAGCAACACCAGAAAAAGAACTTACTGTTAGTGACAAACTGTCAGGTCAGTCGACTCCAGATAATACTAAAGAAGAACTTACCGTAATTGAAAAAGATAAGCTGTCAGGTAAATCCACACCGGAAATAACTAGAGAAGACCTTTTTAGTCATGTTGAAGAACAAAAATCAGGAATTGATAAACCAGAAAAGCCAAAAGATCTTCAATTATCTGAAAAGGATAAACAATCAGGTAAATCAACACCAGAAGTAACGAAAGATGATGTTAAAAGTCACGTTGAAGAACAAATATCTGTAATGATTACTCAAAAAGTCGAAAAATCTGAAATAGCCACTCTAAAGAAATCCGAGAAAGCAACACCAGAAGTAACTTCAGAAGACCTGACAACTCACTCTGAAGAACACGTATCTGAAAAAGTTAAACCAGAAGTCGAAAAATCAGGGAAGGCCACCCCAGAAGAAAAATCTGAAAAAGCTATCCCTGAAATCGAAAAATCAAGAACGACAACATCAGAAGTCGAAAAATCAGGAAAAAGTACTCCTGAAATTGAAATACCCGAAGTAACTTCAAAAGACCTTACAACTCATGATGAAGAACATATGTCTGGAAAGGGTACTCCTGGAATCGAAAAATCAGGAAAGACCACCCCAGAAGTTGTAATATCAGATGAACCTACCCCTGAAATTGAAGTATCTGACAAATCTACACCGGAATTAATTTCGAAAGACCTCACAACTCACGCTGAAGAAAATATATCAGGAAAGGTCACCCCTGAAATCGAAAAATCAGGAAAGACCACCCCTGAAATCGAAAAATCAGGAAAGGCCACTCAAGAAGTTGAAAAATCAGGAAAGGCCACCCCTGAAGTTGAAAAATCAGGAAAAGCTACTCCTGACATTGAAATATCCGAGAAAACTATGCCAGAAGTAACTTCAAAAGACCTTTCAACTCACGTCGAAGAACATATATTAGGAAAGGTTACCCTAGAAGTTGACAACTCAGGAAAGGCAACCCCTGAAATTGAAAAATCAGGAAAAGCTACACCTGAAATTGAAATATCTGGGAAAGCTACACCAGAAGTATCTTCAAAAGACCTTACCACTCACGTTGAAGAACATATATCTGGAAAGGCCACACCAGAAGTTGAAAAATCAGGAAAAGCGACCCCTGAAGTTGAAAAATCAGGAAAAGCAACCCCTGAAGTTGAAAAATCAGGAAAAGCTACACCTGAAATTGAAATATCTGTGAAAGCTACACCAGAAGTATCTTCAAAAGACCTTACCACTCACGTTGAAGAACATATATCTGGAAAGGCCACACAAGATGTTGAAAAATCAGGAAAAGCGACCCCTGAAGTTGAAAAATCAGGAAAAGCTACACCTGAAATTGAAATATCTGTGAAAGCTACACCAGAAGTATCTTCAAAAGACCTTACCACTCACGTTGATGAACATATATCTAGAAAGGCCACACAAGATGTTGAAAAATCAGGAAAAGCGACCCCTGAAGTTGAAAAATCAGGAAAAGCTACACCTGAAATTGAAATATCTGGGAAAACTACAACAGAAGTATCTTCAAAAGACTTTACAATTGACGTTGAAGAACATATATCTGAAAAGACCACCCCAGAAGTTGAAAAATCAGGAAAGGTCACTCCAGAAGTCGAACAATTAGAAAAAGCTACCTCTGAAATTGAAATATCCGAGAAAATTATGCCGGAAGTAACTTCTAAAGACCTTTTAACTCACGTTGAAGAACATATATCTGGAAAGGCCACACCAGAAGTTGAAAAATCAGAAAACGCGACTCCTGAAGTTGAAAGATTAGGAAAAGCAACCCCTGAAATTGAAATCTCTGGGAAAGCTATACCAGAAGTATCCACTCACGTTGAAGAACAAATATCTGGAAAGGCGACTCAAGTAGTTGAAAAATCAGGAAAGGAGACCCCTGAAGTAGACAAATCAGGGAAAATTACCCCTGAAATTGAAATATCTGGAAAAGCTATACCAGAAGTACCTTCAAAAGACCTTACCACTCACGTTGAACAACATAAATCTGGAATGAGCACCTCAGAAGTTGTAAAATCAGGTAAAACTACCCCTGAAATTGAAATATCCGGGAAAACTACACCGGAAGTCACTTTAAAAGACCTTACGACTCACGTTGAAAAACATATATCTGGAAAGGCCACTCCAGATGTTGAAAAATCAGAAAAGGTCACACCAGAAGAAAAATCTGAAAAAGTTACCCCAGAAATCGAAAAATCTGAGATAGCCACGCCGGATGTCATTTCTAACGAACTTACAACTCATCTTGAAGTACAAATATCTGGAAAAGCCACTCCAGAAGTTGAAAAATCTGGAAAAGCTACTCCCGAAATCGAACAATCTGAGAAAACTTCACCGGAAATAACTTCTAAGGATCTAACAACTAAAGGTGAAGAACATATATCTGGAAAGATCACCCCAGAAGATGAAAAATCAGGAAAGGTTACCCCAGAAGTCACTAAAGAAGACCTTAAAACTCATGTTGAAGAACAAAAATCTGGAAAGACTACCCCTGAAGTAGAAAAATCTGGAAAAGCTACTCCTGAAGTATTTTCTAAGGACCTAATAACTCATGTTGAAGAACAAAAATCCGGTAAGACTACTCCAGAAGTCGCAAAATCTGGAAAATCCACACCAGAAATCACTAAGGAAGACCTAACAATTAATGTTGAAGAACAAACATCTGGAAAGACAACTCCAGAATCAACAAAAGAAGATAAAAAGGAATCAAAGGACGCAAAGGAAAATATTAAAAAAGACGAAATTTTATCTGAAAAAACAATTGTAGATAATGTGCAAGTGCCTGAACTAGAGCAAGATAAATCTGGCAAATCTACACCAGAAGAAGATAAAGAAATACATGAGATATGCGACAAAGTAATATCACAACAGAGACTACCAGACATTTCTATTAACACTGATTCAATTAAACTGTCATCGTTTAATTATCTATACGAAATAACCACAGCTCAATATTCATCGAATTTACTTCAATGTCAGAAAACGCAACTAGATCCACAATCTGCAAGAGATGGGGACAATTTATCCCCTCAACATTTGTCAGGAAGATCCACTCCCGAAATCAAAATCGACTTAGATGTCGACTTACCTCACGAAGAAGATGAATTCAGTCAACCTGCTGTATCTAGTAGTCAAACGGAAAAAGATGCTACACCAGGGCCATCGAAACTAACTGAAACAGAGCATGACCATCAGATAGAAGATGAGATAATAAGTGGAAAGTCTACTCCTGATATAGCGGACGTAGAGAAAATGAAAGAAATCCATGAAATACTGAAACACGAGCAACAGATTCCAGGAAGATCAACACCTCCAACTGCTCCTATCAGTCCGATCGTGAAAGAAGAAAAGGTATTCGTTTTACATGCAGAACAAGAAAAAATAGCGCTATCTGATACTCATGTCACTCTGACTGAAATTAAAACTACTTCAATTGAACACGTTGCAGAAAAAAGTGAAAAGATCACACAAGAAATTTCTGAAATATACAAAGAGAAACATGAAATAACAACAGAAGGAAAAACTGAAACGATTATCGAAGATAAAAAAGAATCGTCAAAAGAAAAATGTGAAGAAACGATCCACACATTGACTGAAATTGAAAAAACCGAAAAAACAAGCATGACTTTAAAAGAAAATGCAAAGGAAACTTGTACAATTCAAGCAGAAACATCTTCAATAAAAACAACCGAAGAAAAGACACATTTAATAAGCGGAGACGAAACTTGCTCTTTCCAAACATCTGAAGAAAAATCTCATCTCATAACCGAAGACATATTTTCAGGTGTTACCTCAACAGAGTTGATGAGTGACGATTATGAAGACGTAGCTTCGCCTCCAAGTGACTTAAGTTCTGGACAAGCCTCACGAGTTCCAGCCACATGGGAAAGCAGCGAAGAACGGATAGGTTTAAGTGACGACGAAGAAGATATTCCAGGTTCTCCCACAAGTCTATCATCTCAAATTGCACGTTCCCCGTTAGAAACCCACGCACAAAAACATTTAATGGAAGAGACGCACATGGCGGACGCTATGACGATGTCATTCTACGGATCTTTGCCGTCAGAAACCAGTACTCCTACTAAACTTAAATCCGAAGTATCCTCGTCGCCGGAATTCGAAAGAGTTAGTTCGCATGTAAAAACACAAACTAAACAATCTGAATGTATTGAACATACTAACATACAAACTACAAGCAAAGTCAATGGGCAAACTGGTAAGTTCGTTTAACAATAATATACGAGTGTGGAATAAAACCGGATAATTCCGCTTTTTTTAAGAAACAACATTTCAGCATCTAAAACAAAAAGACTATTTTTAAACTTTTTCTTTTAATTTCTAAACATTTTATAAAAGTGGAATTTCCAGGATTTTTTCGTATACTCTTCATTTAGACCCTTGTAAGATATTGTATTCATTATTAAAATGATACAATGCCTTATTATATATATATTAATCATATATTATATAATATTATATTATATATAATATTATATATATATTATATATATTATTCTTATATATTAATATTTTAAGTACAGAGAAACGTTATTTTTTAAATCGCGTCCTTATATAGAAAAATATTACATAATAAGTTAGTGGCACCAGTCTTCACTGTTATAAGCAATACTGTATTTTGGGATTGGTGGGTTTCTTTCTCATAAACAATAATAAAAATACAATTTAATTAAATCAATTTAATTACCAAAGTCCGCAAATATACTTTTTTTTAAATTATAACCTTTTGTTTTGTTTATATTTTTTCTCCAGTAATGGACAAATTAAAACCAGTAATGGGTACCCAGTGATGGACACTTGCTAATGATTACAAAATGATAAGTACTAAGTCACGATAGTGTAAAATAGTAGTAGTAAAATAAAGAATCGTAAAATTTGAAACAATGTAAAGCCGACATGATAATATAATAATTAATAAATAGATTACACTAATAATTAGTTTAAATGTTCACCATTTTGAGACCCATTTGCCGATTGTCGTCAAATTAAGGTGTATAACAGTTAAGTGTCTATGGATTATGATTCAGTAATGGCAGTAATCAAATATCAACAAAAATTTATAATTAAGTGCATTTTATTAAACAAGAGTCTAACATTGGAGTATGATCCAGGACTGGTGCCAGTACCTTATTTATTTTTTATACACATTTTTTGATATCTTTTTTTATGAATCAGTTTTTTATAGGAATTCTGACAATTTTTCATTAATTATTTTATTAATCACTTCGTTATTTACTAGAAAAAAATATTGGTATATTCTCAGCTAAACTTTACTCCTTATAAAACCAGAATTTCTATAACTAATTTAAAAGAATATATACCAATTTAAAAATATTATCTACAAAGAAAATAACTTTCATGTATTTATAAAAAATATAAAATACCGTTTCTGATTTAATCACAACAAATAAAAAAAGAGACTTACTAACAATAGTAAATGGACGATAAGAATGGACTCAATATATGATTTCAAAATTGAAATAAAAACGATGGAACAATAAAAAAAATAATCACTTGGACAGGACATTCGTTGAAAGGACACTTCAGCAATTTATTGACTTCAACAATAGAGCAATAATCTGCAAACAAAATAACATTGATTTAAATCAAAATTATTATTCAAAAATAAACAAAAATTCCATAAAAATATGAAATTAATTTTGGACAAAATAAAATAAGTTTGTATTTTTGTGATACACAATATACAAAATGATGGACTCATTCTATCGAGATTATAAAAAAAATCTTTGAACGGGGTATCAAACATATATAACGTATGGGTAAATAGAAAACAGATTTTCACCATGTTTTAAAAACAAATCCATCAGAATTCGATAGCCCGTTCAAAGTGTTTGAATTCGTTTGCTACTAGTTATTCTTTTTACTTTTTTATACAGTCATGTATATGAAATAAACACGTATATGTAGGGGTGTACCGATTTTAATCCGATTCCGGTTCAGGCCAATACTGGTAAATTCCGGTCTGATTTTGCCGGAATTTTGAAATTTTATTATTACTCTATTAAAAAATTCATAAATAATATGTTATTTTTGTTTAAAAAATCAAACATAGGTTAAATGTAATAATTATAATATAAAACATTTTATTATCAAAAATTTTAATTAATTTTCATTTTTAATAATATAATTAATTAACACAAATGCAGTTTTTTTACATTTTGTTCGACATAAGTATGGTTATAATTATAACCATGACCTTAATTATTCAACTTATTTGTTTACCAAATGTAATTTGTTTATAATAGGAGAAAGGATCACGACGGTCCTAGGGCACTTGATACTCTTATGTCCGGTATTATAAAGGAGCTCGGAAATTTGCTAGCTCAAATGAGATATCAAACTTATATGACAGTTCTTTTGGAGTTTGTTGAAGACTTTGACAACTTTCGCGCACGCGTTGTAGGTAAACACCAACGATATTAAAACAGTGTACAATTAGTTGAAGTGTTACTGCTCTAAATTCCATAGCTAATCCATAGATACCTACTAGTACAAAATTAATACCCCATTTGAGAGTGCTTGCAAGCTAGCAAATTTTGCGAGCTCCTTTATAATACCGGGCATTAAAATTAATGGTGTAAGCTATATTTTAAAAAAAGTTTGTGTCTGTAGAATAGCTTCAAGCTGGGATATTAACTATTCAACTTATATGTTAATTTATCACTTTTAATTTGTTTATAATAGGGGAAAGTGATCGCGACGGTCTTAGGGCGCATAATACTCTTAAAGTTAAGTAAGCTATATTTAAAAAATAGTTTGAGTCTGTAGGATTGCACCAAGCTAAGATATTAATAAAAATGTCATATTGCGAACATTGAACTGTTAAAATATAAAGCCTTGCCACTTTACAGAAACGGTCTCCGTCACCACCTCGACTTTGCAAATCTATTATATGTGATTCAATATAAGTGGCATTTTAGCTGCGTCGAAACGGCGCTGTGTTTTGACGCAGCTAACATGTAATACATTTGCAAAGTCGAAGCGGTGACGGAGACCGTTTCTGTAAAGTGCCAAGGCTTAAATCAAAGATTTTTGAAAATTTAGAATTGTTATGGTGTAAACATAAGACTTGATCTGCATTTTTTAATAATACTCTAGCCCTAGATCTGTTTTCTTCAAAAACATTTCCCGCCTCCGAGAATAACCACTTCGAATAGACTATACTATACTTATCGAACAGTATTGTTTATGAAAATGCATCATATGTAATATGTAATGCATTGGTGCCTTAATTTCGAAATGTAGGCATTCTTTTATCTAAACAAAAACCATCTTCTCTATTGCGAATTTATCTAAATGCTGTTTGTGATTTATCAGATTTATAATTTGACACTAGAAATGTAATCGAAAAGGACGCATGATATATGTTACATATAATTTAAAGAAATCGATATTACGAAGCTATTGTAATTACAGGATATGTAAAAAAGACTATTTTTTATAATACAATGTAGGACTCTACCACTCTGCTATTTAAGGAATACCATATAAAATAATGTTATATTATTTTTATTATTTAATTACTATTATTAATAAAAATATAATCTTTTGTAAATTCCGGTAATTTCGGTTCCAGTCGGAATTGAAAATTCCAGTTCCAGTACACCCCTACATATATGTATCAGAAAATATTATATTATATATCTAGACTCAAAAAACGAAGGTTTATTCACAAATATTTTTTTCTGAAATAAATAATTTTTTGATTATATTAATCAATACCTTCATACATTTTTCCAGATCCAACCAGTGGATCATCATCTCAAGAGCAACAACACAAAGATGACGACCCCATCTCCTCATGGGGTAAACCTCTAGGTCTCCCTAGTCCCGCGCCCCCCATATCCGATCATTCCAACAAAACCACTCCCAAGAAAGAGAAAAAGGTATCTGCAATGTTGTTAGCCAAAAATAAAATCAACGACGACAGAAAGCGATCAGACTCTCCCGCGACTAAGAAATCTAACCGTAAGACTGTGTCGTCACCCGTGTACGTCGATTTGGCGTACGTACCGCATCATGGGAACTCTTATTACACCCAGGTCGACTTCTTCAAGCGGGTGCGTGCGCGATACTACGTGTTTTCCGGAACTGAGCCCAGCAAGGAGGTATACAATGCACTCTTGGAGGGGAAACAGACTTGGGAAGATAAAGAACTAGGTTAGTTTAATTCATTCTATAATAAAATACACATTTTTAGGGTTCCGTAGAAAACTAGAGACTCTTATAGTTTCGCTCTGTCTGTCCATCTCATTTAAGATCTTTAGTATACGGACGTAAATTGATAACCCAAAAACAGAAATGATGAGATTTTAGAAAAAAAAATTGTTTGAACCCCCTTCCCATACACTGAAAAATATATTCAAACATTTGTTTTCACTTATCATTGATTTTGATAGGTCTCCTAAAATGCAACAAAAAATGTTAAAATACCTTTTGATTTTAACCCTTCAGTCACGATATATTTGCTTTTAAATGTCGTTGTTTGCGCCCCACCCCTCTAATTTCTAAACTATCAATTCAAAAAATCTGAAAAATTCCAGAATGTAGCTTTTTATTACTACTTTCAATAGAAATTATAACGAATATCCATAAACACACATTTTTTTTCACTTACCCCATTGAGTCTATAATATAACAAAAATGTAGTATGATCTTTTGATTTTAACCCTTCAGTTACGATATATTTCCTTTTAAAAGAGAGCCCCACCTCTAATTTCTAAACTACCAAAAATTCCAAAATGTAAAATTAGTACTTTCAGTGAAAATTATAACGAACGCTAACAAAAATAGTTTATGAAAAATTTTAAAATAACTTTTTTTTTTATAAATCGTAGTTAGAATGACTATAGAACCCTATCATGTGCATTCTCAACACGCACTTACCATTTTATTAATATGTAGGTATTTTTATAGTTTTAAAAAATATATATTTTTAAGGTAAAAAAATCATCTTGGATAAAAAAAATATTTCTTAATTTTTCATGTAAAATCAGATCCTCAAGCACAAATATAGATTTATTTTTTTTAAATTATCATGATATTTCCCCCTCGCCCCTACAAACAATTTTTTGAAATAAAAAACAGCAGATTTATCGAATTATTTATTTATAATTATTGTTATTTGCATGTAATTGTCTATCCGTTATCCAGAAGTCACAATCATACCAACGTACGACACGGACGTTCTGGGCTACTGGGTAGCAGAAAATGAAGATTTACTCACCAAATATAAAATTGATCTTTCACCTTCGGCAAGCCGTTGCACAATCAACCTTCAAGACCACGAAACATCATGTTCGGCTTATCGGCTTGAATTTTAAGTAATTGAAAAACTATTATTATATCCAATTTGATTTTTAATTTATTTTCAGTCTCATAAGAACAATCATAACATAAAAATATGACAGTCCACCTTTCTAGAATCAAACTACGTGTATAGGCTGTTCCGTAAAGAATGAAAAAAAAACTTAGAACTATGTAACTCTTGAACAAATGAAATTTTAATATATGTTAAACTAGACTTTATATAACGAACAAGTTTATAAGGTTTATAGTCCCGGAGTTCTATGTCCAGTCGTTTGATAATGTCTGTTTTTTTCACATTCGTTTTAAAACAGCCTGTATTTTTGTTCATTTGTATAACTAATTGATAATGTGACTCTCTTCTATTGTTTATACCACGAGAGTTTTGAATATAGATATAGTAGATCTGTTTAATGAATCTTTTATACATATACATTACTTTTTTTTACATAGTCCGTTATTAAAATTAAAATATGAATAAGATAAAATCTTTGAAATTTTCGCAATTTATAACAAATATTAAATCTATTTCATTGTAATACTAATTGTTAATTGAGGCTTCATATCAGTCAATATAGAGTTGTGAAATGATTACATTTTTCCCATATTTGATGCCTCAGTTAGTTACTAACGCCACTCTCATTTGGTAAACCAAAATTATCATTTCTATACTGATTATACACGATTTCCCATTTGAAAAATTAATATCTTAGAAACGAAGCATTTTTGAAAAAATGGGTGTGACTGTGTCGGGATGCAGTCGAAAGATTGACGTGAATACGTTCCAAATCTATGGTCGCGTCATTTGTGGGGTTAAATAAAACTCAGACTTATGATGTGTTTGCGCCGTCGTTGACTTTCGCATTTTGGCGTGCTCTGTACCTCCTGACTCTTTCAGCTACTGGTAACTGCTGAAACGCTCTTTACAATGCTGTGCTTTCTTTGTATTTTATACTGGCTTGTGCGCGTGTTTTAGCCAACATTTTTTTTTATTAGTTTTTCATTCACTAAAACTGTTTAAATGTTTTGATTTTGACTTGCACATCGTAAATTTAATCGAGATCTATAACTTGAGACCAAAATCAACGTGATAGCTGCTCTGAGTGTCGAGCTATACTGATTGTAAATTTACACTAGCGCATAAAATAATTGCTGCGCGTTCAGCTCTCCTTCGCCCGTACCGCATTTCCGGTACGGACTAATACGCCGGTTAGAATGATATCAAAATTATCCCAGTCAGATTTTTAGTTTCTGAGTTATTCAATGGTTGTAGATCCTCTGAAAACATTACATCAATTTTCTTAAATACCTCCCCCCAGTATCTGGCTGGCGTGAAACACTAAACGTTATTTACGTCAAAAAACAATAATATATAGCTTCATATTTCTTCGAAACTTTTATATTAAAAAATGTTTTTTTATGGGAATCCTGTATATAACAGTGTATAATATTTTTGGCTTCTTAAACGTTTCACAATTGTATTGATGAAGTCTAATTCCATTCATACATATGTATTTAAATCTATTATCTAAGATACATTCTTAAATAATTCAGACATATTGGTTAAAAATAAAATAGCAAATAGCGATAGCTAATTATTATAATAATAATAATTAAGATCTTAAACGTTGCCCTAATATGTGTTTCAATAATATGTATAAAAGACATTCTATTTGTTTCATTTCAATGAATTGCAGTTAAGAATTTTAGATAGAATTTATGAAAATCCTGTTTGAAATGAACAGTGAAAATGTACTTATTTGAATTGGAAAGAGTCGGAACAAAATCGGCCAATTTCACTTAAAAATACAGAAAATATTACTTATTATTATATTTTACATTATATAGTGTAGAAATCGAAATTACAAATATGAGATCCGTTCAAAACTTAGCACTCATGTTTATTTCGATCTTTTTTTTCAATTTTTATAGATTTTAAAGTGGCGACCGTTTATAATCATTAATCGATGTTATCAAATTAATATATAGCAAAAATAGACATAAATTATTGAAGATCGGAAAAAAATTGTAACAGGCTAAATTTTTACTAGAGTAATTACACTTAACCGTAAAAAAAACTCCAGAAATCATTCTTTAATTAAGTACCATTCTCATTATTTTAAATAATATTTTTCATATAAAAAAAATATATATTTTTATAGATGGATGTTTGCCGAATGATTATATTGCAATAGATTTTGATTTTAAAAAATAGATGAGTGGAAAATGCGTTTAAAATGTCATACCTACATGAATGTTGTGGAAAAGTGGGCGGAGTTATAAACAACTATAATTCTCCTACAAAAAAACTTTTGATTTTGTTTTTGTAGCAAATTATTTCAGCTATGTACAATTAAGTGAGATATGCTTTTTTTCCGAAAACATCACCGTTTTCAAGATATCTAAAAAATACTGTTTCCACGAACTTTGATCACACGTAATGGACCCTTGCAGCGGTCAAATCGATGAGGAATTTACACACATTATTAACCCTTTGGATGCGTAAATCGACTATAGTCGATTGTATTTTTTTTCCTTCCGCGAGAAAATCGACTCTAGTACGTGACTCGTGGAAATCGACTTTTATCTTTTTATTGTATGCAAAATTGACATCATGAAAAGAAAATGTAAATAAAAAAAAATAGAACATTTTGATTTTTCTAAAGAAATGTGCACATTTTTATATTAGGAATAATTGTTTCGCTATATGGACGCGGTTAAAGGGGTTAAGAACCCTAATACTAAGGTGTAAGCAAAAATTTTGCCTGTTACAAATTTTTTCCTTGTTGGATGTCTATTTTTCCTGGGTTAAAATATGTTTTGGAATCCTCTTAATACGGTCGACATAATTTGTTTCTTGTGATTTTTCGATATAAAGTACCGTTTGGTTGATATTTTAAATTTATAAACGGTACCTTCAGACATATATCTAGAATCATGATTAAACAACTAAAATATGTCCAGTGGGGTCGACAATTTGTAATTAAAAGGTTAAATAATTGATATTTCCTTTAGTGTGATTGTCTGGTTTTCTTCCTATGCTTTTCAATTATTCTATTGAATAGTTATATCATTACATAATATTATCAACAGTGTTATTGAATGTACAATGTGAACCCCTCAGTGTCAGTGCATTGTGAGTCTATGCAAATTTCATATAAAACACCTGGCATCAATTTTCAAATTTTCATTTCGTAAAAATATATACGAATTTTTAATAGATCCTGTATATATTTTATAATACTGTTAGGGTATGCTTGTTCATACTTTTTTTACACGTATATATTATATGATATATCGAATTTAACATATTTTATAGAAAATTACGTTTTTAAATATTTATAAAATGGTTATACGAAATTTCCAATCAATATTATTAATAAAAATATATAAAGTTGTTCATAAAATGAAAGTTATGACCGACGTATTATATATCAATTAAATATATCTTAAAATTATATGGGTCCACTGAATTTTTTGAGCATACATATATTTTTCTTTGTTAATCTTCTTATTTTATTTTAATTAAATATTTTTAAGTATAGATACATAAAATAAAAATGTATATTGTTATTCAATTTAATATACTTTATTCCTACAGAGCTGGTCTCTAGAAAAATTTTGAATGAATAAAAATAAGATTGTATTTTATAAAAAAATTAAATATATTTTTTATTAAAATACATCAAATATTTAAATAATGTTATTTATCAATCATCATATTCTTAAAATACTTTGCTACAGCCTTTATAAAATTCTTACAGCATTTGGCGAAATAATAATAAGATAATTCTTTTATAAAGACAGTAGCATAGATGAAATTTGCGTAGACTAAATACTAATACAGTGTCATTAATACAATACTTCCCCCTTTGCAAAAAATCAATTCCGCAAGTGCAATATGTCATTGTGAGATTTATTTATTTATATAAACAATAATTTAGTTGGTTTAAAAATATAGAATAATTAAATATTTTGTCAGCTAATAAGATCAATAGCTAGTGGTTTTTTGATTTTACGTAACTGCCCCACTGACATTTTCATTAAATACTTCAACAATCTTAAAAATTTACTGTAAAAAATGCGTTTAATCAATGGAATTTAGTTTCCAGTCAAATTTGCTGAAACTTTAGAATGTTATTCCTTATGACCTCCTGATCAAAAATAGCAATGGACATAAAGTAAAAAATCAATAGTTTTTGAGATACTGAGCTTCAAAAGTTTGACTTTTAGCTTTTTACAATGCATTTTTGCATACAAGTGAACGACAAAATAGCGTTTACGATCTTAATTTTTGTTTTCAAAATTAGTATTCATGTTTACAGTTACAGGTATATTAAGATCGTATACCCGATTTCGTCGCATGCAAAAAAAAGCTCAATTAATAAAATACTACAGTTTCAACTTTGGCCGGGAACTAAATTCTATTGATTGGGTGCGGGACCTTTAAACTGATCCTACCCCCCCCCCCCCTTCCTTGTACGCACGAGAGATATAATATATATGATTCATTTTAATAATACATATCCAATCGTTTATAATTTCCAAGGTTTTCAGAATCATATAAAGATATCTTTATGTTAAAGAAAAGATACCGAAATGATATCATTCTGAGAACGTTATTTGTCGCATAGAAAACACCAGTGTGGCAGTTTGTAATCTAAGTTACTGCTTTATATGTAATATTTATATTTCTAATGTGATACCTGTAGGCTGATGTTCCCATTAGATATTAAATAAAAATAGATATATAATATTATAATACCTTGAAGCTTATTATTCATTTCAATATAGCAAAGGCAAAACTATACTTTAACATAAATAAATAGGTGTATAATTGATAATTTATAAATGTAACACTACGTCCAAAGCAATGTGTTTAAATAATAAAAAAAATACCAAAGACACGTGTTTGAGTTCAGGAATTTCAGATATGTACCAATGAAAAGTACTTTGAACATAACCTAAATAACCAATATTTTACTTTTAGGGTTTTAACTTCTAAACTACTAATCGAAATGGTTTGAAATTTTAAAACGTAAAACTAGATTATATAACGAACATTTTAAGACTAATTTGAAGTTTCTGTGATTTATAATTCCAAAGTTCTATGTCGCCAAACAGGAGATATTTTTTGAAACATGAATATTTTAAGTACTTTTCATTAAAGTGGCACATCCAGTTCTATTTCTAGCCGTCGATTATAAATTTGTTGTACTTACTTGAAGGCCTACATCGCTTAGTGAATGAATGATAAATTTTGTGAGGTTTCTAACAAAAAAATAGTGTAATAGACGAAAGATTTTTACAGAAATAATAAACGGGAGAAGATCTGTAATATCAATACGTTATTATTAAAGGTACAAACATATAGGCTTTGGCCATCAGTCGTAACGAAAAAAACTGTCGATAAATCAAAGTAATGTAATTTTTCTGACCCCTCGGAATCTTCACAATTTAAGAACGCCTGGTTTAGACAGCAGTATTTTTCAACCGATGCGGTGGTAAAATATTACTGTCACTAAATTATACAAACTGGATGTTTTTTTAAAGACTTTCCATCGGATTATTTCCAAAATAACGAATTTTCAGAAAAAAATGTTTCAAACAAAAGTTTCATGGTTTCGAGGGCGCTAAATATTGACATTATGGAGTGACCTTAAAAAGACCCCCTTGATGAGTTTCAAGTTCAACTTTTTTTCAAATCTAAACCTATATTTTTTATTGCAGATTCGTAATTTACGAGAAAAACTGGAACATTTTTTTTAAATGTCCATTTCTTATGATAATGAGCAAACAAAACAGAAATTTTTGGATTTTCAATAATTTTTTACTAAAAACTATCAATTTTTAAGAAAAATCAGAAGATTAAAAAAGTACTTAGAGCTAAGCATTCTCAGAGAAATATTTTTAAAATTTATTTATTTTTCAAATTTTTTATAAAGAAAAAAATCTGAAATAAAAAAATAATAATAATCACATTGCATCTAGCAATTATTTTTTAAAATTAATAGTTTTCGAGTAAACAAGTATGTTTGGTTTGCTCCATATCATAAGAAATGGACATTTAAAAAAAATGTTTCAGACAAAAGTTTATTTTTTCTTATAAATCGAATCTGCAACATAAAATATAGGTTTAGATTTGAAAAAGAAAAGTTGAACCTGAAAACCCATCAAAGGGACCTTTTTAAGGTCACTCCATAGTATAAATTTTTATCGCCCTCGAAACCATGAAACTTTTGTCTGAAAGCTTTTTTTCTGAAAATTCGTTATTTTATAAATAATCTGCTGGAAAGTCTTTAAAAAAAACACCCGATATAAATGTTCGTAATATTCAATTAATCAATTTTAAATTTAAATGTATTTAATTTTATTATAGGGGCAGGGGGTCCTTAATATAAAACACACTTTACAGAAGGTCCTTGATAATAAAAAACGTTGAGAAACTCTGGTTTATATAATAGTATACAATATTCAATATAACATCAAATCTACGATTAATATCTAATAAATCAAAGCTATAGAAGTACCTTTAATTTCTTTTGTACAGAAAGTCAAAAACAGGTCGGGAAATTTAAGCTTTTTATAGACATATAAGTTTAGTTTGGAAAATATATAATATAAACAGGTACCTATTATTAAATATAAATATTTTCTTGTTTCAAATATATTTTTTTTCCGAAAGTAAGAATTTAATATTTGAAAGAATATTCTATTTATAAAATAAATTATATAAAAAATTGTGGAACAAATTTTAAAGTGTTTTAAAATATTTAAAGTTAATTTTTCAGAGCAGTTTTTCAATAACGCCAAATAAGTATAACTTCAAACGCGTTTGAACTAACGTAACGTTTTTAATTTTTGTACTCTGTTGAAAAAAATAATTAATTAATTTTAATGGTCTGTAGTCCTTTAAAATTCCCGGCCCCTTTCTGTGAGGTCCTGTCTTAAGGAGCTTGAATGAAATTGATGATATGACTGACAACGATGATACGTTTTTTCTGTAATATTGCTTGTATTCACTTTGTGTTTCTATAAGGAGCTTGTATTTAGTAAACTGATACAGAATGGTGCTAAAAAAAACAAAGGTTGCCTTGATACAGCCATGATTTCAAACATAGGGGAGATGTGTGACATCGGAAGAGCTTTTTCTATTGTTGCGAAGCAAAATGTACGTTTGGAATTTTATATTGATTATTATATTTATACTTTAGGTTTTGTACTTCGTATAATCTTGTTAGTATTTCTCATACTGAAAAGTAGTTTTATTAAATCGAAAAAAAATTGACAATTTTCAAAATTTTGTGCATAAGACATTTTTTTTCTCGAAAACTAAAGGAGGAATTATCTTCAAAATTTCAGTAAATAACATTGAAGATTTTTCTATACTGTAATATTTTTTATCAAGTTTCCACGCTATAAGTCAATGTGCACTTAGGCCGTTTTTCCACACACCGGCCATGGCTCTTTTTCCACACACCGGCATTCTCAGTGCCGGTGCAGTTGAGTTCTAGCTGTGATGATCGAAACATATCTACAGTTACGTTCTTGCGTTATTATACCCCAGAAGAAAGTATATAAATCACAAATATAAAAAGACAGTATTAGGTACAACCTCTGTTAACTGTCAGGTACTTATCCGATTGTCGATCAACGCCGGCAGCATTTGACGGTGCCGGTGTGGTCACCGGCAAATTAGACGGGCCGGTCTACGTAGAAAAACTCTGATTTCATTACATTGCAACCGGCGCCGTCACCGGCACCGGTACCGACACTGGTTTTGCCGTTGTGTGGAAAAACGCCCTTACCATATGACAGATGTTTATATCCAATGAAAACAATTGATTTTTTTTCAGAAACTGCTTAACTTTTTTATTTATTTATACGTCAGTAGTATTTTGTTTTCATTTGAAAAAATCAATTGTTTTGTGGAAAAATTAAGAGAGAAATACTTTGAGGATTTGTGAAGTAAACAAAAGGATAATTTGTTAATATTTTATTACACATTGTAACAATGAGTAACATATATATTTATTTGTTTTCTATACTTAATTAAATTATATAATGGCCAACTTTTACAAATTATATTTATAATGTAAGTCTTTTTTAACTTTTTGTGTGTCTTCCATCATCAAATAAAAAGAGATCTACCAGATTGTTGAGAATATATTTACTATAAATGACTTGCACACTTTTGGTTAAAAATCACTTACATACGCGCTTCTAGTCAAAAATGTTACTTTTGATCCTGTAATTTATTGCAATTCTTAGCATATATTGTAATGTATGGCTGGTTATGTAATGAATAATATATACAATTAATAAAAACATTACAAACTTATTTTAACCGTCTTTTACTTGTTTTCTGTTGAACTATTTTATGAAATAATATATATTGTGGCATAACTATGTGGTTGAAATTGGGTATTTGTAAGGGGAGTACAGAACCGGAATTCACAAAAAAAATCTATTTTAATTAATAATAATAATTAAAACAATATATGTATGCATTTTACATAGATTATTATCTTAAATTAATATACCATTATGGTTTATATGGTATTTCTTAAATAGTAGAGGCGTAGAGTCCTACATTATATTATAAAAAATATTCTTTTTTACAAATCTTGTAACTTACGATTGTTTTAAATTGTTTGTATATCATACGTTCTTCTTGATCAAATCTAATTACTAATTACATTTCTAATGTCAAATTATAAAAGTGATAAATCACAAACAGCATCTAGACATATTCACAATGTTATAAATTTATACAGATAAATGAATGCCTACTACTCGAAATAAAAGTACCAATCCATTACTATTATAGTACATTATCTTAATACTACTAGCTATCTACAAAGTTATGTATTAGTCTATTCGGAAAGGTTATTCTCGGAGGCAGGAAATGTTTTTGAAGAAAACGTATTTAGGGCTACAGTTTTATTTTTACACCATTACAATTGGAAATTTTCAAAAATCTTTGTTATACAGGGAGAGTTATATCAGGTGGAACAAACTTGAATAGTTTATTAAGAAAAAAATGTCAAGTAAAATAGTTCATATAAACAATAATAAACACAGATTCTTAAAAATGTTGTCTCAAATTAGTTTTTATTTAATATTTTGAGAACCCATTGTGAAACAGTACTTTTTGATACCCGGTTTAGTATTATACGTGTTATCGATTTCCAGTATCAACAAATGATTATTTAGTTAGATCAGTTATATCTAGTTTTTTTTGTTCTTAATTTTTTCTCCATGTGGCCGTCCGCCGCCCCTACTGAACTGGCACCACGAGCAGTCGCCCAGTCTCCATCCTTAAAGCCAGCATTATTGTTATATATTAATAAAATAAGCAACGAATTTTAATAAATATTAAATAAATTTTGAACATCAACCAATCTTTTTTCCAAAGCTTACTTTACTTAAATTTAATATTGCCTCGACTAACAAAAATATTTTAGTTTTCCATGGCAGTTGTGATTTTTATTCAATAATGAATAAAATGTATCTTTGTTATGAGTTGTTTTATTATCGAAAATACAAAAAGCTTTGCGATAATTTTTTATAGAAAAATTGTTCTCTGTTTTCAAAATTTTCACTCGATCTTTCTTTTTATAATCATTTTTTTCCATCAACTGTTCAAGTTTTATACCACCTGATATGACCCTGTATAATTGGGCAGTTCAATGTCCGTAATATAATGACATTTTTGTTATATTATTATTAAAAAAAATTACTTCTTTTTTATAGTCAATTAATGTTATAATTATGTCATGTTATAATGTCATACTTTTGCTGCATAAAATGTTGAAAAACTGCATTTGTGTTATAAAATGAATGTTTCCATCAAAATTTTTGCTAATAAAATGTTCTTATATCATAATTATTATATTTATGTTTGATTTTTTAAACAAAAATAACGTATATTATTGATGAATTTCTTAGTAGAATGCAGTAATAATTTTTTTAAATTCCGGAAAATCCGGCCAGAATCGGAACTGGAATAAAATTGTGAATTCCGGTACACCCCTAGTATTTGTAGTAGACATTTAGAAGAAGCATTTCTCAAAGATTTACCAAAAAATATTAAAAATAAATTAAATTTTTCCTCAAAACGTTTTTTCTTTTAAATTACATTTTTTATTATTTAAAAAAAAACATATTCTTATGCAACTGTTTAATAAAAACAATTAAGTTAATCTATGTAGATGGTTTGTAGAACATATTGCATATTCAATAAATTATATTTAAAAAAATCTAAACTGACCGAGTAATTAAATTTCATCCCGAAGCATCTCTGGAATAAATCTCAATTTTCTAAATACTTCTCCATTATATTTACAACAAAACTAGCGCATTCAGAGCCGGCCTTAGCAAGTCTGGCGCCCTGGGCGAGATTTATTTTTCCGCCCCATGTCCCTCTATCAAAAACCACCGAAAATGTCAATTCAAATTGATAAATTAACAAATAAGTTGAATAGGTAATATCTCAGTTTGGCGCGATCCTACAGACTCCAACTTTTTTTTTTTTAAATATAGCTTCTATCATTAACTTTAAGACAATCAAATGCTCTTAGACCGTCGAGACCTCCTTTCCCTCTTATTAACAAATTAAAATTGATAAATTAACAAATAAGTTAATAGTTAATATCTCAGTATATCATCTCACACATTTTTTTAACGACTCTGATGAAAAAAATTTAAAACTTAATTTATACTAGACTACATAATGAATAAAATAAGCTCAGTTTGAATTCTCTACCACTAATAGAACCGGAGATATGTTGTCGTGAAATTGGGTCTCCGTGCAAAAAAATTTTGAAATTAACATTGTTTATATTTAACAATATTTTTTGATAAATCGGGTTTAACAAAAAATTTAAAGATTAAAAAAAAAATTTACTCAAAAATTATAGCCATAGATTTGAACCAAAAAAGTCACTTATGCCCCATTGTGCGCCGCCCCACTTAGCCTGGCGCCCCGGGCAGTCGCCCTGGCTCCCCCCCCCCTCTAAAGCCGACACTGAGCGCATTGGACACATAACAATGTGTTACCAGGGTTAATATTCCGAAATCATAGTGTCCTAAAATATTCAACATGCCCACCCAACACGCCCACCTAACATACACACCCAACATGCCCACAACACACGGTTCATCGCGAATTGTTTTTTCCGATTTCATGAAAACACAAAACATCCATAAATTATCCTTTAATGAAACCCGGAATAAAATCCGTTTAGTAGTTATTGAGAAAATCATGTTACTTAATAACACCAGGTCGCCATCTTAGGATTTGTATGAAAATCAAAAAATAAATAAATAAATAGGCTAGTTAGTAAAAGTAAAATTTTTGTGAAATATGTCTTGTATATTTGAATTGCTATTGTATACTACAATTCATTTTAGTTAATAGGGTGGGAGGTAGGGGTTAATGGTTTCATTTTTTCGTATTTCTACTGTTGTCATTTGAAGAGCACAAAAAATCATAAAAATTTTGTATTATAGATTTTTAATCTTCATTAGTTTCAGAGTTATTTGAAATATATGAATATTTTGCATATTTTCATAGGGGTGTTTCACCCCCTTAAACCGTTTTACCGCAGCTAAGATATTTTTTTTCTTACTTACCCTGACCCCCTCTGACTATATACAAAATTTAAACTTGATCCGAATATGCCACTTGAAAAAGTTCCCTTGTAAGTTATTTGCAACCAAACCAAAAATCACACTGAAATTAAAAAAAATATTTTTAGTAGAAAGAAACATTAACATTTAAAAAAAATTAAAATTATTAAAAAAATAAAAACAAAGTTTCTATGACTCTTTTCAATTATTAGAATCTTTTTTTTAATTAACGATTGAAATCAAACACAATAAGAAACTCATTTAAAGGTATTTTTCGAACTGAAAAATAAAAATGTCAAAGAAATGTTTAAAGAAAAGGTCAAAGATATTTTTTTATTATTTTTTTGCAAATTTTAACAATATTTTTCAAAATGACAATGTCTTTTTCTGATAAAAAATGCACTTTTTTTAATTTCAATGCAGAACGATGAGAAAGTAACAACAAATGTGGACGCAAATAACTCGATCAAAAATGGTCGTAAAGTAATAAAAAAAAAGTTAAATTGAAGAGAAAAAAATTCATTAGATTTGATCAAAAATGTACCGAGGCCCGCATGGAGGCAACTAATTAATTAAATAATAATTAATAAAATTGGAAATTTTAAATTCCACATTTGAGATAAGAATAAATAAGGCAAAAATAAATTATTTATTTTAATATAATATAATGTATTATAATACAAAATATATATATATATACATATATATATGAGCATTTCCAGTAGTTTTTTAAAAAACAGGGCGCACGTATGTCACCGATTTTGCTCCCAATTTTTTTTCTCAAAGTACATATCAAAAAAACATCTTTCCCAAAATCTTTTCCCCCCGCCCCCTTTTTTGGCCGAATTACGATTTTTTAAACTTTTGAAATCGAGCGAAATTAGACTTTTTTTGATAGTACCTTATTTTTCAAAATGTCCCTTATTATACATGTTATAGGGCTCATTTTCTTCGTTTTTTGTTGATCTTTCATTTGAAATCGGTTTCAGAGCCGAATATTCAATTTTGGCCGAATGCGGTACCAAAACATTAAGTTTGATTTTTTGTAAAAATAGTCGATTTTGAAATTGCCGCCAAATATTTTGGTTTCAACCAAAATACTTCCGATAAAGGTCAATTTATTCTATTTTTTATGTAGTTTCCAAATATTTATAGATTTTTTAATTTGGTCAAAAAATTTTAAAGTTACACTTGTTTTAAGATGTCTTATTTTTCAAAAAGCGCTATATTCACACCATTCAAACTTTTTTCTCTATACTCCAAATTGCACCAAATTTTGGCAAAAGTTTCCTTTCTTTATTCTTAAAACAACCCTTAAAAAACATTTTTTCATATTGAGCTCCTAAGTGAGATATAATTTTTATAAAACACCTAATTACTCGTGTATTAAAGATAAGAATTTACAGGAATTTTCAGTGTTTCTGAAATATCGGGGCTCCTGATAATCGAATAAAAAATATACTACTTAATTCGTTATGAAATTCCCTACAAATCTACATAAAAAAATAAAAGTCGAGCGAGCGCAAGCGAGCCAGTCTTAGAAATGAGTACATACCTATTAAACAACGAAGTTATGAGACACTATTACATTTAAAGTTGTTATTAAATAAATTAGGAATCGATGTACAAAGTTTTTATTTATTTGTAGGTTTTGTAATTAATCTAAAAAAATTTAACTTATGTAGATTTGTAGGGAATTTCATAACGAATTAAGTGGTATATTTTTTATTCGATTATCAGGAGCCCCGATATTTCAGAAACACTGAAAATTCCTGTAAATTCTTATCTTTAATAGACGAGTAATTAGGTGTTTTATAAAAATTATATCTCACTTAGGAGCTCAATATGAAAAAATGTTTTTTGAGGGTTGTTTTAAGGATAAATAAAGAAAACTTTTGCCAAAATTTGGTGCAATTTGGAGTATAGAGAAAAAAGTTTTAATGGTGTGAATATAGCGCTTTTTGGAAAATAAGACATCTTAAAACAAGTGTAACTTTAAAAGTTTTTGACCAAATTAAAAAATCTATAAATATTTGGAAACTACATAAAAAATAGAATAAAATGACCTTTATCGGAAGTATTTTGGTTGAAACCAAAATATTTGGCGGCAATTTCAAAATCGACTATTTTTACAAAAAATCAAACTTAATGTTTTGGTACCGCATTCGGCCAAAATTAAATATTCGGCTCTGAAACCGATTTCAAATGAAAGATCAACAAAAAACGAAGAAAATGAGCCCTATAACATGCATAATAAAGGACATTTTGAAAAATAAGGTGCTATCGAAAAAAGTCTAATTTCGCTCGATTTCAAAAGTTTAAAAAATCGTAATTCGGGCAAAAAAGGGGGCGGGGGGAAAAGATTTTGGGAAACATGTTTTTTGATATGTACTTTGAGAAAAAAAATTGGGAGCAAAATCGGTGACATACGTAAATCACAATTATTGTATAAACTAAACATTATGGTCAGGTACATTTTTATATTTGTAGTAAACATTTTAAAAATTATTAAAATTTTCTTGATTATAATATAGTATTATTTAAGATATTAAAAACTTATTGATAAAATAACATGTTGATTATGAAGATCTTCATAACCAACATGTTATGTTTAGTTTATACAATAATTGTGATTTACCAACTATAAATTTAAATGTATAATTACTAAGGATGTATGCACTGAGGATGGAATGATATTGTAAATAATCCGAAAAAAAATAACAATAAAGCGCTAATTTTTTATGCTTCTACTTCAAATATAAAAATATTTTTATTTGACCTTACAATCCCATATAAATACAATCATCAAAATATAATATATATATATTATATATATATATTATATATATAAAAACAAACTTGTTTGTTTAAACGTCAAAATATATTAAAGAAGAGGAAACCGCAAGCTTTCGATTCACAGAATCATCGTCAGGCTATTAATAAAGATTTAAATTTGAGAAAGATGTCGTTATCTATATATTATATATATATATATATATATTGTCTGTCCGTCCGTCCGTCTATCCGTCCCCTGAATCCTTGTCACACGCATAACTCATAAACCACTGATTGTGAACCAATATTGTTGAAACTTGGTCGGATGGTTGGGTCTGGCTTGAGGACGGTATCATTTCAAAATCATCAAAATCGTATGTAAGGGGGTAGAGTGACAACCCAAAATATTTATTTTTTTAAGATATCTCAAGAACGATACATGTAATGTGAAAATTTTATAGAATATTTTTTGTAGAGCATTAAATTTCCTATAATATGGGTCTACAACGTTTATTGTAAAATATTCCCTTACAAAGATTTATGTCAATTTATTTTAAAAATTCGTGTTTTGTTTTTCTAAATTAATTTTTGCTTGGGCATATTAAATGTCATTTTGACGTTTTAAATATAATTTTGACGTTTACATAAATTAAGATTTAGATTGAAATTGTCAAAAAATTAAAAATATACAAAAACATAATCAGGTGCCATTTAAGAAAAATTTCGAACTAATATTTTTTAGTAAAATTGTATAAAAATTAAATGGTTAACCAATTCCAGGCAATTTATTTAACTACTGAATGGATTTTATTCCAGTTTTCTAAAATAAAAGAAAATATTATTTTTTGTTTTTATTTGTAATATTGTTTCAAAGTAGGTTGATAAGAAGTATATTTATAATTAAAGTGATTTCCTTTTCTATTATACAGGTGTCCCAAGACTGTCAAAGTTCAATATTTCATTTATTATAAATTGTAAACCTGTGATAATTGAATGCTCTACGAAAAAAATTCTATAAAAGTTTTACGTTACATGTGTCTTTTTGAGATATCTTCAAAACAATTTTTTTTAGAGTGTCACCCCTCCCCCTTACACACGATTTTAATAATTTTGAAATAGACCGTCCTCAAGCCAGATCCAACCAACCAACCAAGTTTCATTATTATCGGTTAGTAATTCGTGAGTTATGCGTGTGACAAGGATTCAGGGGACAGAAAAACACACGGTCAGACGCACACACAGACAGGCAGACAGAAAGAAAAGTGTTTGTTACAATTTTTAAATCGGTTAACAATTTGATAAATGGCTATCCATCGAACGGTCATACTTAGGGTTACCAGGTCTCAAGTTTTGACCCGGAGTCTCAGGGTTGGATACTGGTTCTCCGGGCTCAGAGTTTTGCAAAAAATGATGACGAATAGGGTAATACATAAAAAACTTTTATGAAAATAAAAATAATATCTGTATGGAGAACCATACATGACTTCCATGTTCTTTCTATCTTTTTAAATAATGTTTAAATATACATTTTTTTAAATATTTTATTTATACAGAACGAGTCATTTTAATTGATCACTCGAAATAATTCGCGCGGGAGGCGCGATCGAAACAAACTCTTCGGACAAAAGTTGTAGGGTTCGAAGGGGGACATCCAATGGTGACCTTGGATTTGACCTTGAACGTGACCTTGAAGGTCATTTGGAGGTCAACTTTGGTTTTTTAAATGGGAATACCCTTTTTTGACCCCGGCAATGGAAAGAGCGGTAAATTTTACGTCCAGATATGACCTTAAATTTGACATTGCCGCCAAGGTCAGACCTTGCTAATTTGGCTAACGGAGCTCGTCTGAACTGCGTCTTTTGAAAAAGATTGAATGTAAAAGTTTCTGGATTCGTGCACAAACTACGTAACGAAAAAATCCAGAAAATTTTACACTCAATCTTTTTTCAAAAGACGCAGTTCAGACGAGCTCCGTTAGCCAAATTAGCATGGTTTGACCTTGGCGGAAAGGTCAAATGTAAGGTCATAGATGGACGTAAAATTTCCCGCTATTTCCATTGCCGGGATCAAAAAAGGGTGTTCCTATTTAAAAAACCAAAGTTGACCTCCAAATGACCTCAAGGTCACGTTCAAGGTCAAATCCAAGGTCACCATTGGATGTCCCCCTTTGAACCCTACAACTTTTGTCCAAAGAGTTTATTTCGATCGCGCCTCCCGCGCGAATTATTTCGAGTGGTCAATTAAAATGACTCACCCTGTATAACCTACTACTATGTATGTATAATGTATATACAATATACATACATATAGTATAGGAGCCAGCTGCAAAATCGGTGTAGATTTAACAACCGTCTGCCGTTGTGGTTTTTTTTAAGTACTCACTCAGACAAAGCTCGGATGATGAGTCCGGTCGACCAGCTTGTAGGGATTTAATAGATAGGGCCCACGAAAAATACACACACAAAAATCACGTAAGAACCGTTTGAATGAGACGGTTGCTTATAGTAGACCCCAATTAAAGATGTTTTGGATATACGGCAGAAATTTTTGCGTAGGAGTTTAATTACAGGGGCCTCTCAAAATTTTGACCCAAAAAAATCAGATAACAACCGGACCAGACCTGGTGCAAAATGTTTATTTGGACGTATACTTACATAAAAACATAATGGCAGAATTTTTTATGTAGGGACTTCGGTGCTATAAGCCCTACAAATGGCCAGAATTGGGCCCCAATCTTAAAAATGCTGTAAAATCTAAAATACCGAATGAAAATTTCTGCCGCGCGGTGTATGCCTTTGTTATGAACTATAAAATAGATATATACCTATGGCAGAAGTTTTTATTCATGTAGTTTCCCCTCCCAACTCCTCCAAAAGGTAAATTTGGGTTAGTAATAAAATGCACTATAAAAATCATAACAAATAGGCCTATAGAGGCTTATAAACTTATAAAATGATAATATATTATTGTATTTAATGTAAGACACCCCCGTGCACCCCCTCCCTCCTCATACAATAATATATTATCATTTTAAAAGTTAACAACCAATGCTATTCCTTATATGAAACTGTTACCAAAAATTAAATGTCATTTTCATATTTTCTATGAATATATCCCAGAGGCGTCAGTTGAAAATTTATAATACACAATTTTGCTTTAAATTACAATTGTATTTGGTATGTATAAGAGATGATAGTTCCAAATAGACGTTCCTCTATTAATCAATTATCACTGAAATACTTTTAAAGATAAAATAAAACATTTATTATTAATTAATTTTATAATTCGATAGTCCTATATCTTTCTTTTTCTAAGCATGGGAGTGATTTCAAGTGGAAGTGCATTGGCAGTTGATGTCGATAAGAGTCATTGATGACCAATCGGTTTACAAGTTTTTCTCAATATAATTCATTTCCATCGGCGGTGGGATTCCCATAACAAAATCATCTTCGGATAATGGCAAGCAATCTTTCAAAAATAGCCAAGTCGATTCGTCTGCGACTGTTCGGACTTTTGGTATAGGAAAACCGTTGAACGGTGCTGCGATTGACAAAGTGTAAGCACCCGTGTTTTCAAATACCATCCAATCACCGATGTCAAGCTCTGGTAGCAACATCGAGTCAATCACCTTATCTGTACTGTCGCACGTGGGCCCCCAAATACTAGATGGGTACATCTTTCCGTATTTTTGCTGTAGCAATAAAAAAACAGCGTGTAAAAATAACATTAAAATAAACAGTACTTTGTATTATTTACCTTTAGTAGCTGCGGAGTGACTATTTCATGACCATAAAGAACAAAGTTGAAGCTTCCGTAGACTCCAGAGTTGATGTAATACATGAAATGAGGTGGGTTGTTGTTCTCAACATTTCCAGCCACTATTCGTTTGGAATGGATGTTGCACGCGAGCGTATAACTTGATTCTACATAGTATCTGCCGGGTTCTGCTATCACACGAACTCCGCATTCTTTTGGAAATAAATCATCTAAGGTTTCGTTCACAATTTCAGCAATCTTGTCGATGGATTTACCTTTATCACCAGGATAACCTCCACCTAGTTGAAAAAATATAAAACGTTAGTTCGGGATAATAATAATGGAATATATCATTAGTTTTAAAAATTACCAATATCAAGTAAATTCATATTTAAGCCTAATTTAGCTCCGTAATCAAACAAATGTCTGGAAGCTGTAATGGCTCTACGGAAAACGGGTGGATCCTGACATCCTGAACCTACATGGAAACTTATCCCAACTAGGTTCAAACCAAGGTCTCTTGCTAATTCCATAAGATGCGGAGCTTCTGAAATTACAGAAAAATATGTTTGTTTAGTTTTTATTCTATATTTTCTAATGGTCTGACTTAGAGATGTTTCGGAATTCGATTTTTTAATTGCAGCCGTAAACGGAGTCGTCGAAATTTACAAAAAAAAACATCCGGAATTTCGGTCGGATCCGGATTGTTTTTATTTAAAAAAAGAAAATTATTTTTTAACTAATAATAATAATTAAATAATTAAAAAAATATATGTGTGCTTTAAATGGAGTCTTAATTATATTATAAAGAATAGTATTTTTTGCATTTCCCATAATTTTTACAGCTTCGTAAGATCGATTGTTTTAAATTGTTTGTATATCATACGTTCTTATTGATCGAATCTAAGTACATTTCTAATGTCAAATTATAAATGCGATTTATTACAAATACCGTTGGTGTTATCATATAGATAAAATAATGCCTATTATCTCGAAATTTAAGCAGTAATGCATTACTACAGAGTGTATGTATGTACATATATGTATGATGTATTAACATAAAATATACAGTCAGCTAGCTTATTCTCGGAGGCGGAAAATTATTTTGAAAAAATCAAAATACCTAGGGCTAGGGTATTTCTCAAAAAATGAGAAGAAGTCTTATTTTTTCATCATAACATTTCGAAATTTCCGAAAATCTTTGATTTGTAATTCAACAGTTCAATATTCATAATTTAATGCGGCATTTTGAATAATATATTATTATAAAAAGGTTATACTGTTTTTCTAAAGAACATTAATATTATAATTTCAATCATACTAACCCTGAATAAAGTATAAGAAAACATGCATTTATGTCAGCGTTTCTCAACCTTTTAGTATTTGCGACCCAATTTTCAATCACAATTCTCATTAACCCCCCCCCCCCTCCCCCATACAATAATTTTCACTGAAATGAATATTCTTTCGAAAAACTCGGCAAGACAGACCCAAGGGCAGTGCCGGATTAACAACGCAGTAGGAGTAGCAAATGCTACGGGCCCCGCGTCTCTGGGGGCCCCGCGACTTTGCGGAAAAATATCTCTTATTGGACTTACCACTTACCGTCCAATGGTTTATACGGGGTGATCAAATCTACAGTAATTAATAATTTAAATTTAGGGTTTTCGATCTCGATTCGATTTAATTGAAAAATCGATTTTTGAATCTCCGATCTTTAATTTTTTTTAATCGATTTTTCTAAATTTTCTCAAATCAAATCAAGAAAATTTTGTTTGTAAAAGTGGTGTTTTATTATACACACCTCAAAAAAATTAAGGGATAATTAAAAAAAAAGCAAAACAAAAAATTCAAATTTTCAGTTATATTTCCGCGAAAATTCATTTGATTTGAGTGTTCCAAAACTCATTCAAAAGCTTACACTTTCTAATTTTTGAATAAAAATTTCAATAAATTTTATTAAAATATCTGCTTTGGGAACCACGGGACTTTCTTATACCTAACCTAACCTAACCTAACAGTGAATTGTATACGTGATTCTTTGTTTATTAAAACATTTCTAACAAACTAACAAGAAAGAACAAAATGAATTATTTTACTTCCATGTTCAGAAATACCATATACCATCGAAAAATCGTGTCCGAGAAAATGACAAATTCTGATTGTACTAACTTCAAAACGTAAAAAAAGTTAATTTCAGCATGGCGGCTGTGCGTGTGTCTGTGTGTTCGTGTGTCTGTGTGTCTGTGTGTCACAATGTAGATTTTTTTTTCGTTCACGATAACTACTGTAAAAATGTACCGATCTGAATTATTTTTGGGGAAAATGTTTGTCTCAGTGAGTACTCCAGACCTATTGATTTTGGTGCTAATCGGATTAAGGGTTTTAGAAATATTCGAAATTTTGGAACTATTTTCGTTTAAAGAGTGAACATTGTGAGTATTATCTCACTAATTTTGATAAGATTTGGTACATTTGCAGTTCAATTGAATCTAAGGGACATTTATTATTTGTACGTGCCCAAACAGCCATTAAAGGGGTGAAAAACACACTTAAAATTTGAATTTTAAATACCAATTAATACGTCATTAATTCATGTTGCCTTGGAAACAAATGCAACTAAATTAAGATTGTCAAATTAGTTGTTCTACGAATTTGTATTATGTTTTTGACATTATATATTTATATACAAATGGCAATAACTGCTGTAACCGTCGTAAGTATATATGTTTTTATGTATTACGAAATTTATATTCATAGTAGTAGATTATACACTCATCCAAACAATTAAAGGAACAAGAATTTAAACATTTTTTTGGGTGTTTTTTGAAGTGCTGTATCTTTGTGAAATATGGTCGTATCGAAATAAAACAAAAAGCATTTTAAAGCGTCAAGTTTCTAGTTTTGAGATTTTTTAGCATAATTTTTTTTGAGTTACGGTTATCGCGCAATCAAAAGAAATAGTGGGACACAAAAATTTTCCAATTTTTTAAATTTTTTTTAAGGGTCCTCGGGCTTGGGAAATTTTTTTTCAGTTAAACCAATGCATTGGTCAGTTAACTTGTTTATTCAGCTTTAATTTGTTTTTTTTTTTGGTCTCTCTCAATTTTTTTTCGCCGAGATATCTGCCTTTAAATGAAAAATGATTCTTTTGTCTTCGATCATCAATATATCAGCAACTAATGATTAAACAGTAAATTTAAGGGCAGTTTTAAAAACTTGAATAAATTTACTACAAGACCCTTTCATGACTTTATTAGAAAAAAAATTTTTTTTACCCTCACCATTAGTGTGAAAAAGTACAAAAAAATGACCTTTTATGTTCTTTTAGTAAATCTATCGCTACTTTACAAATATTGATGGGAAGATTAATGTTGCCAGGTGATTTTACAGCTTAATGTACCTCCAACAGCCCTGTAAATTTTTAAATTGATCCATGAACCGTTTTTCCGGACCGATTGATCAAAGTTTTACAAAACAATTAAAGGAACATGTGTATTGTGTTACAGACTGGAACATAACATTGTGTAATCATCATCAAAATGTAGAAAACGATTTTCGATTTTTGATTTTATTTACAGTTTTGCATTAGTTACTTGTTAAATTTGAAATGGAGAAAAAAAATTCCAAAAAATTAAAAAAAATTTTTTTTTTTTAATTTTGAATTTTTTTTTCAAAATTTTAAAAACATTTCAAGAAACAATACTGACTCATTTTTGACTCGATTCGGCTTTTGCGTACAATAATTTTACTCATCTTGAATTAATTGCATTAATTAATTCTTTCGCAGCGGGAACCGTACGAAATTGTAAAATAATTTTGTCTCGCATGCTGGAATCGAATTAATACGCGAGCAAAATTTGATCAGTCGCACAGTGTAAGATTTTGCAAATCTAGCAGGACAAAATATAAAAAAAAAACTATCTTAAATTTAACTTATAATACCTTAGAATCGAAGATAATGAACTAGACAAAACATTTACCAAGTATAATAATAATAGGCGCCAGGCTTTTTAAGCCAGACGCTTTACAATTACCGGTTTATACCTGTTCTGTTCAAAAGGTATGGTCAGTAGTATCTACACGCTCGGTTGAAAAGGACGTTATTGTGAAAATAAACATTTGTGATCAGTTTTTGTGCAATGGATATTTCCCAACAAGGTATGTAGTTTATTTATTAATACGATATAATATGCTTGAGTTCATTATTTTGTATAAATTTTCGATTAATTTCAATAAGAAAATAGTAAGTTTTTATTTTTAAAATATTGATTTTCTTTGATTGCCAAAAATTTTGTATGCCTTTGTATGCTCTGATTTTGTACTTATTTCATTCAAAATATTATATAGAAGAAGTAGGATTAATGTTTTCGTGCAGATATTTGCAGTTTTTCAAACTATTTATTTTTTAACAGGTGCGATACTAACTTTGACAAAAAGAGAACTATTTGAAAAATTGAAAAATGATGATGATAACTCTCAAACGTCTGAAGCAAAGCCTGAAAATATAATTCTGGATTATGTTAGAGCCAAATTCAATCTTCAGCACTGTTCTCAGCCAATGCTTCAAGAACTGAATCGTGTCATTCACTCATTTATGACGAATTTCAATAAAAGGTGGCGATCGTGTCATCGCAGTAAGAAAGACTTTTTAAATAAGCACGAGGAATGGTTGAATACCAGTATATCTATACAAAATATTGATATACCGACTACAAGTGGATCACAAAGTGTGCGAAAACCTGGTCGACCAAAAAAAGACTTCGATTTAAGTGGATTAAAATCGAAATCGAGGAAGGTTAAATCTTTAGTTACGGGAAGTACTTTAACCGAGTTGACTCATGCAACCAATATAAAGCTAAGGCAGTCAGGTAAAAGGAATGCTGCTTCTATGCTCGGGAAATTAGTTTCGAGTCCGAAAAGAGCGACCAAAATAAAAAAAGCTGTTCAAAAAGCAGATAAACAAAAAAATATACCAAAGTATTCGCCTGAAGAAGCATTGGCCTTAATACATGGAGCGAAATTGAGCCAGCGAAGATACAATATTATAAGAAAATCAGCAAAAGCAAAAGGGCTTAATATTTACCCAGCTTATGAACAAATAAAAAATGCCAAAACATTATGTTATCCACCCAATGAAGATTGTATAATCAATGAATCAATGGCTGAAGTAAAGTTACAGTCAATTGTTGACTTGACTATAAAAAGACTAAGTTTAGTTCAAAATGAAGTTTTGGATAGAATTATTGTTGATGGAGTATTAAAAATAAGAAACATAACAATAATTTTTAAATGGGGGTGTGATGGTAGTGGTGGACAAAGCCGTTACAAACAACAAGCCGACACGGAGAATTTTGAAGACGCAAATGTTTTGACAACATCATTAGTGCCTTTACAAATATTCGGGTTCAATGAAATAAATAACAGGGTTATATTATGGCAGAACCCCCGACCGTCATCGACGTCATATTGCAGGCCTATTAAATTTATATTTGCAAAGGAGACTGAGCAGCTAGTATTAGAAGAATTTAAAAGTGTCCGTGATCAAATTGCAACAATTTCACCGACAATTGTTGAGTTTAACGGTACTGTGATCGAAGTAGCTCACATATTTGAAGAAACCATGGTCGATGGCAAAGTTTGCAACATTTTGGCATCCAATAAGGCCACTCAAAAATGTTATATTTGTCAAGCGACTCCTAAAGACATGAATAACTTAGAACTTATAAGAAAACGAAAAAGCGATGCTGAGAACTTTTCTTGGGGCTTATCTACACTGCATGCCCAGATAAGATTAATGGAGTGTATTTTACACATATCCTATCGGTTAAACGTGCAGAAATGGCAATGCCGCACGGCAGAAGAAAAAGAAAGCGTTGCGGCCAGAAAAAAACACATAATAGACCAGTTTAGGTCAAAAACAGGCTTATTATTAGACACGCCCAAACAAGGAGGTGGAAACACCAATGATGGGAATAGTGCAAGGAAATTTTTTAAGAACCCTACAATAACTGCTGAAATAACAGGTGTAAATAAAATTCTTATTGAAAGGTTTTACGTTATACTACGGACATTGACATCAGGATATGAGATTAACATAAATACATTTAAATCATATTGTGACGAAACCGCAGATTTATACATATCATTGTACCACTGGTACCCAATGCCCGTTACTCTTCATAAGATATTGCTACATGGGCCAGAAGTAATACAAAACTTTCTTCTTCCTATTGGACAAATGTCTGAAGAAGCGCAGGAGTCTCGACATAAAGAATTTAGAAAATTCCGGCTCGAATATTCACGAAAAGTGTCAAGAAAGTTGACAAATACGGACATTCTGCACAATTTGCTGATAAGCTCCGACCCTGTTATAACGTCTTTGAAGAAAATCGAGAAGACAAAAGCATTACCAATTGATCCGGCTGTTTTGAAATTAATACAGCCACCAAATATTAGTGTAATAACAGAAGGACAGCAACAAAATGATAGTGATCATAATACTAGTGATTCAGATGATACAACTGACAGTGAATATAATTGATATAAATAAATACAGAAATTATGTAAATTATATATTTTTATAATCTATTTTTATTTACAAATATATACATAATGAAATTTAATCGAATTGTTTGTTTTAATAATTTTGTCCCGCTAGATTTTCAAAATCGCACACTGTGAGTCGGTTCGGAAAAACGGTTCGATGGATCAATTTAAAAATTTACAGGGCTATTGGAGGTACATTAAGCTGTAAAATATATTGATGATCGAAGACAAAAGAATCATTTTTCATTTAAAGGCAGATATCTCGGCGAAAAAAAATTGAGAGAGACCAAAAAAAAAGCAAATTAAAGCTGAATAAACAAGTTAACTGACCAATGCATTGGTTTAACTGAAAAAAAAATTCCCAAGCCCGAGGACCCTTAAAAAAAATTTTAAAAATTGGAAAATTTTTGTGTCCCACTATTTCTTTTGATTGCGCGATAACCGTAACTCAAAAAAAATTATGCTAAAAAATCTCAAAACTAGAAACTTGACGCTTCAAAATGCTTTTTGTTTTATTTCGATACGACCATTTTTCACAAAGATACAGCACTTCAAAAAACACCCCAAAAAAATGTTTAAATTCTTGTTCCTTTAATTGTTTGGATGAGTGTATTAATAAAATATTTTTCAAAAAATTGATATTTAAAAATTATTTAAAAAGATAGAAAGAACATGGAAGTCATGCATGGTTCTCCATACCGATATTATATTTATATAACAAGTGATTTTTTTTAACGTAATAACTGAAAACGGTTGTTTACTCTTGTAAATTTTTGGATTTTTGAATTATTTTTGAAATAAGAAAAAAATGTTTAAGATAAAAAATATCGAGTATGTTATTATCTATAATTTATTCCCCATACATTTTTACTTCCATGTTCTGAAAGAAATGGAAGTATTGTAATACCATCGAAAAATCGTGTCGGAGAAAATGACAAATTCTGATTGTACTAACTTCAAAACTTAAAGAAAAGTTAATTTCCGCATGGCGGCTGTGCGTGTGTCTGTGTGTCTGTGCGGATGTAGAATTTTCTTTCGTTCACGATAACTAGTGTAAAAATGCACCGATCTGAATTATTTTTGGGGAAAATGTTTGTCTCAGTGAGTACTCCAGACCTATTGATTTTGGTGCTAATCGGATTAGGGGTTTTGGAAATATTCGAAATTTTGTAACTTTTTTCGTCTAAAAAGTGAATATTGCGAGTATTATTTCACTAATTTTGATAAGATTTGGTACATTTGCAGTTCAATTGAATCTAAGGGACATTTATTATTTGTACGTGCCTAAACAGCCATTAAAGGGGTGAAAAACACACTTAAAATTTGAATTTTAAATACTAATATGTCATTAATTCATGTTGCCTTGGAAACAAATGCAACTAAATTCAAATTGTCAAATTAGTTTTTCTACGAATGTGAATTATGTGTTTGACATTAGAAAACTAATATTTATATACAAATGTCAAAAAGAGCTGTAATTGTTGTAAGTATACATATATGTTTTTTATATGTATATTCATAGTAGTAGGTTATAAATAAAATGTTTAAAAAAATGTAGGTATATTTAAAAATTATTTAAACAGATAGAAAGAACATGGAAGTCATGTATGGTTCTCCATACCAATATTTTTCTCTGTTATGAACCATTTGAATTATAATAATTTTTTTTTTTTTCAAAAATTCGTTTTTACAAAAAAATGAATAGAACATAAATTATAGATATAGATATTACCTACATTTTTTAACTTGACCATTTTTCTCTATTTCGCACTGTTTCAGAGTAATTCGAAAAATTAAAAAATCGACGTAGGTAAACATCCGTATCCGGTTGAAAGATCGTTTTCAAAAATAGGACGTTTTCTTCCCAGCGAAAAATTAATCTTAAATATAAAATATCACCCTTCTACGATTTGTCGTATTTGAGTTACAGCGCTTACAGACAGACAGACGGACACACAGACATCATGGCTAAAATAGTCAAAATGGATTCAGGGAAGGTCAAAATAGATAATTCCGTCAAATTCCGGAGTTCGAAAAAAATCGGCTTCACTATACTTACTTATACTAATGTATATTTCATATAAAAATTCACAGGGGGTGACGCCCGTTTAATGTGCAAAAAAATCCCCGGGGTGAGTGGGTGAAACAATCGATTTACTCCTCGAGTTTCACCCCCCCCCCCTAGTGACGCCACTGCCAAGGGCCTCTTTATAACATTTGCTACGGGCCCCGCGCTTGTTAATCCGGCACAGCCCAAGGGAGTCACTAATAATTATTAATCTTGTTTTTAATTTAATATTGTTAAGTTAATTATTAAATACATTATGATACTGATACAATCCTATTTATAAGTGTATTATATCAGTGTAAATGTAAACGTGTAATTTTATTTTGTCAGAATGAGTTTATTGCTTTTTTTCAGTAAATTAAATACCTACATGTTTTAATAATATTTTTTCTCAATATGTTCGCACGCCCCATTTAGTTTTATCACGCCCCCCCCCCTAGGGGGGTGCGCTCCATAGGTTGAGAATCACTGATTTATGTTATAAATGATTATTTCCCTTAAAATTTTTGTCGACAAAATCTGGTCGGAATTTATTAGGAATGATATCGTGAATTTCAGCCGGAATTCCGGTACATCCATAGTCTGACTTCAACAATACACTATATAAACCATTTTTATTTTAAAGTTACCGGTTTCAACACTGCATCCAAACTTTGAGCCAAGAGAATATTGTGAGACCGCCGCATCATACCGTATACGGAGAACTAATTTAGCATTAGGATAGAATCGACTGATCTTGTGAAGTTCACATTCATTATCAAATGTCATCGTGGATACTCCTACAGTAGATGCATATTTAATATGCATTGATGGTTTTGTAGGATTAGCAAAAATAATACGGTCAGGTGTTACGCCAAACGAAAGAACATTTTTGATTTCTGTTCTAGAAGCACAATCAAATCCAGTACCAAGGGCAGCCAAAACACTAAGAACAATTAAACTATCGTTGCATTTTACAGCTGTAAAAAAATAATTTAGTAGGTATATTTGTGTGAAAAAATGCTCAGTTATTGTTTAAGGTGTTTCTATCAATGCCATTATTATATATTATAATATATGTATATTATACCGAATGTTTTTTTAAAGACTTTCCAGCATATTATTTCCAAAATAACGAATTTTTAGAGAAAATGTTTCATACAAAAGTTTCATGGTTTTGAGAGGACTCAATACTGACAATATGGGTTGACCTTGAAAAAGGTTACCTCATCGGGTTTTCAGTTTCAACTTTTCTTTTTTAAATCGAAACCTATATTTTTTGTTGCAGATTCGTAATTTACGAAGAAAAATAAGCAACTTTTACCTGAAACATTTTTTCTGAAAATTTCCCTTTTTTATGATATGGAGCAAAACAAAGAGAAATTTTTGGATTTTCAATAATTTTTTACTCGAAAACTATTAATTTTCAAAAATAATCATGAGGTAAAAGGTGCTTAGATTTAGGCATGATTCTCAGAGATTTTTATTTTATTTGTTTTTAATATTTTTCTTCAAAATTTCAAAAAAATTACTTTATTAAAAAGTTGCATAAAAAGTTAATATTAAATTATATAATATATAATATATATATAATATAAATATTATTGATTAATATACCAATATAAATACAATCATCAATATAATATATATATTGCACATAATATATTTGCATATAATATATATATTGTATAGTGAAAAAATAGTGTGTTGAAATTCGATAGCTCGTAGACCATAACAGATAAAAAAAAATTTCTAATGCAGATGTAAACTGTGGGTAAATGCGCATACATAGAAATTATTTTCAAATATACAGGGTGCTACAAAAAAGTGTGGCACGCTTAAGGTAATTTTTTTTAAATGGAATGCCCTGATTATTTTTGCATATTTAAAACTTCTCTTGGGATTTTTATTCATATCAAAAATATTAGCCCCATCTGATGTCCGGCTTAGACGTAATAATATTTTTTTCAAAAAAATTGACTTTTACATTACTCCACTTAAAAATTTACCACTTCCGCGGCCGCAGCTTTGAAGACGAAATTAAATATGGACCTTATTGTAGGAGGTTGGTGGGTGTTTCCGTTTAAATATCTTAGAGCCACCATGTACAGGGTGTTCAAAATTAATTTTCAAATTTTGAGAATTTTAAAGTTATTTTTCTAAACTATTTCAAATGGAACACCCTATATATTTTTTAATGATGTTATGTAGAATTACATAACGAACATTTTTTGTTTATTCATCCTTATGGTTATTTGTAACCATTTTTGAATTATTGAGCAAAAAGTACAAAATTCAGCAATATTTACTTAAAAAAAAGAATTTTTTTTCAAATAAAATAAAACACCATGTACAGGAAGTTCATGTTGCCTATAAAAACAGCTTGAATTTTTTTCAGCTAGCAAACAGATGCTTTATTATTTTATTGAACACAAACAACCAAAATAATTTACAATCATATAAATTCATTAATTAGCAGTGTGAAATTGAGACAGAAACATAAAATGCTGTTTTTATGGGCAACATGAAGATCCTGTACATAGTGTTTTATTTTATTTGACAAAAAATAATTTTTTTTTAGTAAATATTGTTGAATTTTGTACTTTTTGCTCAATAATTCAAAACAAAAATGGTTACAAATAACCATAAGGATGAATAAACAAAAAATGTTCGTTATGTAATTCTACATAACATCATTAAAAAATATATAGGGTGTTCCATTTGAAATAGTTTAGAAAAATAACTTTAAAGTTCTCAAAATTTGAAAATTAATTTTGAACACCCTGTACATGGTGGCTCTAAGATATTTAAACGGAAACACCCACCAGCCACCTACAATAAGGTCCATATTTAATTTCGTCTTCAAAGCTGCGGCCGCGGAAGTGGTGAATTTTTAAGTGGAGTAATGTAAAAGACAATTTTTTTGAAAAAAATATCATTACTTCTAAGTCGGACATCAGATGGGGCTAATATTTTTGATATGAATAAAAATCCCAATAGAAGTTTTAAATATGCAAAAATAATCAGGGCATTCCATTAAAAAAAATTACCTTAAGCGTGCCACACTTTTTTGTAGCACCTTGTATATTTGAAAATAATTTCTATGTATGCGCATTTACCCACAGTTTACATCTGCATTAGAAATTTTTTTTATCTGTTTTGGTCTACGAGCTATCGAACTTCCACACACTATTGCCCCACCCTGTATATGAGCATTTCCAATAGTTTTTTAAAAAACAAGCGCACGTATGTTACCTATTTTGCTCCCATTTTTTTTCTCAAAGTACGTATCAAAAAAACACATTTCCCAAAATCTTTTCTCTCCGCCCCCTTTTTTGGCCGAATTACGATTTTTTAAACTTTTGAAATTGAGCGAAATTAGACTTTTTTTCGATAGTACCTTATTTTTCAAAATGTCCCTTATTATGCATGTTATAGGGCTCATTTTATTCGTTTTTTGTTGATCTTTCATTTGAAATCGGTTTCAGACCCGAATATTCAATTTTGGCCGAATGCGGTACCAAAACATTAAGTTTGATTTTTTGTAAAAATAGTCGATTTTGTAATTGCCGCCAAATATTTTGGTTTCAACCAAAATACTTCCGGTATAGGTCATTTTATTCTATTTTTATGTAGTTTCCAAATATTTATAGATTTTTTAATTTGGTCAAAAACTTTTAAAGTTACACTTGTTTTTAGATGTCTTATTTTCCAAAAAAAGCTATATTCACACCATTAAAACTTTTTTCACTATACTCCAAATTGCATCAAATTTTGGCAAACGTTTCCCTTTTTTATCTTTAAAACAACCCTCAAAAAACATTTTTTCATATTGAGCTCCTAAGTGAGATATAATTTTTATAAAACACTTAATTACTCGTGTATTAAAGTTAAGAATTTACAGGAATTTTCAGTGTTTCTGAAATATCGGGGCTCCTGATAATCGAATAAAAAATATATCACTTAATTCGTTATGAAATTCCCTACAAATCTACATAAGTTTAATTCTTTTAAATTAATTAAAAAAACCTATAAAAAAATGAAAACCGAGCGAGCGTAAGCGAGCCAGTCTTAAAAATCAGTACATATTAAATAACGATTATTTATTTGTAGGTTTTGTAATTAATCTAAAAAAATTAAACTAAATTTTTTTTGTAACCAAAATTTTTGAAATTATTATCTTAGATGTTTGAGAAAACATGCAGTTTAAAAAAATATTTTTTTTATAATTTCATAATTTTTTAAATCAAAAAATAAAAATAAAATGTTAAAATTAAAATTTTTATAAATTTTTTCAGACAAAAGTTATTTATTTTTTTCTGCAAAATACGAATTTAAAAAAAAAATAGGTTTCATTTGAAAAAAATTTGCTGACCCCAAAATGACCTTCAAACCTCCACTCAAGGTCAAAATTGTTACCTCCATTGATTTTGTCCCTCTAAATCCTGAAACTTTTGTACCAAATATTTTCCCTAAAAATCCATAGTTTTCCCTATACACTTAAAGTAATCTCATAGTTTTCCATATATTAATAATCTCAAGATTAAAAAATCATTCTGTATACATACTTAGATTTCCTGAATTTTTTAAGAGTTATATATTTTTAATTTTATTGAAACGCAAACCCTTAAATATCTCAGTTTAAACATAAGTGGACTTAGGCCACTTTCAAAATAAACGCCTCATATATAATATAATATATAATTTATTGATTAAACCTATCAAGGGGACATTATATAGATATAATGTCCCCTTGATAGGTTTAAATAGAGGGAAGTTGGGATTTCAGTCAGCTTTGGAGAGGTGAATCTAGACCAAAAATAAGGAGACACGTGTTCGAGAACTCATCTGGGTAGCCCTTATAAGTAAAGATATTAAATTTTGAAAATTGGTATATTTCCTTAAGCTCTTATGTACTGTAATAAGCATCTACGTTAAGAATCCTTCAATGGCCGCGGGTCTAGAGCGCCGACTTATGATCCAAAGAACACAGGTTCGAATCGCGTACCCTGTACAAAATAATTTTTATTTTTATTTTCAATTGTTTATTACTTTTTATTTTTTTTAACATATAGATTACCACTACCTGCTATTTATACATTAAGCTTTTTATGTAAACATATCGATAATATATGTTTTTTGGGTTGAAATACACATGTAAAGTTTTAAATAGTTTATTTATGATGTTATTTTTATTGAAACTACGTATATAAGTTACCAATTAAAAATATCTAGACATACAAGGGATTATTCGCATTAACACGACAATAAGACTATAAATGTACTTCTTATCGGCGCGGCCTGACATTTTATTGTAAAAATAATGTTTAAAGTGTAATATTCAATTTCAAATGTGCATCATTTATTATAAGATAAAAATAATAATGTCGTAATATCTTACTTGTTTTATTTAATTAAAGAAATATAAATATAAATAAATAACTAGCTGTAAATAATTTAATTATAAGGCCAAAAAGGAAAAAAATAGACATAATAATATTTTCAATAGTATAGAAGACCGATAATTTATTTGAATGAAAAAATTTAAATAAAAGTAAAAAATAAATTATTTAGGTATCAAATAAATTTGATTAATTGAAATATATTTATAAATTATAAATTATCGGTCTTCTATACTATTGAAAATATTATTATTTCTATGTTTTTTCCTTTTTGGCCTTATAATTAAATTATTTACAGCTAGTTATTTATTTATATTTATATTTCTTTAATTAAATAAAACAAGTAAGATATTACGATATTATTATTTTTATTTTATAATAAATGATGCAAAGGACCCCGCACAAAAGCAATGGAAAAACACTCTCGGTGTATTTTGACCAAACCCACGGAAATAGATACTACATAATATAGTGATCAAAGTTGTCCATAGAACATGGGTCCGCAAACTCGATCTTCATGGTCATTTCAAGGTCATATTACCAAAAACCATCAAAAAATCTAAAAAAATATATATTCAGAGGTTTTTGGGGTCGCTGAATCCGAATCCGAAGTGTACTTTTTTGTATCGAGTGAAGGGTCAAGGTCGATTCAAGGACAAATAAACAAAAGGCCATTACAAAAATCTTAAAAAATGTGCAGATAGGTATTCGGGATCGCTTAATCCGAATCCGAGGTCTGCTTTTCTGTATCGAGTGAAGGTCAAGGTCGATTCAAGGTCAAATAAACAAAAATCCATTACAAAAATCTGCAAATATGCACAATTAGGTTTTCGGGATCACTGAATCCGAATTCGAATCCGAGGTCTGATTTTCTATATCGAGTGAAGGTCAAGGTCGATTCAAGGTCATATTAACAAAAGGCAATAAAAATCTGAAAAAATGTACATGTAGGTTTTCTGGGGCACTGAATCCGAATCCGAGATCTGCTGTTCTGTATCGAGTGAAAGACAAAGTTATTTCAAGGTCAAATTAACAAAAGGATGTGACTAGATACAAAAAAACGGACCTCGGATTTGAATTCAGTGATACCGAAAACCTAATTATTAAAACTATTTTATTTTTTATATCTTTTTGTTAATTTGACCTTAAAACTACCTTGACTCAATACAGACAAGCTGACCTCGGATTCGGATTCGGCGACCCAAAAACCTACCTGTACATTTTTTCAGATTTTTGTAATGGCCTTTTGTTTATTTGACCTTCACTCGATACAGAACAGCAGATCTAGGATTCGGATTAAGCGACCCAGAAAACCTACATGTACGTTTTTTCACATTTTGTATGGCCTTTTGTTAATTTGACCTTAAATCGACCTTGACCTTGACTCGATATAGAAAAGCAGACTTCGGATTCGGATTCAGCGATCCCAAAAACCTAAATGTGCATTTTTGCAGATTTTTGTAATGGATTTTTGTTTATTTGACCTTGAATCGACCTTGACCTTCACTCGATACAGAAAAGCAGACCTCGGATTCGGATTAAGCGATCCCGAATACCTATCTGCACATTTTTTCAGATTTTTGTAATAACCTTTTGTTTATTTGTCCTTGAATCGACCTTGACCCTTCACTCGATACAAAAAAGTAGACCTCGGATTCGGATTCAGCGACCCCGAAAACCTCTGAATATATTTTTTTTAGATTTTTTTGATGATTTTTTGGTAATATGACCTTGAAATGACCATGAAGATCGAGTTTGCCGACCCATGTTCTATGGACAACTTTGCTCACTATATTATGCAGTATCTATTTCCGTGGATTTGGTCAAAATCCACCGAGAGTGTTTTTCCATTGCTTTTGTGCGGGGTCCTTTTGGAATATTTAAAAGTTTAACAATAAATATTTTTATACATATTTATAGATACATATAGGTACTATATAATATTATATGTATAAATAATATATTTTGTAATGAATAATACACTTTAAACACTATTTTTACAATAAAATGTCACGCCGCGCCGATAAGAAGTACATTTATAGTCTTATTGTCGTGTTAATGCGAATAATCCCTTGTATGTCTAGATATTTTTAATTGGTAAATTATATACGTAGTTTCAATAAAAATAACATCATAAATAAACTATTTAAAACTTTACATGTGTATTTCAACCCAAAAAACATATATTATCGATATGTTTACATAAAAAGCTTAATGTATAAATAGCAGGTAGTGGTAATCTATATGTAAAAAAAATAAAAATAAAAAAATAAAATAAAAAAAAAATAAAAAAAATTCAGAATGTAGCTTTTAATTAGTACTTTCACTGAAAATTATAACGAAAACTGTCAAACAAATTTTGGACCCCCTCTTATTTAAATTTTACTCAAATTTTTTTTCACTAACCACATTAGATAGGTCTCTCAAAATACAACAAAAAATATATTTTTTATTTTAACCCTTTAGTCACGATAATTTGCTTTTCAATGTGGTTATCAGAGTGCTCCTCCTTCTACTTTCTAAACTATTGATGCAAAAATCTTTTAAAAAATGCAGAATGTAGCTTTTAGTTCGTACTTTCAATGAAAATTATAATGAACACTGTAGCTAGAATAGTTGATAAAAAAAATTGAAATAACTCTTGTTTATAAATCGTAATAACTACGAAAACCAATCATGTGCGTGCCCAACGCGCACTTGGCAGTTTTATTTCATGATATTATATACGATCTTAGATCTATTGTAAGTTATACTTTGTCGTATCTATGATTTTGGTGTGTTGTTGTCAGACTTGAAAATTAAAACATGGATTATACATAATAATACAATTTAATTTTATTTTAAAAATCATACAAATTGTATAATATACAATTACGAACTAAACGGTAAAAGTACTGGAGGAGAAATAATGCATTTTCGTAGGTTGCCTCCTTTACAGCTTTTGATCAGTACACTTTGAACTATCATTTCCACAAAAAATGTCAACCAAAAGGCAAAATTCATTGCATTGGCTCATTTGTGGATATGGATTAACCATTAATAATTCGGGCAAGACATACACGAGTGTATGCCATAAGGGTTCCGAAGTCGCACTACGTGAAATGTTTGGAACCACTTACAGGTGCATTTTTAAGTTAAAGTTAAAATATAAAAAAGTGTCAAGTTCTACTAATTGAGATCTATATTTTGACATACCACATGTCTAAATATAAAAAAAAAAATATGACGCCCGTTCCTATAATACCAAAATTTAAAATTATATTGTTGACTTTAGTATTTGTCGTTGGTAGTCCCACCAAAACCTCGTTACCAAATTTTTTTCAGATTTTTTGAGCCAGTAATTACAGAGTTAGAGAGGGGGGGGGGCAGAATAAAATACTGCTTTTAGCCCCCTACAGGCGCCATTTTTGAGTTAGAAAAAAATAAAAAATAGGGGCATATTCTACTAATTCAGACGTACATTTTGACGTGCCACATGTCTTGGTATACAATTTTTTTGTTTTTTTTTTTATTTGCTTTAAAGCCCCCTACAGGCACCATTTTTGATTTAGAAAAAAAATAAAAAAGGGTCAAATTCCGCTTGTTTGGTTATACATTTTAACGTGTCAAATGTATAAATTGGTATAAAAAAAAATATTTTTTGTTACCTAGCTTTAGCTCCTTATTGCCCTCCCTGAAAAATTATTTATTCAATAAATTTGTACATATTTTACTAGAGGGTGTCATTTTACATCTTCAGTAAAAATTTCAAGTTTCTAGCTTATATAATTTACGAGCTATTTAGCTTTGAGTGAAAAGGACGAACGAACGGACGGACGGACGACAAAGCGATATTAATAGGGTTTCTTCGGAACCCTAAAAAACGATTGTTTGAATGTTTTCGACAACAACTGAAAGTTTGTCGGTATGTTTTACGGGACAACTTGTATAGTTGCCGGTAGGATTCTCCATATGTCCCATGTTAAAAGTACTAATTTTGATGATTAATTTCTCTTAAACTGGTATAGTAGATCTTTTTCAATTTGCAAATATCAACCGCATTGAATTTTGTTTTATGACATACTTTAAATTCACATTTTTATCTAATAACTTGTTTAGCGATAGAATAATATAATAAAAAAATATTTTAATAAATGAATATATTTAAAACCAAATCATACCATAATGTGGTTCGACTCGTGGCATTGCCATTTTGAAGATTTTATGTTTTTTAACTATATCTCCGATGTCACAAATATAGAATGCTTCCTCTTGCATTCCTGAATCAGCAATGGATCGAATAACTCCCATAACGTCGGTGTTCGAGTCTAGCACATGAACTCTGTCTTCCAATTTACTGATCTTCATTTTAGTTTTATTTTTTGAGCAGAACAGTTAAATAAAATATCGCCGTAAAGCAAACTGTAAATTTTAAAGAAAATATTAATTTCAGTAATACAATACATCTTTAAACTTTGATATTATAATTTCTGTATGACATAAGATAAAAAATATCACATCGTAATTTGATTAACAAATCTAATATTTTTAACGTTTATCTATATTCTACGACATAAACAGTAGCGGCTTTAGGAGGGATATGTGACTTATGTGACTTTTTTTGTTTCAAATAAGTGTAGGGGAGAGTGAAGGTAGTTACGAACACCTAAGTTATACATTTTTAGTATCAATTTTATTAAAATACAAAAACAAAATTAAATTCAAAAACAAAACCCTAAGCATGAGGTAATCACGAACAGTGGAATAATTAAACCTAATTATTACAAAATTCGTAGCAAAAGCCTCTGGATGTATTTGACCACTGGTACACTTATCATGTGCCCATAAATTTCACTTGAAGCACATTACCTAGTCTTCAACAGGAGGATATTTTTCATTATAATAACAAAAATAGTAATTTTCATTATCAACATCTTCGTTTCTTCTTATTTTTTACTTTCCTCACACTTTTTCCAGTTTTAGTTTTCTGCGGTATTTTTTTACAACGTTCGGAATTGCCCCATTTAATTTGTTCGTCATTACCCCAAGAGATTGAAAAAAATAAACATATTTTTTTGAGGTTAGGATCAATAAACAATACTGGTGACGTCAAATACTGTTTGATCGAGGCTTACTTAAGCATAACTTAATCAAGTAACATTTATATTAATTACATATCAGTTATTACATGGCTTTTATTTTAATTAAAAAATAGATGAAATATGATATAAAAATGGAACTAAGCTTACTTTGTACCGTGAGCATCATCTACACTGACCGTTAACGGTTCGATATTAGACGTAGGCCCAAATATCGGTAAGTACAGAGAGAACGTTAACTTTCCTCTTATAACATACTGAAACTACTGAATTCGCGATTACCCCGCGTTCGTGATTACCCCACTCTCCCCAACAGGATGCAATTTTTGAGTAGTAAATTTTTTTAATCTATAATTAAATTTTGTATCGATCCGTCAGGCCCGATTTTGCAAAAAAAGATTGTTAAGACCCATAATAATTTTTTTGTTTTTTTTTTGTTTTTAGTAACAAAATTGTATAATTTACAAAAATAAAACAAACACTATTTTGTACTCAGAGGGCAACACCAGAGGGCAACAACATATCAAAATTCCAAACTGATTCAAAGGGTATAACATACTCGTATAAATTCGCATACGGTCGTATCAGCGGTGTCTTAATTCTTTTAAAACATCACTAATTTGTTGCTAAACAGGGTTGGACTAGATAAAATATAGAGGCCGTAGCCGGAAAAGTATGGGAACTGTGCCATTCAATCAGTTTAGCTATTTTTTCTCATAGGTTGCTTTTTAAAGTAAAATGAAATCGCCTTAAATGTCTGTGCTTCAATATGTTTATGTTTGCTAAGAACATTTTTATTTTGAAAAAAAATTTCGTTTAAAGTTTTTATGCAAGAAGATTCGCTAGTTCGCAGCGACAATGTGATTTGTTACTACTAAAGACAATTATAAACATTTCGAAGCGATTTGGGGCGATTTTATGTTACTTAAAAAGCATCCTAAGAATGTGACTTCAAAAAAAAAAACAGCAAAATCTATGCAAAGGCATGTTTTTTCATACTTACCCGGCTATAACCTTTGAACTTTACTGAAAAAAAAATTGATAAATAATTAATATCGGTATCCCGATTTTGAACATAAAAAATACCGTAATACCGATGTTATGCTTTTGGTCCGGTATTGTACTCACTAGTACTCACTACAGCTGAGATATTTATGATTTTGTATACTATAAGTAAATAAATAAGAAAAAAATAAAAATTCAAAAGAAGGGTTGTAATTAGTCTTATTTGATCAAAAATATGTACTTCAAATTTTTATTTTGTATTATAAAAATAGTTTTAATAATTAAAATTAAGGTTACATAAATAAAACAATCTTTTAAATGTTATTTTAATGAAAACAACGGGAAATTAAAACCAGTTTCGGACATTCTGAAACACCGGATACTTAAAAAACATTATAAAACATAATTTATTCGTATATGGTTGCGGGCCGTACATAAGGGAGCGGCGGGTCGCAGATAAGCCAACCCTGCTTTAATTTTTTCCATGAGTGTATAACTGTATATAGGTATACATTAAATTAATTAGATAAATAAGATCTTACCAACTGGTCAGCAAAATATGGCCCAGCGAAATAATTTTCGAATCGTTAAAATGAATGAATTAAATAAATAAAATCACTACTTAAGCAATGAAAACAACGGTTTCACCGTTTTAATAAAGTTATTATTAAATATAGTGTAGAGAAAACTCGTAAGAGCCGGATGAAGAGCAACAATAAAGCCGGCGCAGGGCGCAACAATGGCGTCAACGAGTCAAGCGTCGGGGGGCACTTTTATGAACAACAGATAGCGCGAACACACTAACGCCGATCGACAGAGCAGCGTGGTTTTAAAGAGGTCTCTTATCTCAATCAAATAAATTTGAAAATTAAGTAAATAAAATCAACATGTTTTTAAATCTTTATAATATGTACAAATTACAAATATTTGAACAAAATATTTAATCAATTAACTGAAAGTTATTTAACCACGTGGAATTCAGAGATCAAGTGACGATGTCTAGATTTATTTAAAAAAAAAATAATACCTATACACTAGGAAACGATAGGGACACTTTAATGAGGGATGCGCCAACGACCTGTCAAGATGCGGATTGGTCGTACACTGTTTCCTTTATAATTCTATATCCGATTTCCGTTATTTAAAAATTACGATTTCCGGCATTTCCGTTTTCAAACGTCAGTTTTTTTTTTAAATACGAAAATTTATGTCAAAAAATTTAAAAAAATAAATAATAAAGTGAACTTATCTTTACTTATAAAAAGTATTACCTACGAATGTTTACATTATACAAGTAAGTATTTTTATGTAGGTATCTTCTTAATACCTAAAAAATCTAACAATCATGAAAATGTAAGTATAATTTAACCTTGAAATTAAATAATTCCAATTAAATATGTACTTCTATAATAAAAAATAGTTACAAATATTATTTCTCATAAGGTTCTTATTGTATTTGTCTTTTTTAGGTAACCATTGCGAGAATCGATATTATATTTAACAATTTAACAGTTGTCAAAAACTATAAGTTCAACAAATGTCACAATTATAGTAAACATATCTTTATTAATCATTATTATGATTGTGGATGAAAAATTAACATGTGCATTATATAAATTTTAAACTGACTAAATATATAATAATAAATTAAACATTTTATCATATTTTGTGTTTCAAATATTTAAATTAGTATCCCTTTTTATTTGAATTTTTTTTTTTTAATTACTTAGGTATGCATCTACTATGTATTTTACAAAGGGCATAAGTAATGATTATTTTAAGTACCTGGTGTAAAAATAATCTGGAATAGAAAAGGCAATGTAAAAAATGATACAATTGAAAAATAATTTGGTGTACATAACCTGATTTACTACATGAAATAAAATAATTAATGTATAAAAATGTAAGGTAATTTAATTATATACTGTACCCGGAAGAAACTTCTAATGCATTGACTGATAAGTATAGTATTTTAATGCTATTAACATTTCTGAAATATTATATTTCGTCAAATGTAAATATTCAACTACTGTCATTCGTCTAATACAATCTGTCAAACTAGCTATTTTTTAGTATTTTTAATTTTTTTTAGGTTTTTTTAAAGCATCCCTAGATTTTTTGTCTTCTCACGCCATCTATAAATTACCGTTATTTTTGCACAATTTCCGTATCCGATTACTATTATTGTCGGCGGAAGTTACATAAATTTGAATTATTTCCATGGTTATTTTATAACTTCCGGAACATTGTCTTATCCCTTATTAAAGTGTCCCTAGGAAACGATCGCTCCTAGCGCCGCCACGTGGAATAAATAAACACTTTTGGGTTTCTGTCAAACGTAGAGAAATTCAAACTGTCATAAAATTATTATTAAAAAGTCGATATAATTAATTGTGATTAATCAATAAAACGAATATTTTTGTGACTCTCAAGAATTTGTATTCCTATTGATTATAGGTTTTTGAAAGGAACAATTGCGTTAAAGGGTTTTTATTGTTTTATATGTTTGTTTGACACCTACAGATGATAAAATCACAAAGTGCTACCAAATTCACCCTTGTGTTTTTGAGGGGGGGGAGGGGTAAAACTAGTCATTTTTCAATGTTTTAATAAAAAATAATATTTATATATACAGGCTGAGTCATTTTAATCAACGTAGTCAAATATCTCGAAAAGTAAGCGAAATTGAGAAAAACGTTTCAAACAAAAGTTACTTGGTTTCAAGGGGGCCAAATAATAGTGACCTTGCGATTGACCTTTAAACCATTTTTCAAGGTCAAATCAAGGTTAACTTTGATTTTTAAAATAAAAACCTATATTTTTTATTGCATATTCGTATTCTACGTGAAAAAAATAGTATCTTTAGTAGGAAAAATTTTTCTTAAAAATGCTTTCTTCTCTCGGTAGAGGGCGCTGTAAGATTAATCAACGAATTCAAATATCTGAAAAAAAAGTTGCACATAATAGCTTATTAAAGTCAAACTACTTTTAGTATTACCCATTATGACACACCAAAATAATGATAAAAACTACCACATATTATAGGTACTTTTGGGGGAAAATGTCAATTTCATAAAAAAAATTCAAAAAAATAAACATATTTTTTGACTTTGACAAGCAATAACTCTGAACTGGAAACACGGCTAGCATTAATGCTAATACTAAAAAATACGTTAGGTTGGTTGCTCTAGTTACATTACTTTGGAAGTTATGAGATAATATTTGTTTGTAAGTACTACTCTGAAGGAAGTTTTTAAACACCTGTAGCTCAAAGGGTGTTGAAGATAGACGGTCTATCTTCAACACCCTTACCATCCCGTAAAATTTTTTACTCACAATGAGCCATGGAATCAGCTCTTAAAATATCTGTATCCCAAACCAGACCTTCCTGTATATATTCTTAAAAATATATTTAAATTTAGTACAGCTATCATTTATAATAGAACTGATGGTGCGGTTCACAGTATGGACAATAATGGACATTCACAGTGTGGAATGTCTACTGTATTTTTTGTGTTGTCTCTCTCTACATATATGAGCCGTTGATTTTGAAAGTGGCCTAACTCCATTTATGTTTAAACTGAGATATTAAAGAGTTTGCGTTTCAATAAAATTAAAAATATACGTGTAAGATATCAATGTGCCACATTGATTAAGTGTTTCTAAGGGAGTTAAATTTATAATTACTATTAAAATTACCCCAATTATTAAATGAATAATATGTTTTTTTTACCACAAATGGAGTTAGGCCACTTTCAAAATCAACAATTACGTTTTTTATTAATCAAAAGAACTCAACTCCATCTGTAGTTAGTTAAAATGCTTCAAATTGAAAAAAAAAACACTCATTTTAATTTATATTATTTCTTTATAACTCTTAAAAAATTATACAATTCAGGAAATCTAAGTATGTATACAGGTGATTTTTAAGTCTTGAGATTGTTTAATATCTGGAAAACTATGGATTTTTAGGGAAAATATTTGGTACAAAAGTTTTAGGATTTAGAGGGGCAAAATCAATGGAGTTAACAATTTCGACCTTGAGTGGAGGTTTGAAGGTCATTTTGGGGTCAACAATTTTTTTTGAAAGGAAATCTATTTATTTTTTTGAAGATTGTATTTTTCAAAATTTTTGATCACAAAAAAATTTTTTTGATGTAATTTTTTTTTTAAATTACGTTAAAATTGAAATAAAAAAAAAACTTTTCAAACAAAAGTTATTTCGATTTTTTTGCAAAATACAAATCTGCAAAAAAAAATGACCTTAAGACCTCCACTTAAGGTCAAAATTGTTACCTTCATTGGGTTTGCCCCGCCAAATCCTAAAACTTTTGTACCAAACATTTTCCATAGAAAGCTTTCGTTTTCCAGCTATTGTGATAAATAAAACAACATTATTAATAATGAAGTGGAGTTAGGCCACTTTCAAAATAAACTTTTTAACTTAAAATTAATTGTGGAAATTAATGTGTTCAAAAAAATTTTTTCCTTTGAATATATTGAAAAATTGTTTTTTATGATAGTTTACTTCTAATTATACACGTTACTACAGTCAACAAAAAAAATTTGAAAAGTGGAGTTAGGCCACTTTCAAAATCAACGGCTCATATATTTATGAAAATATAAATAAATTAACTGTTGTGTTCCCGGATAAGTCTTTTTAAAAAGGATTTATTTATTTAAAACGAAGTTTACAATATGTTTTCTAACTACAGACTGATTTCAATATTTTATAAATTACAATACATTGGTTCTGAAAGGAATTTTTATAAAGTAAAGTTGATTCCCATCCGTGGACGTTGCGAGTTGCGACTGAGGTAAACTAAAATGATGAGTAAGTGGTTCCCAGCTACGGATGTTTGGATTGTTGTGAATATAACTCCTCCTCCTTTAGATTGCGGCTTCCTCTGGAAGTTGAATATTTTCTTTTGGAATCGAAGATTCTTGATTTTTTCTTGATATGAAGATTTTCAAAAAAATATAAAAGGATGATAATAATTAAAATGTACAGGATGACGGTCCATATACTTGGTGTGTAGGTTCTTGCAGCTTCCTCTACGATGGTTTCAACAAGATGCGGCGTTATTTCTTTTAAGTTTAATAATTTTAGTTTTATTTTTAAATTTGATAATTTATTTAATTTTTCTTCAAAACTTGGATTGTTGATGACGGTAGGCTTGCCATAAGTTTTGTCTAAGTAATGTAGTTCGTTTTGTTTAAAGAATGTTTTATTTTTGTTTTTTATTAAAAATATTCCTTTGAGAGATTTTGATTCCGATTCTTCTTCATTCTTGAATACGATGGTTTCTTCTTTTACGAAAACGCCAAGATATTGATTTATCTCAGGAACGATTTCCATGTGATTATCGGTAATGTTTAACATTATAAATTCACATTGACTTGAATCTTCATCCAGGAGAATTCCTTTTTCACACTTCGTGTTGTACGATTTCCATGTGATTATCGGTAATGTTTAACATTATAAATTCACATTGACTTGAATCTTCATCCAGGAGAATTCCTTTTTCACACTTCGTGTTGTAGTTAACTTGGAGACGATTTGGACATTGAAATATTTTACCTTTAGTACACATATCGCTTAGAGGCTTAATTCTATTATCTTTCGATTTTAGCAAATATTTTACATTTGGTATTACCATCATGTACTCTGATTTAAATTTTGAGGGTATAGGGAGTAATTGGAATAATTCAAATTGTTTTTCAAAGTTAATAGGTGTCGATAGGAAATAGTTTGTTTGATTATTTTCGATTTTACATTTTATATCGATTATCGACTCATATTCTAATATATTTTCATATTTTATTTCAAAAGGTAATTGTTCTTTCTAATTAGTTGATATTTTTTGTAATTCTAAAAATAAATCATTAGACTTTATAATACATGGATGTAGTGCTTTCAATTTACAAAATGTTATTGAATTTTCGATGTCTTGTAATAGTTAAACTGCATTGTATAAAGTAATAAATTGATTATAAATATCTTTAATAATAAGAATATTTTGTTTCCCAATACTAAAATTAACTATTTTATTTATTTCTAATATTCTAGACCGCGTAATGCTATTTCATTGTGTTTAATATCTCGTATTGTATTATTAAAAGTATTAATAATTTGGTGATTGACAGAATACTGCATTTTCAATTGATTTTGAATAATGTGTTGATTGTTTTTTAAATGATCTAAGATTTTGTTTATTTTTTCAGCATCATATGCATCTAAGTTGCCTGATATAAATTTAATAGCAGATCCTAATCCATTGAAAAGTCCTCTTTTGGTTCTTGTTTTAGATAAATGTATTTTAATGTTATTTATTTTATCTTCAATTGTTGTTTTAACGAATTTTATTATTTTACTATAATTCTCGATTTCTTGAGTATAGTTTACGTTATTATCTGTATTATTAAATCTATAACTTTCATCAATTGAATAAGGATATTTAATGTTATCATCAACATCTTGTTTATAGTTATTATTGTTTAAAAGATTTATATCAATAATTTTAAATTGATCATTTAGATTATTGTATTCGTCAAACAAAGGTTTCAAATTATAATAATGAACGAAAGTATGTTCTGTTCGTTGTAATCTTGCGGTACCTTAGTTTATTGGTAATACGCCTAAATTATGCGTTATATTTTTTATTTCTGCTCCTAACGCGTGTGCGAGGAACCTGTAATAAAATATTAAGCTTATTTTATTATTATTATATATTATTTTATTTTACAACTTATATTTATTATTAATAATTATTATATTTGTAATTATTAATTTTAAAAAAAAATTAATTTTATCTTTGAATTTAAATTTTTGTTTTCTCGGCCATTTTATGTTAGCTAAATTTATATTAGGTATTGTATTTTGATGTTTTGGTGTTATTTTACCGATTTTAAATTCAAGATTGAAATTTTCAATATTTTCCTTATTATTTTTATTTTTTGTTTTACTTTGTTTTTGCCTATTTTTAACAAAAACTTGTGCTGGAATGTAAGGAATTTTTTCAATACTTTTATTTAATTTACTAACAATTTCTTATTTTTTTTGTTGACACTTTTCGTTAATATTTTTATATAATAATTTAATTTTTTCTCTATGACTTAAAATATAATTATTTATTAATGGTGTATCTAGTTCTATGTTAAAAGGAGATTCTGTATCTGACGGTTTTTAATTAGTTATAGAATTATTGGAATTGTTATATGCTAATAATGCATAATTTATTTTTAATTCTATAGATTCTTTCTTATTTTCGATTTGATTATTTAAAAGTTTAATATTTTCAATTAGCGTTGAATGAAAATGTTCTATAATCCTTTTGGATTCAGGATGTTGTGAATTTATGAAATTAATGTTTACTTTACGTGACTTAGTAATTCTTTTACAACAGCATTTTTAATTTCGGCACTGTTATTCGATATTATTTGTTCAGGAATACTATGATTAAATTAAATTATTTACTATTTCTATGCTTTGAGATGAATTTAATTGATAGGCTTGACCGTATTTTGAGAATGAATCGACAATGGTCAAAAATTTCACACCTTCTAAACTAATACTATCAATTTGGAATGGTTTAGTTGCTGTGGGAGTTATATTAAATTCTAATTTTAATGGTTGTCTATCGTATTTAGTTGTTTGACATATTTCGCAATTATTAATGTAAGTTTGAATAGATTTACGTTGGTTAGGCCAATAATAATATTTCTTTATTCGTTTTTCAGTTTCGTCTAGACCTATATATGACTTGTTTTACTTTCATGATAGTTTTGGATAGTTTGTATTATTTCATCGTCATCGTTAATGTCTATTAATTTTTTCGTGCATTTAATCATATCGATTTCGGAATGTTTAAAATATTTTTGAAGAGTTAAAATGAATTTTTCATAAAAAGGGTCTTCAAAATAAACATGGTATTTAATTTTAGGTACAATGTAAGTTTTAATAAAATTAATAATTTCTTTTTCAAAATTATTTTTTGAAAATTGTACTAACAATAAGAATATTTGTTTATTTTCGTATAGTTTTACTAACGTTGGATCTGAAGGATTATTACCACTATCGGTAAATAGAAATAGTTTGCCTCGGCGTAGCACAGTGGAGACGGGGTGGTTCGACGTTCGGACGGACAGGAAGGGAGTGTCGAGGTGCCAGAAGGGCGCCACGTAATTTTAATCTAAAACTACGAAAAATAAAATATATAGGTTCAATAATAAAAGTATATTCAAAAAAAAAAAATATATCAATAAAAAAAATATATACACAACAACCAGAGTAAAGTTCGCAATATTCTGCTCACAAAAAAAAAGAAATATAACAAACAAAAATAGTCACTGATGGCTTCGGCAGCCTCAAGCCGTTACACCTCCAACGAGCAGATCCTGGATCACCAGAAAGGGAAATTAGGTGGACCACCACTCCTAAAATCCTCGTTCCGCGACGTTGGTAGTCTCCGAGCTGGCTCGGACTCTTCTTCAAGCCGAAGACAGAGCGTACCACCAACACTGCGTAACTTCTCGGTCGCTGGATGGTAGCTAGCTTGGCTCGCCGAAAATAAAATCACTGACAATATAATACAGAAAATATGTACCTTTATGAAACACTGCAGACTGTAGCACGAAACCCTGGCTGTCTACTCAGTCACTACTGAATAGTTACTGAATTCTCTCCATTTTTAGGTCGGCTTTTATATCAGTAGTTATATAATTTATTTATTAAAATTTATCGAAGTATGATTAAAACTTATGTAATAGATTAAAATAACGATGTTTCATTCTGTGCTGTCACAGAATCTCCCCCTCTTCTTCGGGGCGATTTTCATCGAAAATCGAATCTGGTGGGTGAGCCTTCAAATCCTTGACGTGCCAGTTTCCTCTACTTCTCCCATCTTCATCCATCAACTCATACGTCCACGTTGAGACCTTTTTCTTGATCACAAATGGACCGGTGAACTTAGGAGCGAGTTTGGCGGAAAAATGTCGTGTGGCATCCGAAAGCACGTAATTCTTCTTCCAGACTCTGTCCCCGACAGAATAGGTGATTGGTCTTCTTCGGAGGTTATAGCGATTAGCCGATTTTTGATGAGCGGCTAATAAACGTTGGTTGATATTGTCATATATGGTCTTGAACATATTGGTCTTGAACATAATGACCCTTCGTAGATCTGGGTAAAGGTCCCATGATGTCGGTGCAAATGGTTCGCCACGGTTGTGTAATGGTATGTCGTTGACCCATCAGTCCTGGTTGTGCTCTTTGCTCAACCTTGTGCTGAATACAAGTGCGACATCCACGAACATACCTCGTGACATCAGCTCGCATTTTCGGCCAGTAATACTGTTGAGCCAGTCGTGAGAATGTCTTGTATATACCCAGGTGTCCAGAAGTTGGTGCGTCATGACTGTCTTCTAGCACCTGGGAACGACACTCTTTCGGCACGACCATTCTCCACGAACTGCTTGCCTCATTGTTCACTGATGCGACATGTTTAAAAAGTACGCCATCTTCGACTCGCCAATCTTTCATCGACAACGGCGTTTTCTGAACTTTGTCCATTGTTCTGAGATACCACTTGTCTTTGACATCAGCGGGTATCTCCAGAAAGTCAACGTTAACAGATCTTGACAAAGCATCCGGTACCACGTTGTCCTTGCCTTTTCGATGTATGATGTCGAACGTATATTGTTGGAGACGAACTGCCCACCGAGCTAATCTTCCTGTTGGGTCTTTTAGGTTATGAAGCCAAATGAGAGAGTGGTGGTCAGTGATCACCGTAAACCTGGAGCCTTCCAAATATGGCCTAAACTTCTCCACGGCCCATATCACTGCCAAGCATTCTCTCTCGGTGGTGGAATAATTACGTTCGGCTCGATTAAGGGATCGGCTTGCGTAGCAAATAACGTGTTCGCCGTCTGCATGGTGTTGTGTTAATACAGCACCGATGCCATATCCACTAGCGTCGGTCTGCACCACGAATGGTATGTCAAAATCAGGGCATGTCAAAATTGGTGCTGCTACCAATGCTTCCTTTATCTTGTGGAATGACGCCTCACACTCGGGGGACCACATCCACTTTTTATTCTTCTTCAGAAGATCGGTCATCGGAGCGATAATAGAAGAAAAGTTCGGTATGAATCTTCTATACCACGAAGCCATTCCTATGATTCTCCGGACTTCCGAAATATTGCTTGGAGATTTAATGTCCAAAATGGCAGCCACTTTATCGGGATCCACATGTAGACCTTGTCGATTAACAATGTACCCTAGGTAACGCAGTTCCGATCGACAGATCATACATTTGTCCTTACTCAATGACAAGCCTGCCTTTATAAGACGTTGGAATATCTCTTCTAGGACCTTGAGATGTTCTTCGAATGTAGGTGTCACCACAATTATATCGTCAAGATATACAAATACGTATGGCTCTAGTTCGGGACCCAAGACGGTATCAATCAGGCGTTGCCACGTAGCCGGGGCGTTGTGAAGCCCGAATGGCATTCGACGAAACTGGAAAAGTCCTCGTCCTGGTACTGTGAATGCCGTTTTGTCCCTACATGCTTCTGCCACAGGTATTTGCCAATACGCAGATTTTAAATCTAGCGAAGATAGAAATTGTGCGTTCCTCAATTTATCTAGGATGGCACTGACGTATGGTAGAGGGTAAGCATCTCGTCGTGTTACACTGTTCAATTTTCTGTAATCGACACAGAAACGATAGCCGCCGTCCTTCTTCTTCACCAACAAGATTGGTGACGACCACGCGCTTGTTGAAGGTTCTACGATGCCATTCTCTAGCATCTGCTGTAGTTCTAAGTCGATTTGCTGCTGGATCTTCGGTGATACAGGATAATACCTTTGTTTTATCGGAGATGAACTAACAACGATGGTATGCTCTACCAGTGACGTACATCCTAATTTGTTGGACACTTGTGGAAAATAAGTCTCCAGTAACGTGTTCAATCTAGCTTGATCAGGTGGGTCTAGATCTGTTGGTTCTTGGCATCTTGGAGGAATATCGACCACGTCTACGTATTCGTCCGCTAGGAAACATACCCCTCTACGCACGTCCGGTACGATCCCCATTGTACGCCAAAAGTCTAACCCAAGAAGCAAGGTTGGCTTAAGATTTGGAACAACCAAGATATCTACAAGCTTCGTCTGACGTTGAACGGTAATTGGAGTCTGCACTACCCCATTACTCTGTACTTGCTCTCCATTCGCGACTGTGCAATTGGAAAGACAACTTCGATCGATGCACAGGCCAAGACCTTCAAGAATGGACCATCTCTTCTTGTTCACAATTGACCGTGATGCACCTGAGTCAAGAAGTCCATACATACTTCGACCAAGTACGTTGATCTTGAGATAAGGTCTATCATCACCATCCATTTGAGATAACAATAAGTCGATTTTGGTCTTCGTTGCAGATGTTTGTCTCTCAGCCGACTTGTGGGAAGATTTTGAGGTCATCATACGGCTGTCTAATGACCCGTATTGTCGTTTTTTGCTGAAGCCTTACGACTCTTGCAGCAAGGACAGGAACCCTTCACGACGTTTTTCTTTCCACAGCCGTAACAGAACATCGACCGCGGAGACTGACAATTTTTAAATGCATGGCCGGATTTTTGACAGTTCCAGCATGCCTTGGACGATGGATTGTCAGCAACGGCGTTGACTGCATATGACTTCCCTCGACTGGTACGATGGTAAGCCAGGTCGGGTTCCAGGAAACTACCTGAGGTGCTCGGCGTTCGAAACGTTTCTACGGACGACTTGGTTCGTTCCAAGCGTCGTCCGTATGACAGCAACTCGTCGATGGTACTGACTGTCACCAGACATAATCTCTCCTGGTAGAATGGGGAGATATTCTGCATTAGAATCTTAAGTTTGGCAGATTCTGTAACATTTTCGCTCAACCTAGCGAATAAGTTGACCATGACGGCGATGTATATGCCTATGGGCTCATCCGGTCCTTGGGTCCTCTGCTTGATTTCGATCCACAAGCGGTCATCGTAATCAAAGGGCTGGAATTGCTCCTTTAGCTTCTGTCGAAGCCCCGCCCACGAACGGATGCTGTGACGCACTGCTCGAAACCAGACCAATGCAGAGCCCGTAAACAGATCTACGGCTGAACTCCACAGTTGCACATCATCGACGTTACGCGCGACCTTTAATTCGTCGACACGTTCAAGAAACGCACACACACTAATGCTACCAGAATCACCACTGAACTTCAAGTCCCACTTTGACACTGGCACAGATTTACAATATTGATTATTCTTAAGTTTAACATCTAACTCTATTGGATCTAGATCCAGGATGGTCGTGTTATGAGCGTCATTACTGGCGGGGTTATTCAAATTTATGTGAGTTACATTTAACACATCATCAATGTTAGGGGCGGTCCCAACCTTTGATTCAAGATCCGCACCTAATGCTAAGATCTTGCTCAGAAGTTTGGACCGTCTTACCGCGTTATCTCGATCAGAATTATCGAATCGATCGACCCTGTCAATCAGGTGAGCTAACTTCGACTCGATTTTTTTGTACTCCCCACTAGTTTTCTGCCCTTGAAATTGGCCAATCAAAACCGCGATTTCTTGGACTTTGTTACTGCAGGTTTCAAATTCCTCATCGAGATCGATATCGAATTGAGGGTAGGTCAGCGATTGGCCATCTTTCTCCCTTCGCAACACCTGCCGCAAACACTTGCGCATTTCCTCAACCGTACCGACCTCGACGAAACCTCTCACCAATAACTCATAACATAACTCATCCTTCGCTAACCTATCTATGTCTAACTTATATGACATTATTGAAACTATATATATCAACAAAAATACAGTGAAACAAAACAAAAAAATTAACACAATTCGAAAAACGTACCCGCGACACTACCTCCAATCGTCCGAACACACAAACGTTATCCACCTGCTCACGCAGTTGGCCAAGCCCCACGTTGGGCGCCAAAATTCTATTACCACTATCGGTAAATAGAAATAGTTTGCCTCGGCGTAGCACAGTGGAGACGGGGTGGTTCGACGTTCGGACGGACAGGAAGGGAGTGTCGAGGTGCCAGAAGGGCGCCACGTAATTTTAATCTAAAACTACGAAAAATAAAATATATAGGTTCAATAATAAAAGTATATTCAAAAAAAAAAAATATATCAATAAAAAAAATATATACACAACAACCAGAGTAAAGTTCGCAATATTCTGCTCACAAAAAAAAAGAAATATAACAAACAAAAATAGTCACTGATGGCTTCGGCAGCCTCAAGCCGTTACACCTCCAACGAGCAGATCCTGGATCACCAGAAAGGGAAATTAGGTGGACCACCACTCCTAAAATCCTCGTTCCGCGACGTTGGTAGTCTCCGAGCTGGCTCGGACTCTTCTTCAAGCCGAAGACAGAGCGTACCACCAACACTGCGTAACTTCTCGGTCGCTGGATGGTAGCTAGCTTGGCTCGCCGAAAATAAAATCACTGACAATATAATACAGAAAATATGTACCTTTATGAAACACTGCAGACTGTAGCACGAAACCCTGGCTGTCTACTCAGTCACTACTGAATAGTTACTGAATTCTCTCCATTTTTAGGTCGGCTTTTATATCAGTAGTTATATAATTTATTTATTAAAATTTATCGAAGTATGATTAAAACTTATGTAATAGATTAAAATAACGATGTTTCATTCTGTGCTGTCACAGGATCGTAATTTACTTCAGAAATAAATATTTGATTTTTGCCATGATTTACAGGGTAATCTACAATAGGCATATTAATAATAAGATTTTCGTGACTAGAATGTACGTCGTCACTGTCATTTGCGTCATCGATTTCTACAATTAATGATTGATTATCATTTTGTTTAGATGTACTAGGTATTTCTAAATTTTTATTAAAATTTTCCATATATTGGAATATCGGCTTTATGTAATTTTCCGTCTCGTTCATGTTTAATTGAATTCGCGATAAATCATCCGCGTTTTTACTTAAACTATTTTTTTTTTTTGTAAGAAATTAAAATTTGCGCTATTATGCTCATATTCATTGAACAATTTTGCGACTACAGGTTTACTGATATCGATTGATTTTTCGATTTCAGTTGGATTCAGAATGGACCATTCTGAATGGTACAAATAGCTTTATAATTATTTACTTTTGTTAAACATTCTGGAATCTCTAAACTATTTATTTTAGTATACGGAATTATTATTTCGCCGTTTTTTATATTTTTAATTTTCAATTTTACTATTTTTTGCGTTCGCGGTTGAACTGTCAACAAGTTAGTATTATTATTATTTTTCTTATTTATTTCATTATTTGTTTTAATATTTTGATTAACATCATTGCATTTAAAATTATTTGTATTTTTATTATTTTCATTACCATGGGGTAGTTTATGGTAGTGAATTTTTATTTTAGCATTTACTGTAGATAGTACATTATTATTTAGATCAATTGTTGCATTTAGTAATTTTCAATTATCAAGACCCAATAAACAATGAAAATTACTATGAAAATTAAACAAATGAAATTTTAATAGCATTTTTTCTTATGTTTTGAATATTTCAGGACATGGTATCGAAGTACTATATTTTTCTATCGAAGTTCCATGTGCCGTTGAAATTTGAAAAGGGTCGTTTACAATAAAGTTTTTAAAATATTTATATGCGATGTTTGGATTAATAAAAGATTTAGTACTACCAGTGTCTATTAAAAATTTTAATTTAATTTTGGGATCTATAATATAAGGTAAAGAACTTATCTGGTGATTAGTTAAATTCATTAATTCAAAAACTGTTCCGAGGCATTCATGTCTAAAAAATGATTATTTTCTAAGAATTCAGCTGAAGGCTGTTCTTCCTGTTCGATATTAAATAATTCTTCAGAGTGAAAATTGGGCTTTTGTCTGAAGTTGCTGTTTTGAAATTGGGGATGATGGGTATTTCTGATTGAAGTACCTACTCCTTCTACTTTTGTGAAAAACTATTATTATGGTTTACCGGTTAGTAATTATATAATCACAAAAAAGGTCATTCAATTCAAAATTGTAATAATAATTTCATATATGTTAAGAACATAAAATATTTCGGGGGGGGTTTCGACCCCAAAACCCCCCCCGTTCCTACGCCACTGGGGCTCCTGATAATCGAATAAAAAATATATCACTTATTTCGTTATGAAATTCCCTACAAATCTACATAAGTTTCATACTGCTTTTAGCCCCCTACAGGCTCCATATTAGAGTTAGGAAAAAAATAAAAAATATGGTCAAATTCTACTAATTGAAATGTACATTTTGACATGCAATTTTGGTATACAATTTTTTTGTTTTTTTGGATTTGCTTTAAAGCCCCCTACAGGCACCATTTTTGATTTAGAAAAAAAATATAAAAAGGGCCAAATTCCGCTTGTTTGGTTATACATTTTAACGTGCCACATGCCTTGGTATAAAAAAAAATATTTTTTTTACCTAGCTTAAGCTCCTTATTGCCCCCCCTGAAAAATTATTTATTCAATAAATTTGTAAATATTTTACTAGAGGGTGTCATTTTACATGTTCTGTAAAAATTTCAAGTTTCTAGTTTATATAGTTTACGAGCTATTTGGTTTTGAGTGAAAAGGACGGACGAACGATAAAGTGAGATTAATAGGGTTTCTTCGGAACCCTAAAAATGAAGATGACGTTGATATCTCCGAAACATCTCCATCTAGAAAAAAATTATTATCGCTATACCGGGTGTTTCAGACCACCCGTCCACTATGTTTTACGTCCAAACTATTGAAGATAGAGTTTTATGATAAAAAAATTACTATACATATTGACCCTAAAGAATTTCAGGAAAATGTTTTCAACCCCCTAAAACTTCTCCTTGGGGGGTAGTTGGAGGGGTACATGCCCGTTTCTCAGCAAAATCAAATAGAACGGTATATCCAAATGTAGATAATTTTAAAGATCATAAAAAAGTAAGAAACTTTTGTAAAAAAAAATTTTTCATACATTCAATTGTTTAGAAAATATGGCGACTTGATCCTAAATTTTAGGGTTTTACTAAAATTCCTCTAGTTTTGTAAAATATTAATGAAATTTTATTTTTAAAATTTGTTTTGAAAGTAGAAATAACGAACTTTCTAATGATGTATGATTATTTGAGATTTGGATAATTTAAAGTGTCATACGCGACATATCAAAAATTCAAAACTTCAATTGGGGATAATTCAAAAATTTTAAATGGAATGGTATATCAATTAGTACTTTTGTTAAGAAAATTATAAATTTTATTTAAAAAAAAAATTATAATTTTAAATTTCAAATTTTCTTAACAAAAGTTGTTAATTTAAATATATTTTTTAAGATAAAGTACTAATTGATATACCATTCCATTCAAAAATTTTGAATTATCCCCAATTGAAGTTTTGAATTTTTGATATGTCGCGTATGACACTTTAAATTATCCAAATCTCAAATAATCATACATCATTAGAAAGTTCGTTACTTCTACTTTCAAAACAAATTTTAAAAATAAAATTTCATTAATATTTAACGAAACTAGAGCAATTTTAGTAAAACCCTAAAATTTTGGATCAAGTCACCATATTTTCTAAACAATTGAATGTACGAAAAATTTTTTTTTACAAAAGTTTCTTAATTTTTTATGATCTTTAAAATTATCTACTTTTGGATATACCGTTCCATTTGATTTTGCTGAGAAACGGGCATGTACCCCTCAAACTACCCCCCAAGGAGGAGTTTTAGGGGGTTGAAAACATTTTCCTGAAATTCTTTATGGTCGATGTATATAGTAAATTGTTTATCATAAAACTTTATCTTCAATAGTTTGGGCGTAAAACATAGTGGACGGGTGGTCTGGAACACTCGGTATATCGTACCGTACAATTTTGGTTACACTAATTTTTCTCTGGGCTGTGGAGGCTAGAACCGATTATTTTTGCGTACAGTTTTAAAACTTACAGGATATGTTAAAAAATGTTGTAGAATAATACCCTAATTTGCTCCGATTTTGGTTGTCCGTGACAGGGGTTATCCATGGTACAATTGCAAAAGTCTTAAGATTTTCTGATCCGTTTTTTACTTATAGGATATGAAAATTGAAGGAAATTTTATCATCTTTTCGAATTTAGGGGTATTTTTGTGTTATTAAACTTATTTTTGTGACCAAATCGCGGTTTAATAAAAAATAAAAAAATTGATTTTTTTTTGCAATTTTGAAAGATGCCCACGGGGATGTTAAATTTTTTTTCTAAAATTTCAAGATAACCATTTTGTAGGAAATTTTTTCAGCTTTAAAACGCTTTTTCAAATTAGTTTTATAATTTTTTGGTGTCGCGATATTCGAGTTTGAATGAAAAAAGTACCAAAAAGTTTTAAACGACCATAAAGGGCCTAATGTTGGTCGCACAGAAAAGAAAAAAAAAAGAATATTAAAGCTTAAATAATCACCTATTGTCTAGTAGCATTTAAAAATAATTTATTTTAACATAACCCTTCAAATACGAAAAACAAAACAATGTTCGAATTTAAATAATCCTGTAAAAATAACCTTTTTTTAATCATAGACCTAATGTTTAAAATGTATCCAGAAATTAAGTTCTATCAAAGAATATGAAAGTTAGACTTTATTACCTTCTATGTGAACAAAGATTCCAGTAAAAATCTTTTAATTTGGCTGAGAAATTGCATTTTGAATTTTTTGTATACGTTTAGGACTTGACCGTACTTTTTATAACAAGTTTTTATTTGTGATTTTTTTTTCGAAAAACAATCAATTTTTGAGAAAAATTGTAAGAGGGAAAAAGTTTTTCTTTCTTGTTAAAGAATATTCATAATTTTTTTCAGATGTTTTATATCAATATTGTGGGATCAAGTTTATTTTTAATAAGGTACTTTTTCATTCAAACTTGAATATCTCGGCATCAAAAAATGTGACAATCATTTTAAAAAAAGCATTTTGAAGCTGAGAAAATTTACTAAATGATGAATATCATGGAATTTTGAAAAAAAATCATACATCTCCGTGTGAAATTTCCATAATTGCAAAAAAATTCAATTTTCCAATTTTTAGTTAAAGAATATTCATAATTTTTTTCAGATGTTTTATATCAATATTGTGGGATCAAGTTTATTTTTAATAAGGTACTTTTTCATTCAAACTTGAATATCTCGGCATCAAAAAATGTGACAATCATTTTAAAAAAAGCATTTTGAAGCTGAGAAAATTTACTAAATGATGAATATCATGGAATTTTGAAAAAAAATCATACATCTCCGTGTGAAATTTCCATAATTGCAAAAAAATTCAATTTTCCAATTTTTAGTCAACTGCGTGTGGTCATGAAAAAACGTTCAACAACATATGAAAGACTCTTGATTTTTTTATATTGATATAAAACATCTGAAAAAAATTATGAATATACTTTAACAAATATTGTGGGATCAAGTTTAATTTTAATAGGGTACTTTTCATTCAAACTTGAATATCTCGGCATCAAAAAATGTGACAATCATTTTAAAAAAAGCATTTCGAAGCTGAGAAAATTTACTAAATGTTGAATATCATGGAATTTTGAAAAAAAAAATCATACATCTCCGTGTGAAATTTCTATAACTGCAAATAAATAATTAATTTTTTTTAGTCCACTACGTGCGGACAAAAAAAATTCAGTTACTTTGAACGAATAAGCGGTGAAAATTCAATGAAAATTATTTTAACTGTCGAAATCAAGAGTCTTTCATATGTTGTTGAACGTTTTTTCATGACCACACGCAGTTGACTAAAAATTGGAAAATTGAATTTTTTTGCAATTATGGAAATTTCACACGGAGATGTATGATTTTTTTTTTCAAAATTCCATGATATTCAACATTTAGTAAATTTTCTCAGCTTCGAAATGCTTTTTTTTAAAATGATTGTCACATTTTTTGATGCCGAGATATTCAAGTTTGAATGAAAAGTACCCTATTAAAATTAAACTTGATCCCACAATATTGATATAAAACATCTGAAAAAAGTTATGAATATACTTTAACAAAAATCCCAAAGAAAAACTTGTTATAAACAGTACGGTCAAGTCCTAAATGTATACAAAAAATTCAAAATGCAATTTCTCAGCCAAATTAAAAGATTTTTACTGGAATCTTTGTTCACATAGAAGGTAATAAGTCTAACTTTCATATTCTTTGATAGAACTTAATTTCTGGATACATTTTAAACATTAGGTCTATGATTAAAAAAAAGGTTATTTTTACAGGATTATTTAAATTCGAATATTGTTTTGTTTTTCGTATTTGAAGGGTTATGTTAAAATAAATTATTTTTAAATGCTACTAGACAATAGGTGATTATTTAAGCTTTAATATTCTTTTTTTTTCTTTTCTGTGCGACCAACATTAGGCCCTTTATGGTCGTTTAAAACTTTTTGTTACTTTTTTCATTCAAACTCGAATATCGCGACACCAAAAAATTATAAAACTAATTTGAAAAAGCGTGGGCATCTTTCAAAATTGCAAAAAAAAAATCAATTTTTTTATTTTTTATTAAACCGCGATTTGGTCACAAAAATAAGTTTAATAACACAAAAATACCCCTAAATTCGAAAAGATGATAAAATTTCCTTCAATTTTCATATCCTATAAGTAAAAAACGGATCATATTTGACCTATCAGCATTACATTGAAAATGAGCAATTTTTTCGAAAAATAAAAGTGGTCCCTTAATTTTTTCCGTGAGTGTATTATCATATAATAATCTATGATTAATATTTAATATATGATATTATCTACAGTTTATGTTCCATTTATCTCGTTTATATCCAATGAAAACAATTGATTTTCTTTCAGAAATTGTTAAATCTTTTAATTTATTTATACGTCAGTAGTATTTTGTTTTCATTTAAAAATAAAAAATTAATTGTTTCGTGGAAAATGGAGAGATGAGAAATACTTTGAGGATCTGTGAAGTAAACAAAAGGATAAAAATTTGTTAATACTTTATTACACATTGTAACAATGAGTAAAATATATATTTATTTGTTTTCTATATTTAATTAAATTATATAATGGCCAACTTTTACAAATTATATTTATAATACTACTGGAAAAACGGAGAAACTGTGGTTTCTAGTCACTTAAACTAAAATATACACCTTAACCACAAAAAACCAATGTCACTCGACACGTGTTTCGACTTCATAAGAAGTCCTCATCAGGAGCCTAACAGTTCCAGACTGATACAGTCTTGGTCAAACCTAATATTTATACTAAAAGGGCTTATCCCGCTTCAATGATTCTGACCAATCGACTGCAAGGTCTAGAAGGACTGAAGCTGGGATAGGTCCGGTACCACTATTAAAAATCCTAGTCTTATCCCTCAAGATTTCTAAGCTTTCTGCTGCGTCCAATTGATTGTTATTACTGCATGCTTTAATAAGTTTTAAATTACTTATGTCTGTAGTGTGATTTAATGTAGTCATATGATGAGCTACGCTGGATTTATCAACCCGGTTGTATTTTAGGTGAGCCATGTGCTCTTTAAATCTAATGTTTATTGATCTCCTAGTTTGTCCTATGTAACTTTTGTCGCAATTTAAGCAGTTAATTTTAGGTTTGACCAAGACTGTATCAGTCTGGAACTGTTAGGCTCCTGATGAGGACTTCTGTGAAGTTGAAACACGTGTCGAGTGACATTGGTTTTTTGTGGTTAAGGTGTATATTTTAGTTTAAGTATATTTATAATGTAAGTCTTTTTTAACTTTTTGTGTGCCTTCTATCAATTAAAAACAGATCTACCAGGAAAACAGATGGTTGAGAATATATTTACTATAAATGACTTGCACACTTTTGGTTACATACGCGCTTCTAGTCAAAAATTTTACTTTTGATCCTGTAATTTATGGTAATTCTTAGCATATATTGTAATGTATGGCTGGTTATGTAATGAATAATATGTTATATACAATTAATAAAAACATTTATTTTAACCGACTTTTACTTGTTTTCTGTTTGACTATTTTATGGAAAAAAAAATACATATACATATATTGTGGCGTAACTGTTTACTTGAAATTGGGTATTTCTAGTACACAATTTTAAGAACCATTTCCAAAAGATTTACCAAAAAATATTCCAAATTGGCAGAGTTATTCAATTTTTTTCCGAAACGATTTTTTTAAAATTAAATTTTCTAACTATTTTATACAAAAATATTGTGGTGCAACTGTTCGATAGAAACAAATAAGTTTTGGGGTATCTATAGTAAATAGTTTAAGGAACATATTCCATAAATTTTATAAAAAAATATTCCAAATTGATCAAATAATTAAATTTCATCCCGAAGCCTCTCTGAAACAAATCTCAATTTTCTAAATACTTCTCCATTATATTTATAACAAAATAAATATTTTCCGATATATAAAAATAAAATATATTTATTTACTTTTAAGTCATACAATTTCCAGATATCTAAGAAAATATGATGGAATCAAATAATAAATAATAATAAAAATGTCGTGTATTATAAAAAAAAACCCTATTATTAATATTGCTCACTGCGCTGTACAGGTTAATTCCATCTAGGGCTGTAACTAGAGGCTCTGGGGCCCTGGGGCAGCAAGTGAACAAGGGCCCTCGCTATATGCAACAAAAATTGAAGACTATTTTTGCTTGTTACTAATTTTAATGATTGTTTTTTTGTTCCTTAATCTTGCTAACCCAAATTTTTATGCTGCTGCGGGGGCCTCATGGTAGTTACGGCCCTTATTCCATCAATAATCAATACTATATATAGAATAATAGAACATTTATTATATAACATAACTGTAATGAGTAACAATATTTATATTCAAGTATTTTTTATTTTAGCACATTATATTACACATTTTATTTAGTAAATCTTCATTTCTGAAGAAAAGACACAATCGTGTTTTAAACGTTGTATAAAATAAACAATCTACGAGGTAGGTTTTGAGTTAAGATAATTATTTAATCATTGTAGGACTACTGGTTTAGATTTTATCGTAACTTAAAAATAGTTTGGTAAATTAAACAATATACGGGTGGAGCATTTAAAATGTTACAGAACTATCGCATATTTGGAAAAAATGTTTAAACCAAAAAAATCTTTGACTGTGAGGGAGTTAATTTATTTGTTATTTTAGCGTGGCCTTCAAGGATATTTGAAGATCAACATCATTTTTTTAAATAGGAACGTATAGTTTTCATTTAATAATCTTATTCGACGTGAAAAACTGGAATCTTTTTCTAGAAAAATAATTTTGATATTTTAAACATTCAAGAATTTTTTATTTAGAAATCATCAACTCTAGAGAAAAGGTACAAGATACAAAAAATGTTTATTTTGGTATTTACTATTTTTTTTTTGTTTTTGCTTAAATAAAATAAATAGAAAGTTCTAAAAATTTTTAAATAATTCTCCAAGTTTAATTAGATTAAAATAAACATTTTTTGTGTTTTGTACTTTTTTTCTAAAGTTGATGGTTTCTGAGTAAAAAATTCTTGAAAATCCAAAACCTCAAATTATTTTGTTAGATATCTCGGAAAACTTAGGTTGTTCAAAAAAAAGTTTTCAATGAAAGATTTGTGTATTTTCACATAGAATAAGATAAGATGACTAAATAAAAACTATAAGTTTCTATTTAAAAAATGATGTTGACCTTCAAATAACCTTGAAGGCCACGTTAAAATAACAAATAAATATTATAATTCGATTTTTTGGTTTAAACATTTTTTGAGAAAAATCTGTAACACTTTAAATGCCCCACCCTGTATATTGTTGGTTCAGTAACAAGTAGTTTTATCATTTCAGTAACTGTAATTTTACCCACGGATGCGATATTTTCACAACCAGTGATAAATTCACGGTAGAGCTAGATCGTGACTGTGCATGATTGGATATTTACGCATTTGAATCTATCTGTTAAAGTGTTGTGTTTAAATAATTTAATTTGAACAATAAAATATTAGTAAAAAATTTTGAATTTTATATTTGGTTCAACGTATTTTTTTCCCAGAAAATCAAGCGAATACATTACCTCAACACAGTTTGAAATTTTGACAGTAACTTTCTACATCACTTGAAACATTAAATAATTTAGATTCATTTACAGATTTGGACCCATTTTTGAATAAGTTGTTTGGATATCTTCTCAAAGTAAGTAGAACACAACTATAATTTATAACTTTTTGTCTTAAAATCATGCACAGATTCAATATTGACATTCAATTATGAAACACCATGTATATTGTTCTTTTTGTCCATTTCATTTGGTAGTTTTCAGTAACAACATTCAACAATTCAGGTGTAAATTTAAACTTTTCACGTTATTTTCTATACAACTAAAATCATAACTATATAAACAGAGCTGTGCATAAGTACAAAAAAAATGTACTTAAGTACAAGTACAATTACTTTTACCAAAAATTGTACTTAAGTACAAGTACAATTACTCAAAAAAAGTACTTAAGTACTTGTACTCGAGTACTGCACAGCTCTGTATATAAACTATATTTTTCATGTAATTTTTCATTTTTCGCTTTAAAAGATACATTCAAATGCGTGAATATTCAATTACACACATTGTTAGATTATGAAAATTTTACCCCTATGGAGAAAATGACATTTGATATAAAATGGCCGACATCAAGTTACGGATTAAATTGTTTGTCGATATTGAATATTAGCTTTACTCAAAACATCACTCCCATTTAAATTCGTCATCAAAAAAAGAGTTGAAATCCGACCATTTTCCTTCCAGATATAAAATAAGCTGAATCACACGAGTACAAATATATACTTATATATACATAAAGCGCATGTTTAAAAAATAGCTACAAGTCACAGGTGATATTATTTGAGAACATTGTATATTTGGTTATCATTACAAAATCCAAAACAATTAAAGCAACATAGAACTCGGTAACTACAAATCAGATTAGTTTTTGAATCATATTAATTGTTTTGGGTATATTTTTTATATTAACTAATCTATCTAAGATTTCAAGCCCTTGTGCTTCCTCTTGACACGAGCATACGGGCCAATGTCGGGGTCTGTAACAAAGTCGTACAGGACCTTCGTCCAAGAGTTGTGTTGCGGGAGGTTGTCGTAGAATTCGGGTGCAATACGTTTTACCTGAAGATAAATAATCAATTAACGTAAACTTACTTAACTTTGTTACAAATTATCGGAATTAGGCTGTTTGAAATGCATTTCAAAGATTGAAATGATTTGCGGTCAATTTATCGTAAACAGTTTATCGTAAAACAGTTTATCGTAAACAGTTTATCGTAAACAGTTCATCGTAAAACAATTTACCGAACGAACAATTTATCGTATGAACAATTTACCGTAAGAACAATTTATCGTAAAACAATTTATCGTAAAAACAATTTATCGTATGGACAATTTACCGTAAGAACAATTTATCGTAAAACAATTTATCGTAAGAACAATTTATCGTATGGACAATTTACCGTATGAACAATTTATCGTAAAACAATTTATCGTAGAACAATTTATCGTAAAACAATTTATCGTAAAGCAATTTATCGTATAGCAATTTATCGTAAAACAATTTATCGTAAAACAATTTATGTATTATTATTGTCACAGACTCCACTGGACTTTCTTATACGTATTAAGGTCAAATCAATTATGAAAATATTATATAATATATTATTATATAGAAACCTTGTTTTCTAATTTTATCAATTAAAAAAAATGTACAGATGCGTATTAAGTTAGATTTTAGGCCCAAATTATTAAAATAATAAATACACATTACATATAAATAATATATATAAACCTTATTTATTATTTAATCAATTAAAAACAAATGTACAGAAGCGTATTGAGTAATTATTGAGACCCGTGTATTAAACTAATTAAAAAACTCACAACTCGCCCCCTGTCACAGATGGAGGGTTGTAACTGGTCTCATTGGATCCGGCGGGAAAAATACTATAGGATTCTAGGGGAATGGGGGGCAAAACAAACCTCTATCTAGCACAGGAGTCGAGATATTTACGATTTTCTGTAATGAATACCATAAGTAGCGAAACAGAAAAATTCAATATTTACAATAAATACTGCATATAAACATAAGATATTATTATTTTATTTAATAGAATGAAATAAAAAGTTCAGGCATGTATTAAGTGATATTTTAGGCCCGTATTGTTAAAACAACAAATACACATATGTATATTAAATAGAAACCTTGTTTATAATTTAGTCAATTAAAAATAATTGTACAGAAGCGTATTGAGTGATTTTTGAGTCCCGTGTATTAAACTAATTAAAAACAAACCCCTTACTCGTATAGGTGACGTGTTAATTACGATTTTCTATTATGAATAAATAGTGAAAAAGAAACAAAATCAATATCCACCTCTTACACAATAATAATATACCTTAGATATTATTACTAAATTAAATAAATTTTAAAAATGTACTGATGTATATCAAGTGATAATATAGGCCTGTATTCTTAAAATAACAAATTCACGTATACCTACTATTTAGAAACATTGAATATTATTTAATCGATTTGCGTTCAATTTATGGTAAACAGTTCAATGTAAAACAATGTTATATTACATTCTTTCATCACGTGACAGAGGCGAGTTTATTAATTAGTTTAATACACGGGCCTCAAAAATCACTCAATATGGTTCTGTACAATTATTTTTAATTGACTAAATTATAAACAAGGTTTCTATTTAATATATGTGTATTTGTTGTTTTAACAATACGGGCCTAAAATATCACTTAATACATGCCTGAACTTTTTATTTCATTCTATTAAATTAAATAATAATATCTTATGTTTATATGCAGTATTTATTGTAAATATTGAATTTTTCTGTTTCGCTACTTATGGTATTCATTACAGAAAATCGTAAATATCTCGACTCCTGTGCTAGATAGAGGGTTGTTTTGCCCCCCACTCCCCTAGAATCCTATAGTATTTTTCCCGCCGGATCCAATGAGACCAGTTACAACCCTCCATCTGTGACAGGGGGCGAGTTGTGAGTTTTTTAATTAGTTTAATACACGGGCCTCAAAAATCACTCAATACGCTTCTGTATAATTATTTTTAACTGACTAAATTATAAACAAGGTTTCTATATACATATGTGTATTTGTTGTTTTAACAATACGGGCCTAAAATATCACCTAATACATGCCTGAACTTTTTATTTCATTCTATTAAATTAAATAATAATATCTTATGTTTATATGCAGTATTTATTGTAAATATTGAATTTTTCTGTTTCGCTACTTATGGTATTTATTACAGAAAATCGTAAATATCTCGACTCCTGTGCTAGATAGAGGGTTATTTTGCCCCCCACTTCCCTAGAATCCTATAGTATTTTTCCCGCCGGATCCAATGAGACCAGTTACAACCCTCCATCTGTGACAGGGGGCGAGTTGTGAGTTTATTAATTAGTTTAATACACGGGTCTCAATAATTACTCAATACGCTTCTGTACATTTTTTTTTAATTGATTAAATAATAAATAAGGTTTATATATATTATTTATATGTAATGTGTATTTATTATTTTAATAATTTGGGCCTAAAATCTAACTTAATACGCATCTGTACATTTTTTTTAATTGATAAAATTAGAAAACAAGGTTTCTATATAATAATATATTATATAATATTTTCATAATAGATTTGACCTTAATACGTATAAGAAAGTCCAGTGGAGTCTGTGACAGTAATAATACATAAATTGTTTTACGATAAATTGTTTTACGATAAACTGTTTTACGATAAATTGTTTTACGATAAATTGTTTTACGATAAATTGCTCTACGATAAATTGTTTTACGATAAATTGTTCTACGATAAATTGTTTTACGATAAATTGTTTTACGATAAATTGTTCATACGGTAAATTGTCCATACGATAAATTGTTCTTACGATAAATTGTTTTACGATAAATTGTTCTTACGGTAAATTGTCCATACGATAAATTGTTCTTACGATAAATTGTTTTACGATAAATTGTTCTTACGGTAAATTGTTCATACGATAAATTGTTCGTTCGGTAAATTGTTTTACGATAAACTGTTGTACGATAAACTGTTTACGATAAACTGTTTACGATAAATTGACCGGAACCCGATTGAAATATCTGCTTTACTATGAAATTTGCAGATTTAAATTTTTTGATTAATTGAAGAATTATATAAGATTTTAAAACAAGCGGAAAAATATATGTTTAATTTTGCGAAGGCGAAGGTTTAATTTTTTTTTAAGATTAAATCTTTCAATGCCATTTGAAAAAAAATTTTTGCTTGGATATCGAGTAACTGTAAAAAAAATATAGATCAAATCTGCTGAAACTATATTTTCAAATAGCACACAATTTAATCTAAAAAATTTTAAACCCTTGCAAAGTTAACCATGTTTTTTTTTTGTTATAAATTCCTACAACTCCAGAAAATCAATTAATTTATAGTCCTATTTTTTTAAAACTAATTAATAATTTTACAAAATATATAGATCAAATATGTTATTTATAAAATCCAAAAGTTCACAGTATTGTCACATAGATTTTAAAACATAAACATACATCTCATATAACGAGATTATGAGTAGGTTTGATCCGACAACAAAATTTTGATGTCGGGGCGACCCCAACACAGGACCACAAAATAAAAATAAAACCGTCGCCATTTTGTGAAAAAATTAAATTAAAAAACGGCTACATGTAACCATAGCTACATTCATATAGATATTGATAAAATATTTTTTTTTTTTGATAGCCAATCCCGAAATTTTAATGGAACCAGGGACAAAAATTTTTTTTTTGGTTGTCACATTGAGGCTCGTAACGTAAATTTTAAATATTTTTCAATAAAAATTGGTACTGAATAAGTTAACTATATACTTAATAAAATGTCCTCTACCCGATCCTAAAATAATTAGCTATACATGTGAAAAAAATTCCTAAACATTGACAATTTTTTAACCCATCACAATGACTTTCCCCCTTAATTTAATTTCCTGTAGATAAACAAACAATCAGACAAATAAACTAACCTCTGGTAATCTGGACCCAGGCACGGACGGGAAGTCGTGATGCTCGTTGTGGTACCCGACATTAAACGTAATGAAGTTGAGGGGCCCGTAGTAGCTGTACGTCTCAAAGCCCTTGTGGAACATGTAGTGCTCCGATACAAAATGCCCGGCCACTGGATGGACCCCCATCGCCAGCACGGACCCAATCAGTAAGTAACCAACCACTCGACCTCCTGCAAGTCAATACAAAATAAACTGCCCTGGTCGGCACAAGAATTTTTTATACATCATGATACAGAAGAAATTACATAAGTTAACACTTTCTTACATTACATCAATTGTTGTTTTTGTTCATGTTTGAGATATATTTTAATTTTATTCTGTGATTTTATTTCAAACGTTTTTATAATAATTTTTCTGTTTAAAAAAAATGTCATTTGTCAATGGCTTCTTATTTGTTTAATATTTCAAGAGTTCTTGTAAGAATAAATGCTTTTATTTTCGAAGATAACTATGTCAATTAATCATATTATCAAAATTATTTTTAAATAAAAACTAAAATTATTATTTTTTGATTAATTCATAAAAGTTACAAAAAAAAGAATAGAACATAAATTATAGATAACAACGTTCTCTACAACTTTTATTACAAACATTTTTTTCTATTATGTAATATTTGAAATAAAATTTAAAAAAATGATTATTTCCTTACACAATTTTTTTTTTAAATACGATTACCTACAACAAAAATTATAGATAATAATATTTTCTATAACTTGTATCTAAAATTTTTTTTTTCTAGTACCGTTTAAAAAATAACAAAAAATTTTAAAATTAAAGAAAATCAATTTCCTAAAAAAAAATTTGGGGGGAAAAATGAACAGAACATAAATTATACCGGGTGTTCCAGACCACCCGTCCACTATGTTTTACATCCAAACTATTGAAGATAGTTTTATGATAAAAAATTTACTATACCGGGTGTTCCAGACCACCCGTCCACTATGTTTTACGTCCAAACTATTGAAGATAGAGTTTTATGATAAAAAATTTACTATTTATATCGACCCTAAAGAATTTCAGGAAAATGTTTTCAGCCCCTTAAAACTCCTCCTTGGAGGGTAGTTTGAGGGGTACATGCCCGTTTCTCAGTAAAATCAAATAGAACGGTATATCCAAAAGTAGATAATTTTAAAAATCATAAAAAAGTAAGAAACTTTTGTAAAAAAATTTTTTTCATACATTCAATTGTTTAGAAAATATGGCGACTTGATTCTAAATTTTAGGGTTTCACTAAAATTGCTCTAGTTTCGTTAAATACTAATGAAATTTTATTTTTAAAATTTGTTCTGAAAGTAGAAATAACGAACTTTCTAATGATGTATGATTATTTGAGATTTGGATAATTTAAAGTGTCATACGCGACATATCAAAAATTCAAAACTTCAATTGGGGATAATTCAAAAATTTTAAATGGAATGGTATATCAATTAGTACTTTATCTTAAAAAATATATTTAAATTAACAACTTTTGTTAAGAAAATTTTTAATTTAAAATTATATATTTTTTTTAATAAAATTTAAAATTTAAAATTAAATTTTCTTAAGAAAAGTTGTTAATTTAAATATATTTTTTAAGATAAAGTATTAATTGATATACCATTCCATTTAAAAATTTTGAATTATCCCCAATTGATGTTTTGAATTTTTGATATGTCACGTATGACACTTTAAATTATCCAAATCTCAAATAATCATACATCATTAGAAAGTTCGTTATTTCTACTTTCAGAACAAATTTTAAAAATAAAATTTCATTAGTATTTAACGAAACTAGAGCAATTTTAGTGAAACCCTAAAATTTAAAATCAAGTCGCCATATTTTCTAAACAATTGAATGTATGAAAAAAAATTTTTTACAAAAGTTTCTTACTTTTTTATGATCTTTAAAATTATCTACTTTTGGATATACCGTTCCATTCGATTTTGCTGAGAAACGGGCATGTACCCCTTAAACTACCCCCCAAGGAGGAGTTTTAGGAGGTTGAAAACATTTTCCTGAAATTCTTTAGGGTCGATATATATAGTAAATTGTTTATCATAAAACTCTATCTTCAATAGTTTGGGCGTAAAACATAGTGGACGGGTGGTCTGGAACACCCGGTATATATGTATATATCGACCCTAAAGAATTTCAGGAAAATTTTTCAACCCCCTAAAAAAACCCTTGGGGGGTAGTTTGAGGTGTACATTCCCATTTCTCAGCAAAATCACGTGTAATTTCGTTAAAATCTCGACTTTGAATTTTTTCATGATGTATAAAAAAAAAGTAAAAATAAAAATATAAAGTTTATAAGCAAGTACTTAGTAATAGGGTTTGCAATCCCGCAATGCGGGATCCCGCATTCCCGCGGGATCCCGCACATTTTGGAGATCTGCGGATCCCGCACTGAAAGTGAGGGATCCGCGCGGAATTTTTTGAACATTGAATTTGTAAGTTTCGTGCGTTTTGAATACTTGTAAAGCGTAAATATGAATAAAAAAAGGTAACAATTTTGAAAAAAAAAATTAAGGTTGAGATGACTGAATATGAAACTAGTGAAGTAAATTATATCTCTTATTCACGATTAGTTAAGTGGTTACACTGAGGGCGACTTAGGTGACGAAAGAAGCTCGAACAGCCCCCAGATTACAAAAAAAAAACATAAAAAATACAAAATACAAAAATTTAGAAGAAGAATAGCAGATTAAATGAAAGTTAACCACAAAAATTTAATACACAAAATTCGATCTACACGATATTTTTTTAACAGTATTGTCCCTAAAACACAACAGTTGTGTTTTAGGAACAATACTGTTAAAAAAATACAGTTACTGTAAATAATGATATTTAGTGGTTTAGTTTTACGTGACATACCGTATATACTAGGGTGTTTTTTTTAATTTATTTTTATTTTTTCGGTCCCGCTAGCCTATGTATTAGCTTTGGATCAAAACTTAATTGTCCCAAAATTTCAGACTTATAGATCAAACCTGTGGACGGCGCAAACCGAGTCATTTTCCCATTTGATTAACATGGGACAAATTACTTTTTTACTTATGCGTGAATATCTCGTTGAAAAATTTATTTATTTTAATTTCTTACAGCAGCATATCAAAGAGAATTAAATTTCTTACAAAAAAAATCCCAAGTGCTCAAATCATAGATCGAATATTTTTAAAGATATGTTCGTTTAAACATTATCATAAAAAGTAAAATCCAATTTTTATGATAATTTTTAAACAAGGATTTCTTAAAATTTATTGGATTTATGAATTGAGCACTTAATTCTCTACAAAATATTCCCCTGAGAAATTATCAAAAAAAATTGTTTTCAACGAGATATTCACACGTAAGTAAAAAAGTAATTTTTCCCATGTTAATCAAATGGGAAAAAGACTCGGTTTGCGCCATTCACAGGTTTGATCTATGAGTTTGAAATTTTGGGACAATTAACTTTTGATCCAAATCTAAGACATAGGCCTGCGGGATCGAAGAAATAAAAAAAAAACACCCTAGTATATACCGGCGCGGCGTAAAAGGTGACCTACGTATAAAACAAGGGCTAATTTATACGCAACGAAGGAGTTAAAAAAATTGAAATGGATAATCGAACAAAAAGACAAAAGTAGTTAGAAGCATCTTGTCCTTGTACCTAACATATTAGACAACCTCCTATTTACAGGTGTATTTTATGGATTTTACATCGGTTTATACGGTATGAGTTACGTTTACATATCATATGTTACCACTATGAAAATATTTTTCATTAGTTAATTGTCATGTAAACTAAATAATAGTAACTTTAAGTATGAATAACAAAATTTTTGGAAAAACTGCGGGATCCCGCGGGATTTGAGGATTTCCCGCGAGAAAAAAAAGTCTGCGGGATTGCAAACCCTACTTAGTAAGTACATTTAGAATAAAATTCTTTAATTTTATAATTAGACTTATCCAACAAGAGCAACTTAAATTTCTTTTTAAATATATTTAGTGGTAGATATTTAATTTCGTTAGCGAGTTATTTTTATTATTGAGTTATGGACTCCGTTATAAACAGTATTAAGGCGTGTTTGTATTATTTTTAAGTCACCTCTATTTCTTGTATTATAGTCATAGAGATGAACATCATTTTTAAATAAATGAGGAAACTTGAACTCGAATATTTTCATGATCACTATACTTTTATTACAGTACATTTCATGTATGTAAAAAAAAGTAATTAGTATTAGGAGGTCAGAACAACAGAATATAATAAATAACTCAAATTTGAATGAATAATACAAAACAAGTATCAGGAGATCAGCAATTTCACTTACCTAAATAATACCAGACGATCCCATCAAAGATTAGTTGTATTATCAAATTCACAAACTCTAAGAATGTAGGCTTCTTTGGATACGTAACTAGTGGTCTAAATGCATAGAAGAATGGCTGCAACACAAGCCAGATGAACTTTCCAAACGTTGTGCAGAACAGTTTAGCTTCAAGAAGCGTCGGTATATCCGTATCCATTATTTCATCGCCTTGATACTGAAAAAAGTGTGTTTTAGGATTTCTTTTCACAGTAACCATTTGAAGTATTGTTTCGAAACTTCACATATGCATTTATAGATATCTGAAGATGCCCTATGAATTTTAACAACGTTGAATAGTAAATATTTAATTAATTTTACAGAAAAGGCAAATATTTCAAAATAAAAAATAATAAATTCAGCTTCGAAAAACCGTAAAACAAAAAATATGAATTCTTCAATCTGAAACTTGCACTGGAATGCAAGAAATTCTTGATTAAAGCGCATCAAAAATCTCAAATTGATCAGATGAGCGGTTCATGAAAAATCCCTTACCCTGTGATGTTCGAGATGATATTTTTTAAAGCTGATCGAAACAGGTATTCCTATTGGTAAGTTCGCAAAGAACCCAAACAGTCGATTCGATAACGGCCTAGCATGTCCAAAGGCTAAATTATGAGATATCTCATGAACGGCTAACATGAGAGAGTGATTAATTACTCCTCCGATAAAGTACGCTGTCAGTATCAAAACCGGCCACGATTTATCCTGTATTATATACATTAACACTAACTGTGTCAGGACCATTCCGGTGACGACCCATTTAAAGTTTGGGTCTGACCCGAACAGTTGTTTTATTTCAGGATATTTAGCTGAAATACAGAAATTATTAACATGAGTGTAAATTATTTAAAAAGTGTTTCTTTACATACCTAAAATTTCTTTCCTTCGTGTCGCATGGGGTTCGTCTGTATAGGTCCATTCAAAGTCAGTCCTCGATACGTGAGCACCCATTATTAAATAAATAACTACAATAACACAACATAATTACTAAATAACTTTTTAATGATTTCGTGCGGTTCTATCACATGCTAATGCCGGTAAAAAATAGTTATGACAAGTTATCAGATAATAAAAAATAATATTTATAGAATATACAGATGTGGATAATACGAACCTTGATCACATAACAATTATTTTATACTAATTGTAATTACTAACAGAATCATTAAACTTCATGACATAGGTATGCTTCACGTTCGTTGATGTTTATTTAAAAGAACGGTCAGAGTACAGGGGTTGTCAAAATTTATTTAGAATGTTATATAAAATGCGTACAATATATCGATTAAATTGATTAAAACGATAACCTATTATTCACTTTTATTATCAGTATGTACTGAGAATATGAATATAAAAATTGTTTATCTTGTATTTCGAAGCAAATATTATAACTTTTTGTATTTGTTTTTTATTGTGTATTGTATTCCATAATCATAATAATTTCCATATTTGTATTATTATTTGTAATACATACAATGATTACCTTATCTATAATTTTTGTATTGAATATTAAACAAACAACATGACTAAACTAGATTATAAAAAAATACTGATTAGTGACAATTAACAATTATGTAGTACGTTAATTTTTCTGGAATGTACAGAATTTAAACTTATTATTAATAATATAATTGTTACAAGATTATTACGATTATTACAATCATTGTATTTGTTCAAGACCACTGATTTTTTAGGGTGAGGCGGGTCAAGGTCAAGGTATATAAAGACAAGGTAGTCTCAACAATTCCTTGACCAATCAGCGTTGGCGCGGGAATTGACGTCACCTGGGGGATATATTCAAATGTCATAAATTTTTAATTAAATATTAATTATAAAAAAATCCTTTATTCATTCTTGTTTTCGTATTTTTTGATATTTTAACAACACATACAATCAAATAAGTACAAATTCGACATTGTAAAATCATAAAAAAGCTGTCAAAGACAATTTGATGAATTCCTGAAGCATCATTTTTACTATTCTTAAGTTGGCAATACATTATATGATTCTGACAGCACTTTGTGATTTTTCTATGTCGAATTTGTACTTATTTGATTGTATGTGTTGTTAAAATATCAAAAAATACGAAAACAAGAATAAATAAAGGAATTTTTTGTAATTAATATTCTATTAAAAATTTATGACATTTAAATAGATCCCCCAGGTGACGTCAATTCCCGCGTCAAAGCTGATTGGCCAAGGAATTGTTGAGACTACCTTGTCTTTATATACCTTGGGTCAAGGTATATAAAAACCATATATATAATAAGACTATATCGCGCATTCTATATCGTCCCCATGACTAGGTGATAGCATTATTGGGAAAAGATATATCTGTCTCATAAGTTAAGAAAGCCTCGGCTGCGCATGTCTTTTATATGTATATGATAAAAACCAAGGTTAGTATATGTATAGGTTGCCTCATAACTTTTTGACCAATCAGCGGCTGCGTGTAATGACGTCACCCTGAGGAACCTTTAAACGTAATTTCATATATATTAAGTTTTTTTTCAAATTATTTCGAATTTTTGGATATTTGTATTTAAAAAAAGTTAATATTATTGTTTATTACAGAAGCACAAATTATTACATATAATATTTCTTCATAAAAACTTTAAAATGATGTCAGAAATCAATGCTTAAAGAAAATACATTTATTGGTTACACATAAAAAAACACTTGTTTAAAACTATAATTTATAATAATAAAATAATAAAAATTTAGATTTAAAACTCAGTACACTATCAATATCAAATGAAAATATTTAAAAACAACTTATAACCTACAGTATAAAAACATCGAAAAAAGTATCTGTGCCTAGTTTCATTCGAGTGAATACAAAAAAAAAATGCTTTTCTCATACAAACTTTTTTCACCCCCTTGCAACCCCCTTTAAGTGTTTAATTTTGGAAAATGTTAAAATACGTGTTCAATTGTTTCTATTGAAGAGTATTTATATTAAGTTTTTCAAGTAAATCCGACAAAAAAATATTTTTCCCATACAAACTTTTACACCCTCTTACCCCATTTAAGGGTTTAATTTTGGAAAAAGCTGAAACATGTGTTTCATTGTTCGTATTGAAGAGTATATATTTTAAGTTTCAAGTAAATCTGACCAAAAAATATTTTTCCTATACAAACTTATCCACCCCCTTGCACCCCCTTAAGGAGTTAATTTTGGAAAAGCTTGAAATACGTGTTTCATTGTTTGTATTGAAGAGTATTTATTTTAAGTTTCAAGTAAATCCGACCAAAAAATATTTTTCCCATACAAACTTATCCACCCCCTTAAGGAGTTAATTTTGGAAAAGCTTGAAATACGTGTTTCATTGTATGTATTGAAGAGTATTTATTTTAAGTTTCAAGTAAATCCGACCAAAAAATATATTTCCCATACAAACTTTTACAGCCTCTTTACCTCCTTAGGGGTTGATTATCGAAAAATCCTTTCGTAGTGGGTGGTTACGTCATAAAAGGAAGACACTCTTAAAATTTCACGTTTCTAGGACCAAAAAATATTTTTTCCATACAAACTTTTATACCCTCTTTTAACCTCTTAGGGGTTGATTATCGAAAAATCCTTTCTTAGTGGGTAGTTACGTCATAAAAGGAAGACACCCTTAAAATTTCACGTTTCTAGGACCAAAAAATATTTTTTTCATACAAACTTTTACACCCTCTTTTACCCCCTTAGGGGTTGATTATCGAAAAATAATAATAATGGTTACGCCATAAAAGGAAGACACCCTTAAAATTTCACGTTTCTAGGACCAAAAAATATTTTTCTATACAAACTTTTACACCCTCTTTTACCCCCTTAGGGGTTGATTATCGAAAAATCCTTTCTTAGTGGGTGGTTACGTCATAAAATGAAGACACCCTTAAAATTTCACGTTTTTAGGACCAAAAAATATTTTTTTCATACAAACTTTTACACCCTCTTTTACCCCCTTAGGGGTTGATTATCGAAAAATCCTTTCTTAGTGGGTGGTTACGTCATAAAATGAAGACACCCTTAAAATTTCACGTTTCTAGGACCAAAAAATATTTTTTTCATACAAACTTTTACACCCTCTTTTACCCCCTTAGGGGTTGATTATCGAAAAATCCTTTCTTAGTGGGTGGTTACGTCATAAAAGGAAGACACCCTTAAAATTTCACGTTTCTAGGACCAAAAAATATTTTTTTCATACAAACTTTAACACCCTATTTTACCCCCTTAGGGGTTGATTATCGAAAAATCCTTTCTTAGTGGGTGGTTATCATAAAAGGAAGATACCCTTAAAATTTCACGTTTCCAGGACCAGGGGTTTCGGCTGGGCGATGATGAATCAGTCAGGACATGTTATTATATGTATATAGATTAATACTGTACTAGTATCCATGGGCGTAACCAGGGTGGGGCAGGGGGGGGGGGGCGCTTGCCCCCCCCCCCCCCTAGCTTGTGGACAAAAAGTAATAAGTAAATCAGTATTATTGTCCAAACAGGGATATTTCTAGACTTCTATGATGTCCATTGAATTTTTGAACGTAAATTTATATTTTGGATCCAGAAAATAAAATATCAAAGTTTTTTTTAATCACAATCATTTATTTTTACATGTAAACTAAAATATCAGGGAAAATTAAAAATAAAATAAAAACACCTAAAGGCAAAGGTCGCAGTATTGGCAACAGTGAAAACTGTGTTTTGTGTTAAAATAACAACCCACAAAAGCATGGGTAAGGGGGGACGCTTGCCCCTCCCCCTAGCTCGTGAAGTAAGAGTAACAAATTAATCAGTTCATTGGCTAAATATTGACATTTTTAGATTCGAAAATTTAAATATCATTGTTTTTTTTATTGTAATCTCTTGTTAAAGCGGGTAAACTATTTTTATCTTTTTTATACAAAAAAAAAGTTTTTTTTTTAAGTATATTATCAATTCAAATTAGATCGATTTTTTACATTAAATAAAAAAAAACACCAAAATAGCAACGTAGAGTACATTTTTGTAGAGGATTTTGTATTCAAAAAGATATGCACATACATATAAATTTAATTGATTGAAAAAAATGTGGCGAAAATAAAAGAAGAAATAAAAAAAATAATGACTTTTCATTGTTACTTTTTGCGCACCTATCTAGAGATATAATAAATAATGAAAATGTTAATTTTTTCAATACTAGGCAAAACACGACGATCAATCGGTTTCAAAAAAAAAATTTGCCCCCCCCTGAACAAAATCCTGGCTACGCCCATGCTATTATCTATGGATTAGTTATGGAATTTAGAGCAGTGACACTTCAATTAATTGTAACACAGTTGGCATCTTTGACCGTACAAAATAATTTTCATAACATCACCACTGTTTTAATACCGTTTGTATTTACCTTCAACGCGTGCGCGAAACTTGTCAAAGTCATCAACAAACTCCAAAAGAACTGTCATATATGTTTGATACCTCAGTTGAAAGTGTTTGTTAGCTAACAAATTTGTTAGGTCCTTTATGATACCGGACATCAAGGTATATAAAGACAAGGTAGTCTCAACAATTCCTTGACCAATCAGCGTTGACGCGGGAATTGACGTCACCTGGGGGATCTATTTAAATGTCATAAATTTTTAATAGAATATTAATTACAAAAAATTCCTTTATTTATTCTTGTTTTCGTATTTTTTGATATTTTAACAACACATACAATCAAATAAGTACAAATTCGACATAGAAAAATCATAAAGTGCTGTCAGAATCATATAATGTATTGCCAACTTAAGAATAGTAAAAATGATGCTTCAGGAATTCATCAAATTGTCTTTGACAGCTTTTTTATGATTTTACAATGTCGAATTTGTACTTATTTGATTGTATGTGTTGTTAAAATATCAAAAAATACGAAAACAAGAATGAATAAAGGATTTTTTTATAATTAATATTCAATTAAAAATTTATGACATTTGAATATATCCCCCAGGTGACGTCAATTCCCGCGCCAACGCTGATTGGTCAAGGAATTGTTGAGACTACCTTGTCTTTATATACCTTGGGTACGGTCGGATCATGAATAGTACGAAAACCGTACTAAAAAATACGTTCTGGCAACACTGTTGAAGACTTTGACAAATTTCGTGCACGCGTTGTAGGTAAATACCAACGGTATTAAAACAGTGGTGATATTATGAAAATTATTTTGTATGGTGAAAGACAAGGTTTATATATATAAGAGGTTACCTCAGTAGATTTGACCAATCAGCGCCCGCGCGGGAATTACGTCACACCGCATGCTCATTTAAATGTAATACAGGAAAGTGGCTTGCAAATACATATTTATTAAACGTTGTCATCGTATTATTTCGAATTTTTGGATATTTTAAACTATTTTAACAATACATGTAATTACAAAAGCACAAATCATTGCATATAATATTTAAAAAATAAATAAAACTATCGTAATTATTTATTATTGAAGTATTATAAAATAAAAAAATAAATGCATGTAAAAGTAAACTCTTATTATTAGTTATTGATTGTAAGCTCATAAATCTTAACGATACTTTATTTTTTATTTTTAAGGCACTTATATATATTTTTTATTGGAATGCGGCATGTTTCTCACAACTGCTGGAAAGCTATTATTATATATAGCATTCTTATAAGAATGTAAAACCATGAATTGATACGACTACTTACCTACCAACAATAAGTTTATTTTGGCATTTATGTATTACATTAATATCAACAATATACAAATATATAAATTCTTAAATTAAGTACAATATATTTTATTTCTTACTTTATATTATGTCTAATAATAGTAATTATTTTAAATTTATTATTATGTCTGTACTGTCTACTTTAAATAAAATATTTATTATTTGCTGGATGCGAAGCAGGTGACGGGAGAAACTAAATCGATTACAGCGCCGAGGGAACTTGTGGCGGGCTTATTTTTAACTGAAAATAGAAAGGTCAATATGATTAACCGCACTATAGTCATAAAGAATTATCTAAAATATATATTTATATATATTGCGATATTTTATTTAAATTATTTGTTTACATACTTATCATTTTAGCCCGCCAGTCGTAAATGCTACTTAGCGCTGTCATCATGTACGCTGCGAATAGCCTCATTTAATTAATGCTACAATAACTTCGTAATTCCATTGGCTAAAAGTGAGTCTACAGATACTGGTAGATTAATATTGTGTCCTGTAGATGTCTTCAAGCAATATCATAGAGAGTACGTGAAAATTATATGTGGTGAAGATCTCTGATGGTTTTACTGTGTTACTCCTATTTTGTGTAAATGACTTTTAAAGTTGCCATGATTGTATTGATTATATTTTAATCCTCACATAGCAGATAATGATCAGGATTGGAGATTGAACAATGACAATGTATACATATAGTCAATGTATGTATAGTGATCAGCATTCATTACGATAACATTTTCTGATTCATTTCTTTTGAAGATTAACGTTTCATATGGTTTCATCGGTAAATGTGTAGAATACGGTGTATGAACGTTTTTCAATATAAATTTTTACCACTAAAACATACGTTGTAGTACAGTTGATATATAATTGTTATCATGATTTGCTACTTATTTTAATAGAAAATGTTATCATAAAACCCTTAAAATACTTATATTTTCATAAAAATTCCATACGTTTGACATTTATTCAATCGCCATATTGAAAATGAAGTATGCGCGCGCATGGTGTGTTATTTAATTGTAGCCAGAATGTGTATCAAACGGCAAACTGGGCTGATAAATACATATTAGTAACAAAAAATTAAACTTAAACCTTAATATAAAGGACAATTCAGTGACGTAGTAACGGGGGGTTTTTGGGGACGACCCCTCCCCCGCAATAGTCAATGTTCCATAAAAGTATGTTTTGAAAAACATTTGTTCAAAATACCTTCAAAAAATTTAACTCATATGTATTCACCCCCCCCCCCTAAAAATTTTCTTACTACGCCACTGGGACAGTCACCAAACTTCTCTTCAGACAGAAAAACAGTGTTCTATAGAATAATATTAAATAAATTTAATAAATAAAACATAAAATTTATTACATAATAAAATAGCATATAAGAATACTACATTTTCGCTGACGCGAAAATGTTTTAATTTGATATAATAATAAGTAACGCATATTTTTTAAACTATAGTTTATAAGCCCCACATTTAAGAAATCCATACAAAAGAACATCAATATTCAAGCATTATTAATATCCAATGTGCCGCCTATCTCTAATAACGTGCCCAAGTACGTAAACATGGCGTCTATTTTGTACTGTCAATCGCTTAAAATTTTTAATTAATTTATTATTAACAGTGAACTATCATGAAACGCTCCCCAAATATTCATAATCTGTGTGTTGTAGTGAATCTTTTAAAATATATTTCATTAAAATCCGTCAAGTAGAAGTCGTTCCACCTTGTTCTACACAATTACCCCTACTGAGGTAACCTATACATATATGTAATAACCTTGGGCATACCAACTGTGTTACAATTGGTTGAAGGGGTTGAAGTATCACTGCTCTAAATTCCATAGCTAATCCATAGATACAGAATTACAGAATTAATACTCCATTTGAAAGTGCTTGCTAGTTAGCAAATTTTGCTAGCTCTTTTATAATACCGAACATAATACAAATTAGTGGATTTTGTCCGCCGTAACATACCTTGCTACCCATCCTGCTCTAACTACTTATCAAATAAAGTCTAAAGATAGCTTTTGTTACGTCTTCAGTTCTTATCTCTTTTTGACAAGCGGTCAGAGCGAGACGAGTAATAATGACCATGAACTTAGCGAAGCACCTATTGCTAATCAAAACGAAATTAGGTGGATTATTTGTTGCTAATTAGTTACGCTGATTTTGATTTTGTTGCTCAATTTTTTCATTATTTTTTTGGGTGCTTCGCTAAGTTCATATGAACTTAGCGAAGCACCCCCCCTTAAAATAGCTTCAGACGAATCAGAACACGGCTGAGAATTTGTTGCTAATTAGTTGCTAATTAGTTACGCTGATTTTGATTTTGTTGCTCAATTTTTTCTTTATTTTTTGGGGTTTTTCGCTAAGTTCATATGAACTTAGCGGAGCACCTCCCTTAAATAAGCTTCAGGCGAATCAGAACACGGCTGAAAATTTGTTGCTAATTAGTTACGCTGATTTTGATTTTGTTACTCAATTTTTTCTGTATTTTTTTGGGTTATACGCTAAGTTAATATGCAGTTTGCGAAGAACTCCCCCTTAAATTAGCTTTAGACGAATTAGAACAGAGCTAAGAGTTTGTTGCTAATTAGTTACGATGATTTTGATTTTGTTGCTCAATTTTTTCTTTATTTTTTTGGGTTCTTCGCTAAGTTCATATGAACTTAGCGGAGCACCCCCCCTTAAATTAGCTTCAGGCGAATCAGAACACGGCTGAGAATTTGTTGCTAATTAGTTAGGCTGATTTTGATTTTGTTGCTCAATTTTTTCTGTATTTTTTTGGGTTTTTCGCTAAGTTTATATGCAGTTTGCGAAGAACTCCCCCTTAAATTAGCTTCAGACGAATTAGAACAGAGCTGAGAGTTTGTTGCTAATAAGTTACGCTGATTTTGATTTTGTTGCTCAATTTTTATTTTATTTTTTTGGGTTCTTCGCTAAGTTCATTTGAACTTAACGGAGCACCCCCCCTTAAATTAACTTCAGACGAATCAGAACACGGCTGAGAATTTGTTGCTAATTACAAAAAAAAATTTGTCGTAAGTAAAATTGTTCGATGCGCTTGTGCTATAACATGTCGATTTTTTTAACATTAAAACATATTATTGTTATTGTATTTACCTGTATGCACTGTTAGACATGATAAAGCTAATTTAAGGGGAAGTACTTCGCAAACTGCATATAAACTTAGCGAAGCACCCAAAACAATAAAAACAAGCTTGGGTTGGGGTCAGTGGCGTATTTACCATGGGGCCATGGCCTAGGCCGGCAGGCTGAGAGGGGCGGCAGATTTCTTTAGTTTCTTTTAGTTTAATACAGAATATTAAAAACAATAGGAAGACAAAAAATTAGTAGTGAAAAAAAGGTCCCCAGTTTTTAATTTTTATTATATTTTGTTCTACAGCGCTTATAAAAACAGTTATCACTTCTATCAAAAATTAATCATATTTTCTCTTAGTACAGGGGCGGAAATTTTTTTTGCCCAGGGCGGCACTTAAGGTAAATACGCCACTGGGTGGGGTGAAACCCTTTAGGTCCACACAATCAACTTCCCAACACAGTATGATTATAAATACTTGAATACTGATTATTTATTGTTTCCGTATAGTTTATGTGAATATTTTTTTAATATGAATTTGAAAAATTTAAATGGTCAGAAATAAAACTCACCTTGGTATTATGAATATTAGTTTAATTGTATTATGAATATTAGTTCATATGAACTTAGCGAAGAACCCAAAAAATAATGAAAAAATTGAGCAATAAAATCAAAATCAACGTAACTAATTAGCAACAAATTCTCAACCGTGTTCTGATTCGTCTGAAGCTATTTTAAGGGGGGGGGGTCAAGTAAGTTCATATGAACTTAGCGAAGTACCCAAAAAAAATAAAGAAAAAATTGAGCAACAAAATCAAAATCAGTGTAATTAGCAACAAATTCTCAGCTGTGTTTTAATTCGTCTGAAGCTAATTTAAGGGGGAGTGCTTCGCAAACTGCATATAAACTTAGCGAAAAACCCAAAAAAATAAAGAAAAAATTAAGCAACAAAATCAAAATCAGCGTAACTAATTAGCAACTAATTAGCAACAAATTTTCAGCCGTGTTCTGATTCGCCTGAAGCTTATTTAAGGGAGATGCTCCGCTAAGTTCATATGAACATAGCGAAAAACCCAAAAAAATAAAGAAAAAATTGAGCAACAAAATCAAAATCAGCGTAACTAATTAGCAACTAATTAGCAACAAATTTTCAGCCGTGTTCTGATTCGCCTGAAGCTTATTTAAGGGAGGTGCTCCGCTAAGTTCATATGAACTTCGCGAAAAACCCCAAAAAATAAAGAAAAAATTGAGCAACAAAATCAAAATCAGCGTAACTAATTAGTAACAAATTCTCAGCCGTGTTCTGATTCCTCTGAAGCTATTTTAAGGGGGGGTGCTTCGCAAACTGCATATTAACTTAGCGTTTAACCCAAAAAAATACAGAAAAAATTGAGCAACAAAATCAAAATCAGCGTAACTAATTAGCAACAAATTTTCAGCCGTGTTCTGATTCGCCTGAAGCTTATTTAAGGGAGGTGCTCCGCTAAGTTCATATGAACTTCGCAAAACCCCAAAAAATAAAGAAAAAATTGAGCAACAAAATCAAAATCAGCGTAACTAATTAGCAACAAATTCTCAGCCGTGTTCTGATTCCTCTGAAGCTATTTTAAGGGGGGGGGGGGTGCTTCGCAAACTGCATATTAACTTAGCGTTTAACCCAAAAATATACAGAAAAAATTGAGCAACAAAATCAGAATCAGCGTAACTAATTAGCAACTAATTAGCAACAAATTTTCAGCCGTGTTCTGTTTCGCCTGAAGCTTATTTAAGGGAGGTGCTCCACTAAGTTCATATGAACTTAGCGAAAAACCCCAAAAAATAAAGAAAAAATTGAGCAACAAAATCAAAATCAGCGTAACTAATTAGCAACTAATTAGCAACAAATAATCCACCTAATTTCGTTTTGATTAGCAATAGGTGCTTCGCTAAGTTCATGGTCATCGAGTAATAGGTTACGGTCGTTACGGCGCAAGGTTACGGCCGTTACGGCGGATAAAATTTTTCTCATAATGGCTACCATTTTGAAAACCTCACCCGCCTCCAAGGTATATAAAGACAAGGTAGTCTCAACAATTCCTTGACCAATCAGCGTTGGCGCGGGAATTGACGTCACCTGGGGGCAAGGTATATAAAGACAAGGTACTCTCAACAATTCCTTGACCAATCAGCGTTGGCGCGGTAATTGACGTCATCTGGGGGATCTATTCAAATGTCATAAATTTTTAATAGAATATTAATTACAAAAAATTCCTTATTTATTCTTGTTTTCGTATTTTTTGATATTTTAACAACAAATACAATCAAATAAGTACAAATTCGACATTGTAAAATCATAAAAAAGCTGTCAAAGACAATTTGGTCAATTCGGGAAGCATCATTTTTACTATTCTTAAGTTGGCAATACGTTATATGATTCTGACAGCACTTTATGATTTTGCTATGTCGAATTTGTACTTATTTGATTGTATGTGTTGTTAAAATATCAAAAAATACGAAAACAAGAATAAATAAAGGAATTTTTTGTAATTAATATTCTATTAAAAATTTATGACATTTGAATATATCCCCCAGGTGACGTCAATTCCCGCGCCAACGCTGATTGGTCAAGGAATTGTTGAGACTACCTTGTCTTTATATACCTTGGACCGTACCAAAATCGTACCTCAGCTCTGACCGTACCTTTTGCCCCACAAAGATTTCAGCTCCACTACGTAAAAAAAAAATAAAAAAATAAAATGTTTATTATGAATACCTTTACCAGTTAAATTTAAAGTAAAAACGAAGCGTACCTTAATTTTTTCGTCTATATCTACTTTTCACTATTGACGGTTTTTTAACGAAACATAAGGGGCGTTCCATTAATTACTTGATAATTGTTGTTTTTTAACACAAAATAAAATAAAGAGTATAATTAAATAAAAAATAATAATTCAAATACATTTCTAACAATTTTAACATTTGTAGTATCAGGGGTTGGGGGTGACAAAATGTGACAAAAAAAGTTCTTTAATCACAACAGTTTAAAAAGTTGAAACCGTACCTTTTTGTCAAATTTTGTACCATTTTGGTAAGCTTATCGTACTTTTTAGGGAGTTTGAACTTTAGTACGGTTTTCGTACTATTCATGACCCGACCGTACCAAAATCGTACCTCAGCTCTGACCGTACCTTTTGCTCAACAAAGATTTTTACAAACTTTTATTCAGCTTCACTACGTAAAAAAATAATTTTTTATTATGAATAACACCAATAAAAATAAAAGTAAAAACAAAACGTACCTTTTCAGTATTATTTTAACGAAACATAAAAGGCGTCCATTAATGACTTGATAATTGATGTCTTTTAACACTAAATAAAATAAAGAATAAAATTAAATAAAAAATAATAATTTAAATACATTTCTAACAATTTTAACATTTGTAGTATCAGGGGTTGGGGGCGACAAAAAAAGTTATTTAATCACAACAGTTTGAAACCGTACCTTTTTGTCAAATTCCGTACCATTTTATCGTACTTTTTAGGGAGTTCATACTGGCAACACTGCTGGTAACACTGGTCTTCAACAAACTCCATAAAAACTGTCATATAAGTTTGATATCTCATTTGAAAGAGCTTGCTAGCTAGCAAATTTGCTAGCTCCTTTATATATATTATATATCTTATTATATATATATAATATATATTTATTATAATACCGGACATTAATCTAGTTAGATTCTAACCTCTTTCGGAACGATCCGAAAATAGTCGGATAAGATTATTTTGACATTTGTAATAAACAATTCGAAATAATAGAACAAAAAATATGTTTAATATTAGTTTAACTGTATTTTTATTACTTTTTTCTCAATATATTATTAATATTAGTGCCAGTTTTAACTTATATTTAAATCAAAATGAAGTGAAACGCTTATTTGGTATATTACATTGAAAATTAATAAATTAAAACAACAAAATAACAAATATGATTTCATTCATCAGGTATTCCTGCAGAACTATTTTACGTACGAGATGGAATAACAAACAACCATGCAATAGATTCAATAATTCCAGTTCCAACACAATTAGGATACCTATCATTCTCTTGGCAAAGTCTGGATGGACGAAACGTAAGTCCTATCAAATCTTAATTAGAGTTTTATTTATTCAATTAATTTTTTCAGATACCCTACGAAATCTTTTTAGACGTTCCCAAATCCCCTGGACTCACTGTACCCCAACTAAACATATCCGACACAGGTTTCCTCCCTTTAATACTAGAAACATTCACAATCTCTATCCAATGTACCGGCTTGGAAACGGCAGAGTCGTTGATAACGGTTAAATTCAATTTTGTTTCGAATCGTTCTACAAATAACATAACCTCACTTATTATCAAACGCAACAAAATCTGTACAAAAACCGAAGCACCATCGACTGTACAAAACGATACCAATTTTGTTCAGACGGCGATTAATATATTCCACATTGCTTTCGGGTGTATCGTTTGCTTGATTATATTCATCACGATACTTGCGTCTTCGGTCCACATCGAAAATAAACCGGTCGAGTGCTCCGTTAATCCCCAGCCAACATTTTTATCGACGATGCTTCCGATTTCACAGAACCTTTTCACAGGGGAGAGTCCGTTTTCTGATAAGACTGATAACTACTACAGCTTCCGGAAGCTTTCGAGGCCGTTATCAGATGAACAGTCGAAGGATTTGAAGGAGAAGATTAAGACTGTCAGTGTACAAAGGTAAGAGATATTATATAACAATATTAAGAGGCTTTCAAGATTAATTATTAATAATTATAATTAAAACATATTCATAACATGTTTTGGAATTACTGAAGCCCATGCCATTATGACTTCTACCGGATGAAAACATCCAGAATAACTGTTATTATATTCTATAGAACACTTAGATAATGAAAAGGAGGGAAGTGTTTATAGAAACCAGGGCTTCGAACCGGAACTGAACCGAAAACCGGAAAAACCGTTATTTTTTGCCGGAACAGAACCGAAATAAAAATATCGGTTTTTACGGTTCAGTACATGTTAAAATACGCGTGTTAACATGATCTTATTTCCCACTTCAATTGTTGTTCAGACTATCATACAAGTACCATAAAATATTCTAAATTATGGTAGAAAATATTTTTTTAATACAAATAATTTTTTTTTCTAATTAATCACTCGGAGCTGAACCGAAAACCGGAAAAACCGTTATTTTTTGCGGAACGAAAACCGGAACCGAACCGAAATATATTTTTTTACTCAAACCAGAACGAAAACCGAAACGAAAAAAATAACTGTTCGAAGCCCTGATAGAAACAGTTGGGTACAGTTAGTGTTGCCAACTATTACTAAAAAAAATTACGTTGATTCTGACCGTTAGATGACGTGGACGACAGTTTACATAAAACTATAGCATTAGCATTACGTAGGAAAGAATTTCTCTAAAAACTTGTACTAAAACATTTTTTTTAAATAATTGATTATTGCCGAGTTGACCATCGCCGGGTTAAATGCGCCAAGTTGATGCAGTAATTTATAATAGAACTGATTACACTGGCGCAATTAACAGTACAGACATTGACAGTATGGAACATCCACTTAAATAGAAGAGCTACGCGAATCAAAACATTGTATACAATGTGGCATCCATTTTTACCTTAAACTTTAATATTTTTATTAAAACTAGTGTCGCATCTATGGCACAATACCTAACCTAACCTAACCTAACCATTCCCCTCCTTTTATAATGAACACAAAAATAATTCGGGCAAGACGTACACGAGTGTATGCCATAAGGATTCCGAAGTTCGTACTACATGGAATGTTTGGAGCCATGCATTTTTGAGTTTAAAAAAAAAAATATGGTCATATTCTACTAATTGAGATGTATATTTTGACATCCCACATGCCTAGATATGAAAATTAAAAATTCTATGACACCCCTCTCTATTATTCCAAAATTTAAAATTATACTGTTGACTTTAGTATTTGTCGTTGGTATTCCCACCAAAGCCTCGTTACTAAATTTTTTTCAAATTTTTTGAGCCGGTAATTACAGAGTTAGAGGTGGGGGGGTGCAAAATAAAATACCGCTTTTAGCCCTCTACAATTGCCATTTTTGAGTTAGAAAAAAAATTAAAAATAGGGTGAAATTCTACTGATTGAGATCTACATTTTGATACCCCACACGTATACAATTTTTTTGTTTTTAACTTCCCAACTGGAAGTTATTGTAATCAGTCCGAAAATCAAAATCAATAATTTCAACATATTTGTTTAAAAATTTATTTAAATGGCATACCTCGGATTGCATAAAGCAAAATTAATCACGATTAGTTAATCAGTTGTTTTAAAACCATTATTACGTTAATTCTAAAAAACAATCACAGTTATGATAAATTTTATAATATAAAAAATGATCATATTTAGTGAATTGTTCATTTACAAATCAAAAATAAGTTTAGAATTAACATTAATCATGGTTTGAAAACAACTGATTAACTAATCGTTGTTAATTTTGCTTTATGCAACCCAGGGATAGAGTACTAAATTACCCATGTTTTAAAACGTTTGTGAATCTTGTTAAAATAATTATGAATCGTAATTATTGTAGGTGTCGCATTTGTCTGAAGAATGTCATCCTTGAGGGTACGTTCAGCCGTGTCTACGACGGTACTTTCACGGAAGACTCAAGTGACCGTAGCGTGTTCGTAAAGACCGTCACGACACACGCGTCTGAGACGCAGACATCCCTGCTGCTCCAAGAAGGCATGACAATGTACGGGCTGGAACACCCCAACATCCTAGGCATCCTCGGGGTGTCGATCGAGGAGAACTTAGCGCCGTTGCTTGTGTACCCGTGTGATGATGACTCGAACCTGAAGAAATTCCTGCAGAAGTGTAAGCTGTGTCCAGAAGGGATCGCTCACACTCTGACGACCCAGGAGGTTGTGCACATGGCACTGCAGGTTGTCCACGGCATGCAATACCTGCACTCGAAAATGCTCAAGCATCGGGATCTGGCGGCCAGAAACTGTGTCGTAGATGACAAGCTCAGAATACGCATAACCGACAACGCCCTGTCAAGGGACCTGTTCCCCGCAGACTATCACTGCCTTGGCGACAACGAGAACAGGCCAATCAAGTGGCTGTCCGTCGAAAGCCTTCAGCACAACCTGTTCTTCTTCCAATCAGACGTGTGGTCATTCGGCGTGCTCCTGTGGGAGTTCATGACTCTCGCGCAGCAGCCATACGCAGAGATAGACCCGTTCGAGATGGAGATGTATCTGAGGGACGGCTACCGGCTTGCTCAGCCTGTCAACTGTCCGGACGAACTGTAAGTGAAATATTACAAGATGTACGCTTTTATGTTAAATTAATGTTTGTTTATATTTAGGTTCGCCGTTATGGCTTATTGCTGGGCTATGAAAATGGAAGAAAGACCATCCTTTAAGCAACTACAAGTGTGTCTTCAGGAATTCTATACGCAGCTAATGAAATACGTTTAAAATATTATGTTCTGTAATAACATATCGCTTTATTGTATTATATTAATGCATATTTTTATTTATTTTGTACTTAAATGTAATAAAAGTTTTAATTATTCATATGCATGTAATATTGATCTACCATAATTACGTAATTACAGATATTGTATTGATTTTGTTTTTCCGCAATCTTGAAAATAAGGGTGGAATTAGTTATTTTATTTATCTCCGTAACCATCAGCTTGACTAAAATTTTGTAACAGGTATTTTTGTAGGTAATCAAATTATCTGTAACTTTTATACATAATTTTTTGATGTAACATTAATAATCAAAATTTTATGAACAAAATAGATAAAAAAATAGGGAATGAACAAATTTAAGGCAAGATAACTATGTCCAAAAAGTTAGCCTCCCCAAATGCATATTTTTAGTTAATTTTATGTGCAATTGTTTGTTGTTACCACGGGGGTTTAACTCTTGGTTAAAATATTTTGATAAGCCACTTGTGCTGCCATCTACTTGCTATCTCAAAAATCTCTAATATTCGAGGCGCGAAATTTAAATATGCTTTCATTTCAATATAATACATATTTAAAATTCAAAAGTTAATGAAAATAATTAAAATAAAACATAATAGTATTTATTAAAAATGTATTTATTAACATATGTTTCAAGTAAGTATGCAAATATCAAATAAATAGATTATTTGAAAAATAATTATTTGCAGTAATTGTAAGATTTACCCATATTTTAAATAATATTTAGAAGCATTTATATGTATATTATATACTCTATATTGATTTTTTTTACAATTAATCTTTTTTATAATTACAATTACATTGTGTTTATATAAAACTAAAATCAATAAAGTTATAAATATCTTCATTATGTAATTGAAAACCAAAAATTAATTTAAAAAATCTTTTTAGAATTTCAATATAGGCAACTACGTAAGCGCATATGTAGATAAGTCATCAATAATACATATTCAAATATATGTAATACTAGCTGCTACCCGCGACTTCGCTCGCGTGGATTTCGAAACCCTTCATATGTGACAGGGGGTAAAATATTAAATTTATCTTATTTTTAGTTTTCTTTAATTATACAAAATCGTAAATGTGTCGGCTCCTATGCGAGATAGAGGGGTTTTTCCGCCCTAAAACCCCCACCCCCGTGGTATTTTTCCCGCTGGATCGAATAAAACCACTTACAACCCTTCATATGTAACGGGTAAAATATTAATTACTAAAAAAAATTTAAAATTTTCCTCCCCCTTGCAATTCCTTAGGGGTTGAATTTTCGAGATATGAAATAGCCTTAATCCGTCCTTGGGATGTAAGCCATCTCACTGCCAAATTTCATCAAAATCGGTAAAGCAGTTTAGTCGTGAACAGGTAACAAATAGACAGACTGAGAGATACACTTTCGCATTTATAATATAAGACTCCTATGTAAGATAAGGGGTTGTTTTGTCCCCCTAATAATCCCTCTTCCGTAGTATTTTTGCCCGCCAGATCGAATGTAATCAATTACAACTCTTCATATGTGACAGGGGGTAAAATATTAAATTTTTCTTATTTTTAGTTTTCTTTCATTATACAAAATCGTAAATATCTCGGCTCCTATGCGAGATAGAGGGTTGTTTTGCCCCCTAAAACCTACGCCCCCGTGGTATTTTTCCCGCCGGATCGAATAAAACCACTTACAACCCTTCATATGTATCGGGGGGTAAAATAATAATTACTAAAAAAAATTAAAAAATTTCTACCCCCTTGCAATTTCTTAGGGGTTGAATTTTTAAGATACGAAATAGCCTATGTCCGTCCTCGGGATGCAAGCTATCTCACTGCCAAATTTCATCAAAATCGGTAAAGCGGTTTAGCCGTGAAAAGGTAACAAACAGAAAACAGACAGACAAACACACTTTCGCATTTATAATATTAGTATGGATATCGTAAAATGTCCAAATATTACTTTACTTAATATTTTATTAACTAATTAAAATTTGAACAATAAAACTTAAATTTTTCGAAAAATTGTTCATTCGAAGAATTTTGATTTGAAAAATTGTGATTCGAAAAATTGTGTTTCGAAAAATTTACACCAAACCTAATAATTAATTTCGATATTTTACCTTTCATAGAAGTGAAATGTTTCTTCATATTTAAATTTTCAATCAATATAGGCATTTCAAAATATTTAATTGTTAATATGTGTCAAAAATCATTTAATTGTTCGACAAAATATTTTAAAGAGACATAATCATAGTAACCTAAATTAATAAAATAAAATATTGAAACCGTAAATTATAAAATTCCGTATTCCATGGCTAGGTACTATGTTTTTATATACCTAAATTATAACATACCTGGTTAAATTATTTCTATATCGTCCCCTCCAAGGCAAAGTATCGTAAGATACACTTTTTGCGAAATTGAGTTATCGATTCTAAAAATCTCATATATAAGCGACAAAATTCTCTTTTCCGCTAAAAAATCTGTTAAAACTTTTATCGTATTCCTCCAGACAATGTATTCTAAGCACCGATATCTGTTTTATGAAATATCGTAACCAACAATAATATAGTATCGTAACCAGTGACGTAGCTAGCCCTGAGTGGATCCTGACTGGCCTATATGGTAGGTACTTTCCCGCGACGGAATAATATAGTGCTGTGACGGAGTGCTTTCTTATTTATTCATTAGAGCTGGGTTTTTATCAATTTTAATTTTATTAATTTTAAGATATTTTAGAAAAATCGTACCTGTTAAAACTTTATTGCACAAACTAAATATGGTTTCTCTATGAGGTTTTTTCAATATATTTTTTACCCTCAATAACTCAATTTGGTTGATATTGAAGTATGATGTAGAACAGTGCTTCCTAAACTTTTCCTACGACAGAACACTTCACAAATCCTGAAATTTTAATGGAACGTCTTGGTTATTTTGTAAGTAATATATAAAATAAGGAAAAAAGTAAATTTAAATCAGTCAAGCATGTTTGAACTTCTCGCAGCATTTAAAAACATTGAATATTAACTTTGATATTTTTTACGCTTAAACTGATAAGACATACGTTATATATCGTAGTACAGGTATTCCTCGACTTACAACCGAGATAGGTTTCTAAACATCGATCGTAAATAGAATAAGTTGTAAGTTAACACGTACAATATGTACATATTTTTGCTTTGGACGTTTTCCTTGATGTGAAGCGAATCGCATTTTCTATACATAACAAACAGTTGCGGGTTCCCAAAAATATCTACATAAATAATAATAAATTACATTTTTGGGAAATTCCCGGAACTGTTTGTTTCATTTATGTAATATGTGCATGTAAGAAAGAGACAAAGACAATTATAAGTCGAGGATTACCTGTATATTTGTTTACGATGCGTTTTCAACTCTTGTCGTATGAAAATATATTGCATACTAAATACATATTATGACATTTGTTTCTGATATGACAACGACAAAAAATTATTTTATGACTTCTGGTACATGTATTGTATTACATCATGTACTTACATGATTTGAACATTTTATGAATATTAAAAATAATTTCATTTTTGGTTTTTCTGCTCGTGTCTTTCAAAAATTCATCAATGTGTCTATATAAATACATTATTAGCTCTTGTAGATACTCGTACACCCTTTGTACAATTAATTAATTAATTACAATCAAATATAGGTCTTGTCAATTGAATGAAGCTTTCGTAACAATTTGCAATAAATCAACATCTTGTTTTAATTTTGTAAATGTACATTTTAGGTTAGTACATTGGGTAAAGATGACAGATATACAGTTTCAAACAACAATTAAAATAATATCATTTAAAATTACAATGTTAATTTGAAATTTAGTGTCCGACCGAAGGTCAGTTTTTGGCCGAAGCAGAAGCCGAAGCCGAACTTCGGCTTTTCTTGTTACCTTCGGCCGAAGCCGAAGCCGAATCCGAAGGTTTTTGTTTTCGTCTTTTATTTTTAAAAATTTTCACCAATGAAAGAATCAATGTGTAATGACCTGTTTTTAACTTTTCATTTAAAAAATTAAATATGTAAACATTTAGTTGTTATTAAAATTGAAAAAAAAATTGAAAAAATATTTCCCCCCCTGCTCATAGGTTATATCTTCGAAAGTAAAAGATTTAAAAAGAATGGGATTATGTATAATATTTTTTTTTATATATATATTTTTTGACCTCATTTTTTATATACAGCCAGTTACACCACACCCCTCACCGAACAGGGATTACTGTTAGGAAGGGAACTTGCCCCGGGGCAACCAGATGTATAATATGATTTTTTAGAAAAAAAAATTATGCGATTTTTGTTTATTTAAACTCATTGCTTTTTTTTTATTTGATTTTAGGTACGTGGTTTTAGAAAATTAGAGAATGTATCATTGACGCTATTAATCCTTTTTACAACGCCAAAATAAAGTTTATCTATCTATCTATTCCTTATTTTATAATGTAAGCTATATATGTCTTTTTTCGTGCGATTTTTTATATGCGGTTTTCTGTGGAACGTATATATATCGCATAGAATAATACTTAACTGTACAATATTATACTATATATTTCAACCTTCGGCTTCGGCAAAACCTTCGGCTTAATTTTGGCCGAAGCCGATTATTCAGCCGAAGGTGAAATTTTGGCCGAAGGTGGCCGAAGCCGAAGCCGAAGCCGAATGTTCGGTCGGACACTATTGAAATTATATAAATTCTTCTGATATTTATGATTACAAATAAATATAATAAAATACCTATACCTATGAAAGTAAAAATATTGATAATTCAATGACTTAAGATTTAAAAAATGTCATTATATACCTACTTAATTTTTATTTGTACCGGGAACACATATCTATCGCCGAATGTTGGTCGAATTGTGTCCGAATGCTGTAATTGTTTGTCTTCAATTTTTTTGTCAAATTTATTTATGAAAATTTAAATTATTTATTACATTAGAGTTGTGCATATTTTTTCGTTCGTTATGCTCTTTATATTTCTTTTTTGTTATATTTTATTGTTCACTTCAAAATTTTAAATGGCCACTGACATTTAAAATTTTTAAAAATAATCAATAAAATATAATGTATCCATAGTTACGACATTTGCAATTAATTTAGTAAATGCTTAAAGCGCATTATATGTAAACGTATTTTATTTATTTTCTCCTCTTTAACATATCTTTTTCAAAAATCAGACACGGGTTCATGGTTGCCAATTAACCAAAGTATTTGAAAAAAATTAAAAAAATCTAATATCGGTTTTCGTTTTGATACTTTTTTACATCAAAACTTTTTTTTTCCTTTTTTTTTCATTTTTTTTAAATCTGAAATTTGAACCTTACATTATATCACCCAAGGAATATAAAAAAAATAATAAAAAAATTCTAACTTTTTTTTTGAAAAATTGGGGGCCCCTTGTCACCCCATTTATGAACTTTTTCAAAAAAGGCCCACTAGTTGTTATTTTTTACCCCCAAGGAATATATATACCAAATTTCAAGGTTCTCCGATGAGTGGAAATGGTCAAAAAAATGATTATCAGTGAGTCAGGGCACTTCATTATATATAGTAGATCTATTTTAATAATAATAATAATTTTTAATTTGACATTTATAGGCGAGCGGATTACAGCTATTTCGAGTACACTAACCGACTAATCGATGTTCTAGTGGCTAAAAATGATTTTATTAAATTCTTTATATTTTTTTGAGAAAAAACATCTATATATAATATATGATATTTTTTTATGCGGTCCTTCAATAGGTACACACATTTTTTTGTTTAATAAATCTAAATCTGTATTAAAAAATCTGAAAAAATTATGTAAAACTTTTTTTTTAAATCAATAGTTTTGATGATAAAAAATATTTTGACTTTAAAAATAGCGAAAAATTCGTATATTTGAGATTTTTTTTCTCGGAAACTAATTGTTCAATCAGAATAAATCAAAAACAAAAAGAATCAGCTAACTTTAAACTATAACTAGATTTTTTTTCATTTTGATTATTATTGCCGAACTCACTCTTTGCGCCGTAAATTGATATCATGGCTGGCTACAACATTTGTTTAATAATTGAAATATTTAAATACTGGGATGAAAGCTTCAATAAAAACACTTTAGAATATTTTTATTGCACATTTATTTGTCACAATTATTTTCTTTATTTTTACACTTATCAGAACATCTACAAACTAAACAACATTTTAAATCTAAATCCAAACAAGAGCATGTTTTAGCTGTACAAGGAAATTTTCCGCAACAAGAACAAAAATATATAATGTGTGTACCTATTGAAGGACCGCATAAAAAAATATCATGTATATAGATGTTTTTTCTCAGAAAAATATAAAGAATTTAATAAAATCATTTTTAGCCACTAGAACGTCGATTGGTCGGTTACTGTCATTTCTAAGCGAGCTAGACTGGATAATCCGCTCGCCTATTAATTAAGTTAGCCGATTCAATCAAAAAAACATTTTTCCTTAAAATCTTTGTTCTCGAAGTTACTCAAGAAGCCTTTTACATTAATTAATCATAAGAGAAAGACTAAATAAATTATAAGTTTAATGTTAGTAATTAATAAAATAAAAATTAGCAAATCTGTATACATTAATTAAATAATATATTGTTGCTGCACTTGCCAAATTTAAAATTAATTACATAATATTGACCAATTTTTCAGAAAAAAACTGATTATACATGTCATATTTTTCTAACAGTAAAAGTACAAAATGATTTAGCAAAACCGGTTCTATATTAAATATTAGAAAATGGATTTGATAGGCACATGAAGGCAGTATTGAGAAATGTATCACTTGGCATTAAAATTCAAAATTTTAAAAATTGCACTTTCTGAACATGCAGCGACTATAACGTTATCAATATAATAAAAACGGTGGGGGCCATCTTTAATAGCCGATATAATGGTGTTCTACACGGATTTTAAAGTGGCTCCCTATCTGAAAATTATTCTTTTGACCTTATCTATGAGCACAGAAAGTGTCATACCCCAATCAAAAAGTGCAGGGTTTTTTAACGTACCAGACGTACTATATCGACACTCGTTATGAAGACTAACATGTTTTGATTTTTTTATGAAAACTATCATATTAAAACTTCTTATAAAAACTAGAACGTTTGAAATTTGCATCTAGTTATCATAAATGCAGTGGAAAAATATCATGAGAAAATAAAACGTACTTATTATTGTAACAAGCGTCGATATATGTCTTGATATTGGAGTTTTCTCTCAATTCTTGTTGTCCGATACAGTATTCTATTGATTTCCCAAGTTATATTTCCCAAGTATATTGATAAAATTCCGAAATTATTCTTTTTGTGTATTTTATCTAATTTCAAATAATGTTTTTAGATCAACTAAAATTGTATATTTTTTTGTGGCCAGAATATTCAAAGAATGCTTCGATTTTATCATCATTGTTTTAGACAATGCAAAAATGAATGTTTTTAAAGCATACACCACGTCAATTTTAACAAATAACAATAACGACCCAATAATGCCCAATATGCTTTAATAATATTCAACTATGTGACTGTTTCAATATGAAAATTCATGTTTTTGAAGACGCTTCAATATGCTGTAACACAAAACAACACCTATGGTATTCTTTAAGGGTCACTTAAATTGCGAGATGCCTACTAGATCTGTAAGGGTGACTGATATGAATTTATATACAAAATAAAATTGAAAATTAATTATAGCTGCTTTCGGTATTTGAAATTTGAGCTAAACTGACGTCACAATTATCAAAAAAACGTGTATAGTTATTCAGAACAGAGTTGATGTTCTAATAATATACACGTTAACTGACCTTGATTAGGACAATCTATTGGGGCAAAAGCAGGTTAATATAGTATAAAAACGGGGATTCAATCTCCGCCGCAATGAACTATTTGTTAAATATTTCTGTCAAATAAAAATTCTGACATGTTACTATAGATACAGCACAATCTACTCAATTCTAACACATCAACACATGATTTTTGATAGTTGTGACGTCGGTACCTGCATATTCTTCAGTTTAACTGAAATTTGATACAAAAATAAAAACATAGTTTATTAATATATATAGTACATGAATATATTATAACATACCTATCTGCTGTTACAATTAGATACATTTGTCTCTTCGGAGATTTTTCCCTGTTGTTTAAATCTGTCAAACACAAACCAGCAATGACAAGTACTTAAGATATTGTTGATAGTGATAGTACAATGAATATATCACAGTTAACATTTCACAGAATAAAGTTTCGATCTAGATGTTGTGTAAAGCCTTTTTCTTTATGTAGATTTTAAAATAACCATTTAGATAAAAATAACGTTCTCAAAAGTAGACTACTTGATTAAATCACGATTTCAAATTGTAACCAAGTGAGCCCAAAAGATCTAAGAACTAAAAAAAACACTATTAGTAAAAAAACATCTGCCAAGTAAATGCACAGTGCTTCCTCGTGCTAAATTCACTAAAACCGATAGTGTTCAGATAAATTGCCTGGCATTGGTTAACCATTTAATTTTTATACAAATTTTACTAAAAAATCTTAGTTCGAAATTTTTGTTAAAACGCACCTGAATATTTTTTCATATATTTTTAATTTTTTGACAATTTCAATCTAAATCTAAATTTATGCAAATGTCAAAGTGACATTTAAAACGCCAAAATGACATTTAAAACGTCAAAATGACATTTAATATATCCAATCAAATATCAATTTAGAAAAACAAAACACGAATTTTTAAAATAAATTGAGATAAATCTTTGTAAGGGAATATTTCACAACAAACGTTGTAGACCCATATTATAGGAAATGTAATGCTCTACAAAAAATATTCTATAAAATTTTCTCGTAACATGTATCGTTCTTGAGATATCTTGAAAAAAAGAAATATTTTGGGGTGTCACCCCTCCCCCTTACACACGATTTTAATGATTTTGAAATGGGACCGTCCTCAAACCAAACCCAACCATCCGACCAAGTTTCAATAATATCGGTTCAGTGGTTCATGAGTTATGCGTGTGACAAGGATTCAGGGGACAAACGGACGGACGGACACACGGACAGACAAACAGACACGGAACGAAAAGTGTTTGTTTTGACGTGAAATGGATAAATCAATTTAAAATTTTGAAATTGGAGAACTTTTTTTTGTCTCAATCTGCAACGATCACATAGCTTCTCGTATCTTAGATATTGCGAGGAAGCAAAATATTATACCTATCCACAGAATAATAAAATAAATACATTTTGTACTAATTTTGTTGTATATTCACGTCAATATACAAAATAATGTACAGACGTATACTCTATTTCTTTTTATACACTCTAATAAATTATCGTATCTCTCTTTTTCAGATCAGTTCTTTTTGATTTTAATTTGTTGTTTTTTTCACATTACAAATATATTGTTTATTCATATTAAAATAAATAGCAGATTAATTTTCAATACAACTAATAACATAATAAATAAATTCAATATTTAAACTAACATATAGATTATAGATCCATATATTTAAGAGCAAATGCATGAAAATGTAACATTTTTGTTCTTGACCACTTGTACATATTTATTTCACGCTTTTTGCACATTGTTAATGACGTACATTATCAGACATTTATAATACCAAAACTCGAAATCAAAATGTACTTAAATGTAACTTTTTTTTTACTTTTTATACACAGAATGTACAATGTACAGAATCAGTTTCTTCAAGAAATAATTTTTTTTAATACAATCGGTGAGTTTCGTAAATTTTCGGCTCGTTCGGGACATGTAAACTTTGAACTTATCCATACATATTTCCAAAGTTTTTTACTTAAATAACTTAAATGTAAGTATTTCTCCTCTGTTATGAACCATTTGAATTATAATAATTTTTTTTCTTTCAAAAATTCGTTTTTCGAAAAAATGAAAGCAGATCTAATTGACCTAGAGAATTGGGCGGGGTGTCATCTTACAGCATATTTCACACCGATTCCAATGATATACAACACAATATGGGTTTGGAATTCAAAATTTAAAAAGGGGTTTATTTGATTCCCGGTAAAGTGACCGCCATTCCCCCATCCTACCCTAGGGTGGGTTAAATTAAGGAAAATTTCGCGAATCGAAACGTAATAGTTCCTTCTCATTAATACATACGACATAAGGAAAACATTTCTTTGAAATATGTCAATATCTTGAGATTACGTATTAGGTCTAAAATTTCGAAAGATTTAAAATTATTTATTTTATTTGTAAAATCGAATTGAGTCAAAAAATTATCAATTCATTTAAATTACATCAAATTATGTCAAATCCAGTCGTTTCGACTCTAAATTGCCAAATAGCATCCAAACTATTCGAATTAAAAAATTTCTATCCGATAGACTCGTATTGGTACGAATCGAGAAGATTATTATCTAATCATACAAAATACACCGAAGTAAATCAAATCGAGTCGATTTGTATCTGTCTATTTCGAAAGATTTATAATTATTTATTTTATTTGTAAAATCGAATTGAGTCAAAAAGTATCAATTCACTCGAATTACATCAAATTATGTCAAATCTAGTCATTTCGATTAAATCAGGGATGTAACGGATGCCATTTTAGCGGATGAGGGCGCGGATACGGATATTGGGAAGGTAGGGTTTGGGGACGCGGATGAGGAAACGGATGATTGTGATTGGAGGATGCAGATGCGGATGCGGATGCGGATATGAATTATGAATGAATAATTTATTTGATAAATAATATTATTGTATTTTTATAAAAACTGTTTATTAAGGTAGTCCATGTGATACTTGCTAGTATTTGAAGCATCTAAGGTAACGGCACCGGTCTTGGCAAGCACCCCAGTAATGGCAAATGTTTAATTAAATGTCCTGAATTTGAAATATGTGATGATATTTGGTTATAATGATTTCTGAATATTAATCTATATATATTTAACTGTCTTACAGCGTGATTTGATGACAATCGGCCAATAGGTGTCAAAATGGTGGACATTTAAACATCGCGGATCAGTCGAAATTCACGAAATGTGTATTTTCTTATGTAAATGGTTAGTGGCGCGAGTTCGATTATTCGTGATTTTTATGCTGCTTAAATTTTTTTTAAGTGAAATTAATATGTTTCAATCTAGAACATATCTTAAAGATAGGGTCACCACCAAATTTAATTTTATTGTTCTAGGAGGGGTTTTGTGTTCAATAACCATTACTGGGTATTCATTTTTCACTAATACCCAGCGTGTGAAAAATGTTAAGCAAGCGGGTTGAAATTATTAATATATAGTGAATTATATAATTATAAAGATAAATTTGCAATTAACATATTCAAATTAGGTCAGGTAAGTATTAAGGAAAATTTACGATTGATATTATTTTATGCAAAAATAAATAAAAACATAAAATCAAATTTAAGGTAATTGTTATGTTTGTTTGAATTGTTTAATGTACAAAAAAATATTGAATAATTAGGGCAGATTCGTATTGAGGAAGTAATTTAAATAATATTTTCAAAAAAACTATATTCTATAGTTATAAGGTATGTTATATTGACAATATTTGAACAAATTATAATATGGAAAGTTTAGAGCAGGCCCGTATTAACGAAAATTTATAATATTTTATATTTAAAATATAAAAAAATTTAAAGAAAAATTTAGACAGTTATGTTGATATAATTTAAATAAAACATAGAATTGTGCAGTTTAGGCAGGCCTGTATTAACGAAAATTTACAAATGATTTTTATCGTAAAAAATATAAAAAAAGAAAAATTAATGATAGTTATGTTGGACGTACCCGCTTCGCTCGCGTTGTATAATTTTTTATACTTATAAACAGTAGAAATAATATTATTTTAAGATAGATATTGAAATATAATGTTTTTTATATTTTTTGTTTTTTATTCATTATAAGGTACTGGCATAACATATGTGATGTGAATTCATCATCAGAAGAAAGTGTGATTAACATAAAGACGACTTTTAATTAACTTGCTTACTATAAATTTAATTTGATAATTTATTTAATTAATTGTTAGTTAAATACTTGCTTATTATTTGTGATTTATAATTTGTAAATTAAAAAAATAAATTTAATTGTGTAACTATCACACATGTGTTTTACTAAAGCATCTGCACAAATTATATTAGATAATATTAATTGTATTTTTTTCTTAATATGCCCCTGACTCAAAAATCACAATATAACAACTGCGGATGGTAAACATGTTCATGTTTATATAATTTTTATGAAAAAATATTCATTATAAATTTTTCTTAATACGTGCCTGACTAAAATATTAATATATACATTTTTGGTTTAACTACATCAATGTCATAACTGTCATTGCTTAATTGTTTCATTTTTATATAGTTTTTATTGGAAAATATTAATTATAAATTCTATTTAATACGTGCCTGGCTTAAATATTCAATATACATTATAAGTTAAATTACATAGATATAACAACTTCCATTGGTTAACATTTTCATTTTTAAACAAATTTTATGAGAAAATACTAATTATAAATTCTTCTTAATACGTGCCTGGCTTAAATATTCAATAACATTGTCGGTTTAATTACATCGATATCAAAAGTTGCATTGCTTAGTTTTTAATTACTAATGATTTATTATTAAATATTAACTATAAATTTTACTTAATACGACCCTGCTTTAATTAAAAATGTAATCTATTTACTTATTTATTTATTGTATGACATTTCATGATATTTACCTTTAATTTAAAATAAAAATTTTTATAACAAAGTACTAGAAATATCATTTTGCCAACACTGGGTTGCCATTACTGGTTTTACGTCTGCCACTACTGGAGAAAAACCATGATCAAAATAAAAGGCTATAATTTAAAGAAAAAAACTATATTTGCGGATTTTGGTAATTAAAATGATTAAATAAAGAGTTACTTGTTTTATTAGTAACATTAGTTCATGAAAATTACAAAAAACAAGTTCATTAAACCAAAAAAACTGAAAACTTGCTCTTATAGTGGCCACCAGTGGTGCCTTTACCTTATTAAAAAAAATTTTAATTAGTGAAATAAAATATAAATAAATAATTAGGTTATTTTTAAGTTCGTTATACATAATAAAATAATACAATTTACGGACTATTACTTAATTAATAATCAAATATTATTTTTTTAAAGTAATACAAAAAATTTACAGTTGAAAATTTGACTAAAGTACAAATTTTGAAAAAATTCAATAATATTGAACAAATTTTCTTTTTATGTGTCAATTTCTGAAAAAATTCGAATAAATATAATAATTTAATATTTAATTAATAATCAATTATTATTTTTTTAAAGAAATACAAAAAATTTACAGTTGATAATTACACTAGTCGACAGAGGTTTTGCACATGAAATCGGACCTATATATTATGATAGAGGAGAGTTCAGAGATTTCAGAACCGCTTTCGGATACTCTCCATCACGTCAGGTTTTTTTTTAAACTGAATTTTTGAAAAAAAGTCATTTTGACTATTCAAGTGCTCATACCTTTCCTTACAGAAACCGTTCGTGAATTGATATTTTTGTTTTCCAAACTGCGTTGAAAAGAAGAAGGATATAGCTTTCCAACGCGCCATATAGCAGTCAAATCGATCCATTCGTTCTCGTCCTATGCATACAACTATGTGCAATTTTATCGAAAAAAATGTGTTTTTTTCACATTTCAACCATTCATTTGTTTTATGAAAAAATATTTATCACATAAAAATGTCCATTTTTATTCATGGATCTCATAGAGGAGTCTTCCTAGAGTATTCCTGTTTAAATATCCCCTTGTGCGATAAATAGAACCAAAGATATGGCAATTAACGTGAGGCAACCGATTTTTGGGTTTTTTCATTTCAATGCATTGTATTAAGTATTATCAAAAAATTTGTTATAATTACATGTGTAATGTTGTTTTGTGAATATTAATATATCATATTCCAATTGTTTTTTCCATTTCAAGCCTTGATAGTCTGGTGTTGCTGTTAAGTAACGATTTAAAAGTGTTTTTTCGGCCCTTTTCTTTTGTGTAATGCATGAGTGTCTCGGAGCAGTAACCAACAAAACTCTCCAAGCATTTTGGATACATACAGCCCATTGAAGCGGTCTTCCATGTCGCTTATATCTTGGTGGAAACGTTCACCGTGCTCGTCTGAAAAATCACCCAAATTATCTGGGAAAAAATCAATGTGCGATTTGAGAAAATGCATTTTAAGCATCAACTTGGATCCAATTGTGTGGCAATTTTTCAACATTGTTTCCACTAGTTGTTTGTAGTTTGGGCTTCTAACATTTACATTATATGAAAAATACAATTTGCAAATAGTCGCAAATTTGAAGATAATAGCCGTATTAATGGGCTTACAGAGCGGTTTTACCAAGCATAACTGATTTTTATGCCTCTACGACAGTAAAGCACATAACGAGCATTGGACGAGAGAAACATGGCCCTATAGAAGTACACGTAAGGTGTTTTCAGTGTCAAATCCAGACTACTTGTTCCCAAAGATAAAATAATTTTACCACCATTACACATTAAATTGGGCTGATGACCCAATTCGTCAAAGCAGTTGACAACACAAACACCGCTGCCATCGACTTCTTGGACGGCATGTTTCCTCGCTTCAATAGATTCAAAGTAGAAGAGGGTCCCCAAATAAGAACAGCTTTACATTCAGAAGAATTTCTTTCTTTTAACTGCCAAACAACAAATCGCATGGGCTTCTTTCGAGGCTGTTATTCACGGTTTTTTGGGTAATGTTAGAAGCCCAAACTACAAACAACTAGTGGAAACAATGTTGAAAAATTGCCACACAATTGGATCCAAGTTGATGCTTAAAATGCATTTTCTCAAATCGCACATTGATTTTTTCCCAGATAATTTGGGTGATTTTTCAGACGAGCACGGTGAACGTTTCCACCAAGATATAAGCGACATGGAAGACCGCTTCAATGGGCTGTATGTATCCAAAATGCTTGGAGAGTTTTGTTGGTTACTGCTCCGAGACACTCATGCATTACACAAAAGAAAAGGGCCGAAAAAACACTTTTAAATCGTTACTTAACAGCAACACCAGACTATCAAGGCTTGAAATGGAAAAAACAATTGGAATATGATATATTAATATTCACAAAACAACATTACACATGTAATTATAACAAATTTTTTGATAATACTTAATACAATGCATTGAAATGAAAAAACCCAAAAATCGGTTGCCTCACGTTAATTGCCATATCTTTGGTTCTATTTATCGCACAAGGGGATATTTAAACAGGAATACTCTAGGAAGACTCCTCTATGAGATCCATGAATAAAAATGGACATTTTTATGTGATAAATATTTTTTCATAAAACAAATGAATGGTTGAAATGTGAAAAAAACACATTTTTTTCGATAAAATTGCACATAGTTGTATGCATAGGACGAGAACGAATGGATCGATTTGACTGCTATATGGCGCGTTGGAAAGCTATATCCTTCTTCTTTTCAACGCAGTTTGGAAAACAAAAATATCAATTCACGAACGGTTTCTGTAAGGAAAGGTATGAGCACTTGAATAGTCAAAATGACTTTTTTTCAAAAATTCAGTTTAAAAAAAAACCTGACGTGATGGAGAGTATCCGAAAGCGGTTCTGAAATCTCTGAACTCTCCTCTATCATAATATATAGGTCCGATTTCATGTGCAAAAAACTTTTTGGAATTTGTCGACTAGTGTTATTAAATAAAATAACCATGTATATCTTATTATATATATGACGCAAACTAAGTTACGAATACAGTTACCTAATTATAGTCCGGACGTTAAGAACTTTTTATCTGCACTTTTTGATAGAAGCATGAAAATTGGTATAGTTGTACATTAAACCTTCCTCTACAAAACTAGAAATGGCGACATTTCAAAAAACCCGTGTGGTCCCCCTTTTAGGGGCAAGAATATCTCCGCGGATTTAGTTTTATTTATCTCGCAAATTAGTCCAAGTAAATTAGATATTTTAGAAGAACAAATTTATAAAGTTTTGATACTTTGTCCGAAAAATTCCCACCTAAATGGATGTTGGAACATCCCCTTTCACGTGAAAAACAACCCCCGTTGTGGAATTTATTCCAGTTTTACCCATTTTTCATCCGAACCGCTGTTCGGAGAAAAAAATATTACAAGAATTAAAGATTCTACATAAAATTCTGCGTAAAAAATGTCATATGCTCTATTCAGCTAATCCCCAGCCTACTCTCGTAATTGAAGCTCAAAGTGAAGGGTAGTTTTGAGAACGAAGCGAAAAATCTGCATAACATGATTTTTCACCGTAAATATTTCCATAACGGCGGACTTAACGTAAAAAATTATTATTATGAAAATTATAGAACTGAATCTTTTCTATGATATTCATGTGCTACGATTTTTATTACAAACGTTTTTCATTGATTTTTTGGTCTTTTTCACAAGTGTACATTGTACATTCCATATTTTTTTTACAAAATAAAATACAATTTAAACAAACGATGCGTAGTTTTGAGATATTTTGAAAAAATACCGATTTTGATGAATTTTATATGGGGCCATCTACTAGTAAGTACCAACAAAGAAAGTTTAATTAAAATCGGTCCAGTGGTTCATGAGTTAAGCGTGCGGCAAAAATCCAGGGGACAGGCACACACATATGGCTCAAAATCACGAAGGTGCAGAATTGGCTTCGCTAGCAATTTACTGTCTTAAATCTTGACTTTATTGAGAAAATAAAATTAATAAAATACTACAACTAACTTGTTTTGAGTGTACATCAAACAATACATTTTATAAATTTAGTAAATTTTAAACTATATCAATGTACATGCATAGAAAGTCATTTCGGGAACGCGTCCTAATGTACGATCTTCAACAACAAGTCCAAAATATTTATGAAAAATTTATACTATTTAACACCTGTCATTACTTAATATACCGTATTTTTTATACAAAATCTAGTTTTTGGAAAGGATACTAAAAGGATATTTATTTTTAATTATAAAAATGCAAAATTAGTTTGTCCGATAGCGCACAAATCATTTCAGTGAACGCATCTATAATCGAACAAAAATAATTTTATGTGAATGCAGCCATAAGGTAACAAACGTCAGTAGAGGAGGAAAACAATAACAAAGCCGACTGCCGGTGTATTTATCATCAAATAAATTATATCTAAGTGGTACGTACCTTTCAATTCATTATTCGTAGAGCGTACATTAATAGTCCGTCAATTCGGGAAGAACGTGTTTATTACTTTTAATTATATTATTGATGAAATTCTTTTTTACGACACGAAATAATAAAGTAACCTCAAATATTTTACTATTGACAAAGTCAGGCCGCATTTAAGATGACCGCCTTATAATTAAAGCGCGCGCTTATTTGAAATCGTCATTCCGTGAACGGTCATTTCGGAAACGTTCCCGGACATTGCTTGTTAAAGTTCCTACTGAAAAGCCAAATATTTGCTTTTGATATGTTGCTACCTGCCAGACATGTGTCGATGACGATGATGGGGAAATTTTAGTAACCTTTTTGAGATCTGTGCGTAACAATATCAGAAAATTCAAACTGGAACCAAAGGATGTGTCATATATTAATTTTCAGCAAATAATCAGTATTATTCCGACACCATTGCTGAAAAAAGAACGAAATCGAGAATATTATTATTTTGATAATGATATTGATGTTTTCGAAAAATAATAAGATTTGTTTTAGTTAACTTGTCGTTTGTTACAAAATTTATTGTTGATTTTCTAACGTTTCTTATATTTTTTTCCATTATTTGTAGAAGTTTAGTAAATTTTAGGTCAAAAAACTAAAATTGTAAGAACTGATTAAAACTTTAAGAAAATTATAACTATGATTATAGCAGTTCCACTAGACTGATTTATGAAAATATCAAAATACTTATTTATAAGAATTTATTAATAGTAAGATTAATTTTTCTTAAGTGCAAACAATATGCAATATAAATAAATAACTTTGTGATTTAAACCAGAGCCGGCCTTTGCGATTCTGGCGCCCCAGGCAAGATTTTTTTACCCCCCCCCCCCCCCAACGATCATTAAAAATTATCCGCACAGAAAAAAAAAGCGTGAGAAAATTATCGAAATGAATAAAATGTATAGAAAAATACCATTAAATACACTTGTTATTAATTCATTAGTGTAGTATAATAATATAATATAACATATAATTGATAAATAATATATAATATAACTAAAATTATATAAAAGATTTCTTCCTGGCTTTCATGTCTGCAAAATTATCGATTGCTGTCTCAAAATTGAGGTTTGCTACAACTTTATTTTCAATTGAAAGAATAGCCAAATTATTCAACCTATCTTCTATCATAGCCAATCACAAATAAGTTTTTATCAATTTTAATTTACTAAAACTTCTTTCACCACTAGCTACACTAACCGGAATTGTTACAAGAATCCGCAAAGCCACCCACAGATTTGGCACTGTGCTTTTCAAGTTTTGTAAAAAAAAAATTAATAAATAATTTATTTTTGATATTAAGCATTTTATTAAGTAAAATGAATTATTTTGCAGAAAAAATCAAAACTATTATTCAAAAAATATATACAGCTTAAATTTAGCGCCCTAAAACAGAACATAGAAAAAAAGTTTAAAACAATTGGCGCCCCTACGAAATTGGCGCCCCAGGCTATCGCCTGGGTCGCCTGGCCGTTCGGCCGGCCCTGATTTAAACAGTTGTTTATAATTTAAATATTTCCTTACTATACCTTATGATATCAATATCATCATTCCGGGAACATTACAAAATTTCAATAAAATACGCATAATTTGAGCTATTTTTTAGAAAATACATAATTTATTACATTAACAAACTTTCATTCTATTCATGTAATGTTAATTCAATTGTAAGACTTTTGGATATTTTAAAATTTCTTAAATTTTATGCACAATAATAGCAACTTGTTTTATTTTTTGACGTATTTTGCTTGTAGAAGATTTTATATGTATTGTTTTCATTATTGTTTATTTAATATAGATACATAATACACCCATGTTATTACACAAAACTTAAATTTTACCATATTTTGATGATAATTTTTACTAAAAAATCTTCTCCATGTAAAATAATAGAATGCACGTTTGTGAAAAATGGGCAAAAAATCAATAATAAACGCTTGAAAAAAAATCGTACTACATAGATCTCAGGTGATTCAGTTCTACAATTCGTTTTATAATCATTTTTACGTTAAGTCCGCCGTTATGGAAATATTTACGGTGAAAAAACATGCAATGCAGATTTTTCACTTGATTCTCAAAACTACCCTTCACTTTGAGCATCGATTGCGAGAGAAGGTTGGGAATTAGCCGAATAGAACACATGACATTTTTTACTGGACAATGGTTCGTATGAAAAATGAGCAAAACTGAGCTCTTATTTCAAACCTTACTGAGAGTTCGTGGACAAAGTAACAAAACTTTATAATTTTTTTCTTCTATTTGGTGAATTTTAATCTAATTACCGTGGACTAAATGACTATCCGGACGACACAAATATAATAATGTTTAATAGATTCTAAACAAAAGTTGTTATTATAAATTTTCCGATAAGAGTTGCCGTATAAATGGGGGTTAAAATTATGAGAAAATTTGCGCGCGCGGTAAAACTTACGTTCATGCTCAAATACCTCGTACACGGAGTTTCTCACGAGAAAAATTAAAGACTAATATTAAAGAGCAGACAATTCTCTATCAGATGTGTGAATCTGTTATCCTGTAAAATTATTTGTTAATGAATTTTGTTCACTACAAGTAGAATGACATACCTATATGACAATTTAAAAAAAGTAACGGTTCTCGTCCAATTTTTTTTTCGTTATGTATAATTAAGCACTTGTAAAGTTAAGTTATGATTCTTTTATAATAATTTATGAATATAAAGAGAAAGAAAGAGAGAAAAATTGTGTTAAATTGACCTGCATTTATATATAAATCAAAAAATAACTATACGAACAAAAAAAATTTTTTAATTAAAAAGTACACCCTGTATAGTATACCGGGTGGACCATTTTAACCTTTAATGGAAAATTACTCGACCGGTAAACGAAATAATAAAAAAAGTTTTATACAAAAGTTGTTGGGCAAGAAGGGGGACGTACGACCATGACCTTGAATTTGACCTTGACCTTGACCATAGGGGTTATTTGAAGACCAACTATAATTTTTCAAATGGAAATGCCTGTTTTCGACCTCGGATTCGGAAAGAACGGAAAATTCTACAATAGGATATGTAGATTGATAAGTTCAAATATCATGTTTTGAGGTCATTTCAAGATCAAAAGGAACTTGTACGTGTATTCATGCGAAAATCGTATCTGTACACGGGTATCTCTTAACGTTGGCGTTGGAAACAGAATAAAGTGTAATTTTGATAGGAAAACAATTACATTTTCCATGGGGGCGTGATACAACTAAAAGGGAGGCGCGAGCATATCGACAAAAAATGAGAAAAAATATTATTAAAAAATTTATTTAATTTACTGAAAGAAAAGTGTTGAAGGTTGGCATCGCGTGTTTGTATCTGATCTAGGGGTGAAGTAAAGAGTGAGCAGATATAGTAGGTAGTCTATGAAAGTGAATGTAATAATGTAACAGAAAATGTAGCACGTTGTTAATAAAGGATAATTGAATAAGAAAAGTTATGTGAATAAAATATATCAAAGTATTAAGAGAAGTATTAATAAGACGAAACCCAATCACCAGTCTAAATAATTATCAGGGTTATGGGCCCAGATCACCAACACACGGAAAATTGAAAAAGAGGTTATATGAGAACAAAGAAACATGATGTCATGAGAAAAGTATTACAATATAAATCAGTTCGCTGGTGATAGTTTCAGTGCATGGGCATTCAGGATAAAAAGTGTTTTAAAAGAAAATGGAATTTTAAGAGCAATAGAAGATGAAAATTTTGAAAGTGAACAATCGAATGCCACATCAGAGGCGAAGGCACAAGCAATACTTATAGCGGGTGTTGCAGATAGTCACCTGGAATATTTGAAAAACAAAGAATCTGCATATTTGATGTTTAAAAATCTAGAAGACAGTTTTAAAAGGAAAAGTGTGCAAGGCCGATTATTTCTAAGAAGAAGATTGAACGAAATAAAATACAATGAAAATGGATCGTTAATGGATCACTTTGTTAAAATGGAAGAGTTATTCGATCAGCTGAACGATGCTGACAGTGAAGTGCAAGAAGAAGAAAAAGTTAACTACATATTATTATCGATCCCGAAGTCATATGAAGCAGTAATTGTTGCATTGGAAACAATGGAAAATGTAAGAATGGATTTTGTAAAAGAAAGATTATTAGGCGAAGAAGAAAAAAGAAAGAAACAAAATAAAGGAAGTCAGAGTAATGAATGTGCATTTTTATGTTTTATATGTGGCAAACCAGGACATAAAAAATATCAATGCCGTTACGCAAGACAAAGCAACAATTATCCAAAACAAGAACAAAGAAATTTCAACACACAAGGATACAACAATAGAAGCAAGAGTCAATATAGTCAAGGAAGAGGACAAGAACAAGAACAGAGGTATTCACACACGCAAGGATACAACAACACTGATAAAAATCAGTACACTCGAGGAAGAGGACAAGAACAAGAACAAAGGTATTCTCACACGCAAGGATACAACAACAGTGAAAGAAATCAGTACAATCGAGGAAGAGGACATGGAAGAGAATCCAACATGTTAGAAAGTCAACAGTATGAAGATGCAGTGTATGTGAGTGAAAGTGAAAGGTGCAGAAGTGAAAAGGAAGAAATAGGAAATATAGTGTGGTGTATGGATTCAGGTTGTACAGATCATTTAATAAACTCTAAGAAATATTTTACAGATTATTTAGATTTAAGACAACCGAAAGAAATAGCAGCCGCTAAGAACGGCATAGTCCTTAAGGCGATAGGTATAGGAAATTTAAGATTATATAATTTGATAGGAAATAGAAAACATTATTTTACAATAACAAATGTGTACTATGTACCTGAATTACGAAAAAATTTAATGTCAGTATCCAAAATAGAGGCTAATGGATGTAAAGTGGAATTTGTCTATGGCAAAGTAAGAGTGTTTAAAAATAATATGTTAACGATGATAGGAAATAAAGAGGGTAGTTTATTTATTGTGGATACATTTAGCGAAGTACCAAACTGTAACTATTTATCAAATGATGAAAATAAAGTAGTAGATTTGTGGCATAGAAGATATGGACATTTAAGTTTAAATAATATAAAATTATTAGTACAGAAAGATTTGGTTGATAGTATGAAAGAAATTGAAAATAAAAAATTAGAAAATGAGTTATGTGAATCTTGTATTTTAGGCAAAATGATAAGACAACCATTTAATAAAAAAGGGTATAGGGCAACAAAGCCACTAGAATTAATCCATACTGATGTCTGTGGACCAATCACTCCTGAAACGTGGGATGGGAAAAATTATTTTGTCACATTCATAGATGATTACACACACTTTGTAATAACGTATTTAATAAGACATAAGTCAGAAGTTTTTGAAAAATTTAAAAAGTTTTATTTTTATGCAACAAGACATTTTAATACGAACATGTTAAAATTAAGGTCAGACAATGGTAGAGAATATGTTACGGGTGAATTTCAGAAATTTTGTGAAGAAAATGGGATACGATTGCAATATACAGTAGCTTATAATCCAGAAATGAATGGAGTAGCAGAAAGAATGAATAGAACATTATTAGACAAAGCGAGAACATTACTTATCGATTCAAACATAGGAAAAGAATTTTGGGGAGAAGCTGTATTATATTCAAATTATGTAACAAATAGAAGTCCAACAGCAGGGAAGGAAGTAACTGCAAGTGAGATGTGGGAAGGAAGAAAACCAAATGTGTCAAATATGAGAGTATTTGGATGCAATGCATATAACCATGTACCTAAAGAGTTGAGAAAGAAATTAGACGATAGAGGAAAGAAAATGATAATGATCGGATATTGTCAAGGAGGATATAAATTATGGGATGAAGAAAATTACAAAGTAGTAACAGCAAGAAATGTTATATTTGATGAAAGACCAAAGAATAAGGAAGAGCTTGCTTATTTGCCAGAAAATGAAGAAACAAAAGTTAATATGAAAAATGAAGATAGAAGAAAAGATGAAACGATGAAAATTGAAGAAGATGTACAAAGAGAAAACACAAGTAGAGAAAGAAATGAGAACATAGTATTAGAAAGGCAAGAAACAGGAAGAGTAAAAAGAAACACAAAGAAACCAACGTGGCAAAGAGATTATGTAATGGATTTCAACAGAAATTAAAATAATGATGCGCTGTATGCTCTATTAGGAAGTCATGACGATGTACCAATGAACTATGAAGAAATTGAAGACAGAGAAGACAAAAAGCTATGGAAGAAAGCAGTAGATGAAGAAATAAAGGTATTAAAAGAAAGTGAAACATGGAAAATAGTTCCAAAACCTGAAAAAGTAGAATTGATAGATAGTAAGTGGATATTTGCAAAGAAAAATTTAGGAGATGAAAAGATTTACAAGGCTAGACTAGTAGCTCGTGGATTTCAACAAAAAGAAAATTTAGTTGACATTTATTCCCCAGTTTTAAAACTTCAAACATTGAGGATATTGTTATCTGTAGCAAATTAAAGAGACTATCGTATACATCAAATGACTGTAAAGGGAGCCTTTTTATATGGAAGAATTGATGAAGAAGTGTATTTGAAACCTCCAGAAGGAGTTAATGTTGAAAATGGAAATGTATTAAAATTGACAAAATCGTTATATGGATTAAAGAAATCACCGAAATATTGGTATGAACATTTTAATGAGATTATTATGGAATATGGTTTTAGAAGATCAGAAAATGATTACTGTATGTTTAAGAAAGGGGATTTATATTTATTATTATATGTAGATGATTTATTAATTTTGGGTAGTAATATAAAAGAAATAACACAAGTAAAAGAATTTTTGTCAACACAGTTCAGAATGAAAGATATGGGTCATGAAAATTTAATGTATTTGGGTATAGCAATAAATAATAAGCCTAATAGTATTGCAATAGATCAATCAAAATATTTAAAAGGTGTATTAAAGAAATTTGGAATGTATGATTGCAAAGGGGTAAACACTCCTATGGATGTTAACTTTAAAATAGACGATTTATGTAAAATTGATCAATCTTATGAAAAACAATGTAGATCCTTAATAGGGTCACTTATGTATGCAACTGTAGGGTCTAGACCTGACCTAACAACATCTGTATATTATTTAAGTAGATTTCAGTCAAAACCAAGTCAAGAATTATGGATAGCACTAAAAAGAATTTTAAGATATGTAAAACACACTGTAAATCATGCTTTAGTATATACAAAATGTAACGAAAGTGTACCTATAGTAGGTTATGCCGATGCCGATTGGGCTCGTGAAGGCGATAGAAAATCAGTTACAGGATATTTGTTTAAAGTTTATTATAATACAGTAGTATGGAAGTCCAGAAAACAAGCGACAGTAGCTTTAAGCACCACTGAAGCTGAATTTGTATCTTTATGTGAAGCTTCAATGGAGGCTTGTTGGCTTAAAAAATTATTATTAGATTTAAATATAGAAATTAACCAAATAACTATTTTTGAAGATAATCAGAGTACAATAAAAGCTGTTAAAAATCCAGATCAAAAGAGATTAAAGCATATATGTAGATATAAAATATAATTTCATAAAACAGAAGGTAGAAGAGGGAATTATTAATATATCATATTTATGTACTAAAAGTCAGATAGCTGACATATTTACAAAACCGTTAAATAAAAAGGATTTTGAGATTTTTGTGAAAGAGTTAGGGTTAATAGAAAATGTAAAAGGATTGTTAAAATTGTGAAAGTTACAAACGGCGATGAGGAAGAGTATTGAAGGTTGGCATCGCGTGTTTGTATCTGATCTAGGGGTGAAGTAAAGAGTGAGCAGATATAGTAGGTAGTCTATGAAAGTGAATGTAATAATGTAACAGAAAATGTAGCACGTTGTTAATAAAGGATAATTGAATAAGAAAAGTTATGTGAATAAAATATATCAAAGTATTAAGAGAAGTATTAATAAAACGAAACCCAATCACCAGTCTAAATAATTATCAAAAAGCAATAAAATACATTGATACAATCCTATTTATAAGTGTATTTTATTTTTGTTATGTTTTTTAGCTTTTCTTTCAGTAAATTAAAGAAATTTTTTAGTAATATTTTTTCTCATTTTTCTCGATATGCTCGCGCGCCCCTTTTAGTTTTATCACGCCGCCATGGAAAAATTATTTTTTTTCCTATTAAAATTACATTTTATTCTGTTTCCAACACCAACGTTAAGAGATACCCGTGTACAGATACGATTTTTGCATGAATACACGTACAAGTTCCTTTTGACATTGAAATGACCTCAAAACATGACATTTGAACTTATCAATCTACATATCCTATTGTAGAATTTCCCGTTCTTTCCGAATCCGGGGTCGAAAACAGGCATTTCCATTTGAAAAATTATAGTTGGCCTTCAAATAACCCCTACGGTCAAGGTCAAGGTCAAATTCAAGGTCATGGTCGTACGTCCCCCTTCTTGCCCAACAACTTTTGTATAAAACTTTTTTTATTATTTCACTTACCGGTCGAGTAATTTTCCATTAAAGGTTAAAATGGTCCACCCGGTATATGTACTTATGTTATAAATTTTAATATGAAAAAAAAACTAAAATTATAAATATTTATAGACTACAAACATGTTTTTTATTCTCTTTAACTGGATATTTTTTATTAAGAACAAACTCTGAAATGAGAAATACTTTCACAAATTAAAATACCTAATAAATATGATATAATAATATCATAAATATATATTATATGCATTGATTTGAACTATACAGAAACAGCAAATGATTAGTGCAAGAGCTGATGGATGACATATTTTTCTGCCCCATCTGAGCACTAGGCAGACTTACGGAAATCGTTTATTCATATGTTGTACATCATGGGAAAAATAGTACCAACCCCCACACCCGGGGATATAGCGGTTTACTTCCTTAGTGAACATGTAAAGAAAAAGTGCATTTTTGCCCCATGTGAGCACTAATAAAATCACCACAGGGAGTTAGTTTATGAAAAGTTAGATAGTGAAAGTGCAATGGGCAGACGCGTTGGGTGGGGATAAGGGGCAAGCAGACGCACTCAAAGATGCAATTTTTTTTTTTTGAAAACTGCCCCATTTGAACATTGATGAATTTTGGAGGGATGGCAGTTTTTGATCTGTAGATGACCGAAAAAACAAAGGCAGACGCGTAGGATGGGGATAAGGGACGGGCAGACGTGCTCAAATATGCAATTTTTTAAATGAAAATTGTCTCATTTGAACATTGATGAATTTTTTGAAGGATGACAGGTTTTGATCTGTAGATGACCGAAAAAACATAGGTAGACGTGTAGTGTGGGGATAAGGGGTGGGCAGACGCAATTAAAAGTGGCAAAGGGTTGTAATTTTTTAAAAAGCATTGTATCTCCGGTACTAAATATTTCACCGATGATATCAAATATGAGTCATCTAAGTAAGAAGAAAATATATCCCTTGTAGTTTTTTTGATATAAAGTACCGGTTTGCTGAAATTTATAAATTTACAAACCTCAAAGTCCCAAGGTCCTTAATTCAAATCCCAAAGAGTTATGTTTTATTTATTTATTTTTTGTTTTTTGTTTATTACACAGAATAAAAAGAATAAAATCAAAATATAATAAAAAAAATTTTCAGCGCCTACTTTTTTACACGTTTAATAACTTTTTTTTAGATTTTCATGTTAATGAAATTTGTCCTTTTCGTGTTAGTTGGGGGTAAACAAATGTGTTTTCAAAGAACTAATGTGTAATCCAGAGAGTCATTGCGGACATCTTCAAGCAAAAGAAATAATTACAAAACAACCACTGGGTTGTGTTATCCTATTTTTTTAACTGTAAAAAATAGGATAAAACTTTCAATTGTGTCTGCCCATCCCTTATCCCCACACTACACGTCTGCCTATGTTTTTTCGGTCATTTACAGATCAAAACCTGTCATCCTTCAAAAAATTCATCAATGCTCAAATGAGACAATTTTCATTTAAAAAATTGCATATTTGAGTGCGTCTGCCTGCCCCTTATCCGCACCCTACGCGTCTGCCCATTGCACTTTCACTATCTAACTTTTCATAAACTAACTCCCTGTGGTGATTTTATTAGTGCTCACATGGGGCAAAAATGCACTTTTTCTTTACATGTTCACTAAGGAAGTAAACCCCTATATCCCCGGGTGTGGGGGTTGGCACTGTTTTTCCCATGATGTACAACACATGAATAAACGATTTCCGTAAGTCTTCCTAGTGCTCAGATGGGGCAGAAAAATATGTCATCAGCTCAGTGGCGTAGCAAGCATAATTGGCGCCCGGGGCACGATACCTTTTTGATGCCCCTAAAAATAATAAAATAAAAAATAATAATAATTTTATAATAAATCTGAATTGAAATTGGCGTGACTAAAAAAAAAAGGTCTTCAGTTGCATATTCTGGCCTGTGGCCCTTTGTAAATTGGGTTTATGCTATGCGGTTCAAAAGGTTAAGGACTATTTGGCGCCCTTCTGTAAGTGGCGCCCGGGGTATGATAGACCCCCTTGCCCCCCTCCCCCTCGTTACGCCACTGCATCAGCTCTTGCACTAGATATAATAAATGCCAAAAATTTTGTACGGAGTAATAATATTATTAATAAAATATAAAAATCGTGTATTACACAGTCCAAATATTTTAATAGAGAGATGAGTAAAATGCACATATGAATATGTAAATGTATATATTTATCGTACCTTTTTCAAAATTAACAATTTTTAATAAACAAAACTTGTGGAGATATGTTAACCTCTGAATGGGGGACCAATCAAGATTTGAGGGTAGAGTCACATCTAGTTTTGTAGTGAACAAAATTCATTAAAAAATAATTTTACAGGATGGCAGATTTACACATTTGATAGAGAATTGCCTGCTCTTTAATATTTGTCTTATTAATTTTTCTCGTGAGAAAACCCGTTTACGAGATATTTGAGCACGAACGCAAGTTTTACCGCGCGCACAAAGGCTGTAGCCGGGTAGCAATGTAAAATCGGCCTCAACACGGATTTGGCTAATTTTTATTGTGAATGTTGCTCTTTATGTGAGCATTCTTATGCCCAATTATTAGCCTCCAAAATTTGATAGTTTTTGAAAAAAAAATTATTTTCAATTTTTCAAAAATATTTTTTTTTAAGAATTTTTTTTTGATTAAGTTCAAACTATGGTACAAGGTAGAAGTTGAAAAGGTGCATATCAGGTAATATTTTGAAGAAGCTGCGCATTCTCTATCAAATAAAATTTTTTTTTTGAAATTTTGAAAAAAAAAAATTTTATGGTTGTGGGTGAGCGACAACTTCAGATATTTCATGAAATAATCTTCATACTTTAGTATTACACCCTACCAAGTCTGAAAAGAATCGAAGTGGTAGAACATACTTAAAAAAAATTAAAATCAATGGAAGTTAATATTGACATGTACAAATGCTATAGAAATAATGTAATATAAAAATAATATAAAAATGATATAAAAACAGTTATTTAAATAAAATTAACTCGAAATATTCAATATAAACGCTTCTGTCTCCCACTGCCCGTTTGTCTTACCGTCTTGAACATACATACATTTCTTATGGTGATATACACATTACACATATAGTCTAGGCCACTTTACATGAAATAGAGTTTCTTGAAATAATTCATATAATAAAGCTATTTCAATATACTTTTTTTTCGTTGTTGGATTTCACTGGAAGAGGGGGTAGGTGCAAATATTTTATTTAATATAAGGGTAGTAAAACTACACGATGGATCACTAAATGCGTAATTTTGTATTTAAATAATATTAATATAAATGTATAATAAAATAATATAATGCAATATAATAAAATATAAGGGATGCTTAGGCGCCCCTAAAAAACCCTTGTACTTAAAAACGAATAATTTTGTTATTTTACATAATTCCACCTCACTTATTACTTTAAAGTTAAAGAAATGCAATAAGAAGAGTTGGTTTTAGATACTAAGTACATAGAAAGGGTTTAAATTGTATTTTGGGGAGAAAGAAGGCAAATTTTAAATTTCATATAAGGGTAGCATACAACAACTAAATATGTTAATTTTGTTCAAAAGCCTGCCAAAAATAAGAAAATTATTGTTTGGACGCCATCTTTCATATTGACTTCCGGTCAATGTTTCGGCTTGGTAACAGGGATTTTCGGATTCAGCAGGGCCAAAATACTCTTAATAGCTTTGCTTGAAAAATGTTATACGAAGTACTTCAAGAAACTCAATTTCATGTAGTGGCCTGGACTATATGTGCATATCACCATAAGAAATGTATGTATGTTCAAGACGATAAGACAAACGGGTAGTGGGAGACAGGAGCGTTTTTATTGAATATTTCGAGTTAATTTTGTTTAAATAACTGTTTTTATATCATTTTTATATTATTTTTATATTACATTATTTCTATAGCATTTCTACATGTTAATATTGACTTCCAATGATTTTAATTTTTTTTAAGTATGTTCTACCACTTCGATTCTTTTCAGACTTTGTAGAGTGTAATACTAAAGTATGAATATTATTTCATGAAATATCTGAAGTTGTCGCTCAACCACAACCAAAAAAAAATTTTTATTTGACAGAGTATGCGCAACTTCTTGAAAATATTACCTGATATGCAACATATCAACTTCTACATTGTACCATAGTTTGAACTTAATAAAAAAATAAAATTCTTAGAAAAAAAATATTTTTGAAAAATTGAAAATTATTTTTTTTTTCAAAAACTATCAACTTTTGGAGGCTAATTATTGGGCATAAGAATGCTCACATAAAAAGCAACATTCACAATTAAAATTACCCAAATCCGTGTTGAGGCCGATTTTACATTGCTACCCGGCTACAGCCTTTAAACATAAACTTAAACATAAATTTAAACATAAACTTAAACATAAACTTAAACATAAATTTAAACATAAACTTAAACATAACCTTAAACATAAACTTAAACATAAACTTAAACATAAACTTAAACATAAACTTAAACATAAACTTAAACATAAATTTAAACATAAATTTAAACATAAACTTAAACATAAACTTAAACATAAATTTAAACATAAATTTAAACATAAATTTAAACATAAACTTAAACATAAACTTAAACATAAACTTAAACATAAACTTAAACATAAACTTAATCATAAACTAAAATATAAACTTAATCATAAACTCAATCATAAACTTAAACATAAATTAAAACATAAACATAAACATAAACTTAAACATAAACTTAAACATAAACTTAATCATAAATTTAATCATAAACTTAATCATAAACTAAAACATAAACTTAATCATAAACTTAATCATAAACTTAAACATAAATTAAAACATAAACATAAACATAAACTTAAATATAAACTTAAACATAAACTTAATCATAAACTTAATCATAAACTTAATCATAAACTAAAACATAAACTTAATCATAAACTCAATCATAAACTTAAACATAAATTAAAACATAAATATAAACATAAACTTAAACATAAACTTAATCATAAACTTAATCATAAACTTAAACATAAACTTAAACTTAAACTTAATCATAAACTTAAACATTAACATAATCATAAACTTAATCATAAACTTAATCATAAATTTAAACATAAAATTAAACATATACTTAATCATAAACTTAATCATAAACTTAATCATAAACATAAACATAAATTAAAACATAAACATAAACATAAACTTAAACATAAACTTAATCATAAACTTAATTAAAAACTTAATCATAAACTTAAACATAAACTTAATCATAAACTTAATAATAAACTTAATCATAAACTTAATTATAATCTTAAACATAAACTTAAACATGAACTTAATCATAAACTTAATCATAAACTTAATCATAAACTTAATCATAAACTTAATTGAAAACTTAAACATAAACTTAATCATAAACTTAATCATAAACTTAATCATAAACTAAAACATAAACTTAATCATAAACTCAATCATAAACTTAAACATAAACATAAACATAAACTTAAACATAAACTTAATCATAAACTTAATCATAAACTTAATCATAAACTTAAATATAAACTAAATCATAAACTTAAACATAAACTTAATCATAAACTTAATCATAAACTTAATCATAAACTAAAACATAAACTTAAACATAAACTTAATCATAAACTTAAACATAAACATAATCATAAACTTAATCATAAACTTAAACATAAACTTAAACATAAACTTAATCATAAACTTAAACATAAACATAATCATAAACTTAATCATAAACTTAATCATAAACTTAAACATAAATTTAAACATATACTTAATCATAAACTTAATCATAAACTTAATCATAAACATAAATTAAAACATAAACATAAACATAAACTTAAACATAAACTTAATCATAAACTTAATCATAAACTTAATCATAAACTAAAACATAAACTTAATCATAAACTTAATAATAAACTTAATCATAAACTTAATTATAATCTTAAACATAAACTTAAACATGAACTTAATCATAACCTTAATCATAAACTTAATCATAAACTTAATCATTAACTAAAACATAAACTTAATCATAAACTCAATCATAAACTTAAACATAAACATAAACATAAACTTAAACATAAACTTAATCATAAACTTAATCATAAACTTAATCATAAACTTAAACATAAACTAAATCATAAACTTTATCATAAACTTAAACATAAACTTAAACATAAACTTAATCATAAACTTAATCATAAACTTAATCATAAACTCAATCATAAACTTAAACATAAACTTAAACATAAACTTAAACATAAACTTAAACATAAACTTAAACATAAATTTAAACATAAATTTAAACATAAACTTAAACATAAACTTAAACATAAATTTAAACATAAATTTAAACATAAATTTAAACATAAACTTAAACATAAACTTAAACATAAACTTAAACATAAACTTAAACATAAACTTAATCATAAACTAAAATATAAACTTAATCATAAACTCAATCATAAACTTAAACATAAATTAAAACATAAACATAAACATAAACTTAAACATAAACTTAAACATAAACTTAATCATAAATTTAATCATAAACTTAATCATAAACTAAAACATAAACTTAATCATAAACTTAATCATAAACTTAAACATAAATTAAAACATAAACATAAACATAAACTTAAATATAAACTTAAACATAAACTTAATCATAAACTTAATCATAAACTTAATCATAAACTAAAACATAAACTTAATCATAAACTCAATCATAAACTTAAACATAAATTAAAACATAAATATAAACATAAACTTAAACATAAACTTAATCATAAACTTAATCATAAACTTAAACATAAACTTAAACTTAAACTTAATCATAAACTTAAACATTAACATAATCATAAACTTAATCATAAACTTAATCATAAATTTAAACATAAAATTAAACATATACTTAATCATAAACTTAATCATAAACTTAATCATAAACATAAACATAAATTAAAACATAAACATAAACATAAACTTAAACATAAACTTAATCATAAACTTAATTAAAAACTTAATCATAAACTTAAACATAAACTTAATCATAAACTTAATAATAAACTTAATCATAAACTTAATTATAATCTTAAACATAAACTTAAACATGAACTTAATCATAAACTTAATCATAAACTTAATCATAAACTTAATCATAAACTTAATTGAAAACTTAAACATAAACTTAATCATAAACTTAATCATAAACTTAATCATAAACTAAAACATAAACTTAATCATAAACTCAATCATAAACTTAAACATAAACATAAACATAAACTTAAACATAAACTTAATCATAAACTTAATCATAAACTTAATCATAAACTTAAATATAAACTAAATCATAAACTTAAACATAAACTTAATCATAAACTTAATCATAAACTTAATCATAAACTAAAACATAAACTTAAACATAAACTTAATCATAAACTTAAACATAAACATAATCATAAACTTAATCATAAACTTAAACATAAACTTAAACATAAACTTAATCATAAACTTAAACATAAACATAATCATAAACTTAATCATAAACTTAATCATAAACTTAAACATAAATTTAAACATATACTTAATCATAAACTTAATCATAAACTTAATCATAAACATAAATTAAAACATAAACATAAACATAAACTTAAACATAAACTTAATCATAAACTTAATCATAAACTTAATCATAAACTAAAACATAAACTTAATCATAAACTTAATAATAAACTTAATCATAAACTTAATTATAATCTTAAACATAAACTTAAACATGAACTTAATCATAACCTTAATCATAAACTTAATCATAAACTTAATCATTAACTAAAACATAAACTTAATCATAAACTCAATCATAAACTTAAACATAAACATAAACATAAACTTAAACATAAACTTAATCATAAACTTAATCATAAACTTAATCATAAACTTAAACATAAACTAAATCATAAACTTTATCATAAACTTAAACATAAACTTAAACATAAACTTAATCATAAACTTAATCATAAACTTAATCATAAACTCAATCATAAACTTAAACATAAACATAAACTTAAACATAAACATAATCATAAACTTAATCATAAACTTAAACATAAACTTAAACATAAACTTAATCATAAACTTAAACATAAACATAATCATAAACTTAATCATAAACTTAATCATAAACTTAAACATAAATTTAAACATATACTTAATCATAAACTTAATCATAAACTTAATCATAAACATAAATTAAAACATAAACATAAACATAAACTTAAACATAAACTTAATCATAAACTTAATCATAAACTTAATCATAAACTTAAACATAAACTTAATCATAAACTTAATAATAAACTTAATCATAAACTTAATTATAATCTTAAACATAAACTTAAACATGAACTTAATCATAACCTTAATCATAAACTTAATCATAAACTTAATCATTAACTAAAACATAAACTTAATCATAAACTCAATCATAAACTTAAACATAAACATAAACATAAACTTGAACATAAACTTAATCATAAACTTAATCATAAACTTAATCATAAACTTAAACATAAACTAAATCATAAACTTTATCATAAACTTAAACATAAACTTAAACATAAACTTAATCATAAACTTAATCATAAACTTAATCATAAACTCAATCATAAACCTAAACATAAACATAAACATAAACTTAAACATAAACATAATCATAAACTTAATCATTAACTTAATCATAAACTTAAACATAATCTAAATCATAAACTTTATCATAAACTAAAACATAAACTTAATCATTAACTCAATCATAAACTTAAACATAAATTAAAACATAAATATAAACATAAACTTAAACATAAACTTAATCATAAACTTAATCATAAACTTAATCATAAACTTAATAATAAACTTAATCATAACCTTAATTATAATCTTAAACATAAACTTAAACATGAACTTAATCATAAACTTAATTATAAAATTAATCATAAACTTAATCATAAACTCAATCATAAACTTAATCATAAACTTAAACATAAACTTAATCATAAACATAAACATAAATTAAAACATAAACATAAACATAAACTTAAACATAAACTTAATCATAAACTTAAACATAAACTTAATCATAAACTTAATAATAAACTTAATCATAAACTTAATTATAATCTTAAACATAAACTTAAACATGAACTTAATCATAAACTTAATCATAAACTTAATCATAAACTTAATCATAAACTTAATCATAAACTTAAACGAAAACTTAAACATAAACTTAATCATAAACTTAATCATAAACTTAATCATAAACTAAAACATAAACTTAATCATAAACTCAATCATAAACTTAAACATAAACATAAACATAAACTTAAACATAAACTTAATCATAAACTTAATCATAAACTTAATCATAAACTTAAATATAAACTAAATCATAAACTTAAACATAAACTTAATCATAAACTTAATCATAAACTTAATCATAAACTAAAACATAAACTTAATCATAAACTCAATCATAAATTTAAACATAAATTAAAACATAAACATAAACATAAACTTAAACATAAACTTAATCATAAACTTAATCATAAACTTAAACATAAACTTAAACATAAACTTAATCATAAACTTAAACATAAACATAATTATAAACTTAATCATAAACTTAATCATAAACTTAAACATAAACTTAAACATATACTTAATCATAAACTTAATCATAAACTTAATCATAAACATAAATTAAAACATAAACATAAACATAAACTTAAACATAAACTTAATCATAAACTTAATCATAAACTTAATCATAAACATAAACATAAACTTAATCATAAACCAAATAATAAACTTAATCATAAACTTATTTATAATCTTAAACATAAACTTAAACATGAACTTAATCATAAAATTAATCATAAACTTAATCATAAACTTAAACATAAATTTAAACATAAATTTAAACATAAACTTAAACATAAACTTAAACATAAATTTAAACATAAATTTAAACATAAATTTAAACATAAACTTAAACATAAACTTAAACATAAACTTAAACATAAACTTAAACATAAACTTAAACATAAACTTAATCATAAACTAAAATATAAACTTAATCATAAACTCAATCATAAACTTAAACACAAATTAAAACATAAACATAAACATAAACTTAAACATAAACTTAAACATAAACTTAATCATAAATTTAATCATAAACTTAATCATAAACTAAAACATAAACTTAATCATAAACTTAATCATAAACTTAAACATAAATTAAAACATAAACATAAACATAAACTTAAATATAAACTTAAACATAAACTTAATCATAAACTTAATCATAAACTTAATCATAAACTAAAACATAAACTTAATCATAAACTCAATCATAAACTTAAACATAAATTAAAACATAAATATAAACATAAACTTAAACATAAACTTAATCATAAACTTAATCATAAACTTAAACATAAACTTAAACTTAAACTTAATCATAAACTTAAACATTAACATAATCATAAACTTAATCATAAACTTAATCATAAATTTAAACATAAAATTAAACATATACTTAATCATAAACTTAATCATAAACTTAATCATAAACATAAACATAAATTAAAACATAAACATAAACATAAACTTAAACATAAACTTAATCATAAACTTAATTATAAACTTAATCATAAACTTAAACATAAACTTAATCATAAACTTAATAATAAACTTAATCATAAACTTAATTATAATCTTAAACATAAACTTAAACATGAACTTAATCATAAACTTAATCATAAACTTAATCATAAACTTAATCATAAACTTAATTGAAAACTTAAACATAAACTTAATCATAAACTTAATCATAAACTTAATCATAAACTAAAACATAAACTTAATCATAAACTCAATCATAAACTTAAACATAAACATAAACATAAACTTAAACATAAACTTAATCATAAACTTAATCATAAACTTAATCATAAACTTAAATATAAACTAAATCATAAACTTAAACATAAACTTAATCATAAACTTAATCATAAACTTAATCATAAACTAAAACATAAACTTAAACATAAACTTAATCATAAACTTAAACATAAACATAATCATAAACTTAATCATAAACTTAAACATAAACTTAAACATAAACTTAATCATAAACTTAAACATAAACATAATCATAAACTTAATCATAAACTTAATCATAAACTTAAACGAAAACTTAAACATAAACTTAATCATAAACTTAATCATAAACTTAATCATAAACTAAAACATAAACTTAATCATAAACTCAATCATAAACTTAAACATAAACATAAACATAAACTTAAACATAAACTTAATCATAAACTTAATCATAAACTTAATCATAAACTTAAATATAAACTAAATCATAAACTTAAACATAAACTTAATCATAAACTTAATCATAAACTTAATCATAAACTAAAACATAAACTTAATCATAAACTCAATCATAAATTTAAACATAAATTAAAACATAAACATAAACATAAACTTAAACATAAACTTAATCATAAACTTAATCATAAACTTAAACATAAACTTAAACATAAACTTAATCATAAACTTAAACATAAACATAATTATAAACTTAATCATAAACTTAATCATAAACTTAAACATAAACTTAAACATATACTTAATCATAAACTTAATCATAAACTTAATCATAAACATAAATTAAAACATAAACATAAACATAAACTTAAACATAAACTTAATCATAAACTTAATCATAAACTTAATCATAAACATAAACATAAACTTAATCATAAACCAAATAATAAACTTAATCATAAACTTATTTATAATCTTAAACATAAACTTAAACATGAACTTAATCATAAACTTAATCATAAACTTAATCATAAAATTAATCATTAACTAAAACATAAACTTAATCATAAACTCAATCATAACCTTAAACATAAACATAAACATAAACTTAAACATAAACTTAATCATAAACTTAATCATAAACTTTATCATAAACTTAAACATAAACTTGAACATAAACTTAATCATAAACTTAATCATAAACTTAATCATAAACTCAATCATAAACTAAAACATAAACATAAACATAAACTTAAACATAAACTTAATCATAAACTTAATCATAAACTTAATCATAAACTTAAACATAATCTAAATCATAAACTTTATCATAAACTAAAACATAAACTTAATCATAAACTCAATCATAAACTTAAACATAAATTAAAACATAAATATAAACATAAACTTAAACATAAACTTAATCATAAACTTAATCATAAACTTAATCATAAACTTAATAATAAACTTAATCATAACCTTAATTATAATCTTAAACATAAACTTAAACATGAACTTAATCATAAACTTAATTATAAAATTAATCATAAACTTAATCATAAACTCAATCATAAACTTAATCATAAACTTAAACATAAACTTAATCATAAACTTAATCATAAACTTAATCATAAACTTAAACATAAACTTAAACATATACTTAATCATGAACTTAATCATAAACTTAATCATAAACTTAATCATAAACTTAAACATAAACTAAATCATAAACTTAATCATAATCTTAAACATAAACTTAAACATAAACTAAATCATAAACTTAATCATAAACTTAATCATAAACTTAAACATAAACTTAATCATAAACTCAATCATAAACTTAATCATAAACTTAAACATAAACTTAATCATAAACTTAATCATAAACTTAATCATAAACTTAAACATAAAATTAAACATATACTTAATAATGAACTTAATCATAAACTTAATCATAAACTTAATCGTTAACTTAAACATAAACTAAATCATAAACTTAATCATAAACTTAAACATAAACTTAAACATAAACTTAATCATAAACTTAATCAAAATCTTAATCATAAACTTAATCATAAACATAAACATAAACTTAATCATAAACTTAATCATAAACTCAATCATAAACTTAAACATAAATTAAAACATAAACTTAAACATAAACAAAAACAAAAACATAAAAATAAACATAAACATAAACATAAACATAAACATAAACATAAACATAAACATAAACATAAACATAAACATAAACAACACATTTCGTCTCAATTCGATTTTGAATAAAAAAATAAATATATTAAATCTTCCTTAAGACAAATTAGATACAAATCGACTCGATTTGTATTAATTCGGTGTATTTTGTATTTATTCGTTAATAGTTGTCTTGATTCGTTTTAAACAGTCTATTGGAACTAGTTTTTTAAATCAATTCGAAAAGTTTCAGCGCTAATCGGAAGTTTAGTGTCAAAATGTCTAGATTTGACTTAATTTGATGTTATTTGAGTGATATGATGCAAGTTTATGTTTAAGTTTATGTTTATGTTTATGTTTATGTTTATGTTTATGTTTATGTTTATGTTTATGTTTATGTTTATGTTTATGTTTATGTTTATGTTTATGTTTATGTTTATGTTTATGTTTATGTTTATGTTTATGTTTATGTTTATGTTTATGTTTATGTTTATGTTTATGTTTATGTTTATGTTTATGTTTATGTTTATGTTTATGTTTATGTTTATGTTTATGTTTATGTTTATGTTTATGTTTATGTTTATGTTTATGTTTATGTTTATGTTTATGTTTATGTTTATGTTTATGTTTATGTTTATGTTTATGTTTATGTTTATGTTTAAATTTATATTTAAGTTTAAGTTTATGTTTAAGCTTATGTTCAAGTTTTTGTTTAAGTTTATGTTTAAATTTATGTTTATCTTTATGTTTATGTTTATACTTATGTTTATGTTTATGTTTATGTTTACGTTTTAATTTTTGTTTAAGTTTATGATTATGTTTATGTTTAAGTTTATGTTTAAATTTATATTTAAGTTTAAGTTTATGTTTAAGCTTATGTTTAAGTTTATGTTTAAGTTTATGTATAAGTTTATGTTTATGTTTATGTTTATGTTTATGTTTATGTTTATGTTTATGTTTATGTTTATGTTTATGTTTATGTTTATGTTTATGTTTATGTTTATGTTTATGTTTATGTTTATGTTTAAGTTTATGTTTAAGTTTATGTTTATGTTTATGTTTATGTTTTAATTTATGTTTAAGTTTATGATTAAGTTTATGTTTATGTTTATGTTTATGTTTATGTTTATGTTTATGTTTATGTTTATGTTTATGTTTATGTTTATGTTTATGTTTATGTTTATGTTTATGTTTATTAATCATAAACTTAATCATAAATTTAAACATAAATTTAACATAAACTTAATCATAAACTTAATCATAAACTTAATCATAAACTTAAACATGAACTTAATCATAAACTTAATCATAAACTTAATCATAAACTTAATCATAAACTCAATTATAAACTTAATCATAAACTTAATCATAAACTTAAACATAAACTTAATCATTAACTTAATCATAAACTTAATTATAAACTTAATCATAAACTTAAACTTAAACTTAATCATTAACTTAATCATAAACTTAATCATAAACTTAATCATAAACTTAAACATGAACTTAAACATAAACTTAATCATAAACTTAATCATAAACATAAACTTAAACATAAACTTAATTATAAACTTAATCATAAACTTAATCATAAACTTAATCATAAACTTAAACATAAACTTAAACATAAATTTAATCATAAACTTAATCATAAACTTAAACATAAACTTAATCATAAACTTAAACATAAACTTAAACATATACTTAATCATAAATTTAATCATAAAGTTAATCATAAACTAAAACATAAATTAAAACATAAACTTAAACATAAATTTAACATAAACTTAATCATAAACTTAATCATAAACTTAATCATAAACTTAAACATGAACTTAATCATAAACTTAATCATAAACTTAATCATAAACTTAATCATAAACTCAATTATAAACTTAATCATAAACTTAATCATAAACTTAATCATAAACTTTAACATAAACTTAATCATTAACTTAATCATAAACTTAATCATAAACTTAATCATAAACTTAAACATGTACTTAATCATAAACTTAATCATAAACTTAATCATAAACATAAACCTCAACATAAACTTAATTATAAACTTAATCATAAACTTAATCATAAACTTAATCATAAACTTAAACATAAACTTAAACATAAATTTAATCATAAACTTAATCATAAACTTAAACATAAACTTAATCATAAACTTAAACATAAACTTAAACATATACTTAATCATAAATTTAATCATAAAGTTAATCATAAACTTAAACATAAAATTAAACATAAACTTAATCATAAACTTAAACATAAACTTAAACATAAACTTAAACATAAACTTAATCATAAACTAAAATATAAACTTAATCATAAACTCAATCATAAACTTAAACATAAATTAAAACATAAACATAAACATAAACTTAAACATAAACTTAAACATAAACTTAATCATAAATTTAATCATAAACTTAATCATAAACTAAAACATAAACTTAATCATAAACTTAATCATAAACTTAAACATAAATTAAAACATAAACATAAACATAAACTTAAATATAAACTTAAACATAAACTTATTCATAAACTTAATCATAAACTTAATCATAAACTAAAACATAAACTTAATCATAAACTCAATCATAAACTTAAACATAAATTAAAACATAAATATAAACATAAACTTAAACATAAACTTAATCATAAACTTAATCATAAACTTAAACATAAACTTAAACTTAAACTTAATCATAAACTTAAACATTAACATAATCATAAACTTAATCATAAACTTAATCATAAATTTAAACATAAAATTAAACATATACTTAATCATAAACTTAATCATAAACTTAATCATAAACATAAACATAAATTAAAACATAAACATAAACATAAACTTAAACATAAACTTAATCATAAACTTAATTATAAACTTAATCATAAACTTAAACATGAACTTAATCATAAACTTAATCATAAACTTAATCATAAACTTAATCATAAACTTAATTGAAAACTTAAACATAAACTTAATCATAAACTTAATCATAAACTTAATCATAAACTAAAACATAAACTTAATCATAAACTCAATCATAAACTTAAACATAAACATAAACATAAACTTAAACATAAACTTAATCATAAACTTAATCATAAACTTAATCATAAACTTAAATATAAACTAAATCATAAACTTAAACATAAACTTAATCATAAACTTAATCATAAACTTAATCATAAACTAAAACATAAACTTAAACATAAACTTAATCATAAACTTAAACATAAACATAATCATAAACTTAATCATAAACTTAAACATAAACTTAAACATAAACTTAATCATAAACTTAAACATAAACATAATCATAAACTTAATCATAAACTTAATCATAAACTTAAACGAAAACTTAAACATAAACTTAATCATAAACTTAATCATAAACTTAATCATAAACTAAAACATAAACTTAATCATAAACTCAATCATAAACTTAAACATAAACATAAACATAAACTTAAACATAAACTTAATCATAAACTTAATCATAAACTTAATCATAAACTTAAATATAAACTAAATCATAAACTTAAACATAAACTTAATCATAAACTTAATCATAAACTTAATCATAAACTAAAACATAAACTTAATCATAAACTCAATCATAAATTTAAACATAAATTAAAACATAAACATAAACATAAACTTAAACATAAACTTAATCATAAACTTAATCATAAACTTAAACATAAACTTAAACATAAACTTAATCATAAACTTAAACATAAACATAATTATAAACTTAATCATAAACTTAATCATAAACTTAAACATAAACTTAAACATATACTTAATCATAAACTTAATCATAAACTTAATCATAAACATAAATTAAAACATAAACATAAACATAAACTTAAACATAAACTTAATCATAAACTTAATCATAAACTTAATCATAAACATAAACATAAACTTAATCATAAACCAAATAATAAACTTAATCATAAACTTATTTATAATCTTAAACATAAACTTAAACATGAACTTAATCATAAACTTAATCATAAACTTAATCATAAAATTAATCATTAACTAAAACATAAACTTAATCATAAACTCAATCATAACCTTAAACATAAACATAAACATAAACTTAAACATAAACTTAATCATAAACTTAATCATAAACTTTATCATAAACTTAAACATAAACTTGAACATAAACTTAATCATAAACTTAATCATAAACTTAATCATAAACTCAATCATAAACTAAAACATAAACATAAACATAAACTTAAACATAAACTTAATCATAAACTTAATCATAAACTTAATCATAAACTTAAACATAATCTAAATCATAAACTTTATCATAAACTAAAACATAAACTTAATCATAAACTCAATCATAAACTTAAACATAAATTAAAACATAAATATAAACATAAACTTAAACATAAACTTAATCATAAACTTAATCATAAACTTAATCATAAACTTAATAATAAACTTAATCATAACCTTAATTATAATCTTAAACATAAACTTAAACATGAACTTAATCATAAACTTAATTATAAAATTAATCATAAACTTAATCATAAACTCAATCATAAACTTAATCATAAACTTAAACATAAACTTAATCATAAACTTAATCATAAACTTAATCATAAACTTAAACATAAACTAAATCATAAACTTAATCATAATCTTAAACATAAACTTAAACATAAACTAAATCATAAACTTAATCATAAACTTAATCATAAACTTAAACATAAACTTAATCATAAACTCAATCATAAACTTAATCATAAACTTAAACATAAACTTAATCATAAACTTAATCATAAACTCAATCATAAACTTAATCATAAACTTAATCATGAACTTAATCATAAACTTAATCATAAACTTAATCATAAACTTAAACATAAACTAAATCATAAACTTAATCATAATCTTAAACATAAACTTAAACATAAACTAAATCATAAACTTAATCATAAACTTAATCATAAACTTAAACATAAACTTAATCATAAACTCAATCATAAACTTAATCATAAACTTAAACATAAACTTAATCATAAACTTAATCATAAACTTAATCATAAACTTAAACATAAAATTAAACATATACTTAATAATGAACTTAATCATAAACTTAATCATAAACTTAATCGTTAACTTAAACATAAACTAAATCATAAACTTAATCATAAACTTAAACATAAACTTAAACATAAACTTAATCATAAACTTAATCAAAATCTTAATCATAAACCTAATCATAAACATAAACATAAACTTAATCATAAACTTAATCATAAACTCAATCATAAACTTAAAAATAAATTAAAACATAAACTTAAACATAAACAAAAACAAAAACATAAAAATAAACATAAACATAAACATAAACATAAACATAAACATAAACATAAACATAAACATAAACATAAACATAAACAACACATTTCGTCTCAATTCGATTTTGAATAAAAAAATAAATATATTAAATCTTCCTTAAGACAAATTAGATACAAATCGACTCGATTTGTATTAATTCGGTGTATTTTGTATTTATTCGTTAATAGTTGTCTTGATTCGTTTTAAACAGTCTATTGGAACTAGTTTTTTAAATCAATTCGAAAAGTTTCAGCGCTAATCGGAAGTTTAGTGTCAAAATGTCTAGATTTGACTTAATTTGATGTTATTTGAGTGATATGATGCAAGTTTATGTTTAAGTTTATGTTTATGTTTATGTTTATGTTTATGTTTATGTTTATGTTTATGTTTATGTTTATGTTTATGTTTATGTTTATGTTTATGTTTATGTTTATGTTTATGTTTATGTTTATGTTTATGTTTATGTTTATGTTTATGTTTATGTTTATGTTTATGTTTATGTTTATGTTTATGTTTATGTTTATGTTTATGTTTATGTTTATGTTTATGTTTATGTTTATGTTTATGTTTATGTTTATGTTTATGTTTATGTTTATGTTTATGTTTATGTTTATGTTTATGTTTATGTTTATGTTTATGTTTATGTTTATGTTTATGTTTATGTTTATGTTTATGTTTATGTTTAAATTTATATTTAAGTTTAAGTTTATGTTTAAGCTTATGTTCAAGTTTTTGTTTAAGTTTATGTTTAAATTTATGTTTATCTTTATGTTTATGTTTATACTTATGTTTATGTTTATGTTTATGTTTACGTTTTAATTTTTGTTTAAGTTTATGATTATGTTTATGTTTAAGTTTATGTTTAAATTTATATTTAAGTTTAAGTTTATGTTTAAGCTTATGTTTAAGTTTATGTTTAAGTTTATGTATAAGTTTATGTTTATGTTTATGTTTATGTTTATGTTTATGTTTATGTTTATGTTTATGTTTATGTTTATGTTTATGTTTATGTTTATGTTTATGTTTATGTTTATGTTTATGTTTATGTTTAAGTTTATGTTTAAGTTTATGTTTATGTTTATGTTTATGTTTTAATTTATGTTTAAGTTTATGATTAAGTTTATGTTTATGTTTATGTTTATGTTTATGTTTATGTTTATGTTTATGTTTATGTTTATGTTTATGTTTATGTTTATGTTTATGTTTATTAATCATAAACTTAATCATAAATTTAAACATAAATTTAACATAAACTTAATCATAAACTTAATCATAAACTTAATCATAAACTTAAACATGAACTTAATCATAAACTTAATCATAAACTTAATCATAAACTTAATCATAAACTCAATTATAAACTTAATCATAAACTTAATCATAAACTTAAACATAAACTTAATCATTAACTTAATCATAAACTTAATTATAAACTTAATCATAAACTTAAACTTAAACTTAATCATTAACTTAATCATAAACTTAATCATAAACTTAATCATAAACTTAAACATGAACTTAAACATAAACTTAATCATAAACTTAATCATAAACATAAACTTAAACATAAACTTAATTATAAACTTAATCATAAACTTAATCATAAACTTAATCATAAACTTAAACATAAACTTAAACATAAATTTAATCATAAACTTAATCATAAACTTAAACATAAACTTAATCATAAACTTAAACATAAACTTAAACATATACTTAATCATAAATTTAATCATAAAGTTAATCATAAACTAAAACATAAATTAAAACATAAACTTAAACATAAATTTAACATAAACTTAATCATAAACTTAATCATAAACTTAATCATAAACTTAAACATGAACTTAATCATAAACTTAATCATAAACTTAATCATAAACTCAATTATAAACTTAATCATAAACTTAATCATAAACTTAATCATAAACTTTAACATAAACTTAATCATTAACTTAATCATAAACTTAATCATAAACTTAATCATAAACTTAAACATGTACTTAATCATAAACTTAATCATAAACTTAATCATAAACATAAACCTCAACATAAACTTAATTATAAACTTAATCATAAACTTAATCATAAACTTAATCATAAACTTAAACATAAACTTAAACATAAATTTAATCATAAACTTAATCATAAACTTAAACATAAACTTAATCATAAACTTAAACATAAACTTAAACATATACTTAATCATAAATTTAATCATAAAGTTAATCATAAACTTAAACATAAAATTAAACATAAACTTAATCATAAACTTAATCATAAACTTAATTATAAACTTAATCATAAACTTAATCATAAACTTAAACATAAACTTAAACATATACTTAATCATAAACTTAATCATAAACTTAATCATAAACATAAATTAAAACATAAACATAAACATAAACTTAAACATAAACTTAATCATAAACTTAATCATAAACTTAATCATAAACATAAACATAAACTTAATCATAAACCAAATAATAAACTTAATCATAAACTTATTTATAATCTTAAACATAAACTTAAACATGAACTTAATCATAAACTTAATCATAAACTTAATCATAAAATTAATCATTAACTAAAACATAAACTTAATCATAAACTCAATCATAACCTTAAACATAAACATAAACATAAACTTAAACATAAACTTAATCATAAACTTAATCATAAACTTTATCATAAACTTAAACATAAACTTGAACATAAACTTAATCATAAACTTAATCATAAACTTAATCATAAACTCAATCATAAACTAAAACATAAACATAAACATAAACTTAAACATAAACTTAATCATAAACTTAATCATAAACTTAATCATAAACTTAAACATAATCTAAATCATAAACTTTATCATAAACTAAAACATAAACTTAATCATAAACTCAATCATAAACTTAAACATAAATTAAAACATAAATATAAACATAAACTTAAACATAAACTTAATCATAAACTTAATCATAAACTTAATCATAAACTTAATAATAAACTTAATCATAACCTTAATTATAATCTTAAACATAAACTTAAACATGAACTTAATCATAAACTTAATTATAAAATTAATCATAAACTTAATCATAAACTCAATCATAAACTTAATCATAAACTTAAACATAAACTTAATCATAAACTTAATCATAAACTTAATCATAAACTTAAACATAAACTTAAACATATACTTAATCATGAACTTAATCATAAACTTAATCATAAACTTAATCATAAACTTAAACATAAACTAAATCATAAACTTAATCATAATCTTAAACATAAACTTAAACATAAACTAAATCATAAACTTAATCATAAACTTAATCATAAACTTAAACATAAACTTAATCATAAACTCAATCATAAACTTAATCATAAACTTAAACATAAACTTAATCATAAACTTAATCATAAACTTAATCATAAACTTAAACATAAAATTAAACATATACTTAATAATGAACTTAATCATAAACTTAATCATAAACTTAATCGTTAACTTAAACATAAACTAAATCATAAACTTAATCATAAACTTAAACATAAACTTAAACATAAACTTAATCATAAACTTAATCAAAATCTTAATCATAAACTTAATCATAAACATAAACATAAACTTAATCATAAACTTAATCATAAACTCAATCATAAACTTAAAAATAAATTAAAACATAAACTTAAACATAAACAAAAACAAAAACATAAAAATAAACATAAACATAAACATAAACATAAACATAAACATAAACATAAACATAAACATAAACATAAACATAAACATAAACATAAACATAAACATAAACAACACATTTCGTCTCAATTCGATTTTGAATAAAAAAATAAATATATTAAATCTTCCTTAAGACAAATTAGATACAAATCGACTCGATTTGTATTAATTCGGTGTATTTTGTATTTATTCGTTAATAGTTGTCTTGATTCGTTTTAAACAGTCTATTGGAACTAGTTTTTTAAATCAATTCGAAAAGTTTCAGCGCTAATCGGAAGTTTAGTGTCAAAATGTCTAGATTTGACTTAATTTGATGTTATTTGAGTGATATGATGCAAGTTTATGTTTAAGTTTATGTTTATGTTTATGTTTATGTTTATGTTTATGTTTATGTTTATGTTTATGTTTATGTTTATGTTTATGTTTATGTTTATGTTTATGTTTATGTTTATGTTTATGTTTATGTTTATGTTTATGTTTATGTTTATGTTTATGTTTATGTTTATGTTTATGTTTATGTTTAAATTTATATTTAAGTTTAAGTTTATGTTTAAGCTTATGTTCAAGTTTTTGTTTAAGTTTATGTTTAAATTTATGTTTATCTTTATGTTTATGTTTATACTTATGTTTATGTTTATGTTTATGTTTACGTTTTAATTTTTGTTTAAGTTTATGATTATGTTTATGTTTAAGTTTATGTTTAAATTTATATTTAAGTTTAAGTTTATGTTTAAGCTTATGTTTAAGTTTATGTTTAAGTTTATGTATAAGTTTATGTTTATGTTTATGTTTATGTTTATGTTTATGTTTATGTTTATGTTTATGTTTATGTTTATGTTTATGTTTATGTTTATGTTTATGTTTATGTTTATGTTTATGTTTATGTTTATGTTTAAGTTTATGTTTAAGTTTATGTTTATGTTTATGTTTATGTTTTAATTTATGTTTAAGTTTATGATTAAGTTTATGTTTATGTTTATGTTTATGTTTATGTTTATGTTTATGTTTATGTTTATGTTTATGTTTATGTTTATGTTTATGTTTATTAATCATAAACTTAATCATAAATTTAAACATAAATTTAACATAAACTTAATCATAAACTTAATCATAAACTTAATCATAAACTTAAACATGAACTTAATCATAAACTTAATCATAAACTTAATCATAAACTTAATCATAAACTCAATTATAAACTTAATCATAAACTTAATCATAAACTTAAACATAAACTTAATCATTAACTTAATCATAAACTTAATTATAAACTTAATCATAAACTTAAACTTAAACTTAATCATTAACTTAATCATAAACTTAATCATAAACTTAATCATAAACTTAAACATGAACTTAAACATAAACTTAATCATAAACTTAATCATAAACATAAACTTAAACATAAACTTAATTATAAACTTAATCATAAACTTAATCATAAACTTAATCATAAACTTAAACATAAACTTAAACATAAATTTAATCATAAACTTAATCATAAACTTAAACATAAACTTAATCATAAACTTAAACATAAACTTAAACATATACTTAATCATAAATTTAATCATAAAGTTAATCATAAACTAAAACATAAATTAAAACATAAACTTAAACATAAATTTAACATAAACTTAATCATAAACTTAATCATAAACTTAATCATAAACTTAAACATGAACTTAATCATAAACTTAATCATAAACTTAATCATAAACTTAATCATAAACTCAATTATAAACTTAATCATAAACTTAATCATAAACTTAATCATAAACTTTAACATAAACTTAATCATTAACTTAATCATAAACTTAATCATAAACTTAATCATAAACTTAAACATGTACTTAATCATAAACTTAATCATAAACTTAATCATAAACATAAACCTCAACATAAACTTAATTATAAACTTAATCATAAACTTAATCATAAACTTAATCATAAACTTAAACATAAACTTAAACATAAATTTAATCATAAACTTAATCATAAACTTAAACATAAACTTAATCATAAACTTAAACATAAACTTAAACATATACTTAATCATAAATTTAATCATAAAGTTAATCATAAACTTAAACATAAAATTAAACATAAACTTAATCATAAACTTAATCATAAACTTAATTATAAACTTAATCATAAACTTAATCATAAACTTAAACATAAACTTAAACATATACTTAATCATAAACTTAATCATAAACTTAATCATAAACATAAATTAAAACATAAACATAAACATAAACTTAAACATAAACTTAATCATAAACTTAATCATAAACTTAATCATAAACATAAACATAAACTTAATCATAAACCAAATAATAAACTTAATCATAAACTTATTTATAATCTTAAACATAAACTTAAACATGAACTTAATCATAAACTTAATCATAAACTTAATCATAAAATTAATCATTAACTAAAACATAAACTTAATCATAAACTCAATCATAACCTTAAACATAAACATAAACATAAACTTAAACATAAACTTAATCATAAACTTAATCATAAACTTTATCATAAACTTAAACATAAACTTGAACATAAACTTAATCATAAACTTAATCATAAACTTAATCATAAACTCAATCATAAACTAAAACATAAACATAAACATAAACTTAAACATAAACTTAATCATAAACTTAATCATAAACTTAATCATAAACTTAAACATAATCTAAATCATAAACTTTATCATAAACTAAAACATAAACTTAATCATAAACTCAATCATAAACTTAAACATAAATTAAAACATAAATATAAACATAAACTTAAACATAAACTTAATCATAAACTTAATCATAAACTTAATCATAAACTTAATAATAAACTTAATCATAACCTTAATTATAATCTTAAACATAAACTTAAACATGAACTTAATCATAAACTTAATTATAAAATTAATCATAAACTTAATCATAAACTCAATCATAAACTTAATCATAAACTTAAACATAAACTTAATCATAAACTTAATCATAAACTTAATCATAAACTTAAACATAAACTTAAACATATACTTAATCATGAACTTAATCATAAACTTAATCATAAACTTAATCATAAACTTAAACATAAACTAAATCATAAACTTAATCATAATCTTAAACATAAACTTAAACATATACTAAATCATAAACTTAATCATAAACTTAATCATAAACTTAAACATAAACTTAATCATAAACTCAATCATAAACTTAATCATAAACTTAAACATAAACTTAATCATAAACTTAATCATAAACTTAATCATAAACTTAAACATAAAATTAAACATATACTTAATAATGAACTTAATCATAAACTTAATCATAAACTTAATCGTTAACTTAAACATAAACTAAATCATAAACTTAATCATAAACTTAAACATAAACTTAAACATAAACTTAATCATAAACTTAATCAAAATCTTAATCATAAACTTAATCATAAACATAAACATAAACTTAATCATAAACTTAATCATAAACTCAATCATAAACTTAAAAATAAATTAAAACATAAACTTAAACATAAACAAAAACAAAAACATAAAAATAAACATAAACATAAACATAAACATAAACATAAACATAAACATAAACATAAACATAAACATAAACATAAACAACACATTTCGTCTCAATTCGATTTTCAATAAAAAAATAAATATATTAAATCTTCCTTAAGACAAATTAGATACAAATCGACTCGATTTGTATTAATTCGGTGTATTTTGTATTTATTCGTTAATAGTTGTCTTGATTCGTTTTAAACAGTCTATTGGAACTAGTTTTTTAAATCAATTCGAAAAGTTTCAGCGCTAATCGGAAGTTTAGTGTCAAAATGTCTAGATTTGACTTAATTTGATGTTATTTGAGTGATATGATGCAAGTTTATGTTTAAGTTTATGTTTATGTTTATGTTTATGTTTATGTTTATGTTTATGTTTATGTTTATGTTTATGTTTATGTTTATGTTTATGTTTATGTTTATGTTTATGTTTATGTTTATGTTTATGTTTATGTTTATGTTTATGTTTATGTTTATGTTTATGTTTATGTTTATGTTTATGTTTATGTTTATGTTTATGTTTATGTTTATGTTTATGTTTATGTTTATGTTTATGTTTATGTTTATGTTTATGTTTATGTTTATGTTTATGTTTATGTTTATGTTTATGTTTATGTTTATGTTTATGTTTATGTTTATGTTTATGTTTATGTTTAAATTTATATTTAAGTTTAAGTTTATGTTTAAGCTTATGTTCAAGTTTTTGTTTAAGTTTATGTTTAAATTTATGTTTATCTTTATGTTTATGTTTATACTTATGTTTATGTTTATGTTTATGTTTACGTTTTAATTTTTGTTTAAGTTTATGATTATGTTTATGTTTAAGTTTATGTTTAAATTTATATTTAAGTTTAAGTTTATGTTTAAGCTTATGTTTAAGTTTATGTTTAAGTTTATGTATAAGTTTATGTTTATGTTTATGTTTATGTTTATGTTTATGTTTATGTTTATGTTTATGTTTATGTTTATGTTTATGTTTATGTTTATGTTTATGTTTATGTTTATGTTTATGTTTATGTTTAAGTTTATGTTTAAGTTTATGTTTATGTTTATGTTTATGTTTTAATTTATGTTTAAGTTTATGATTAAGTTTATGTTTATGTTTATGTTTATGTTTATGTTTATGTTTATGTTTATGTTTATGTTTATGTTTATGTTTATGTTTATGTTTATTAATCATAAACTTAATCATAAATTTAAACATAAATTTAACATAAACTTAATCATAAACTTAATCATAAACTTAATCATAAACTTAAACATGAACTTAATCATAAACTTAATCATAAACTTAATCATAAACTTAATCATAAACTCAATTATAAACTTAATCATAAACTTAATCATAAACTTAAACATAAACTTAATCATTAACTTAATCATAAACTTAATTATAAACTTAATCATAAACTTAAACTTAAACTTAATCATTAACTTAATCATAAACTTAATCATAAACTTAATCATAAACTTAAACATGAACTTAAACATAAACTTAATCATAAACTTAATCATAAACATAAACTTAAACATAAACTTAATTATAAACTTAATCATAAACTTAATCATAAACTTAATCATAAACTTAAACATAAACTTAAACATAAATTTAATCATAAACTTAATCATAAACTTAAACATAAACTTAATCATAAACTTAAACATAAACTTAAACATATACTTAATCATAAATTTAATCATAAAGTTAATCATAAACTAAAACATAAATTAAAACATAAACTTAAACATAAATTTAACATAAACTTAATCATAAACTTAATCATAAACTTAATCATAAACTTAAACATGAACTTAATCATAAACTTAATCATAAACTTAATCATAAACTTAATCATAAACTCAATTATAAACTTAATCATAAACTTAATCATAAACTTAATCATAAACTTTAACATAAACTTAATCATTAACTTAATCATAAACTTAATCATAAACTTAATCATAAACTTAAACATGTACTTAATCATAAACTTAATCATAAACTTAATCATAAACATAAACCTCAACATAAACTTAATTATAAACTTAATCATAAACTTAATCATAAACTTAATCATAAACTTAAACATAAACTTAAACATAAATTTAATCATAAACTTAATCATAAACTTAAACATAAACTTAATCATAAACTTAAACATAAACTTAAACATATACTTAATCATAAATTTAATCATAAAGTTAATCATAAACTTAAACATAAAATTAAACATAAACTTAATCATAAACTTAATCATAAACTTAATTATAAACTTAATCATAAACTTAATCATAAACTTAAACATAAACTTAAACATATACTTAATCATAAACTTAATCATAAACTTAATCATAAACATAAATTAAAACATAAACATAAACATAAACTTAAACATAAACTTAATCATAAACTTAATCATAAACTTAATCATAAACATAAACATAAACTTAATCATAAACCAAATAATAAACTTAATCATAAACTTATTTATAATCTTAAACATAAACTTAAACATGAACTTAATCATAAACTTAATCATAAACTTAATCATAAAATTAATCATTAACTAAAACATAAACTTAATCATAAACTCAATCATAACCTTAAACATAAACATAAACATAAACTTAAACATAAACTTAATCATAAACTTAATCATAAACTTTATCATAAACTTAAACATAAACTTGAACATAAACTTAATCATAAACTTAATCATAAACTTAATCATAAACTCAATCATAAACTAAAACATAAACATAAACATAAACTTAAACATAAACTTAATCATAAACTTAATCATAAACTTAATCATAAACTTAAACATAATCTAAATCATAAACTTTATCATAAACTAAAACATAAACTTAATCATAAACTCAATCATAAACTTAAACATAAATTAAAACATAAATATAAACATAAACTTAAACATAAACTTAATCATAAACTTAATCATAAACTTAATCATAAACTTAATAATAAACTTAATCATAACCTTAATTATAATCTTAAACATAAACTTAAACATGAACTTAATCATAAACTTAATTATAAAATTAATCATAAACTTAATCATAAACTCAATCATAAACTTAATCATAAACTTAAACATAAACTTAATCATAAACTTAATCATAAACTTAATCATAAACTTAAACATAAACTTAAACATATACTTAATCATGAACTTAATCATAAACTTAATCATAAACTTAATCATAAACTTAAACATAAACTAAATCATAAACTTAATCATAATCTTAAACATAAACTTAAACATAAACTAAATCATAAACTTAATCATAAACTTAATCATAAACTTAAACATAAACTTAATCATAAACTCAATCATAAACTTAATCATAAACTTAAACATAAACTTAATCATAAACTTAATCATAAACTTAATCATAAACTTAAACATAAAATTAAACATATACTTAATAATGAACTTAATCATAAACTTAATCATAAACTTAATCGTTAACTTAAACATAAACTAAATCATAAACTTAATCATAAACTTAAACATAAACTTAAACATAAACTTAATCATAAACTTAATCAAAATCTTAATCATAAACTTAATCATAAACATAAACATAAACTTAATCATAAACTTAATCATAAACTCAATCATAAACTTAAAAATAAATTAAAACATAAACTTAAACATAAACAAAAACAAAAACATAAAAATAAACATAAACATAAACATAAACATAAACATAAACATAAACATAAACATAAACATAAACATAAACATAAACAACACATTTCGTCTCAATTCGATTTTGAATAAAAAAATAAATATATTAAATCTTCCTTAAGACAAATTAGATACAAATCGACTCGATTTGTATTAATTCGGTGTATTTTGTATTTATTCGTTAATAGTTGTCTTGATTCGTTTTAAACAGTCTATTGGAACTAGTTTTTTAAATCAATTCGAAAAGTTTCAGCGCTAATCGGAAGTTTAGTGTCAAAATGTCTAGATTTGACTTAATTTGATGTTATTTGAGTGATATGATGCAAGTTTATGTTTAAGTTTATGTTTATGTTTATGTTTATGTTTATGTTTATGTTTATGTTTATGTTTATGTTTATGTTTATGTTTATGTTTATGTTTATGTTTATGTTTATGTTTATGTTTATGTTTATGTTTATGTTTATGTTTATGTTTATGTTTATGTTTATGTTTATGTTTATGTTTATGTTTATGTTTAAATTTATATTTAAGTTTAAGTTTATGTTTAAGCTTATGTTCAAGTTTTTGTTTAAGTTTATGTTTAAATTTATGTTTATCTTTATGTTTATGTTTATACTTATGTTTATGTTTATGTTTATGTTTACGTTTTAATTTTTGTTTAAGTTTATGATTATGTTTATGTTTAAGTTTATGTTTAAATTTATATTTAAGTTTAAGTTTATGTTTAAGCTTATGTTTAAGTTTATGTTTAAGTTTATGTATAAGTTTATGTTTATGTTTATGTTTATGTTTATGTTTATGTTTATGTTTATGTTTATGTTTATGTTTATGTTTATGTTTATGTTTATGTTTATGTTTATGTTTATGTTTATGTTTATGTTTATGTTTAAGTTTATGTTTAAGTTTATGTTTATGTTTATGTTTATGTTTTAATTTATGTTTAAGTTTATGATTAAGTTTATGTTTATGTTTATGTTTATGTTTATGTTTATGTTTATGTTTATGTTTATGTTTATGTTTATGTTTATGTTTATGTTTATGTTTATGTTTATTAATCATAAACTTAATCATAAATTTAAACATAAATTTAACATAAACTTAATCATAAACTTAATCATAAACTTAATCATAAACTTAAACATGAACTTAATCATAAACTTAATCATAAACTTAATCATAAACTTAATCATAAACTCAATTATAAACTTAATCATAAACTTAATCATAAACTTAAACATAAACTTAATCATTAACTTAATCATAAACTTAATTATAAACTTAATCATAAACTTAAACTTAAACTTAATCATTAACTTAATCATAAACTTAATCATAAACTTAATCATAAACTTAAACATGAACTTAAACATAAACTTAATCATAAACTTAATCATAAACATAAACTTAAACATAAACTTAATTATAAACTTAATCATAAACTTAATCATAAACATAATCATAAACTTAAACATAAACTTAAACATAAATTTAATCATAAACTTAATCATAAACTTAAACATAAACTTAATCATAAACTTAAACATAAACTTAAACATATACTTAATCATAAATTTAATCATAAAGTTAATCATAAACTAAAACATAAATTAAAACATAAACTTAAACATAAATTTAACATAAACTTAATCATAAACTTAATCATAAACTTAATCATAAACTTAAACATGAACTTAATCATAAACTTAATCATAAACTTAATCATAAACTTAATCATAAACTCAATTATAAACTTAATCATAAACTTAATCATAAACTTAATCATAAACTTTAACATAAACTTAATCATTAACTTAATCATAAACTTAATCATAAACTTAATCATAAACTTAAACATGTACTTAATCATAAACTTAATCATAAACTTAATCATAAACATAAACCTCAACATAAACTTAATTATAAACTTAATCATAAACTTAATCATAAACTTAATCATAAACTTAAACATAAACTTAAACATAAATTTAATCATAAACTTAATCATAAACTTAAACATAAACTTAATCATAAACTTAAACATAAACTTAAACATATACTTAATCATAAATTTAATCATAAAGTTAATCATAAACTTAAACATAAAATTAAACATAAACTTAATCATAAACTTAATCATAAACTTAATTATAAACTTAATCATAAACTTAATCATAAACTTAAACATAAACTTAAACATATACTTAATCATAAACTTAATCATAAACTTAATCATAAACATAAATTAAAACATAAACATAAACATAAACTTAAACATAAACTTAATCATAAACTTAATCATAAACTTAATCATAAACATAAACATAAACTTAATCATAAACCAAATAATAAACTTAATCATAAACTTATTTATAATCTTAAACATAAACTTAAACATGAACTTAATCATAAACTTAATCATAAACTTAATCATAAAATTAATCATTAACTAAAACATAAACTTAATCATAAACTCAATCATAACCTTAAACATAAACATAAACATAAACTTAAACATAAACTTAATCATAAACTTAATCATAAACTTTATCATAAACTTAAACATAAACTTGAACATAAACTTAATCATAAACTTAATCATAAACTTAATCATAAACTCAATCATAAACTAAAACATAAACATAAACATAAACTTAAACATAAACTTAATCATAAACTTAATCATAAACTTAATCATAAACTTAAACATAATCTAAATCATAAACTTTATCATAAACTAAAACATAAACTTAATCATAAACTCAATCATAAACTTAAACATAAATTAAAACATAAATATAAACATAAACTTAAACATAAACTTAATCATAAACTTAATCATAAACTTAATCATAAACTTAATAATAAACTTAATCATAACCTTAATTATAATCTTAAACATAAACTTAAACATGAACTTAATCATAAACTTAATTATAAAATTAATCATAAACTTAATCATAAACTCAATCATAAACTTAATCATAAACTTAAACATAAACTTAATCATAAACTTAATCATAAACTTAATCATAAACTTAAACATAAACTTAAACATATACTTAATCATGAACTTAATCATAAACTTAATCATAAACTTAATCATAAACTTAAACATAAACTAAATCATAAACTTAATCATAATCTTAAACATAAACTTAAACATAAACTAAATCATAAACTTAATCATAAACTTAATCATAAACTTAAACATAAACTTAATCATAAACTCAATCATAAACTTAATCATAAACTTAAACATAAACTTAATCATAAACTTAATCATAAACTTAATCATAAACTTAAACATAAAATTAAACATATACTTAATAATGAACTTAATCATAAACTTAATCATAAACTTAATCGTTAACTTAAACATAAACTAAATCATAAACTTAATCATAAACTTAAACATAAACTTAAACATAAACTTAATCATAAACTTAATCAAAATCTTAATCATAAACTTAATCATAAACATAAACATAAACTTAATCATAAACTTAATCATAAACTCAATCATAAACTTAAAAATAAATTAAAACATAAACTTAAACATAAACAAAAACAAAAACATAAAAATAAACATAAACATAAACATAAACATAAACATAAACATAAACATAAACATAAACATAAACATAAACATAAACAACACATTTCGTCTCAATTCGATTTTGAATAAAAAAATAAATATATTAAATCTTCCTTAAGACAAATTAGATACAAATCGACTCGATTTGTATTAATTCGGTGTATTTTGTATTTATTCGTTAATAGTTGTCTTGATTCGTTTTAAACAGTCTATTGGAACTAGTTTTTTAAATCAATTCGAAAAGTTTCAGCGCTAATCGGAAGTTTAGTGTCAAAATGTCTAGATTTGACTTAATTTGATGTTATTTGAGTGATATGATGCAAGTTTATGTTTAAGTTTATGTTTATGTTTATGTTTATGTTTATGTTTATGTTTATGTTTATGTTTATGTTTATGTTTATGTTTATGTTTATGTTTATGTTTATGTTTATGTTTATGTTTATGTTTATGTTTATGTTTATGTTTATGTTTATGTTTATGTTTATGTTTATGTTTATGTTTATGTTTATGTTTATGTTTATGTTTATGTTTATGTTTATGTTTATGTTTATGTTTATGTTTATGTTTATGTTTATGTTTATGTTTATGTTTATGTTTATGTTTATGTTTATGTTTATGTTTATGTTTATGTTTATGTTTATGTTTATGTTTATGTTTATGTTTATGTTTATGTTTATGTTTATGTTTATGTTTATGTTTAAATTTATATTTAAGTTTAAGTTTATGTTTAAGCTTATGTTCAAGTTTTTGTTTAAGTTTATGTTTAAATTTATGTTTATCTTTATGTTTATGTTTATACTTATGTTTATGTTTATGTTTATGTTTACGTTTTAATTTTTGTTTAAGTTTATGATTATGTTTATGTTTAAGTTTATGTTTAAATTTATATTTAAGTTTAAGTTTATGTTTAAGCTTATGTTTAAGTTTATGTTTAAGTTTATGTATAAGTTTATGTTTATGTTTATGTTTATGTTTATGTTTATGTTTATGTTTATGTTTATGTTTATGTTTATGTTTATGTTTATGTTTATGTTTATGTTTATGTTTATGTTTATGTTTATGTTTATGTTTATGTTTATGTTTATGTTTATGTTTATGTTTATGTTTATGTTTATGTTTATGTTTATGTTTATGTTTATGTTTATGTTTATGTTTATGTTTATGTTTATGTTTATGTTTATGTTTAAGTTTATGTTTAAGTTTATGTTTATGTTTATGTTTATGTTTTAATTTATGTTTAAGTTTATGTTTATGTTTATGTTTATGTTTATGTTTATGTTTATGTTTATGTTTATGTTTATGTTTATGTTTATGTTTATGTTTATGTTTATGTTTATTAATCATAAACTTAATCATAAATTTAAACATAAATTTAACATAAACTTAATCATAAACTTAATCATAAACTTAATCATAAACTTAAACATGAACTTAATCATAAACTTAATCATAAACTTAATCATAAACTTAATCATAAACTCAATTATAAACTTAATCATAAACTTAATCATAAACTTAAACATAAACTTAATCATTAACTTAATCATAAACTTAATTATAAACTTAATCATAAACTTAAACTTAAACTTAATCATTAACTTAATCATAAACTTAATCATAAACTTAATCATAAACTTAAACATGAACTTAAACATAAACTTAATCATAAACTTAATCATAAACATAAACTTAAACATAAACTTAATTATAAACTTAATCATAAACTTAATCATAAACATAATCATAAACTTAAACATAAACTTAAACATAAATTTAATCATAAACTTAATCATAAACTTAAACATAAACTTAATCATAAACTTAAACATAAACTTAAACATATACTTAATCATAAATTTAATCATAAAGTTAATCATAAACTAAAACATAAATTAAAACATAAACTTAAACATAAATTTAACATAAACTTAATCATAAACTTAATCATAAACTTAATCATAAACTTAAACATGAACTTAATCATAAACTTAATCATAAACTTAATCATAAACTTAATCATAAACTCAATTATAAACTTAATCATAAACTTAATCATAAACTTAATCATAAACTTTAACATAAACTTAATCATTAACTTAATCATAAACTTAATCATAAACTTAATCATAAACTTAAACATGTACTTAATCATAAACTTAATCATAAACTTAATCATAAACATAAACCTCAACATAAACTTAATTATAAACTTAATCATAAACTTAATCATAAACTTAATCATAAACTTAAACATAAACTTAAACATAAATTTAATCATAAACTTAATCATAAACTTAAACATAAACTTAATCATAAACTTAAACATAAACTTAAACATATACTTAATCATAAATTTAATCATAAAGTTAATCATAAACTTAAACATAAAATTAAACATAAAATTAAACATAAACTTAATCATAAACTTAATCATAAACTTAATTATAAACTTAATCATAAACTTAATCATAAACTTAAACATAAACTTAAACATATACTTAATCATAAACTTAATCATAAACTTAATCATAAACATAAATTAAAACATAAACATAAACATAAACTTAAACATAAACTTAATCATAAACTTAATCATAAACTTAATCATAAACATAAACATAAACTTAATCATAAACCAAATAATAAACTTAATCATAAACTTATTTATAATCTTAAACATAAACTTAAACATGAACTTAATCATAAACTTAATCATAAACTTAATCATAAAATTAATCATTAACTAAAACATAAACTTAATCATAAACTCAATCATAACCTTAAACATAAACATAAACATAAACTTAAACATAAACTTAATCATAAACTTAATCATAAACTTTATCATAAACTTAAACATAAACTTGAACATAAACTTAATCATAAACTTAATCATAAACTTAATCATAAACTCAATCATAAACTAAAACATAAACATAAACATAAACTTAAACATAAACTTAATCATAAACTTAATCATAAACTTAATCATAAACTTAAACATAATCTAAATCATAAACTTTATCATAAACTAAAACATAAACTTAATCATAAACTCAATCATAAACTTAAACATAAATTAAAACATAAATATAAACATAAACTTAAACATAAACTTAATCATAAACTTAATCATAAACTTAATCATAAACTTAATAATAAACTTAATCATAACCTTAATTATAATCTTAAACATAAACTTAAACATGAACTTAATCATAAACTTAATTATAAAATTAATCATAAACTTAATCATAAACTCAATCATAAACTTAATCATAAACTTAAACATAAACTTAATCATAAACTTAATCATAAACTTAATCATAAACTTAAACATAAACTTAAACATATACTTAATCATGAACTTAATCATAAACTTAATCATAAACTTAATCATAAACTTAAACATAAACTAAATCATAAACTTAATCATAATCTTAAACATAAACTTAAACATAAACTAAATCATAAACTTAATCATAAACTTAATCATAAACTTAAACATAAACTTAATCATAAACTCAATCATAAACTTAATCATAAACTTAAACATAAACTTAATCATAAACTTAATCATAAACTTAATCATAAACTTAAACATAAAATTAAACATATACTTAATAATGAACTTAATCATAAACTTAATCATAAACTTAATCGTTAACTTAAACATAAACTAAATCATAAACTTAATCATAAACTTAAACATAAACTTAAACATAAACTTAATCATAAACTTAATCAAAATCTTAATCATAAACTTAATCATAAACATAAACATAAACTTAATCATAAACTTAATCATAAACTCAATCATAAACTTAAAAATAAATTAAAACATAAACTTAAACATAAACAAAAACAAAAACATAAAAATAAACATAAACATAAACATAAACATAAACATAAACATAAACATAAACATAAACATAAACATAAACATAAACATAAACAACACATTTCGTCTCAATTCGATTTTGAATAAAAAAATAAATATATTAAATCTTCCTTAAGACAAATTAGATACAAATCGACTCGATTTGTATTAATTCGGTGTATTTTGTATTTATTCGTTAATAGTTGTCTTAATTCGTTTTAAACAGTCTATTGGAACTAGTTTTTTAAATCAATTCGAAAAGTTTCAGCGCTAATCGGAAGTTTAGTGTCAAAATGTCTAGATTTGACTTAATTTGATGTTATTTGAGTGATATGATGCAAGTTTATGTTTAAGTTTATGTTTATGTTTATGTTTATGTTTATGTTTATGTTTATGTTTATGTTTATGTTTATGTTTATGTTTATGTTTATGTTTATGTTTATGTTTATGTTTATGTTTATGTTTATGTTTATGTTTATGTTTATGTTTATGTTTATGTTTATGTTTATGTTTATGTTTATGTTTATGTTTATGTTTATGTTTATGTTTATGTTTATGTTTATGTTTATGTTTATGTTTATGTTTATGTTTATGTTTATGTTTATGTTTATGTTTATGTTTATGTTTATGTTTATGTTTATGTTTATGTTTATGTTTATGTTTATGTTTATGTTTATGTTTATGTTTATGTTTATGTTTATGTTTATGTTTATGTTTATGTTTAAATTTATATTTAAGTTTAAGTTTATGTTTAAGCTTATGTTCAAGTTTTTGTTTAAGTTTATGTTTAAATTTATGTTTATCTTTATGTTTATGTTTATACTTATGTTTATGTTTATGTTTATGTTTACGTTTTAATTTTTGTTTAAGTTTATGATTATGTTTATGTTTAAGTTTATGTTTAAATTTATATTTAAGTTTAAGTTTATGTTTAAGCTTATGTTTAAGTTTATGTTTAAGTTTATGTATAAGTTTATGTTTATGTTTATGTTTATGTTTATGTTTATGTTTATGTTTATGTTTATGTTTATGTTTATGTTTATGTTTATGTTTATGTTTATGTTTATGTTTATGTTTATGTTTATGTTTATGTTTATGTTTATGTTTAAGTTTATGTTTAAGTTTATGTTTATGTTTATGTTTATGTTTTAATTTATGTTTAAGTTTATGATTAAGTTTATGTTTATGTTTATGTTTATGTTTATGTTTATGTTTATGTTTATGTTTATGTTTATGTTTATGTTTATGTTTATGTTTATGTTTATGTTTATGTTTATGTTTATGTTTATGTTTATGTTTATGTTTAAATTTATATTTAAGTTTAAGTTTATGTTTAAGCTTATGTTCAAGTTTTTGTTTAAGTTTATGTTTAAATTTATGTTTATCTTTATGTTTATGTTTATACTTATGTTTATGTTTATGTTTATGTTTACGTTTTAATTTTTGTTTAAGTTTATGATTATGTTTATGTTTAAGTTTATGTTTAAATTTATATTTAAGTTTAAGTTTATGTTTAAGCTTATGTTTAAGTTTATGTTTAAGTTTATGTATAAGTTTATGTTTATGTTTATGTTTATGTTTATGTTTATGTTTATGTTTATGTTTATGTTTATGTTTATGTTTATGTTTATGTTTATGTTTATGTTTATGTTTATGTTTATGTTTATGTTTATGTTTAAGTTTATGTTTAAGTTTATGTTTATGTTTATGTTTATGTTTTAATTTATGTTTAAGTTTATGATTAAGTTTATGTTTATGTTTATGTTTATGTTTATGTTTATGTTTATGTTTATGTTTATGTTTATGTTTATGTTTATGTTTATGTTTATGTTTATGTTTATTAATCATAAACTTAATCATAAATTTAAACATAAATTTAACATAAACTTAATCATAAACTTAATCATAAACATAATCATAAACTTAAACATGAACTTAATCATAAACTTAATCATAAACTTAATCATAAACTTAATCATAAACTCAATTATAAACTTAATCATAAACTTAATCATAAACTTAAACATAAACTTAATCATTAACTTAATCATAAACTTAATTATAAACTTAATCATAAACTTAAACTTAAACTTAATCATTAACTTAATCATAAACTTAATCATAAACTTAATCATAAACTTAAACATGAACTTAAACATAAACTTAATCATAAACTTAATCATAAACATAAACTTAAACATAAACTTAATTATAAACTTAATCATAAACTTAATCATAAACTTAATCATAAACTTAAACATAAACTTAAACATAAATTTAATCATAAACTTAATCATAAACTTAAACATAAACTTAATCATAAACTTAAACATAAACTTAAACATATACTTAATCATAAATTTAATCATAAAGTTAATCATAAACTAAAACATAAATTAAAACATAAACTTAAACATAAATTTAACATAAACTTAATCATAAACTTAATCATAAACTTAATCATAAACTTAAACATGAACTTAATCATAAACTTAATCATAAACTTAATCATAAACTTAATCATAAACTCAATTATAAACTTAATCATAAACTTAATCATAAACTTAATCATAAACTTTAACATAAACTTAATCATTAACTTAATCATAAACTTAATCATAAACTTAATCATAAACTTAAACATGTACTTAATCATAAACTTAATCATAAACTTAATCATAAACATAAACCTCAACATAAACTTAATTATAAACTTAATCATAAACTTAATCATAAACTTAATCATAAACTTAAACATAAACTTAAACATAAATTTAATCATAAACTTAATCATAAACTTAAACATAAACTTAATCATAAACTTAAACATAAACTTAAACATATACTTAATCATAAATTTAATCATAAAGTTAATCATAAACTTAAACATAAAATTAAACATAAACTTAATCATAAACTTAATCATAAACTTAATTATAAACTTAATCATTAACTTAATCATAAACTCAATCATAAACTTAAACATAAATTAAAACATAAACTTAAACATAAACATAAACATAAACATAAACATAAACATAAACATAAACATAAACATAAACATAAACATAAACATAAACATAAACTTAAACATAAACATAAACATAAACATAAACATAAACATAAACATAAACATAAACATAAACATAAACATAAACATAAACATAAACATAAACATAAACATAAACATTAACATAAACAACACATTTCGTCTCAATTCGATTTTGAATAAAAAAATAATTATATTAAATTTTCCTCAAGACAGATAGATACAAATCGACTCGATTTGTTCGGTGTATTTTGTATTCATTCGTTAATAGTTGTCTTGATTCGTTTCAAACAGTCAATTGGAACTAGTTTATTAAATCAATTCGAAAAGTTTCAGCGCTAATCGGAAGTTTAGAGTCAAAATGTCTAGATTTGACTTAATTTGATGTTATTTGAATGATATGATGCAAGTTTATGTTTAAGTTTAAGATTATGTTTAAGTTTATGTTTAAGTTTATGTTTAAGTTTATGTTTATGTTTATGTTTATGTTTATGTTTATGTTTATGTGTATGTTTATGTTTAAGTTTATGTTCTAATTTATGTTTAAGTTTATGTTTTAATTTATGTTTAAGTTTATGTTTAAGTTTTTGTTTATGTTTATGTTTATGTTTATGTTTATGTTTATGTTTATGTTTATGTTTATGTTTATGTTTATGTTTATGTTTATGTTTATGTTTATGTTTATGTTTATGTTTATGTTTATGTTTATGTTTATGTTTATGTTTATGTTTATGTTTATGTTTATGTTTATGTTTATGTTTATGTTTATGTTTATGTTTATGTTTATGTTTATGTTTATGTTTATGTTTATGTTTATGTTTATGTTTATGTTTATGTTTATGTTTATGTTTATGTTTATGTTTATGTTTATGTTTATGTTTATGTTTAAGTTTAAGTTTAAGTTTATGATTAAGTTTATGATTAAGTTTATAATTAAGTTAATGATTAAGTTTATGTTTAAGTTTATGATTAAGTTTATGATTAAGTTTATGATTAAGTTTATAATTGAGTTTATGATTAAGTTTATGATTAAGTTTATGATTAAGTTTATGATTAAGTTCATGTTTAAGTTTATGATTAAGTTAATGATTAAGTTTATGATTAAGTTAATGTTAAATTTATGTTTAAGTTTATGTTTTAATTTATGTTTAAGTTTATGATTAACTTTATGATTAAATTTATGATTAAGTATATGTTTAAATTTATGTTTATGTTTATGTTTATGTTTATGTTTATTAATCATAAACTTAATCATAAACTTAATCATAAACTTAATTATAAACTTAATCATAAACTTAATCATTAACTTAATCATAAACTCAATCATAAACTTAAACATAAATTAAAACATAAACTTAAACATAAACATAAACATAAACATAAACATAAACATAAACATAAACATAAACATAAACATAAACATAAACATAAACATAAACATAAACATAAACATAAACATAAACATAAACATAAACATAAACATAAACATTAACATAAACAACACATTTCGTCTCAATTCGATTTTGAATAAAAAAATAATTATATTAAATTTTCCTCAAGACAGATAGATACAAATCGACTCGATTTGTATTAATTCGGTGTATTTTGTATTCATTCGTTAATAGTTGTCTTGATTCGTTTCAAACAGTCAATTGGAACTAGTTTATTAAATCAATTCGAAAAGTTTCAGCGCTAATCGGAAGTTTAGAGTCAAAATGTCTAGATTTGACTTAATTTGATGTTATTTGAATGATATGATGCAAGTTTATGTTAAAGTTTAAGATTATGTTTAAGTTTATGTTTAAGTTTATGTTTAAGTTTATGTTTATGTTTATGTTTATGTTTATGTTTATGTTTATGTGTATGTTTATGTTTAAGTTTATGTTCTAATTTATGTTTAAGTTTATGTTTTAATTTATGTTTAAGTTTATGTTTAAGTTTTTGTTTATGTTTATGTTTATGTTTATGTTTATGTTTATGTTTATGTTTATGTTTATGTTTATGTTTATGTTTATGTTTATGTTTATGTTTATGTTTATGTTTATGTTTATGTTTATGTTTATGTTTATGTTTATGTTTATGTTTATGTTTATGTTTATGTTTATGTTTATGTTTATGTTTATGTTTATGTTTATGTTTATGTTTATGTTTATGTTTATGTTTATGTTTATGTTTATGTTTATGTTTATGTTTATGTTTATGTTTATGTTTATGTTTATGTTTATGTTTAAGTTTAAGTTTAAGTTTATGATTAAGTTTATGATTAAGTTTATGATTAAGTTAATGATTAAGTTTATGTTTAAGTTTATGATTAAGTTTATGATTAAGTTTATGATTAAGTTTATAATTGAGTTTATGATTAAGTTTATGATTAAGTTTATGATTAAGTTTATGATTAAGTTCATGTTTAAGTTTATGATTAAGTTAATGATTAAGTTTATGATTAAGTTAATGTTAAATTTATGTTTAAGTTTATGTTTTAATTTATGTTTAAGTTTATGATTAACTTTATGATTAAATTTATGATTAAGTATATGTTTAAATTTATGTTTATGTTTATGTTTATGTTTATGTTTATTAATCATAAACTTAATCATAAACTTAATCATAAACTTAAACATGAACTTAATCATAAACTTAATCATAAACTTAATCATAAACTTAATCATAAACTCAATTATAAACTTAATCATAAACTTAATCATAAACTTAATCATAAACTTAAACATAAACTTAATCATTAACTTAATCATAAACTTAATCATAAACTTAATCATAAACTTAAACTTAAACTTAAACATATACTTAATCATAAATTTAATCATAAAGTTAATCATAAACTTAAACATAAATTAAAACATAAACTTAAACATAAATTTAACATAAACTTAATCATAAACTTAATCATAAACTTAAACATTAACTTAATCATAAACTTAATCATAAACTTAATCATAAACTTAATCATAAACTCAATTATAAACTTAATCATAAACTTAATCATAAACTTAATCATAAACTTAAACATAAACTTAATCATTAACTTAATCATAAACTTAATCATAAACTTAATCATAAACTTAAACATAAACTTAATCATAAACTTAATCATAAACTTAATCATAAACATAAACTTAATCATAAACTTAATTATAAACTTAATCATAAACTTAATCATAAACTTAATCATAAACTTAAACATAAACTTAAACATAAATTTAATCATAAACTTAATCATAAACTTAATCATAAACTTAAACATAAACTTAAACATATACTTAATCATAAATTTAATCATAAAGTTAATCATAAACTTAAACATAAAATTAAACATAAACTTAATCATAAACTTAATCATATACTTAATTATAAACTTAATCATAAACTTAATCATTAACTTAATCATAAACTCAATCATAAACTTAAACATAAATTAAAACATAAACATAAACATAAACATAAACATAAACATAAACATAAACATAAACATAAACATAAACATAAACATAAACATAAACATAAACATAAACATAAACATAAACATAAACATAAACTTAAACATAAACATTAACATAAACAACACATTTCGTCTCAATTCGATTTTGAATAAAAAAATAATTATATTAAATTTTCCTCAAGACAGATTAGATACAAATCGACTCGATTTGTATTAATTCGGTGTATTTTGTATTCATTCGTTAATAGTTGTCTTGATTCGTTTCAAACAGTCAATTGGAACTAGTTTATTAAATCAATTCGAAAAGTTTCAGCGCTAATCGGAAGTTTAGAGTCAAAATGTCTAGATTTGACTTAATTTGATGTTATTTGAGTGATATGATGCAAGTTTATTTTTAAGTTTAAGATTATGTTTATGTTTTGTTTATGTTTATGTTTATGTTTATGTTTATGTTTATGTTTATATTTATGTTTATGTTTATGTTTATGTTTATGTTTATGTTTATGTTTATGTTTAAGTTTATGTTTATGTTTATGTTTATGTTTATGTTTATGTTTATGTTTATGTTTATGTTTATGTTTATATTTATGTTTATGTTTATGTTTATGTTTATGTTTATGTTTATGTTTATGTTTATGTTTATGTTTATGTTTATGTTTATGTTTATGTTTATGTTTATGTTTATGTTTATGTTTATGTTTATGTTTATGTTTATGTTTATGTTTATGTTTATGTTTATGTTTATGTTTATGTTTATGTTTATGTTTATGTTTATGTTTATGTTTATGTTTATGTTTATGTTTATGTTTATGTTTATGTTTATGTTTATGTTTATGTTTATGTTTATGTTTATGTTTATGTTTATGTTTATGTTTATGTTTATGTTTATGTTTATGTTTATGTTTATGTTTATGTTTATGTTTATGTTTATGTTTATGTTTATGTTTATGTTTATGTTTATGTTTATGTTTATGTTTATGTTTAAGTTTATGTTTAAGTTTATGTTTAAGTTTATGTTTATGTTTATGTTTATGTTTTAATTTATGTTTAAGTTTATGATTATGTTTATGTTTATGTTTTAATTTATGTTTAAGTTTATGAATATGTTTATGTTTATGTTTATGTTTATGTTTATGTTAATGTTTATGTTTATGTTTATGTTTATGTTTATGTTTATGTTTTAATTTATGTTTAAGTTTATGATTATGTTTATGTTTATGTTTATGTTTATGTTTATGTTTATGTTTATTTTTTATGTTTATGTTTATGTTTATGTTTATGTTTATATTTATGTTTATGTTTATGTTTATGTTTATGTTTATGTTTATGTTTAAGTTTATGTTTATGTTTATGTTTATGTTTATGTTTATGTTTATGTTTATGTTTATGTTTATGTTTATGTTTATGTTAATGTTTATGTTTATGTTTATGTTTATGTTTATGTTTATGTTTATGTTTTAATTTATGTTTAAGTTTATGATTATGTTTATGTTTATGTTTATGTTTATGTTTATGTTTATGTTTATTTTTTATGTTTATGTTTATGTTTATGTTTATGTTTATATTTATGTTTATGTTTATGTTTATGTTTATGTTTATGTTTATGTTTATGTTTAAGTTTATGTTTATGTTTATGTTTATGTTTATGTTTATGTTTATGTTTATGTTTATGTTTATGTTTATGTTTATGTTTAAGTTTATGTTTAAGTTTATGTTTAAGTTTATGTTTAAGTTTATGTTTATGTTTATGTTTTAATTTATGTTTAAGTTTATGATTATGTTTATGTTTATGTTTATGTTAATGTTTATGTTTATGTTTATGTTGATGTTTATGTTTATGTTTATGTTTATGTTTATGTTTATGTTTATGTTTATGTTTATGTTTATGTTTATGTTTATGTTTATGTTTATGTTTATGTTTATGTTTATGTTTATGTTTATGTTTATGTTTATGTTTATGTTTATGTTTATGTTTATGTTTATGTTTATGTTTATGTTTATGTTTATGTTTATGTTTATGTTTATGTTTATGTTTATGTATGTGTTTATGTTTATGTTTATGTTTATGTTTATGTTTATGTTTATGTTTATGTTTATGTTTATGTTTATGTTTATGTTTATGTTTATGTTTATGTTTATGTTTATGTTTATGTTTATGTTTATGTTTATGTTTATGTTTATGTTTATGTTTATGTTTATGTTTATGTGTATGTTTATGTTTAAGTTTATGTTCTAATTTATGTTTAAGTTTATGTTTTAATTTATGTTTAAGTTTATGTTTAAGTTTTTGTTTATGTTTATGTTTATGTTTATGTTGATGTTTATGTTTATGTTTATGTTTATGTTTATGTTTATGTTTATGTTTATGTTTATGTTTATGTTTATGTTTATGTTTATGTTTATGTTTATGTTTATGTTTATGTTTATGTTTATGTATATGTTTATGTTTATGTTTATGTTTATGTTTATGTTTATGTTTATGTTTATGTTTATGTTTATGTTTATGTTTATGTTTATGTTTATGTTTATGTTTATGTTTATGTTTATGTTTATGTTTATGTTTATGTTTATGTTTAAGTTTATGTTTATGTTTATGTTTATGTTTATGTTTATGTTTATGTTTATGTTTATGTTTATGTTTATGTTTATGTTTATGTTTATGTTTATGTTTATGTTTATGTTTATGTTTATGTTTATGTTTAAATTTATGTTTAAGTTTATGTTTATGTTTATGTTTATGTTTATGTTTATGTTTAAATTTATGTTTAAGTTTATGTTTAAGTTTATGTTTATGTTTATGTTTATGTTTATGTTTTAATTTATGTTTAAGTTTATGATTATGTTTATGTTTATGTTTATGTTTATGTTTATGTTTATGTTTATGTTTATGTTTATGTTTATGTTTATGTTTATGTTTATTAATCATAAACTTAATCATAAACTTAAACATAAATTTAAACATATACTTATTCATAAATTTAATCATAAAGTTAATCATAAACTTAAACATAAATTAAAATATAAACTTAAACATAAATTTAACATTAACTTAATCATAAACTTAATCATAAACTTAATCATAAACTTAAACATGAACTTAATCATAAACTTAATCATAAACTTAATCATAAACTTAATCATAAACTCAATTATAAACTTAATCATAAACTTAATCATAAACTTAATCATAAACTTAAACATAAACTTAATCATTAACTTAATCATAAACTTAATCATAAACTTAATCATAAACTTAAACTTAAACTTAAACATATACTTAATCATAAATTTAATCATAAAGTTAATCATAAACTTAAACATAAATTAAAACATAAACTTAAACATAAATTTAACATAAACTTAATCATAAACTTAATCATAAACTTAATCATAAACTTAAACATTAACTTAATCATAAACTTAATCATAAACTTAATCATAAACTTAATCATAAACTCAATTATAAACTTAATCATAAACTTAATCATAAACTTAATCATAAACTTAAACATAAACTTAATCGCTAACTTAATCATAAACTTAATCATAAACTTAATCATAAACTTAAACATAAACTTAATCATAAACTTAATCATAAACTTAATCATAAACATAATCTTAAACATAAACTTAATTATAAACTTAATCATAAACTTAATCATAAACTTAATCATAAACTTAAACATAAACTTAAACATAAATTTAATCATAAACTTAATCATAAACTTAATCATAAACTTAAACATAAACTTAAACATATACTTAATCATAAATTTAATCATAAAGTTAATCATAAACTTAAACATAAAATTAAACATAAACTTAATCATAAACTTAATCATAAACTTAATTATAAACTTAATCATAAACTTAATCATTAACTTAATCATAAACTCAATCATAAACTTAAACATAAATTAAAACATAAACATAAACATAAACATAAACATAAACATAAACATAAACATAAACATAAACATAAACATAAACATAAACATAAACATAAACATAAACATAAACATAAACATAAACTTAAACATAAACATTAACATAAACAACACATTTCGTCTCAATTCGATTTTGAATAAAAAAATAATTATATTAAATTTTCCTCAAGACAGATTAGATACAAATCGACTCGATTTGTATTAATTCGGTGTATTTTGTATTCATTCGTTAATAGTTGTCTTGATTCGTTTCAAACAGTCAATTGGAACTAGTTTATTAAATCAATTCGAAAAGTTTCAGCGCTAATCGGAAGTTTAGAGTCAAAATGTCTAGATTTGACTTAATTTGATGTTATTTGAGTGATATGATGCAAGTTTATTTTTAAGTTTAAGATTATGTTTATGTTTTGTTTATGTTTATGTTTATGTTTATGTTTATGTTTATGTTTATATTTATGTTTATGTTTATGTTTCTGTTTATGTTTATGTTTATGTTTATGTTTAAGTTTATGTTTATGTTTATGTTTATGTTTATGTTTATGTTTATGTTTATGTTTAAGTTTATGTTTTTGTTTATGTTTAAGTTTATGTTTAAGTTTATGTTTAAGTTTATGTTTAAGTTGATATGCCCCCCCCCTCACCGGACAATGAAATTTCGTCCGCCACGCACTGGAGAATCCTTTCAGCTGTCGAATGACATCTCGCCGGCGCTCCTAGCTCAAACGGATCACCGTCAAAACCCAAAACTAGGGTAAACCGCCATCCGAACGCGCCACAACGTCAGTCCATCCTTCCTTAATGAAAGGGAGAAGGGCGAAGTTGCGAGTTGGCTCTCACCAACGAAGCGCATCCGTGGGCGATATAAAGCCTCCCGGTTTTTTATGAAAAGTCAAGGGAACAAGTGCCCTACCAACCACTTGTACTAGTTCGTTCAATTGTAACATTCTATGTACAATTGCGACTGTCACATAGAACTTTGCTGCCGAGCAAACCCAGGAAGCTCCCAGACTCGTTCCAGTGACGCTTTTCGAGGACCACTGCCGCCGCCGAAGGAGACGTCCACCACCGGACGTTTGAGGACCACTGCCGCCGCCGAAGAAGACGTCCACCACCGGACGTTTGAGGACCACTGCCGCCGCCGAAGAAGACGTCCACCACCGGACGTTTGAGGACCACTGCCGCCGCCGAAGAAGACGTCCACCACCGGACGTTTGAGGACCACTGCCGCCGCCGAAGAAGACGTCCACCACCGGACGTTTGAGGACCACTGTCGCCGCCGAAGGAGACGTCCACCACCGGACGTTTGAGGACCACTGCCGCCGCCGAAGAAGACGTCCACCACCGGACGTTTGGGGACCACTGTCGACCGCCGACGAAGACGCCCACTACCTCACGTTTGAGGACCACTGCCGACCGCCGAAGGACGCCGCCCGCCACCTCACGTTTGAGGACCGCTGACGATCAGTCAGAGACGCCGCCGTACCCAAGGACGATCGCCGGAAGCCGCACGCCGAGACCTGACGGCCGCCACGAGACGCCCACGTTCACGGACGCCACGCAGATTCTAACAACCCCGGAATCCCCGTCGCCCCTTGCCGGAACGAGAAGAAACGACACCCCCACGCCCATTCATCAAATAAACTTGTGTAACATAAAATAAAAATAAAATTATTTTTTTTATCCAGCCATTGTTTTTATTTCTCGCTATTATACATACGAGGGTATAACAATTTGGCGGCCCAACGTAGTGGCCAGGAAACTTAAGCGAGAGCTTCCGACCCAACGCCCTGAACATGACAAGAAAACGCTCATTGTCTGAACCACGAACAAACAACGGCACTCCGCCGTTACATCCGGGAGTAACTACCCGGTGGCGCCCAACACAACACGAAGTAACTCTGAGGGAGACCCCAAGGGAAACTGAAACTACGCCGATAAGAACCACAACGGAAACAGAGTTATTTCCCAGGGAAACACTGAGAGAAATAGAAACGCCAAGAGTCACAATGGACCCAGAAACAATTCCTATGGGAATTACCACACTGAACCAGCTACTATCCAAGTTGCTGGTTCAGTCAAGTCCGACACCACCAGTATTCCGAGGAGACGTATCGGAAGATCCGGGAATCTACCTGAGGAAGTGCGAGGAACATTTGCAAGACCTAAGAATTCCACGGAGTCAGTGGGTTGACACCATCACCCCGCAATTGAAGGACAATGCCGCAAGCTGGTGGAGAACATACAAGCGCCTTCAACTACCGTGGTCAGACTTTAGCGAACGGCTACAAAAGAAGTTCGCCGGACCTGAAACTATAGCACTGTTGATGTCACAACTGTATGGCCAGAAGCAGAAGAACACTGAATCTTGCGAACTTTTCCTACTGAACAAAATTAGTTTGTTCCAACGCCTCCACCCAGAGAAGGAAGCCGAAGAAATCGTCCGTTTCCTCGTGGAACTCGTGAAACCGAACATACGCCCATTCCTGAGGGTACCGACGCCATCCACGTTGGAAGAGCTTGTGGATCGCGCCCGTGATGTCGAGCGAGATTGGCAGGAGATGACGACGACAAACCAGGCGGCCGCAAACAAGCAGCCGTCACCAACAGTGCCATCACTTCCGCGATGTCATCACTGTTCACAACGACACTTCCACCGGGACTGCCCCATGCTGAACACAAGATATCCAGCCCGGGAAAACTACCATCGGCCAGGGAGAAGCACCGACAACCCTCCTACGACGACAGGGCCAACAACGTCGGGAGCCGGTCATACCAGATCGCCACCAGCGTAACCGCACTTCCCAGAATCAAAATTAGTTTTAAGAACCGGACCTACTACGCTCTCCTGGACTCGGCCGCATCCCACAACTTCATAAACGACGAATATCTACCCGCCTCCCATACGTCATCCAAACAGGAGGTAGAGCTCGCCAAGAAGGGGGAATACGCCATCGCTTCAGGAGCGCAATCTATAACCATCACAATAGAAGACGTTTGCTCGCAGTTGGACGTACTGACCGTGCACGACTTGCGGGAAGACTTTATTTTGGGCCTGCCGTGGTTCACAAGTCAGGAAGCCACAATGGACTTTGCCCGAAAGTGTGTCTATTACGGCACCACGCAGCGTCACACTATTCATTGGGCACTGCCGCCATGCACCGAGGAAGTAATCACGCTGCCCCAGATTGGAGAATTTCCGCCGCACCTCCAACCCACTGCTCAAGCGTTAATGGAGCGATTCAGGGACGTCTTCCGATCACCACAGGTCCCAACAAACTCCACTACACACAAAATACCGCTCATCACTTCTACACCCGTCCGATCGCCGATGTATCGCTACTCGGTGGAGAAGAGACGACTCATCCACCAGCAAGTGGAGGAGATGCTGGCAGAGGGAGTCATCAAGCCCAGCACGTCACCATACAGCTCGCCGATCGTGATGGTCGCCAAGAAAAACGGAGAGTCTCGCTTCTGCGTTGACTACCGGAAGATCAACGCCATTACGAAGGATGAAGTCACCCCCCTACCATTGATACACGAGACGCTCAAGGACCTCGGCCTCGCCAAGGTGTTCTCAGCCATCGACCTAAAATCTGGCTACTGGCAGATTCCGATGCATCCCGACTCACAACACGCGACCGCTTTCTGCACTCCTTCCGGAGGCTGTTATGAGTTCAAGGTCATGCCGTTCGGCCTAAAGGGAGCGCCAGGGACGTTCCAACGTCTGATGAGCCAACAAGTATTGACAGGCTATCTCCGGGACTTCTGCCTCGTCTACATCGACGACATAATCGTCTATTCCAACACGTACGATGAGCACCTTGGACATCTGCAGAAGGTATTTGAGCGTTTGCGACTGCACGGATTGGTTGGTGCACCGGAGAAATGTAAATTGGGCTGCCGCTCCCTGGAATACTTGGGGCATACTATTAGCGAGGAGTACAACCACCCGCAAGAACATCACTTGCACCAAATCCAAAACTTCTCCGCTCCAAGAACCAGGAAGGAGTTGCGAAGCTTCTTGGGCCTATGCAACTGGCTTCGAGAATACATCGATCATTTCGCCGATATCGCTGCCCCGCTCAACGATCTTCTGAGCGAGAAGAAGAAGTATTCCTGGACACCACAGGCCCAAGAAGGGTTCTTTAAAATCAAGCATGCCCTATCAGAACCTTTGAAACTCCACCGCCCCGATCCGACGCTTCCGTTCGTTCTCCAAACTGATGCCAGTCAGGAAGGAGTAGCCGCTGTCCTGTACCAAGAAGGTGAAAACAAGAACCGACGCATAATATCCTATGCGAGCTCACGATTTAATCCTGCCGAGAGAAAATACCACTGCAACGAGCAGGAATGCCTTGCAGCGGTATGGGCGATAAAGCGTTACCGCCCCTACTTGGAGGATAGACCGTTCACCCTTCGTACAGATAGCCGCGCTCTTACCTGGCTGCACCAAACAAAGGATCATCGGGCGAAGCTCACACGATGGGCCTTACTACTACAGGAGTTTGCGTTCAACATTGAACACTGCCCAGGGAAGGACAATGAACTTCCGGACGTACTGTCACGGAACCCGGACGCTCAAGGCCTGCCCGAAGCCCTTGAGGTCCAACCCAATCTCACACCACCCAGGAGAAAGGGGTATGTCGCAGAGACAACGCCCCGGCTGATGCAAATAACGGCGCTTAATCTCGACGAAGAGATCCAGCAGGAACAACATAACGACCCCTCCATTCAACAGTGGTTACTTCCTGAAAGAGAAGGCAATCACGAGGACCTCCCAGCGGGGTATCAGATACGCGATAATGCACTGTGGTACGGCGGACCAACCGACTTCCGTCTGTACGTCCCAAGCGCGGAACGTCCCACAGTCCTACATCATTATCACGACCACACACTCGCGGGACATCCAGGATACAGGGAGACGTTACGGGCCATTAGTAAGCGTTACTTTTGGCCTCATCTGAGACAGGACGTAACAAAACACGTCCGGAACTGTCTGATTTGCAGTTGCTATAAAGCAAACAACCATCCTCACACCGCTCCGCAACGAGCGCATCAGCCAACAAAACCTTGGGAGACGATTGCCGTGGACATCATGGGACCTTATCCTAAGAGCACAAAAGGGAAGCGATTCATCTTCGTAGTCACCGATCTATTTACGCGATGGGTCGAAGCCTTTCCCATCGGGACATCTAAAGCTCCAACTCTGATACGTCTTTTGGACACAGAAATTTACGCAAGGTATGGTTATCCGAAAGCGATCATCTCGGATAACGGACGCCAGTTCATTAGCCATTCATGGAAGAGGGCTTGCGAACGATGGGAGAGCTTGCATTGGACCACTGCCGTCTATCACCCCCGCGCCAACCCCACGGAACGGCGCAATCAAGAGTTGAAGAAGGGGTTAAGATTACACCTTCATAACGAAGTCCACACAAAATGGGATCAGTATATCGCCGACACTCTGTATAACATTCGGACACGACGGAATGCCGCCACAGGCTATACTCCCAGCGAAGCCTTGTTTGGCTACAACCTACAACGTCCCGGTCACTGGAGAATCGCCAATTCCCTGAACACAAGTCAGTTGCCCGAGGCCGCGGAACGGAATCAGATCATCGCCGCACGCCAACACGACTACCAACACAAGTACCTGACCGCAGACCCGCCAGACCACATCAAATAGAGGCCATCCTAGGGCCCCATGTTTACCTACTAGCTAAGGGCAACCACCAAATCAAGGTCCACGAAGACCAGTTGCGGGCAGCACCCCCGATGGACCAATAGAAGCGTACGAAACTTCAAAACAGGCAGGGAGGATTGATATGCCCCCCCCTCACCGGACAATGAAATTTCGTCCGCCACGCACTGGAGAATCCTTTCAGCTGTCGAATGACATCTCGCCGGCGCTCCTAGCTCAAACGGATCACCGTCAAAACCCAAAACTAGGGTAAACCGCCATCCGAACGCGCCACAACGTCAGTCCATCCTTCCTTAATGAAAGGGAGAAGGGCGAAGTTGCGAGTTGGCTCTCACCAACGAAGCGCATCCGTGGGCGATATAAAGCCTCCCGGTTTTTTATGAAAAGTCAAGGGAACAAGTGCCCTACCAACCACTTGTACTAGTTCGTTCAATTGTAACATTCTATGTACAATTGCGACTGTCACATAGAACTTTGCTGCCGAGCAAACCCAGGAAGCTCCCAGACTCGTTCCAGTGACGCTTTTCGAGGACCACTGCCGCCGCCGAAGGAGACGTCCACCACCGGACGTTTGAGGACCACTGCCGCCGCCGAAGAAGACGTCCACCACCGGACGTTTGAGGACCACTGCCGCCGCCGAAGAAGACGTCCACCACCGGACGTTTGAGGACCACTGCCGCCGCCGAAGAAGACGTCCACCACCGGACGTTTGAGGACCACTGCCGCCGCCGAAGAAGACGTCCACCACCGGACGTTTGAGGACCACTGTCGCCGCCAAAGGAGACGTCCACCACCGGACGTTTGAGGACCACTGCCGCCGCCGAAGAAGACGTCCACCACCGGACGTTTGGGGACCACTGTCGACCGCCGACGAAGACGCCCACTACCTCACGTTTGAGGACCACTGCCGACCGCCGAAGGACGCCGCCCGCCACCTCACGTTTGAGGACCGCTGACGATCAGTCAGAGACGCCGCCGTACCCAAGGACGATCGCCGGAAGCCGCACGCCGAGACCTGACGGCCGCCACGAGACGCCCACGTTCACGGACGCCACGCAGATTCTAACAACCCCGGAATCCCCGTCGCCCCTTGCCGGAACGAGAAGAAACGACACCCCCACGCCCATTCATCAAATAAACTTGTGTAACATAAAATAAAAATAAAATTATTTTTTTTATCCAGCCATTGTTTTTATTTCTCGCTATTATACATACGAGGGTATAACAAAGTTTATGTTTATGTTTATGTTTATGTTTTAATTTATGTTTAAGTTTATGATTATGTTTATGTTTATGTTTATGTTTATGTTTATGTTTATGTTTATGTTTATGTTTATGTTTATGTTTATGTTTATGTTTATGTTTATGTTTATGTTTATGTTTATGTTTATGTTTATGTTTATGTTTATGTTTATGTTTATGTTTATGTTTATGTTTATGTTTATGTTTATGTTTATGTTTATGTTTATGTTTATGTTTATGTTTATGTTTATGTTTATGTTTATGTTTATGTTTATGTTTATGTTTATGTTTATGTTTATGTTTATGTTTATGTTTATGTTTATGTTTATGTTTATGTTTATGTTTATGTTTATGTTTATGTTTATGTTTATGTTTATGTTTATGTTTATGTTTATGTTTATGTTTATGTTTATGTTTATGTTTAAGTTTATGTTTAAGTTTATGTTTAAGTTTATGTTTATGTTTATGTTTATGTTTTAATTTATGTTTAAGTTTATGATTATGTTTATGTTTATGTTTTAATTTATGTTTAAGTTTATGAATATGTTTATGTTTATGTTTATGTTTATGTTTATGTTAATGTTTATGTTTATGTTTATGTTTATGTTTATGTTTATGTTTATGTTTTAATTTATGTTTAAGTTTATGATTATGTTTATGTTTATGTTTATGTTTATGTTTATGTTTATGTTTATTTTTTATGTTTATGTTTATGTTTATGTTTATGTTTATATTTATGTTTATGTTTATGTTTATGTTTATGTTTATGTTTATGTTTATGTTTAAGTTTATGTTTATGTTTATGTTTATGTTTATGTTTATGTTTATGTTTATGTTTATGTTTATGTTTATGTTTATGTTTATGTTTATGTTTATGTTTATGTTTATGTTTATGTTTATGTTTATGTTTATGTTTAAGTTTATGTTTAAGTTTATGTTTAAGTTTATGTTTAAGTTTATGTTTATGTTTATGTTTTAATTTATGTTTAAGTTTATGATTATGTTTATGTTTATGTTTATGTTAATGTTTATGTTTATGTTTATGTTGATGTTTATGTTTATGTTTATGTTTATGTTTATGTTTATGTTTATGTTTATGTTTATTTTTATGTTTATGTTTATGTTTATGTTTATGTTTATGTTTATGTTTATGTTTATGTTTATGTTTATGTTTATGTTTATGTTTATGTTTATGTTTATGTTTATGTTTATGTTTATGTTTATGTTTATGTTTATGTTTATGTTTATGTTTATGTTTATGTTTATGTATGTGTTTATGTTTATGTTTATGTTTATGTTTATGTTTATGTTTATGTTTATGTTTATGTTTATGTTTATGTTTATGTTTATGTTTATGTTTATGTTTATGTTTATGTTTATGTTTATGTTTATGTTTATGTTTATGTTTATGTTTATGTTTATGTTTATGTTTATGTTTATGTTTATGTTTATGTTTATGTGTATGTTTATGTTTAAGTTTATGTTCTAATTTATGTTTAAGTTTATGTTTTAATTTATGTTTAAGTTTATGTTTAAGTTTTTGTTTATGTTTATGTTTATGTTTATGTTGATGTTTATGTTTATGTTTATGTTTATGTTTATGTTTATGTTTATGTTTATGTTTATGTTTATGTTTATGTTTAAGTTTATGTTTATGTTTATGTTTATGTTTAGGTTTATGTTTATGTTTATGTTTATGTTTATGTTTATGTTTATGTTTATGTTTATGTTTATGTTTATGTTTATGTTTATGTTTATGTTTAAATTTATGTTTAAGTTTATGTTTAAGTTTATGTTTATGTTTATGTTTATGTTTATGTTTTAATTTATGTTTAAGTTTATGATTATGTTTATGTTTATGTTTATGTTTATGTTTATGTTTATGTTTATGTTTATGTTTATGTTTATGTTTATGTTTATGTTTATGTTTATTAATCATAAACTTAATCATAAACTTAAACATAAATTTAAACATATACTTAATCATAAATTTAATCATAAAGTTAATCATAAACTTAAACATAAATTAAAATATAAACTTAAACATAAATTTAACATTAACTTAATCATAAACTTAATCATAAACTTAATCATAAACTTAAACATGAACTTAATCATAAACTTAATCATAAACTTAATCATAAACTTAATCATAAACTCAATTATAAACTTAATCATAAACTTAATCATAAACTTAATCATAAACTTAAACATAAACTTAATCATTAACTTAATCATAAACTTAATCATAAACTTAATCATAAACTTAAACTTAAACTTAAACATATACTTAATCATAAATTTAATCATAAAGTTAATCATAAACTTAAACATAAATTAAAACATAAACTTAAACATAAATTTAACATAAACTTAATCATAAACTTAATCATAAACTTAATCATAAACTTAAACATTAACTTAATCATAAACTTAATCATAAACTTAATCATAAACTTAATCATAAACTCAATTATAAACTTAATCATAAACTTAATCATAAACTTAACCATAAACTTAATCATAAACTTAATCATAAACTTAATCATAAACTTAATCATAAACTTAAACATAAACTAAATCATAAACTTAAACATAAACTTATTCATAAACTTAATCATAAACTTAAACATAAACTAAATCATAAACTTAATCATAAACTTAAACATAAACTTAATCATAAACTTAAACATAAACTTAATCATAAAATTAATCATAAACTTAATCATAAACTCAATCATAAACTTAATCATAAACTTAAACATAAACTTAAACATAAACTTAATCATAAACTTAATCATAAACTTAATCATAAACATAAACATAAACTTAAACATAAACTTAATCATAAATTTAACAAAAACAAAAACATAAACTTAATCATAAACTTAATCATAAACTCAATCATAAACTTAAACATAAATTAAATCATAAACTTTATCATAAACTTAAACATAAACTTAATCATAAACTTAATCATAAACTTAAACATAAACTTAAACATAAACTTAAACATAAATTTAAACATATACTTAATCATAAATTTAATCATAAAGTTAATCATAAACTTAAACATAAATTAAAACATAAACTTAAACATAAATTTAACATAAACTTAATCATAAACTTAATCATAAACTTAATCATAAACTTAAACATGAACTTAATTATAATCTTAAACATAAACTTAAACATGAACATAATCATAAACTTAATCATAAACTTAATAATAAACTTAATCATAAACTTAATCATAAACTTAAACATAAATTTAAACATATACTTAATCATAAATTTAATCATAAAGTTAATCATAAACTTAAACATAAATTAAAACATAAACTTAAACATAAATTTAACATAAACTTAATCATAAACTTAATCATAAACTTAATCATAAACTTAAACATGAACTTAATTATAATCTTAAACATAAACTTAAACATGAACATAATCATAAACTTAATCATAAACTTAATCATAAACTTAATCATAAACTTAAACACAAACTTAATCATAAACTTTATCATAAACTTAATCATAAACTTAATCATAAACTTAATCAAAAACTTAATCATAAACTTAATCATAAACTAAAACATAAATTAAAACGTAAACAGAAACATGAACTTAAACATAAACTTAATCATAAACTTAATCATAAACTTAATAATAAACTTAAACATAAACTTAAACATAAATTTAAACATAAATTTAAACATAAATTAAAATATAAACTTAAACATAAATTTAAAACAAACATAAACATAAACTTAATCATAAACTCAATCATAAACTTAAACATAAATTAAATCATAAACTTAATCATAAACTTAAACATAAACTTAATCATAAACTTAATCATAAACTTATTCATAAACTAAATCATAAACTTAATCATAAACTTAAACATAAACTTAATCATAAACTTAAACATAAACTTAATCATAAACTTAATCATAAACTTAAACATAAACTTAAACATAAACTTAAACATAAACTAAATCATAAACTTAATCATAAACTTAATAATAAACTTAATCAAAAACTTAATCATAAACTTAAACATAAATTTAAACATATACTTAATCATAAATTTAATCATAAAGTAAATCATAAACTTAAACATAAATTAAAACATAAACTTAAACATAAATTAAACATAGACTGAATCATAAACTTAATCATAAACTTAATCATAAACTTAAACATGAACTTAATCATAAACTTAATCATAAACTTAATCATAAACTTAATCATAAACTCAATTAAAAACTTAATCATAAACTTAATCATAAACTTAATCATAAACTTAAACATAAACTTAATCATTAACTTAATCATAAACTTAATCATAAACTTAATCATAAACTTAAACTTAAACTTAAACATATACTTAATCATAAATTTAATCATAAAGTTAATCATAAACTTAAACATAAATTAAAACATAAACTGAAACATAAATTTAACATAAACTTAATCATAAACTTAATCATAAACTTAATCATAAACTTAAACATGAACTTAATCATAAACTTAATCATAAACTTAATCATAAACTTAATCATAAACTCAATTATAAACTTAATCATAAACTTAATCATAAACTTAATCATAAACTTAATCATAAACTTAATTATAAAATTAAACATAAACTTAATCATAAACTTAATCATAAACTTAATCATAAACATAAACTTAAACATACACTTAATTATAAACTTAATCATAAACTTAATCATAAACTTAATCATAAACTTAAACATAAACTTAAACATAAATTTAATCATAAACTTAATCATAAACTAAATCATAAACTTAAACATAAACTTATTCATAAACTTAATCATAAACTTAAACATAAACTAAATCATAAACTTAATCATAAACTTAAACATAAACTTAATCATAAACTTAAACATAAACTTAATCATAAACTTAATCATAAACTTAATCATAAACTCAATCATAAACTTAATCATAAACTTAAACATAAACATAAACATAAACTTAATCATAAACTTAATCATAAACTTAATCATAAACTCAATCATAAACTTAAACATAAACTTAATCATAAAATTAAACATAAACTTAAACATATACTTAATCATAAATTTAATCATAAAGTTAATCATAAACTTAAACATAAACATAAACATAAACATAAACATAAACATAAACATAAACATAAACATAAACATAAACATAAACATAAACATAAACATAAACATAAACATTAACATAAACAACACATTTCGTCTCAATTCGATTTTGAATAAAAAAATAATTATATTAATTTTTCCTCAAGACAGATTAGATACAAATCGACTCGATTTGTATTAATTCGGTGTATTTTGTATTCATTCGTTAATAGTTGTCTTGATTCGTTTCAAACAGTCAATTGGAACTAGTTTATTAAATCAATTCGAAAAGTTTCAGCGCTAATCGGAAGTTTAGAGTCAAAATGTCTAGATTTGACTTAGTTTGATGTTATTTGAGTGATATGATGCAAGTTTATGTTTAAGTTTAAGATTATGTTTAAGTTTATGTTTAAGTTTATGTTTAAGTTTATGTTTATGTTTATGTTTATGTTTATGTTTATGTTTATGTTTATGTTTAAGTTTATGTTTATGTTTATGTTTATGTTAATGTTTATGTTTATGTTTATGTTTATGTTTATGTTTATGTTTATGTTTATGTTTATGTTTATGTTTATGTTTATGTGTATGTTTATGTTTAAGTTTATGTTTTAATTTATGTTTAAGTTTATGTTTAAGTTTTTGTTTATGTTTATGTTTATGTTTATGTTTATGTTTATGTTTATGTTTATGTTTATGTTTATGTTTATGTTTAAGTTTATGTTTAAGTTTATGTTTAAGTTTATGTTTATGTTTATGTTTATGTTTATGTTTTAATTTATGTTTAAGTTTATGATTATGTTTATGTTTATGTTTTAATTTATGTTTAAGTTTATGAATATGTTTATGTTTATGTTTATGTTTATGTTTATGTTAATGTTTATGTTTATGTTTATGTTTATGTTTATGTTTATGTTTATGTTTATGTTTTAATTTATGTTTAAGTTTATGATTATGTTTATGTTTATGTTTATGTTTATGTTTATTTTTTATGTTTATGTTTATGTTTATGTTTATGTTTATATTTATGTTTATGTTTATGTTTATGTTTATGTTTATGTTTATGTTTAAGTTTATGTTTATGTTTATGTTTATGTTTATGTTTATGTTTATGTTTATGTTTATGTTTATGTTTATGTTTATGTTTATGTTTATGTTTATGTTTATGTTTATGTTTATGTTTATGTTTATGTTTATGTTTATGTTTATGTTTATGTTTTTGTTTATGTTTAAGTTTATGTTTATGTTTATGTTTATGTTTATGTTTATGTTTATGTTTATGTTTATGTTTATGTTTATGTTTATGTTTATGTTTATGTTTATGTTTATGTTTATGTTTATGTTTATGTTTATGTTTATGTTTATGTTTATGTTTATGTTTATGTTTTTGTTTATGTTTATGTTTATGTTTATGTTTATGTTTATGTTTATGTTTATGTTTATGTTTATGTTTATGTTTATGTTTATGTTTATGTTTATGTTTATGTTTATGTTTATGTTTATGTTTATGTTTATGTATATGTTTATGTTTATGTTTATGTTTATGTTTATGTTTATGTTTATGTTTATGTTTATGTTTATGTTTATGTTTATGTTTAAATTTATGTTTATCTTTATGTTTATGTTTATACTTATGTTTATGTTTATGTTTATGTTTATGTTTACGTTTTAATTTTTGTTTAAGTTTATGATTATGTTTATGTTTAAGTTTATGTTTAAATTTATATTTAAGTTTAAGTTTATGTTTAAGCTTATGTTTAAGTTTATGTTTAAGTTTATGTATAAGTTTATGTTTATGTTTATGTTTATGTTTAAGTTTATGTTTAAATTTTAATTTAAGTTTAAATTTATGTTTAAGCTAATGTTCAAATTTATGTTTAAATTTATGTTTAATTTTATGTTTAAGTTTATTTAAATATAAACTTAACATATTATTATTTAAACATAAACTTAATCACATAAGCTTAAACATAAACTTAAACATAAACTTAATTATAAACTTAATCATAAACTTAAATTTAAAATTAAACATAAATTAAAACATAAACTTAATCATAAATTTAAACATAAACTTAATCATAAACTTAAACATTAACATAAACATATACCTAATCATAAACTTAATCATAAACTTAATCATAAACATAAACATAAACATAAACTTAAACATAAACTTAATCATAAACTTAATCATAAACTTAATCATAAACTTAAACATAAACTTAATCATAAACTTAATCATAAACTTAATTATAATCTTAAACATAAACTTAAACATGAACTTAATCATTAACTTAATCATAAACTTAATCATAAACTTAATCATAAACTTAAACACAAACTTAATCATAAACTTAATCATAAACTTAATCATAAACTTAATCATAAACTTAATCATAAACTTAAACATAAATTAAAACATAAACAGAAACATGAACTTAAACATAAACTTAATCATAAACTTAATCATAAACTTAATAATAAACTGAAACATAAACTTAAACATAAATTTAAACATAAATTTAAACATAAATTAAAATATAAACTTAAACATAAATTTAAAAAAAACATAAACATAAACTTAATCATAAACTTAATCAAAAACTCAATCATAAACTTAAACATAAATTAAATCATAAACTTAATCATAAACTTAAACATAAACTTAATCATAAACTTAATCATAAACTTATTCATAAACTAAATCATAAACTTAATCATAAACTTAAACATAAACTTAATCATAAACTTAAACATAAACTTAATCATAAACTTAATCATAAACTTAATCATAAACTTAATCATAAACTTAAACATAAACTAAATCATAAACTTAAACATAAACTTATTCATAAACTTAATCATAAACTTAAACATAAACTAAATCATAAACATAGTCATAAACTTAAACATAAACTTAATCATAAACTTAAACATAAACTTAATCATAAACTTAATCATAAACTTAATCATAAACTCAATCATAAACTTAATCATAAACTTAAACATAAACTTAAACATAAACTTAAACATAAACTTAATCATAAACTTAATCATAAACTTAATCATAAACTTAAACATAAACTTAAACATAAACTTAATCATAAATTTAAAAAAAACATAAACATAAACTTAATCATAAACTTAATCATAAACTCAATCATAAACTTAAACATAAATTAAATCATAAACTTAATCATAAACTTAAACATAAACTTAAACATAAACTTAATCATAAACTTAAACATAAACTTAAACATAAACTTAAACATAAACTAAATCATAAACTTAATCATAAACTTAATAATAAACTTAATCAAAAACTTAATCATAAACTTAAACATAAATTTAAACATATACTTAATCATAAATTTAATCATAAAGTTAATCATAAACTTAAACATAAATTAAAACATAAACTTAAACATAAATTTAACATAGACTGAATCATAAACTTAATCATAAACTTAATCATAAACTTAAACATGAACTTAATCATAAACTTAATCATAAACTTAATCATAAACTTAAACATAAACTCAATTATAAACTTAATCATAAACTTAATCATAAACTTAAACTTAAACTTAAACATATACTTAATCATAAATTTAATCATAAAGTTAATCATAAACTTAAACATAAATTAAAACATAAACTGAAACATAAATTTAACATAAACTTAATCATAAACTTAATCATAAACTTAATCATAAACTTAAACATGAACTTAATCATAAACTGAATCATAAACTTAATCATAAACTTAATCATAAACTCAATTAAAAACTTAATCATAAACTTAATCATAAACTTAATCATAAACTTAATCATAAACTTAATCATAAAATTAAACATAAACTTAATCATAAACTTAATCATAAACTTAATCATAAACATAAACTTAAACATAAACTTAATTATAAACTTAATCATAAACTTAATCATAAACTTAATCATAAACTTAAACATAAACTTAAACATAAATTTAATCATAAACTTAATCATAAACTTAATCATAAACTTAAACATAAACTTAAACATATACTTAATCATAAATTTAATCATAAAGTTAATCATAAACTTAATCATTAACTTAATCATAAACTCAATCATAAACTTAAACATAAATTAAAACATAAACTTAAACATAAACATAAACATAAACATAAACATAAACATAAACATAAACATAAACATAAACATAAACATAAACATAAACATAAACATAAACATAAACATAAACATAAACATAAACATAAACATAAACATAAACATAAACATATATATAAACATAAACATAAACATAAACATAAACATAAACATAAACATTAACATAAACAACACATTTCGTCTCAATTCGATTTTGAATAAAAAAATAATTATATTAAATTTTGTTTAAGTTTATGATTATGTTTATGTTTAAGTTTATGTTTAAATTTATATTTAAGTTTAAGTTTATGTTTAAGCTTATGTTTAAGTTTATGTTTAAGTTTATGTATAAGTTTATGTTTATGTTTATGTTTAAGTTTATGTTTAAATTTTAATTTAAGTTTAAATTTATGTTTAAGCTAATGTTCAAATTTATGTTTAAATTTATGTTTAATTTTATGTTTAAGTTTATTTAAATATAAACTTAACATATTATTATTTAAACATAAACTTAATCACATAAGCTTAAACATAAACTTAAACATAAACTTAATTATAAACTTAATCATAAACTTAAATTTAAAATTAAACATAAATTAAAACATAAACTTAATCATAAATTTAAACATAAACTTAATCATAAACTTAAACATTAACATAAACATATACCTAATCATAAACTTAATCATAAACTTAATCATAAACATAAACATAAACATAAACTTAAACATAAACTTAATCATAAACTTAATCATAAACTTAATCATAAACTTAAACATAAACTTAATCATAAACTTAATCATAAACTTAATTATAATCTTAAACATAAACTTAAACATGAACTTAATCATTAACTTAATCATAAACTTAATCATAAACTTAATCATAAACTTAAACACAAACTTAATCATAAACTTAATCATAAACTTAATCATAAACTTAATCATAAACTTAATCATAAACTTAAACATAAATTAAAACATAAACAGAAACATGAACTTAAACATAAACTTAATCATAAACTTAATCATAAACTTAATAATAAACTGAAACATAAACTTAAACATAAATTAAAACATAAACTGAAACATAAATTTAACATAAACTTAATCATAAACTTAATCATAAACTTAATCATAAACTTAAACATGAACTTAATCATAAACTTAATCATAAACTTAATCATAAACTTAATCATAAACTCAATTATAAACTTAATCATAAACTTAATCATAAACTTAATCATAAACTTAATCATAAACTTAATCATAAAATTAAACATAAACTTAATCATAAACTTAATCATAAACTTAATCATAAACATAAACTTAAACATAAACTTAATTATAAACTTAATCATAAACTTAATCATAAACTTAATCATAAACTTAAACATAAACTTAAACATAAATTTAATCATAAACTTAATCATAAACTTAATCATAAACTTAAACATAAACTTAAACATATACTTAATCATAAATTTAAACATAAAGTTAATCATAAACTTAATCATTAACTTAAACATAAATTAAAACATAAACTTAAACATAAACATAAACATAAACATAAACATAAACATAAACATAAACATAAACATAAACATAAACATAAACATAAACATAAACATAAACATAAACATAAACATAAACATAAACATAAACATAAACATAAACATTAACATAAACAACACATTTCGTCTCAATTCGATTTTGAATAAAAAAATAATTATATTAAATTTTCCTCAAGACAGATTAGATACAAATCGACTCGATTTGTATTAATTCGGTGTATTTTGTATTCATTCGTTAATAGTTGTCTTGATTCGTTTCAAACAGTCAATTGGAACTAGTTTATTAAATCAATTCGAAAAGTTTCAGCGCTAATCGGAAGTTTAGAGTCAAAATGTCTAGATTTGACTTAATTTGATGTTATTTGAGTGATATGATGCAAGTTTATGTTTAAGTTTAAGATTATGTTTAAGTTTATGTTTAAGTTTATGTTTAAGTTTATGTTTATGTTTATGTTTATGTTTATGTTTATGTTTATGTTTATGTTTATGTTTATGTTTATGTTTATGTTTATGTTTATGTTTATGTTTATGTTTATGTTTATGTTTATGTTTATGTTTATGTTTATGTGTATGTTTATGTTTAAGTTTATGTTTTAATTTATGTTTAAGTTTATGTTTAAGTTTTTGTTTATGTTTATGTTTATGTTTATGTTTATGTTTATGTTTATGTTTTATTTTTATGTTTATGTTCATGTTTATGTTTATGTTTATGTTTATATAAATGTTTATATTAAGTTTAAGTTTTAATTTATGTTTAAGTTTATGTTTAAGTTTATGTTCAAGTTTATGTTTAAGTTTATGTTTAAATTTTTGTTTATCTTTATGTTTATGTTTATACTTATGTTTATGTTTAAGTTTATGTTTAAATTTATATTTAAGTTTAAGTTTATGTTTAAGCTTATGTTTAAGTTTATGTTTAAGTTTATGTTTAAGTTTATGTTTATGTTTATGTTTATGTTTATGTTTAAATTTTAATTTAAGTTTAAGTTTATGTTTAAGCTAATGTTCAAATTTATGTTTAAATTTATGTTTAATTTTATGTTTAAGTTTATTTAAATATAAACTTAACATATTATTATTTAAACATAAACTTAATCACATAAGCTTAAACATAAACTTAAACATAAACTTAATCTAAAACTTAATCATAAACTTAAATATAAAATTAAACATAAATTAAAACATAAACTTAATCATAAACTTAAACATTAACATAAACATATACCTAATCATAAACTTAATCATAAACTTAATCATAAACATAAACATAAATTAAAACATAAACATAAACATAAACTTAAACATAAACTTAATCATAAACTTAATCATAAACTTAATCATAAACTTAATCATAAACTTAAACATAAACTTAAACATATACTTAATCATAAATTTAATCATAAAGTTAATCATAAACTTAAACATAAAATTAAACATAAACTTAATCATAAACTTAATCATAAACTTAATTATAAACTTAATCATAAACTTAATCATTAACTTAATCATAAACTCAATCATAAACTTAAACATAAATTAAAACATAAACTTAAACATAAACATAAACATAAACATAAACATAAACATAAACATAAACATAAACATAAACATAAACATAAACATAAACATAAACATAAACATAAACATAAACATAAACATAAACATAAACATAAACATAAACATAAACATAAACATAAACATAAACATAAACATAAACATAAACATAAACATAAACATAAACATAAACATAAACATAAACATAAACATAAACATAAACATAAACATAAACATAAACATAAACATAAACATAAACATAAACATAAACATAAACATAAACATAAACATAAACATAAACATAAACATAAACATAAACATAAACATAAACATAAACATAAACTTAAACATAAACATAAACATAAACATAAACATAAACATAAACATAAACATAAACATAAACATAAACATAAACATAAACATAAACATAAACATAAACATAAACATAAACATAAACATAAACATAAACATAAACATAAACATAAACATAAACATAAACATAAACATAAACATAAACATAAACATAAACTTAAACATAAACATAAACATAAACATAAACATAAACATAAACATAAACATAAACATAAACATAAACTTAAACATAAACTTAAACATAAATTAAAACATAAACTTAAACATAAACATACACATAAACATAAACATAAACATAAACATAAACATAAACATAAACATAAACATAAACATAAACATAAACATAAACATAAACATAAACATAAACATAAACATAAACATAAACATAAACATAAACATAAACATAAACTTAATCTTAAACTTAAACATAAACTTGCATCATATCACTGAAATAACATCAAATTAAGTCAAATCTAGACATCTTGACTCTAAACTTTCGATTAGCGCTGAAACTTTTCGAATTGATTTAATAAACTAGTTCCAATTGACTGTTTGAAACGAATCAAGACCACTATTAACGAATGAATACAAAATACACCGAATTAATACAAATCGAGTCGATTTGGATCTAATCTGTCTTGAGGAAAATTTAATATAATTATTTTTTTATTCAAAATCGAATTGAGACGACATGTGTTGTTTTTGTTTATGTTTAAGTTTATGTTTATGTTTATGTTTATGTTTATGTTTATGTTTATGTTTATGTTTATGTTTATGTTTATGTTTATGTTTATGTTTAAGTTTATGTTTTAATTTATGTTTAAGTTTATGATTGAGTTTATGATTAAGTTAATGATTAAGTTTATGATTAAGTTTATAATTAAGTTTATGATTAAGTTTATGATTAAGTTTATGTTTAATTTTATGTTTAAGTTTATGTTTAATTTTATGTTTAAATTTATGTTTTAATTTCTGTTTAAGTTTATGATTAACTTTATGATTAAATTTATGATTAAGTATATGTTTAAGTTTATGTTTAAGTTTATGTTTAAGTTTATGATTAAGTTTATGATTGAGTTTATGATTAAGTTTATGATTAAGTTTATGATTAAGTTTATGATTAAATTTATGATTAAGTATATGTTTAAGTTTATGTTTAAGTTTATGATTAAGTTTATGATTAAGTTTATGATTAAGTTTATGTTTAAATTTATGTTTATGTTTATGTTTATTTTTATGTTTATAATTATGTTTATGTTTATGTTTATGTTTATGTTTATATTTATGTTTATATTTATGTTTATGTTTATGTTTATGTTTATGTTTATGTTTATGTTTATGTTTATGTTTATGTTTATGTTTATGTTTATGTTTATGTTTATGTTTAAGTTTATGTTTAAGTTTATGTTTATGTTTATGTTTATTTGTTAATTTATGTTTAAGTTTATGATTGAGTTTATGATTAAGTTAATGATTAAGTTTATGTTTATGTTTTTTTTAAATTTATGTTTAAGTTTATATTTTAATTTATGTTTAAATTTATGTTTAAATTTATGTTTAAGTTTATGTTTAAGTTTATTATTAAGTTTATGATTAAGTTTATGATTAAGTTTATGTTTAAGTTTATGTTTATGTTTATGTTTTAATTTATGTTTAAGTTTATGATTAAGTTTATGATTAAGTTTATGTTTAATTTTATGATTAAGTTTATGATTAAGTTTATGATTAAGTTTATGTTTAAGTTTATGTTTATGTTTATGTTTTAATTTATGTTTATGTTTATGATTAAGTTTATGATTAAGTTTATGATTAGGTATATGTTTATGTTAATGTTTAAGTTTATGATTAAGTTTATGTTTAAATTTATGATTAAGTTTATGTTTTAATTTATGTTTAATTTTATATTTATTTTTATGATTAAGTTTATGATTAAGTTTATGATTAAGTTTATGTTTAAGTTTATGTTTAAGCTTATGATTAAGTTTATGTTTAAATAATAATATGTTAAGTTTATATTTAAATAAACTTAAACATAAAATTAAACATAAATTTAAACATAAATTTGAACATTAGCTTAAACATAAACTTAAACATAAATTTAAACATAAATTTGAACATTAGCTTAAACATAAACTTAAACTTAAATTAAAATTTAAACATAAACTTAAACATAAACATAAACATAAACATAAACTTAAACATAAACTTAAACATAAACTTAAACATAAGCTTAAACATAAACTTAAACTTAAATATAAATTTAAAAATAAACTTAAACATAAACATAATCATAAACTTAAACAAAAATTAAAACGTAAACATAAACATAAACATAAACATAAACATAAGTATAAACATAAACATAAAGATAAACATAAATTAAAACATAAACTTAAACATAAACATAAACATAAACATAAACATAAACATAAACATAAACATAAACATAAACATAAACATAAACATAAACATAAACATAAACATAAACATAAACATAAACATAAACATAAACATAAACATAAACATAAACATAAACATAAACATAAACATAAACATAAACATAAACATAAACATAAACATAAACATAAACATAAACATAAACATAAACATAAACATAAACATAAACATAAACATAAACATAAACATAAACATAAACATAAACATAAACATAAACATAAAAATAAACATAAACATAAACATAAACATAAACATAAACTTAAACATAATTTAAAACGTAAACATAAACATAAACATAAACATAAACATAAGTATAAACATAAACATAAAGATAAACATAAACTTAAACATAAACTTAAACATAAACTTAAACATAAACTTAAACATAAACTTAAACATAAACTTAAACATAAACTTAAACATAAACTTAAACATAAACATAAACATAAACATAAACATAAACACAAACATAAACACAAACATAAACATAAACATAAACATAAACATAAACATAAACATAAACATAAACATAAACATAAACATAAACATAAACATAAACATAAACATAAACATAAACATAAACATAAACATAAACATAAACATAAACATAAACATAAACATAAACATAAACATAAACATAAACTTAAACATATACTTAAACATAAACTTAAATATAAACTTGCATCATATCACTCAAATAACATCAAATTAAGTCAAATCTAGACATTTAGACTCTAAACTTCCGATTAGCGCTGAAACTTTTCGAATTGATTTAAAAAACTAGTTCCAATTGACTGTTTGACACGAATCAAGACAACTATTAACGAATGAATACAAAATACAACGAATTAATACAAATCGAGTCGATTTGTATCTAATCTGTCTTGAGGAAAATTTAATATAATTATTTTTTTATTCAAAATCGAATTGAGACGAAATGTGTTGTTTATGTTTATGTTTATGTTTATGTTTATGTTTATGTTTATGTTTATGTTTATGTTTATGTTTATGTTTATGTTTATGTTTATGTTTATGTTTATGTTTATGTTTATGTTTATGTTTATGTTTATGTTTATGTTTATGTTTATGTTTATGTTTATGTTTATGTTTATGTTTATGTTTATGTTTTAATTTATGTTTAAGTTTATGATTGAGTTTATGATTAAGTTAATGATTAAGTTTATGATTAAGTTTATAATTAAGTTTAAGTTTAAGTTTATGATAAAGTTTATGATTAAGTTTATGATTAAGTTTATGTTTAATTTTATGTTTAAGTTTATGTTTTAATTTATGTTTAAGTTTATGATTAACTTTATGATTAAATTTATGATTAAGTATATGTTTAAGTTTATGTTTAAGTTTATGATTACGTTTATGATTAAGTTTATGTTTAAGTTTATGTTTAAGTTTATGATTAAGTTTATGATTAAGTTTATGATTAAGTTTATGTTAAATTTTATGTTTTAGTTTATGTTTTAATTTATGTTTAAGTTACTGACTAACTTTATGATTAAATTTATGATTAAGTATATATTTCAGTTTATGTTTAAGTTTATGATTAAGTTTATGATTAAGTTTATGATTAAGTTTATGATTAGGTTTATATTTAAGTTTATGTTTAAGTTTATGATGAAGTTTATGATTTAGTTTATGTTTAAGTTTATGATTAAGTTTATGAATAAGTTTATGTTTATGTTTATGTTTAAGTTTATGATTAAGTTTATGAATAAGTTTATGATTATGTTTATATTTAAGTTTTTTTTAAATTTATGTTTAAATTTATGTTTAAGTTTATGTTTAAGTTTATTATTAAGTTTATGATTAAGTTTATGATCAAGTTTATGATTAAGTTTATGATTAAGTTTATGATTAAGTTTATGATTAAGTTTATGATTAAGTTCATGTTTAAGTTTATGTTTAAGATTATATATAAGTTTATGATTATGTTTATGATTAAGTTTATGATTAAGTTTATGTTTAAGTTTATGATTAAGTTTATGATTAAGTTTAAGATTAAGTTTATGTTTAAGTTAATGATTAAGTTTATGTTTTAATTTATGTTTAATTTTATGTTTAAGTTTATGATTAAGTTTATGATTAAGTTTATGATTAAGTTTATGATTAAGTTTATGTTTAAGTTTATGTTTATGTTTATGTTTTAATTTATGTTTAAGTTTATGATTAAGTTTATGATTAAGTTTATGATTAAGTTTATGTTTAAGTTTATGATTAAGTTTATGATTAAGTTTATGATTAAGTTTATGATTAAGTTTATGATTAAGTTAATGTTAAAGTTTATGATTAAGTTTATGATTAAGTTTATGATTAATAAACATAAACATAAACATAAGTTTAAACATAAACATAAAGATAAACATAAACTTTAACATAAATTAAAACATAAACTTAAACATAAACATAAACATAAACTAAAACATAAATTAAAATGTAAACATAAACATAAACATAAACATAAACATAAGTATAAACATAAACATAAAGATAAACATAAACTTAAACATAAACTTAAACATAAACTTAAACATAAACTTAAACATAAACTTAAACATAAACTTAAACATAAATTAAAACATAAACTTATACATAAACATAAACATAAATATAAACATAAACATAAACATAAACATAAACATAAACATAAACATAAACATAAACATAAACATAAACATAAACATAATCATAAACTTAAACATAAATTAAAACATAAACATAAACATAAACATAAACATAAACATAAACATAAACATAAACATAAACATAAACATAAACTTAAACATAAACTTAAACATAAACTTAAACATAAACTTAATCATAAACATAAACGTAAACATAAACATAAACATAAACTTAAACATAAACTTAAACATAAACATAAACATAAATATAAACATAAACATAAACATAAACATAAACATAAACATAAACATAAACATAAACATAAACATAAACATAAACATAAACATAAACATAAACATAAACATAAACATAAACATAAACATAATCATAAACTTAAACATAAATTATAACATAAACATAAACATAAACATAAACATAAACATAAACATAAACATAAACATAAACATAAACATAAACATAAACATAAACTTAAACATAAACTTAAACATAAACTTAAACATAAACTTAAACATAAACATTAAACATAAACATAAACATAAACATAAACTTAAACATAAACATAAACATAAACATAAACATAAACATAAACATAAACATAAACATAAACATAAACATAAACATAAACATAAACATAAACATAAACATAAACATAAACATAAACATAAACATAAACATAAACATAAACATAAACATAAACATAAACATAAACATAAACATAAACATAAACATAAACATAAACATAATCATAAACTTAAACATAAATTAAAACATAAACATAAACATAAACATAAACATAAACATAAACATAAACATAAACATAAACATAAACATAAACATAAACATAAACATAAACATAAACATAAACTTAAACATAAACTTAAACATAAACTTAAACATAAACTTAATCATAAACATAAACGTAAACGTAAACATAAACATAAACATAAACATAAACATAAACATAAACATAAACATAAACATAAACATAAACATAAACATAATCATAAACATAAACATAAATTATAACATAAACATAAACATAAACATAAACATAAACATAAACATAAACATAAACATAAACATAAACATAAACATAAACATAAACATAAACATAAACATAAACATAAACATAAACATAAACTTAAACATAAACATAAACATAAACATAAACATAAACATAAACATAAACATAAACATAAACTTAAACATAAACTTAAACATAAACTTAAACATAAACTTAAACATAAACTTAATCATAAACATAAACGTAAACATAAACATAAACTTAAACATAAACTTAAACATAAACATAAACATAAATATAAACATAAACATAAACATAAACATAAACATAAACATAAACATAAACATAATCATAAACATAAACATAAATTATAACATAAACATAAACATAAACATAAACATAAACATAAACATAAACATAAACATAAACATAAACATAAACATAAACATAAACATAAACATAAACATAAACATAAACATAAACTTAAACATAAACTTAAACATAAACTTAAACATAAACTTAATCATAAACATAAACGTAAACATAAACATAAACTTAAACATAAACTTAAACATAAACATAAACATAAATATAAACATAAACATAAACATAAACATAAACTTAAACATAAACTTAAACATAAACTTAAACATAAACTTAATCATAAACATAAACATAAACTTAAACATAAACATAAACATAAACATAAACATAAACATAAACATAAACATAAACATAAACATAAACATAAACATAAACATAAACATAAACATAAACATAAACATAAACATAAACATAAACATAAACATAAACATAAACATAAACATAAACATAAACATAAACTTAAACATAAACATAAACATAAACATAAACATAAACATAAACATAAACATAAACATAAACATAAACATAAACATAAACATAAACATAAACATAAACATAAACATAAACATAAACATAAACATAAACATAAACATAAACATAAACATAAACATAAACATAAACATAAACATAAACATAAACATAAACATAAACTTAAACATAAACATAAACATAAACATAAACATAAACATAAACATAAACATAAACATAAACATAAACTTAAACATAAACTTAAACATAAATTAAAACATAAACTTAAACATAAACAGAAACTTAAACATAAACTTAAACATAATCTTAAACTTAAACATAAACTTGCATCATATCACTCAAATAACATCAAATTAAGTCAAATCTAGACATTTTGACTCTAAACTACCGATTAGCGCTGAAACTTTTCGAATTGATTTAATAAACTAGTTCCAATTGACTGTTTGAAACGAATCAAGACCACTATTAACGAATGAATACAAAATACACCGAATTAATACAAATCGAGTCGATTTGTATCTAATCTGTCTTGAGGAACTAATCTGTCTTGAGGAAAATTTAATATAATTATTTTTTTATTAAAAATCGAATTGAGACGACATGTGTTGTTTATGTTTATGTTTAAGTTTATGTTTATGTTTATGTTTATGTTTATGTTTATATTTGAGTTTATGTTTATGTTTAAGTTTATGATTGAGTTTATGATTAAGTTAATGATTAAGTTTATGATTAAGTTTATAATTAAGTTTATGATTAAGTTTATGATTAAGTTTATGTTTAATTTTATGTTTAAGTTTATGTTTTAATTTATGTTTAAGTTTATGATTAACTTTATGATTAAATTTATGATTAAGTATATGTTTAAGTTTATGTATAAGTTTATGATTAAGTTTATGATTAAGTTTATGATTAAATTTATGTTTAAGTTTATGTTTAAGTTTATGATTAAGTTTATGATTAAGTTTATGATTAAGTTTATAATTAAGTTTATGATTAAGTTTATGATTAAGTTTATGTTTAATTTTATGTTTAAGTTTATGTTTTAATTTATGTTTAAGTTTATGATTAAATTTATGATTAAATTTATGATTAAGTATATGTTTAAGTTTATGTTTAAGTTTATGATTAAGTTTATGATTAAGTTTATGATTAAGTTTATGATTAAGTTTATGTTTAAGTTTATGTTTAAGTTTATGATTAAGTTTATGATTTAGTTTATGTTTAAGTTTATGATTAAGTTTATGAATAAGTTTAAGTTTAAGTTTATGTTTATGTTTATGTTTTCATTTATGTTTAAGTTTATGATTGAGTTTATGATTAAGTTTATGATTAAGTTTATGTTTTAGTTTATGTTTAAGTTTATATTTATGTTTATGTTTTAATTTATGTTTAAGTTTATGATTAAGTTTATGATTAAGTTTATGTTTTAGTTTATGATTAAGTTTATGATTAAGTTTATGATTAAGTTTATGTTTAAGTTTATGTTTAAATTTATGTTTATGTTTATGTTTATGTTTATATTTATGTTTATGTTTATGTTTATGTTTATGTTTATGTTTATGTTTATGTTTATGTTTATGTTTATGTTTATGTTTATGTTTATGTTTATGTTTATGTTTATGTTTATGTTTATGTTTATGTTTATGTTTATGTTTATGTTTATGTTTAAGTTTATGTTTTAATTTATGTTTAAGTTTATGATTGAGTTTATGATTAAGTTAATGATTAAGTTTATGATTAAGTTTATGATTAATTTTATGTTTAAGTTTATGATTAAGTTTATGATTAAGTTTATTATTAAGTTTATGTTTAATTTTATGTTTAAGTTTATGTTTTAATTTCTGTTTAAGTTTATGATTAACTTTATGATTAAATTTATGATTAAGTATATGTTTAAGTTTATGATTAAGTTTATGATTAAGTTTATGATTAAGTTTATGTTTAAGTTTATGTTTAAGTTTATGATTAAGTTTATGATTATGTTTATGATTAAGTTTATGTTTAAGTTTATGTTTAAGTTTATGATTAAGTTTATGATTGAGTTTATGATTAAGTTTATGATTAAGTTTATGATTAAGTTTATGATTAAATTTATGATTAAGTATATGTTTAAGTTTATGTTTAAGTTTATGATTAAGTTTATGATTAAGTATATGTTTAAGTTTATGTTTAAGTTTATGATTAAGTTTATGATTAAGTTTATGATTAAGTTTATGTTTAAATTTATGTTTATGTTTATGTTTATGTTTATGTTTATATTTATGTTTATGTTTATGTTTATGTTTATGTTTATGTTTATATTTATGTTTATATTTATGTTTATGTTTATGTTTATGTTTATGTTTATGTTTATGTTTATGTTTATGTTTATGTTTATGTTTATGTTTATGTTTAAGTTTATGTTTAAGTTTATGTTTATGTTTATGTTTATTTTTTAATTTATGTTTAAGTTTATGATTGAGTTTATGATTAAGTTAATGATTAAGTTTATGTTTATGTTTTTTTTAAATTTATGTTTAAGTTTATATTTTAATTTATGTTTAAATTTATGTTTAAATTTATGTTTAAGTTTATGTTTAAGTTTATTATTAAGTTTATGATTAAGTTTATGATTAAGTTTATGTTTAAGTTTATGTTTATGTTTATGTTTTAATTTATGTTTAAGTTTATGATTAAGTTTATGATTAAGTTTATGATTAAGTTTATGTTTAAGTTTATGATTAAGTTTATGATTAAGTTTATGTTTAAGTTTATGTTTAAATAATAATATGTTACGTTTATATTTAAATAAACTTAAACATAAAATTAAACATAAATTTAAACATAATTTTGAACTTTAGCTTAAACATAAACTTAAACATAAATTTAAACATAAATTTGAACATTAGCTTAAACATAAACTTAAACTTAAATTAAAATTTAAACATAAACTTAAACATAAACTTAAACATAAACATAAACTTAAACATAAACTTAAACATAAACTTAAACATAAGCTTAAACATAAACTTAAACTTAAATATAAATTTAAACATAAACTTAAACATAAACATAATCATAAACTTAAACAAAAATTAAAACGTAAACATAAACATAAACATAAACATAAACATAAGTATAAACATAAACATAAAGATAAACATAAATTAAAACATAAACTTAAACATAAACATAAACATAAACATAAACATAAAAATATACATAAACATAAACATAAACATAAACATAAATATAAACATAAACATAAACATAAACATAAACATAAACATAAACATAAACATAAACATAAACATAAACATAAACATAAACATAAACATAAACATAAACATAAACATAAACATAAACATAAACATAAACATAAACATAAACATAAACATAAACATAAACATAAACATAAACATAAACATAAACATAAACATAAACATAAACATAAACATAAACATAAACATAAACATAAACATAAACATAAACATAAACATAAACATAAACATAAACATAAACATAAACATAAACATAAACATAAACATAAACATAAACATAAACATAAACATAAACATAAACATAAACTTAAACATAAATTAAAACATAAACTTAAACATAAACATAAACATAAACTTAAACATAATTTAAAACGTAAACATAAACATAAACATAAACAAAAACATAAGTATAAACATAAACATAAAGATAAACATAAACTTAAACATAAACTTAAACATAAACTTAAACATAAACTTAAACATAAACTTAAACATAAACTTAAACATAAACTTAAACATAAACATAAACATAAACATAAACATAAACATAAACATAAACATAAACATAAACATAAACATAAACATAAACATAAACATAAACATAAACATAAACATAAACATAAACATAAACATAAACATAAACATAAACATAAACATAAACATAAACATAAACATAAACTTAAACATATACTTAAACATAAACTTAAATATAAACTTGCATCATATCACTCAAATAACATCAAATTAAGTCAAATCTAGACATTTAGACTCTAAACTTCCGATTAGCGCTGAAACTTTTCGAATTGATTTAAAAAACTAGTTCCAATTGACTGTTTGACACGAATCAAGACAACTATTAACGAATGAATACAAAATACAACGAATTAATACAAATCGAGTCGATTTGTATCTAATCTGTCTTGAGGAAAATTTAATATAATTATTTTTTTATTCAAAATCGAATTGAGACGAAATGTGTTGTTTATGTTTATGTTTATGTTTATGTTTATGTTTATGTTTATGTTTATGTTTATGTTTATGTTTATGTTTATGTTTATGTTTATGTTTATGTTTATGTTTATGTTTATGTTTATGTTTATGTTTATGTTTATGTTTATGTTTATGTTTATGTTTATGTTTATGTTTATGTTTATGTTTATGTTTATGTTTATGTTTATGTTTATGTTTATGTTTATGTTTATGTTTATGTTTATGTTTATGTTTATGTTTATGTTTTAATTTATGTTTAAGTTTATGATTGAGTTTATGATTAAGTTAATGATTAAGTTTATGATTAAGTTTATAATTAAGTTTAAGTTTAAGTTTATGATAAAGTTTATGATTAAGTTTATGATTAAGTTTATGTTTAATTTTATGTTTAAGTTTATGTTTTAATGTATGTTTAAGTTTATGATTAACTTTATGATTAAATTTATGATTAAGTATATGTTTAAGTTTATGTTTAAGTTTATGATTACGTTTATGATTAAGTTTATGTTTAAGTTTATGTTTAAGTTTATGATTAAGTTTATGATTAAGTTTATGATTAAGTTTATGTTAAATTTTATGTTTTAGTTTATGTTTTAATTTATGTTTAAGTTACTGACTAACTTTATGATTAAATTTATGATTAAGTATATATTTCAGTTTATGTTTAAGTTTATGATTAAGTTTATGATTAAGTTTATGATTAAGTTTATGATTAGGTTTATATTTAAGTTTATGTTTAAGTTTATGATGAAGTTTATGATTTAGTTTATGTTTAAGTTTATGATTAAGTTTATGAATAAGTTTATGTTTATGTTTATGTTTAAGTTTATGATTAAGTTTATGAATAAGTTTATGATTATGTTTATATTTAAGTTTTTTTTAAATTTATGTTTAAATTTATGTTTAAGTTTATGTTTAAGTTTATTATTAAGTTTATGATTAAGTATATGATCAAGTTTATGATTAAGTTTATGATTAAGTTTATGATTAAGTTTATGATTAAGTTTATGATTAAGTTCATGTTTAAGTTTATGTTTAAGATTATATATAAGTTTATGATTAAGTTTATGATTAAGTTTATGATTAAGTTTATGTTTAAGTTTATGATTAAGTTTATGATTAAGTTTAAGATTAAGTTTATGTTTAAGTTAATGATTAAGTTTATGTTTTAATTTATGTTTAATTTTATGTTTAAGTTTATGATTAAGTTTATGATTAAGTTTATGATTAAGTTTATGATTAAGTTTATGTTTAAGTTTATGTTTATGTTTATGTTTTAATTTATGTTTAAGTTTATGATTAAGTTTATGATTAAGTTTATGATTAAGTTTATGTTTAAGTTTATGATTAAGTTTATGATTAAGTTTATGATTAAGTTTATGATTAAGTTTATGATTAAGTTTATGATTAAGTTTATGTTAAAGTTTATGATTAAGTTTATGATTAAGTTTATGATTAATAAACATAAACATAAACATAAGTTTAAACATAAACATAAAGATAAACATAAACTTAAACATAAACTTAAACATAAACTTAAACATAAACATAAACATAAACTTAAACATAAATTAAAACATAAACTTAAACATAAACATAAACATAAACTTAAACATAAATTAAAACGTAAACATAAACATAAACATAAACATAAACATAAGTATAAACATAAACATAAAGATAAACATAAACTTAAACATAAACTTAAACATAAACTTAAACATAAACTTAAACATAAACTTAAACATAAACTTAAACATAAATTAAAACATAAACTTATACATAAACATAAACATAAATATAAACATAAACATAAACATAAACATAAACATAAACTTAAACATAAACTTAAACATAAACTTAATCATAAACATAAACGTAAACATAAACATAAACATAAACTTAAACATAAACTTAAACATAAACATAAACATAAATATAAACATAAACATAAACATAAACATAAACATAAACATAAACATAAACATAAACATAAACATAAACATAAACATAAACATAAACATAAACATAAACATAAACATAATCATAAACTTAAACATAAATTATAACATAAACATACACATAAACATAAACATAAACATAAACATAAACATAAACATAAACATAAACATAAACATAAACATAAACATAAACATAAACTTAAACATAAACTTAAACATAAACTTAAACATAAACTTAAACATAAACATTAAACATAAACATAAACATAAACATAAACTTAAACATAAACATAAACATAAACATAAACATAAACATAAACATAAACATAAACATAAACATAAACATAAACATAAACATAAACATAAACATAAACATAAACATAAACATAAACATAAACATAAACATAAACATAAACATAAACATAAACATAAACATAAACATAAACATAAACATAAACATAAACATAAACATAAACATAAACATAAACATAAACATAAACATAATCATAAACTTAAACATAAATTAAAACATAAACATAAACATAAACATAAACATAAACATAAACATAAACATAAACATAAACATAAACATAAACATAAACATAAACATAAACTTAAACATAAACTTAAACATAAACTTAAACATAAACTTAATCATAAACATAAACGTAAACATAAACATAAACTTAAACATAAACTTAAACATAAACATAAACATAAATATAAACATAAACATAAACATAAACATAAACATAAACATAAACATAAACATAAACATAATCATAAACATAAACATAAATTATAACATAAACATAAACATAAACATAAACATAAACATAAACATAAACATAAACATAAACATAAACATAAACATAAACATAAACATAAACATAAACATAAACATAAACATAAACATAAACATAAACATAAACATAAACTTAAACATAAACTTAAACATAAACTTAAACATAAACTTAAACATAAACATTAAACATAAACATAAACATAAACTTAAACATAAACATAAACATAAACATAAACATAAACATAAACATAAACATAAACATAAACATAAACATAAACATAAACATAAACATAAACATAAACATAAACATAAACATAAACATAAACATAAACATAAACATAAACATAAACATAAACATAAACATAAACATAAACATAAACATAAACATAAACATAAACATAAACATAAACATAAACATAAACATAAACATAAACATAAACATAAACATAAACATAAACATAAACATAAACATAAACATAAACATAAATATAAACATAAACATAAACATAAACATAAACATAAACATAAACATAAACATAAACATAAACATAAACATAAACATAAACATAAACTTGCATCATATCACTCAAATAACATCAAATTAAGTCAAATCTAGACATTTTGACTCTAAACTTCCGATTAGCGCTGAAACTTTTCGAATTGATTTAAAAAACTAGTTCCAATTGACTGTTTGAAACGAATCAAGACAACTATTAACGAATGAATACAAAATACAACGAATTAATACAAATCGAGTCGATTTGTATCTAATCTGTCTTGAGGAAAATTTAATATAATTATTTATTTATTCAAAATCGAATTGAGATGTTTTAATTTATGTTTAAGTTTATGATTGAGTTTATGATTAAGTTTATGATTAAGTTTATGTTTAGTTTTATGTTTAAGTTTATGTTTTAATTTATGTTTAAGTTTATGATTAACTTTATGATTAAATTTATGATTAAGTATATGTTTAAGTTTATGTTTAAGTTTATGATTAAGTTTATGATTAAGTTTATGTTTAAGTTTATGTTTAAGTTTATGATTAAGTTTATGATTAAGTTTATGATTAAGTTTATGATTGAGTTTATGATTAAGTTTATGATTAAGTTTATGATTAAGTTTATGATTAAGTTAATGTTAAAGTTTATGATTAAGTTTATGATTAAGTTTATGTTAAATTTTATGTTTTAGTTTATGTTTTAATTTATGTTTAAGTTAATGACTAACTTTATGATTAAATTTATGATTAAGTATATATTTCAGTTTATGTTTAAGTTTATGATTAAGTTTATGATTAGGTTTATGATTAAGTTTATGATTAGGTTTATATTTAAGTTTATGTTTAAGTTTATGATTAAGTTTATGATTTAGTTTATGTTTAAGTTTATGATTAAGTTTATGAATAAGTTTATGTTTATGTTTATGTTTAAGTTTATGATTAAGTTTATGATTAAGTTTATGATTAAGTTTATGATTTTAAGTTTATGTTTAAGTTTATGATTAAGTTTATGATTATGTTTATATTTAAGTTTTTTTTAAATTTATGTTTAAATTTATGTTTAAGTTTATGTTTAAGTTTATTATTAAGTTTATGATTAAGTTTATGATTAAGTTTATGTTTAAGTTTATGTTTATGTTTATGTTTTAATTTATGTTTAAGTTTATGATTAAGTTTATGATTAAGTTTATGATTAAGTTTATGATAAAGTTTATGATTAAGTTTATGATTAAGTTTATGATTAAGTTTATGTTTAAGTTTATGTTTATGTTTATGTTTTAATTTATGTTTAAGTTTATGATTGAGTTTATGTTAAGTTCATGTTTAAGTTTATGTTTAAGATTATAATTAAGTTTATGATTAAGTTTATGATTAAGTTTATGATTAAGTTTATGTTTAAGTTTATGATTAAGTTTATGATTAAGTTTATGATTAAGTTTATGATTAAGTTTATGTTTAATTTTATGTTTAAGTTTATGTTTTAATTTATGTTAAAGTTTATGATTAACTTTATGATTAAATTTATGATTAAGTATATGTTTAAGTTTATGTTTAAGTTTATGATTAAGTTTATGATTAAGTTTATGATTAAGTTTATGATTAGGTTTGTGTTTAAGTTTATGATTAAGTTTATGATCAAGTTTATGATTAAGTTTATGATTAAGTTTATGATTAAGTTTATGATTAAGTTCATGTTTAAGTTTATGTTTAAGATTAAATATAAGTTTATGATTAAGTTTATGATTAAGTTTATGATTAAGTTTATGTTTAAGTTTATGATTAAGTTTATGATTAAGTTTAAGATTAAGTTTATGTTTAAGTTAATGATTAAGTTTATGTTTTAATTTATGTTTAATTTTATGTTTAAGTTTATGATTAAGTTTATGATTAAGTTTATGATTAAGTTTATGATTAAGTTTATGATTAAGTTTATGATTAAGTTTATGTTTAAGTTAATGATTAAGTTTATGTTTTAATTTATGTTTAATTTTATGTTTAAGTTTATGATTAAGTTTATGATTAAGTTTATGATTAAGTTTATGTTTTAATTTATGTTTAATTTTATGTTTAAGTTTATGATTAAGTTTATGATTAAGTTTATGTTTAAGTTTATGTTTAAGTTTATGTTTAAGCTTATGATTAAGTTTATGTTTAAATAATAATATGTTAAGTTTACATTTAAATAAACTTAAACATAAACTTAAACATAAATTTAAACATAAATTTGAACATTAGCATAAACATAAACTTAAACTTAAATATAAATTTAAACATAAACTTAAACATAATCATAAACATAAACTTAAACATAAATTAAAACGTACACATAAACATAAACATAAACATAAACATAAGTATAAACATAAACATAAAAATAAACATAAACTTAAACATAAACTTAAACATAAACTTAAACATAAACTTAAACATAAACTTAAACATAAACATAAACATATACTTAAACATAAATTAAAACATAAACTTAAACATAAACATAAACTTAAACATAAATTAAAACGTAAACATAAACATAAACTTAAACATAAACTTAAACATAAACATAAACATAAACATAAACATAAACATAAACATAAACATAAACTTAAACATAAACTTAAACATAAACTTAAACATAAACATAAACTTAAACATGAACTTAAACATTAACTTAAACATAAACTTAAACATAAACTTAAACATAAACATAAACATAAACATAAACATAAACATAAACATAAACATAAACATAAACATAAACATAAACATAAACATAAACATAAACATAAACATAAACATAAACATAAACATAAACATAAATATAAACATAAACATAAACATAAACATAAACATAAACATAAACATAAACATAAACATAAACATAAACATAAACATAAACATAAACTTGCATCATATCACTCAAATAACATCAAATTAAGTCAAATCTAGACATTTTGACTCTAAACTTCCGATTAGCGCTGAAACTTTTCGAATTGATTTAAAAAACTAGTTCCAATTGACTGTTTGAAACGAATCAAGACAACTATTAACGAATGAATACAAAATACAACGAATTAATACAAATCGAGTCGATTTGTATCTAATCTGTCTTGAGGAAAATTTAATATAATTATTTATTTATTCAAAATCGAATTGAGATGTTTTAATTTATGTTTAAGTTTATGATTGAGTTTATGATTAAGTTTATGATTAAGTTTATGTTTAGTTTTATGTTTAAGTTTATGTTTTAATTTATGTTTAAGTTTATGATTAACTTTATGATTAAATTTATGATTAAGTATATGTTTAAGTTTATGTTTAAGTTTATGATTAAGTTTATGATTAAGTTTATGTTTAAGTTTATGTTTAAGTTTATGATTAAGTTTATGATTAAGTTTATGATTAAGTTTATGATTGAGTTTATGATTAAGTTTATGATTAAGTTTATGATTAAGTTTATGATTAAGTTAATGTTAAAGTTTATGATTAAGTTTATGATTAAGTTTATGTTAAATTTTATGTTTTAGTTTATGTTTTAATTTATGTTTAAGTTAATGACTAACTTTATGATTAAATTTATGATTAAGTATATATTTCAGTTTATGTTTAAGTTTATGATTAAGTTTATGATTAGGTTTATGATTAAGTTTATGATTAGGTTTATATTTAAGTTTATGTTTAAGTTTATGATTAAGTTTATGATTTAGTTTATGTTTAAGTTTATGATTAAGTTTATGAATAAGTTTATGTTTATGTTTATGTTTAAGTTTATGATTAAGTTTATGATTAAGTTTATGATTAAGTTTATGATTTTAAGTTTATGTTTAAGTTTATGATTAAGTTTATGATTATGTTTATATTTAAGTTTTTTTTAAATTTATGTTTAAATTTATGTTTAAGTTTATGTTTAAGTTTATTATTAAGTTTATGATTAAGTTTATGATTAAGTTTATGTTTAAGTTTATGTTTATGTTTATGTTTTAATTTATGTTTAAGTTTATGATTAAGTTTATGATTAAGTTTATGATTAAGTTTATGATAAAGTTTATGATTAAGTTTATGATTAAGTTTATGATTAAGTTTATGTTTAAGTTTATGTTTATGTTTATGTTTTAATTTATGTTTAAGTTTATGATTGAGTTTATGTTAAGTTCATGTTTAAGTTTATGTTTAAGATTATAATTAAGTTTATGATTAAGTTTATGATTAAGTTTATGATTAAGTTTATGTTTAAGTTTATGATTAAGTTTATGATTAAGTTTATGATTAAGTTTATGATTAAGTTTATGTTTAATTTTATGTTTAAGTTTATGTTTTAATTTATGTTAAAGTTTATGATTAACTTTATGATTAAATTTATGATTAAGTATATGTTTAAGTTTATGTTTAAGTTTATGATTAAGTTTATGATTAAGTTTATGATTAAGTTTATGATTAGGTTTGTGTTTAAGTTTATGATTAAGTTTATGATCAAGTTTATGATTAAGTTTATGATTAAGTTTATGATTAAGTTTATGATTAAGTTCATGTTTAAGTTTATGTTTAAGATTAAATATAAGTTTATGATTAAGTTTATGATTAAGTTTATGATTAAGTTTATGTTTAAGTTTATGATTAAGTTTATGATTAAGTTTAAGATTAAGTTTATGTTTAAGTTAATGATTAAGTTTATGTTTTAATTTATGTTTAATTTTATGTTTAAGTTTATGATTAAGTTTATGATTAAGTTTATGATTAAGTTTATGATTAAGTTTATGATTAAGTTTATGATTAAGTTTATGTTTAAGTTAATGATTAAGTTTATGTTTTAATTTATGTTTAATTTTATGTTTAAGTTTATGATTAAGTTTATGATTAAGTTTATGATTAAGTTTATGTTTTAATTTATGTTTAATTTTATGTTTAAGTTTATGATTAAGTTTATGATTAAGTTTATGTTTAAGTTTATGTTTAAGTTTATGTTTAAGCTTATGATTAAGTTTATGTTTAAATAATAATATGTTAAGTTTACATTTAAATAAACTTAAACATAAACTTAAACATAAATTTAAACATAAATTTGAACATTAGCATAAACATAAACTTAAACTTAAATATAAATTTAAACATAAACTTAAACATAATCATAAACATAAACTTAAACATAAATTAAAACGTACACATAAACATAAACATAAACATAAACATAAGTATAAACATAAACATAAAAATAAACATAAACTTAAACATAAACTTAAACATAAACTTAAACATAAACTTAAACATAAACTTAAACATAAACATAAACATATACTTAAACATAAATTAAAACATAAACTTAAACATAAACATAAACTTAAACATAAATTAAAACGTAAACATAAACATAAACTTAAACATAAACTTAAACATAAACATAAACATAAACATAAACATAAACATAAACATAAACATAAACTTAAACATAAACTTAAACATAAACTTAAACATAAACATAAACTTAAACATGAACTTAAACATTAACTTAAACATAAACTTAAACATAAACTTAAACATAAACATAAACATAAACATAAACATAAACATAAACATAAACATAAACATAAACATAAACTTAAACATAAACTTAAACATAAACTTAAACATAAACTTAAACATAAACTTAAACATAAACTTAAACATAAACTTAAACATAAACTTAATCATAAACATAAACGTAAACATAAACTTAAACATAAACATAAACATAAATATAAACATAAACATAAACATAAACATAAACATAAACATAAACATAAACATAAACATAAACATAAACATAAACATAAACATAAACATAAACATAAACATAAACATAATCATAAACTTAAACATAAATTAAAACATAAACATAAACATAAACATAAACATAAACATAAACATAAACATAAACATAAACATAAACATAAACATAAACATAAACATAAACATAAACATAAACATAAACATAAACATAAACATAAACTTAAACATAAACTTAAACATAAACTTAAACATAAACATAAACATAAATATAAACATAAACATAAACATAGACATAAACATAAACATAAACATAAACATAAACATAAATATAAACATAAACATAAACATAAACTTAAACATAAACTTAAACATAAACATAAACATAAACATAAACATAAACATAAACATAAACATAAACTTAAACATAAACTTAAACATAAACTTAAACATAAACTTAAACATAAACATAAACTTAAACATAAACTTAAACATTAACTTAAACATAAACTTAAACATAAACTTAAACATAAACATAAACATAAACATAAACATAAACATAAACATAAACATAAACATAAACATAAACATAAACATAAACATAAACATAAACATAAACATAAACATAAACATAAACATAAACATAAACATAAACATAAACATAAACATAAACATAAACTTAAACATAAACTTAAACATAAACATTAAACATAAACATAAACATAAACTTAAATATAAACATAAACATAAACATAAACATAAACATAAACATAAACATAAACATAAACATAAACATAAACATAAACATAAACATAAACATAAACATAAACATAAACATAAACATAAACATAAACATAAACATAAACATAAACATAAACATAAACATAAACATAAACATAAACATAAACATAAATATAAACATAAACATAAACTTAAACATAAACTTAAACATAAACATAAACATAAACTTAAACATAAACATTAAACATAAACATAAACATAAACTTAAACATAAACATAAACATAAACATAAACATAAACATAAACATAAACATAAACATAAACATAAACATAAACATAAACATAAACATAAACATAAACATAAACATAAACATAAACATAAACATAAACATAAACATAAACATAAACATAAACATAAACATAAACATAAACATAAACATAAACATAAACATAAACATAAACATAAACATAAACATAAACATAAACATAAACATAAACATAAACATAAACATAAACATAAACATAAACATAAACATAAACATAAACATAAACATAAACATAAACATAAACATAAATATAAACATAAACATAAACATAAACATAAACATAAACATAAACATAAACATAAACATAAACATAAACATAAACATAAACTTGCATCATATCACTCAAATAACATCAAATTAAGTCAAATCTAGACATTTTGACTCTAAACTTCCGATTAGCGCTGAAACTTTTCGAATTGATTTAAAAAACTAGTTCCAATTGACTGTTTGAAACGAATCAAGACAACTATTAACGAATGAATACAAAATACAACGAATTAATACAAATCGAGTCGATTTGTATCTAATCTGTCTTGAGGAAAATTTAATATAATTATTTATTTATTCAAAATCGAATTGAGATGTTTTAATTTATGTTTAAGTTTATGATTGAGTTTATGATTAAGTTTATGATTAAGTTTATGTTTAGTTTTATGTTTAAGTTTATGTTTTAATTTATGTTTAAGTTTATGATTAACTTTATGATTAAATTTATGATTAAGTATATGTTTAAGTTTATGTTTAAGTTTATGATTAAGTTTATGATTAAGTTTATGTTTAAGTTTATGTTTAAGTTTATGATTAAGTTTATGATTAAGTTTATGATTAAGTTTATGATTGAGTTTATGATTAAGTTTATGATTAAGTTTATGATTAAGTTTATGATTAAGTTAATGTTAAAGTTTATGATTAAGTTTATGATTAAGTTTATGTTAAATTTTATGTTTTAGTTTATGTTTTAATTTATGTTTAAGTTAAAGACTAACTTTATGATTAAATTTATGATTAAGTATATATTTCAGTTTATGTTTAAGTTTATGATTAAGTTTATGATTAGGTTTATGATTAAGTTTATGATTAGGTTTATATTTAAGTTTATGTTTAAGTTTATGATTAAGTTTATGATTTAGTTTATGTTTAAGTTTATGATTAAGTTTATGAATAAGTTTATGTTTATGTTTATGTTTAAGTTTATGATTAAGTTTATGATTAAGTTTATGATTAAGTTTATGATTTTAAGTTTATGTTTAAGTTTATGATTAAGTTTATGATTATGTTTATATTTAAGTTTTTTTTAAATTTATGTTTAAATTTATGTTTAAGTTTATGTTTAAGTTTATTATTAAGTTTATGATTAAGTTTATGATTAAGTTTATGTTTAAGTTTATGTTTATGTTTATGTTTTAATTTATGTTTAAGTTTATGATTAAGTTTATGATTAAGTTTATGATTAAGTTTATGATAAAGTTTATGATTAAGTTTATGATTAAGTTTATGATTAAGTTTATGTTTAAGTTTATGTTTATGTTTATGTTTTAATTTATGTTTAAGTTTATGATTGAGTTTATGTTAAGTTCATGTTTAAGTTTATGTTTAAGATTATAATTAAGTTTATGATTAAGTTTATGATTAAGTTTATGATTAAGTTTATGTTTAAGTTTATGATTAAGTTTATGATTAAGTTTATGATTAAGTTTATGATTAAGTTTATGTTTAATTTTATGTTTAAGTTTATGTTTTAATTTATGTTAAAGTTTATGATTAACTTTATGATTAAATTTATGATTAAGTATATGTTTAAGTTTATGTTTAAGTTTATGATTAAGTTTATGATTAAGTTTATGATTAAGTTTATGATTAGGTTTGTGTTTAAGTTTATGATTAAGTTTATGATCAAGTTTATGATTAAGTTTATGATTAAGTTTATGATTAAGTTTATGATTAAGTTTATGATTAAGTTCATGTTTAAGTTTATGTTTAAGATTAAATATAAGTTTATGATTAAGTTTATGATTAAGTTTATGATTAAGTTTATGTTTAAGTTTAAGATTAAGTTTATGTTTAAGTTAATGATTAAGTTTATGTTTTAATTTATGTTTAATTTTATGTTTAAGTTTATGATTAAGTTTATGATTAAGTTTATGATTAAGTTTATGATTAAGTTTATGATTAAGTTTATGATTAAGTTTATGTTCAAGTTAATGATTAAGTTTATGTTTTAATTTATGTTTAATTTTATGTTTAAGTTTATGATTAAGTTTATGATTAAGTTTATGATTAAGTTTATGTTTTAATTTATGTTTAATTTTATGTTTAAGTTTATGATTAAGTTTATGATTAAGTTTATGTTTAAGTTTATGTTTAAGTTTATGTTTAAGCTTATGATTAAGTTTATGTTTAAATAATAATATGTTAAGTTTACATTTAAATAAACTTAAACATAAACTTAAACATAAATTTAAACATAAATTTGAACATTAGCATAAACATAAACTTAAACTTAAATATAAATTTAAACATAAACTTAAACATAATCATAAACATAAACTTAAACATAAATTAAAACGTACACATAAACATAAACATAAACATAAACATAAGTATAAACATAAACATAAAAATAAACATAAACTTAAACATAAACTTAAACATAAACTTAAACATAAACTTAAACATAAACTTAAACATAAACATAAACATATACTTAAACATAAATTAAAACATAAACTTAAACATAAACATAAACTTAAACATAAATTAAAACGTAAACATAAACATAAACTTAAACATAAACTTAAACATAAACATAAACATAAACATAAACATAAACATAAACATAAACATAAACTTAAACATAAACTTAAACATAAACTTAAACATAAACATAAACTTAAACATGAACTTAAACATTAACTTAAACATAAACTTAAACATAAACTTAAACATAAACATAAACATAAACATAAACATAAACATAAACATAAACATAAACATAAACATAAACATAAACTTAAACATAAACTTAAACATAAACTTAAACATAAACTTAAACATAAACTTAAACATAAACTTAAACATAAACTTAAACATAAACTTAATCATAAACATAAACGTAAACATAAACTTAAACATAAACATAAACATAAATATAAACATAAACATAAACATAAACATAAACATAAACATAAACATAAACATAAACATAAACATAAACATAAACATAAACATAAACATAAACATAAACATAATCATAAACTTAAACATAAATTAAAACATAAACATAAACATAAACATAAACATAAACATAAACATAAACATAAACATAAACATAAACATAAACATAAACATAAACATAAACATAAACATAAACATAAACATAAACATAAACATAAACTTAAACATAAACTTAAACATAAACTTAAACATAAACATAAACATAAATATAAACATAAACATAAACATAGACATAAACATAAACATAAACATAAACATAAACATAAATATAAACATAAACATAAACATAAACTTAAACATAAACTTAAACATAAACATAAACATAAACATAAACATAAACATAAACATAAACATAAACTTAAACATAAACTTAAACATGAACTTAAACATAAACTTAAACATAAACATAAACTTAAACATAAACTTAAACATTAACTTAAACATAACTTAAACATAAACTTAAACATAAACATAAACATAAACATAAACATAAACATAAACATAAACATAAACATAAACATAAACATAAACATAAACATAAACATAAACATAAACATAAACATAAACATAAACATAAACATAAACATAAACATAAACATAAACATAAACATAAACTTAAACATAAACTTAAACATAAACATTAAACATAAACATAAACATAAACTTAAATATAAACATAAACATAAACATAAACATAAACATAAACATAAACATAAACATAAACATAAACATAAACATAAACATAAACATAAACATAAACATAAACATAAACATAAACATAAACATAAACATAAACATAAACATAAACATAAACATAAACATAAACATAAACATAAACATAAACATAAACATAAACATAAACATAAATATAAACATAAACATAAACTTAAACATAAACTTAAACATAAACATAAACATAAACTTAAACATAAACATTAAACATAAACATAAACATAAACTTAAACATAAACATAAACATAAACATAAACATAAACATAAACATAAACATAAACATAAACATAAACATAAACATAAACATAAACATAAACATAAACATAAACATAAACATAAACATAAACATAAACATAAACATAAACATAAACATAAACATAAACATAAACATAAACATAAACATAAACATAAACATAAACATAAACATAAACATAAACATAAACATAAACATAAACATAAACATAAACATAAACATAAACATAAACATAAACATAAACATAAACATAAACATAAACATAAACATAAACATAAATATAAACATAAACATAAACATAAACATAAACATAAACATAAACATAAACTTAAACATTAACTTAAACATAAACTTAAACATAATCTTAAACATAAACATAAACATAAAATTAAACATAAACATAAATATAAACATAAACATAAACATAAACATAAACATAAACTTAAACATAAACTTAAACATTAACTTAAACATAAACATAAACATAAACTTAAACATAAATTAAAACATAAACTTAAACATAAACATAAACTTAAACATAAATTAAAACGTAAACATAAACATAAACATAAACATAAACATAAACATAAACATAAACATAAACATAAACTTAAACATAAACTTAAACATAAACTTAAACATAAACATAAACATAAACATAAACATAAACATAAACATAAACATAAACTTAAACATAAACTTAAACATAAACTTAAACATAAACATAAACTTAAACATAAACTTAAACATTAACTTAAACATAAACTTAAACATAAACTTAAACATAAACATAAACATAAACATAAACATAAACATAAACATAAACATAAACATAAACATAAACATAAACATAAACTTAAACATAAATTTAAACATAAACTTAAACATAAACTTAAACATAAACTTAAACATAAACTTAAACATAAACTTAAACATAAACTTAATCATAAACATAAACGTAAACATAAACTTAAACATAAACATAAACATAAATATAAACATAAACATAAACATAAACATAAACATAAACATAAACATAAACATAAACATAAACATAAACATAAACATAAACATAAACATAAACATAAACATAAACATAATCATAAACTTAAACATAAATTAAAACATAAACATAAACATAAACATAAACATAAACATAAACATAAACAAAAACATAAACATAAACATAAACATAAACATAAACATAAACATAAACATAAACTTAAACATAAACTTAAACATAAACTTAAACATAAACTTAATCATAAACATAAACGTAAACATAAACATAAACTTAAACATAAACTTAAACATAAACATAAACATAAATATAAACATAAACATAAACATAAACATAAACATAAACATAAACATAAACATAAACATAAATATAAACATAAACATAAACATAAACTTAAACATAAACTTAAACATAAACATAAACATAAACATAAACATAAACATAAACATAAACTTAAACATAAACTTAAACATAAACTTAAACATAAACATAAACTTAAACATAAACTTAAACATAAACTTAAACATAAACTTAAACATAAACATAAACTTAAACATAAACTTAAACATTAACTTAAACATAAACTTAAACATAAACATAAACATAAACATAAACATAAACATAAACATAAACATAAACAAAAACATAAACATAAACATAAACATAAACATAAACATAAACATAAACATAAACATAAACTTAAACATAAACTTAAACATAAACATTAAACATAAACATAAACATAAACTTAAACATAAACATAAACATAAACATAAACATAAACATAAACATAAACATAAACATAAACATAAACATAAACATAAACATAAACATAAACATAAACATAAACATAAACATAAACATAAACATAAACATAAACATAAACATAAACATAAACATAAACATAAACATAAACATAAACATAAACATAAACATAAACATAAACATAAACATAAACATAAACATAAACATAAACATAAACATAAACATAAACATAAACATAAACATAAACATAAACATAAACATAAACATAAACATAAACATAAACATAAACATAAATATAAACATAAACATAAACTTAAACATAAACTTAAACATAAACTTAAACATAAACTTAAACATAAACATTAAACATAAACATAAACATAAACATAAACTTAAACATAAACATAAACATAAACATAAACATAAACATAAACATAATCATAAACATAAACATAAACATAAACATAAACATAAACATAAACATAAACATAAACATAAACATAAACATAAACATAAACATAAAAATAAACATAAACATAAACATAAACATAAACATAAACATAAACATAAACATAAACATAAACATAAACATAAACATAAACATAAACATAAACATAAACATAAACATAAACATAAACATAAACATAAACATAAACATAAACATAAACTTGCATCATATCACTCAAATAACATCAAATTAAGTCAAATCTAGACATTTTGACTCTAAACTTCCGATTAGCGCTGAAACTTTTCGAATTGATTTAAAAAACTAGTTCCAATTGACTGTTTGAAACGAATCAAGACAACTATTAACGAATGAATACAAAATACAACGAATTAATACAAATCGAGTCGATTTGTATCTAATCTGTCTTGAGGAAAATTTAATATAATTATTTTTTTATTCAAAATCGAATTGAGACGAAATGTGTTGTTTATGTTTATGTTTATGTTTATGTTTATGTTTATGTTTATGTTTATGTTTATGTTTTAATTTATGTTTAAGTTTATGATTGAGTTTATGATTAAGTTAATGATTAAGTTTATGATTAAGTTTATAATTAAGTTTAAGTTTAAGTTTATGATTAAGTTTATGATTAAGTTTATGATTAAGTTTATGTTTAATTTTATGTTTAAGTTTATGTTTTAATTTATGTTAAAGTTTATGATTAACTTTATGATTAAATTTATGATTAAGTATATGTTTAAGTTTATGTTTAAGTTTATGATTAAGTTTATGATTAGGTTTATGTTTAAGTTTATGTTTAAGTTAATGATTAAGTTTATGATTAAGTTTGTGATTAAGTTTATGATTGAGTTTATGATTAAGTTTATGATTAAGTTTATGATTAAGTTAATGTTAAAGTTTATGATTAAGTTTATGATTAAGTTTATGATTAAGTTTATGTTAAATTTTATGTTTTAGTTTATGTTTTAATTTATGTTTAAGTTAATGACTAACTTTATGATTAAATTTATGATTAAGTATATATTTCAGTTTATGTTTAAGTTTATGATTAAGTTTATGATTAGGTTTATGATTTGGTTTATGATTAGGTTTATATTTAAGTTTATGTTTAAGTTTATGATTAAGTTTATGATTTAGTTTATGTTTAAGTTTATGATTAAGTTTATGAATAAGTTTATGTTTATGTTTATGTTTAAGTTTATGATTAAGTTTATGATTAAGTTTATGATTAAGTTTATGATTTTAAGTTTATGTTTAAGTTTATGATTAAGTTTATGATTATGTTTATATTTAAGTTATTTTTAAATTTATGTTTAAATTTATGTTTAAGTTTATGTTTAAGTTTATTATTAAGTTTATGATTAAGTTTATGATTAAGTTTATGTTTAAGTTTATGTTTATGTTTATGTTTTAATTTATGTTTAAGTTTATGATTAAGTTTATGATTAAGTTTATGATTAAGTTTATGTTTAAGTTTATGTTTATGTTTATGTTTTAATTTATGTTTAAGTTTATGATTAAGTTTATGATTAAGTTTATGATTAAGTTTATGATAAAGTTTATGATTAAGTTTATGATTAAGTTTATGATTAAGTTTATGTTTAAGTTTATGTTTATGTTTATGTTTTAATTAATGTTTAAGTTTATGATTGAGTTTATGATTAAGTTCATGTTTAAGTTTATGTTTAAGATTATAATTAAGTTTATGATTAAGTTTATGATTAAGTTTATGATTAAGTTTATGTTTAAGTTTATGATTAAGTTTATGATTAAGTTTATGTTTAATTTTATGTTTAAGTTTATGTTTTAATTTATGTTAAAGTTTATGATTAACTTTATGATTAAATATATGATTAAGTATATGTTTAAGTTTATGTTTAAGTTTATGATTAAGTTTATGATTAAGTTTATGATTAAGGTTATGATTAAGTTTGTGTTTAAGTTTATGATTAAGTTTATGATCAAGTTTATGATTAAGTTTATGATTAAGTTTATGATTAAGTTTATGATTAAGTTTATGATTAAGTTCATGTTTAAGTTTATGTTTAAGATTAAATATAAGTTTATGATTAAGTTTATGATTATGTTTATGATTAAGTTTATGATTAAGTTTATGTTTTAGTTTATGTTTATGTTTATGTTTTAATTTATGTTTAAGTTTATGATTAAGTTTATAATTAAGTTTATGATTAAGTTTATGTTTAAGTTTATGATTAAGTTTATGTTTAAGTTTATGTTTAAGCTTATGATTAAGTTTATGTTTAAATAATAATATGTTAAGTTTATATTTAAATAAACTTAAACATAAACTTAAACATAAATTTAAACATAAATTTGAACATAAATATAAACATTAACTTAAACATAAATTAAAACGTACACATAAACATAAACATAAACATAAGTATAAACATAAACATAAAGATAAACATAAACTTAAACATAAACTTAAACATAAACATAAACATAAACTTAAACATAAATTAAAACATAAACTTAAACATAAACATAAACATAAACTTAAACATAAATTAAAACGTAAACATAAACATAAACTTAAACTTAAACTTAAACATAAACATAAACATAAACATAAACATAAACATAAACATAAACATAAACATAAACTTAAACATAAACTTAAACATAAACATAAACATAAACATAAACTTAAACATAAACATAAACATAAATATAAACATAAACATAAACATAAACATAAACATAAACATAAACATAAACATAAACATAAACATAAACATAAACATAAACATAAATATAAATATAAACATAAACATAAACTTAAACATAAACTTAAACATAAACATAAACATAAACATAAACATAAACATAAACATAAACATAAACATAAACATAAACATAAACATAAACATAAACATAAACATAAACATAAACATAAACATAAACATAAACATAAACATAAACATAAACATAAACATAAACATAAACATAAACATAAACATAAACATAAACATAAACATAAACATAAACATAAACATAAATATAAACATAAACATAAACTTAAACATAAACTTAAACATAAACTTAAACATAAACTTAAACATAAACATTAAACATAAACATAAACATAAACTTAAACATAAACATAAACATAAACATAAACATAAACATAAACATAAACATAAACATAAACATAAACATAAACATAAACCTAAACATATACATAAACATAAACATAAACATAAACATAAACATAAACTTGCATCATATCACTCAAATAACATCAAATTAAGTCAAATCTAGACATTTTGACTCTAAACTTCCGATTAGCGCTGAAACTTTTCGAATTGATTTAAAAAACTAGTTCCAATTGACTGTATGAAACGAATCAAGACAACTATTAACGAATGAATACAAAATACAACGAATTAATACAAATCGAGTCGATTTGTATCTAATCTGTCTTGAGGAAAATTTAATATAATTATTTTTTTATTCAAAATCGAATTGAGACGAAATGTGTTGTTTATGTTAATGTTTATGTTTATGTTTATGTTTATGTTTATGTTTATGTTTATGTTTATGTTTATGTTTAAGTTTATGTTTATGTTTATGTTTTAATTTATGTTTAAGTTTATGATTAAGTTTATGATTAAGTTTATGATTAAGTTTATGATAAAGTTTATGATTAAGTTTATGATTAAGTTTATGATTAAGTTTATGTTTAAGTTTATGTTTATGTTCATGTTTAAGTTTATGTTTAAGATTATAATTAAGTTTATGATTAAGTTTATGATTAAGTTTATGATTAAGTTTATGTTTAAGTTTATGATTAAGTTTATGATTAAGTTTATGATTAAGTTTATGATTAAGTTTATGTTTAATTTTATGTTTAAGTTTATGTTTTAATTTATGTTAAAGTTTATGATTAACTTTATGATTAAATTTATGATTAAGTATATGTTTAAGTTTATGTTTAAGTTTATGATTAAGTTTATGATTAAGTTTATGATTAAGTTTATGATTAGGTTTGTGTTTAAGTTTATGATTAAGTTTATGATCAAGTTTATGTTTAAGTTTATGATTAAGTTTATGATTAAGTTTATGATTAAGTTTATGATTAAGTTTATGTTTAAGTTTATGTTTAAGATTAAATATAAGTTTATGATTAAGTTTATGATTAAGTTTATGATTAAGTTTATGTTTAAGTTTATGATTAAGTTTATGATTAAGTTTATGTTTTAATTTATGTTTAATTTTATGTTTAAGTTTATGATTAAGTTTATGATTAAGTTTATGATTAAGTTTATGATTAAGTTTATGTTTAAGTTTATGTTTATGTTTATGTTTTAATTTATATTTAAGTTTATGATTAAGTTTATGATTAAGTTTATGATTAAGTTTATGTTTAAGTTTATGATTAAGTTTATGATTAAGTTTATGATTAAGTTTATGTTTAAGTTAATGATTAAGTTTATGTTTTAATTTATGTTTAATTTTATGTTTAAGTTTATGATTAAGTTTATGATTAAGTTTATGATTAAGTTTATGTTTAAGTTTATGTTTAAGCTTATGATTAAGTTGATGTTTAAATAATAATATGTTAAGTTTATATTTAAATAAACTTAAACATAAACTTAAACATAAATTTAAACATAAATTTGAACATTAGCATAAACATAAACTTAAACTTAAATATAAATTTAAACATAAACTTAAACATAAACATAAACATAAACTTAAACATAAATTAAAACGTACACATAAACATAAACATAAACATAATCATAAACTTAAACATAAATTAAAACATAAACATAAACATAAACATAAACATAAACATAAACATAAACATAAGTATAAACATAAACATAAAAATAAACATAAACTTAAACATAAACTTAAACATAAACATAAATTAAAACATAAACTTAAACATAAACATAAACATAAACTTAAACATAAATTAAAACGTAAACATAAACATAAACTTAAACATAAACATAATCATAAACTTAAACATAAATTAAAACATAAACATAAACATAAACATAAACTTAAACATAAACTTAAACATAAACTTAAACATAAACTTAAACATAAACTTAATCATAAACATAAACGTAAACATAAACATAAACTTAAATATAAACTTAAACATAAACATAAACATAAATATAAACATAAACATAAACATAAACATAAACATAAACATAAACATAAACATAAACATAAACATAAACATAAATATAAACATAAACATAAACATAAACTTAAACATAAACTTAAACATAAACATAAACATAAACATAAACATAAACATAAACATAAACATAAACATAAACATAAACTTAAACATAAACTTAAACATAAACTTAAACATAAACATAAACATAAAGTTAAACATAAACTTAAACATAAACTTAAACATAAACTTAAACATAAACATAAACTTAAACATAAACTTAAACATTAACTTAAACATAAACTTAAACATAAACTAAAACATAAACATAAACATAAACATAAACATAAACATAAATATAAACATAAACATAAACATAAACATAAACTTAAACATAAACTTAAACATAAACTTAAACATAAACTTAAACATAAACATAAACATAAACATAAACATAAACATAAACATAAATATAAACATGAACATAAACATAAACATAAACATAAACATAAACATAAACATAAACATAAACATAAACATAAACATAAACATAAACATAAACATAAACATAAACATAAACATAAACATAAACATAAACATAAACATAAACATAAACATAAACATAAACATAAACATAAACTTGCATCATATCACTCAAATAACATCAAATTAAGTCAAATCTAGACATTTTGACTCTAAACTTCCGATTAGCGCTGAAACTTTTCGAATTGATTTAAAAAACTAGTTCCAATTGACTGTTTGAAACGAATCAAGACAACTATTAACGAATGAATACAAAATACAACGAATTAATACAAATCGAGTCGATTTGTATCTAATCTGTCTTGAGGAAAATTTAATATAATTATTTTTTTATTCAAAATCGAATTGAGACGAAATGTGTTGTTTATGTTTATGTTTATGTTTATGTTTATGTTTATGTTTTAATTTATGTTTAAGTTTATGATTGAGTTTATGATTAAGTTAATGATTAAGTTTATGATTAAGTTTATAATTAAGTTTAAGTTTAAGTTTATGATTAAGTTTATGATTAAGTTTATGATTAAGTTTATGTTTAATTTTATGTTTAAGTTTATGTTTTAATTTATGTTAAAGTTTATGATTAACTTTATGATTAAATTTATGATTAAGTATATGTTTAAGTTTATGTTTAAGTTTATGATTAAGTTTATGATTAGGTTTATGTTTAAGTTTATGTTTAAGTAAATGATTAAGTTTATGATTAAGTTTATGATTAAGTTTATGATTGAGTTTATGATTAAGTTTATGATTAAGTTTATGATTAAGTTAATGTTAAAGTTTATGATTAAGTTTATGATTAAGTTTATGATTAAGTTTATGATTAAGTTTATGTTAAATTTTATGTTTTAGTTTATGTTTTAATTTATGTTTAAGTTAATGACTAACTTTATGATTAAATTTATGATTAAGTATATATTTCAGTTTATGTTTAAGTTTATGATTAAGTTTATGATTAGGTTTATGATTTGGTTTATGATTAGGTTTATATTTAAGTTTATGTTTAAGTTTATGATTAAGTTTATGATTTAGTTTATGTTTAAGTTTATGATTAAGTTTATGAATAAGTTTATGTTTATGTTTATGTTTAAGTTTATGATTAAGTTTATGATTAAGTTTATGATTAAGTTTATGATTAAGTTTATGTTTAAGTTTATGATTAAGTTTATGATTAAGTTTATGTTTAATTTTATGTTTAAGTTTATGTTTTAATTTATGTTAAAGTTTATGATTAACTTTATGATTAAATTTATGATTAAGTATATGTTTAAGTTTATGATTAAGTTTATGATTAAGTTTGTGTTTAAGTTTATGATTAAGTTTATGATCAAGTTTATGATTAAGTTTATGATTAAGTTTATGATTAAGTTTATGATTAAGTTTATGATTAAGTTCATGTTTAAGTTTATGTTTAAGATTAAATATAAGTTTATGATTAAGTTTATGATTATGTTTATGATTAAGTTTATGATTAAGTTTATGATTGAGTTTATGATTAAGTTTATGATTAAGTTTATGATTAAGTTTATGTTTAAGTTTATGTTTATGTTTATGTTTTAATTTATGTTTAAGTTTATGATTAAGTTTATGATTAAGTTTATGATTAAGTTTATGTTTAAGTTTATGTTTATGTTTATGTTTTAATTTATGTTTAAGTTTATGATTAAGTTTATGATTAAGTTTATGATTAAGTTTATGATAAAGTTTATGATTAAGTTTATGATTAAGTTTATGATTAAGTTTATGTTTAAGTTTATGTTTATGTTTATGTTTTAATTAATGTTTAAGTTTATGATTGAGTTTATGATTAAGTTCATGTTTAAGTTTATGTTTAAGATTATAATTAAGTTTATGATTTAGTTTATGATTAAGTTTATGATTAAGTTTATGTTTAAGTTTATGATTAAGTTTATGATTAAGTTTATGTTTAATTTTATGTTTAAGTTTATGTTTTAATTTATGTTAAAGTTTATGATTAACTTTATGATTAAATTTATGATTAAGTATATGTTTAAGTTTATGTTTAAGTTTATGATTAAGTTTATGATTAAGTTTATGATTAAGTTTATGATTAAGTTTGTGTTTAAGTTTATGATTAAGTTTATGATCAAGTTTATGATTAAGTTTATGATTAAGTTTATGATTAAGTTTATGATTAAGTTTATGATTAAGTTCATGTTTAAGTTTATGTTTAAGATTAAATATAAGTTTATGATTAAGTTTATGATTATGTTTATGATTAAGTTTATGTTTAAGTTTATGATTAAGTTTATGATTAAGTTTAAGATTAAGTTTATGTTTAAGTTAATGATTAAGTTTATGTTTTAATTTATGTTTAATTTTATGTTTAAGTTAATGATTAAATTTATGATTAAGTTTATGATTAAGTTTATGATTAAGTTTATGTTTAAGTTTATGTTTATGTTTATGTTTTAATTTATGTTTAAGTTTATGATTAAGTTTATAATTAAGTTTATGATTAAGTTTATGTTTAAGTTTATGATTAAGTTTATGTTTAAGTTTATGTTTAAGCTTATGATTAAGTTTATGTTTAAATAATAATATGTTAAGTTTATATTTAAATAAACTTAAACATAAACTTAAACATAAATTTAAACATAAATTTGAACATTAGCATAAACATTAACTTAAACATAAATTAAAACGTACACATAAACATAAACATAAACATAAGTATAAACATAAACATAAAGATAAACATAAACTTAAACATAAACTTAAACATAAACTTAAACATAAACATAAACATAAACTTAAACATAAATTAAAACATAAACTTAAACATAAACATAAACATAAACTTAAACATAAATTAAAACGTAAACATAAACATAAACTTAAACTTAAACTTAAACATAAACATAAACATAAACATAAACATAAACATAAACATAAACATAAACATAAACTTAAACATAAACTTAAACATAAACATAAACATAAACATAAACTTAAACATAAACATAAACATAAATATAAACATAAACATAAACATAAACATAAACATAAACATAAACATAAACATAAACATAAATATAAATATAAACATAAACATAAACTTAAACATAAACTTAAACATAAACATAAACATAAACATAAACATAAACATAAACATAAACATAAACATAAACATAAACATAAACATAAACATAAACATAAACATAAACATAAACATAAACATAAACAAAAACATAAACATAAACATAAACATAAACATAAACATAAACATAAACATAAACTTAAACATAAACTTAAACATAAACTTAAACATAAACTTAATCATAAACATAAACGTAAACATAAACATAAACTTAAACATAAACTTAAACATAAACATAAACATAAATATAAACATAAACATAAACATAAACATAAACATAAACATAAACATAAACATAAACATAAATATAAACATAAACATAAACATAAACTTAAACATAAACTTAAACATAAACATAAACATAAACATAAACATAAACATAAACTTAAACATAAACTTAAACATAAACTTAAACATAAACATAAACTTAAACATAAACTTAAACATAAACTTAAACATAAACTTAAACATAAACATAAACTTAAACATAAACTTAAACATTAACTTAAACATAAACTTAAACATAAACATAAACATAAACATAAACATAAACATAAACATAAACATAAACATAAACAAAAACATAAACATAAACATAAACATAAACATAAACATAAACATAAACATAAACATAAACTTAAACATAAACTTAAACATAAACATTAAACATAAACATAAACATAAACTTAAACATAAACATAAACATAAACATAAACATAAACATAAACATAAACATAAACATAAACATAAACATAAACATAAACATAAACATAAACATAAACATAAACATAAACATAAACATAAACATAAACATAAACATAAACATAAACATAAACATAAACATAAACATAAACATAAACATAAACATAAACATAAACATAAACATAAACATAAACATAAACATAAACATAAACATAAACATAAACATAAACATAAACATAAACATAAACATAAACATAAACATAAACATAAACATAAACATAAACATAAACATAAACATAAACATAAATATAAACATAAACATAAACTTAAACATAAACTTAAACATAAACTTAAACATAAACTTAAACATAAACATTAAACATAAACATAAACATAAACTTAAACATAAACATAAACATAAACATAAACATAAACATAAACATAAACATAATCATAAACATAAACATAAACATAAACATAAACATAAACATAAACATAAACATAAACATAAACATAAACATAAACATAAACATAAACATAAAAATAAACATAAACATAAACATAAACATAAACATAAACATAAACATAAACATAAACATAAACATAAACATAAACATAAACATAAACATAAACATAAACATAAACATAAACATAAACATAAACATAAACATAAACTTGCATCATATCACTCAAATAACATCAAATTAAGTCAAATCTAGACATTTTGACTCTAAACTTCCGATTAGCGCTGAAACTTTTCGAATTGATTTAAAAAACTAGTTCCAATTGACTGTTTGAAACGAATCAAGACAACTATTAACGAATGAATACAAAATACAACGAATTAATACAAATCGAGTCGATTTGTATCTAATCTGTCTTGAGGAAAATTTAATATAATTATTTTTTTATTCAAAATCGAATTGAGACGAAATGTGTTGTTTATGTTTATGTTTATGTTTATGTTTATGTTTATGTTTATGTTTATGTTTATGTTTTAATTTATGTTTAAGTTTATGATTGAGTTTATGATTAAGTTAATGATTAAGTTTATGATTAAGTTTATAATTAAGTTTAAGTTTAAGTTTATGATTAAGTTTATGATTAAGTTTATGATTAAGTTTATGTTTAATTTTATGTTTAAGTTTATGTTTTAATTTATGTTAAAGTTTATGATTAACTTTATGATTAAATTTATGATTAAGTATATGTTTAAGTTTATGTTTAAGTTTATGATTAAGTTTATGATTAGGTTTATGTTTAAGTTTATGTTTAAGTTAATGATTAAGTTTATGATTAAGTTTGTGATTAAGTTTATGATTGAGTTTATGATTAAGTTTATGATTAAGTTTATGATTAAGTTAATGTTAAAGTTTATGATTAAGTTTATGATTAAGTTTATGATTAAGTTTATGTTAAATTTTATGTTTTAGTTTATGTTTTAATTTATGTTTAAGTTAATGACTAACTTTATGATTAAATTTATGATTAAGTATATATTTCAGTTTATGTTTAAGTTTATGATTAAGTTTATGATTAGGTTTATGATTTGGTTTATGATTAGGTTTATATTTAAGTTTATGTTTAAGTTTATGATTAAGTTTATGATTTAGTTTATGTTTAAGTTTATGATTAAGTTTATGAATAAGTTTATGTTTATGTTTATGTTTAAGTTTATGATTAAGTTTATGATTAAGTTTATGATTAAGTTTATGATTTTAAGTTTATGTTTAAGTTTATGATTAAGTTTATGATTATGTTTATATTTAAGTTATTTTTAAATTTATGTTTAAATTTATGTTTAAGTTTATGTTTAAGTTTATTATTAAGTTTATGATTAAGTTTATGATTAAGTTTATGTTTAAGTTTATGTTTATGTTTATGTTTTAATTTATGTTTAAGTTTATGATTAAGTTTATGATTAAGTTTATGATTAAGTTTATGTTTAAGTTTATGTTTATGTTTATGTTTTAATTTATGTTTAAGTTTATGATTAAGTTTATGATTAAGTTTATGATTAAGTTTATGATAAAGTTTATGATTAAGTTTATGATTAAGTTTATGATTAAGTTTATGTTTAAGTTTATGTTTATGTTTATGTTTTAATTAATGTTTAAGTTTATGATTGAGTTTATGATTAAGTTCATGTTTAAGTTTATGTTTAAGATTATAATTAAGTTTATGATTAAGTTTATGATTAAGTTTATGATTAAGTTTATGTTTAAGTTTATGATTAAGTTTATGATTAAGTTTATGTTTAATTTTATGTTTAAGTTTATGTTTTAATTTATGTTAAAGTTTATGATTAACTTTATGATTAAATATATGATTAAGTATATGTTTAAGTTTATGTTTAAGTTTATGATTAAGTTTATGATTAAGTTTATGATTAAGGTTATGATTAAGTTTGTGTTTAAGTTTATGATTAAGTTTATGATCAAGTTTATGATTAAGTTTATGATTAAGTTTATGATTAAGTTTATGATTAAGTTTATGATTAAGTTCATGTTTAAGTTTATGTTTAAGATTAAATATAAGTTTATGATTAAGTTTATGATTATGTTTATGATTAAGTTTATGATTAAGTTTATGTTTTAGTTTATGTTTATGTTTATGTTTTAATTTATGTTTAAGTTTATGATTAAGTTTATAATTAAGTTTATGATTAAGTTTATGTTTAAGTTTATGATTAAGTTTATGTTTAAGTTTATGTTTAAGCTTATGATTAAGTTTATGTTTAAATAATAATATGTTAAGTTTATATTTAAATAAACATAAACTTAAACATAAACATAAACATAAACATAAACATAAACATAAACATAAACATAAACATAAACATAAACATAAACATAAACATAAACATAAACATAAACATAAACATAAACATAAACATAAACATAAACATAAACATAAACATAAACATAAACATAAACATAAACATAAACATAAACATAAACATAAACATAAACATAAACATAAACATAAACATAAACATAAACATAAACATAAACATAAACATAAACATAAACATAAACATAAACATAAACATAAACATAAACATAAACATAAACATAAACATAAACATAAACATAAACATAAATATAAACATAAACATAAACTTAAACATAAACTTAAACATAAACTTAAACATAAACTTAAACATAAACATTAAACATAAACATAAACATAAACTTAAACATAAACATAAACATAAACATAAACATAAACATAAACATAAACATAATCATAAACATAAACATAAACATAAACATAAACATAAACATAAACATAAACATAAACATAAACATAAACATAAACATAAACATAAACATAAACATAAAAATAAACATAAACATAAACATAAACATAAACATAAACATAAACATAAACATAAACATAAACATAAACATAAACATAAACATAAACATAAACATAAACATAAACATAAACATAAACATAAACTTGCATCATATCACTCAAATAACATCAAATTAAGTCAAATCTAGACATTTTGACTCTAAACTTCCGATTAGCGCTGAAACTTTTCGAATTGATTTAAAAAACTAGTTCCAATTGACTGTTTGAAACGAATCAAGACAACTATTAACGAATGAATACAAAATACAACGAATTAATACAAATCGAGTCGATTTGTATCTAATCTGTCTTGAGGAAAATTTAATATAATTATTTTTTTATTCAAAATCGAATTGAGACGAAATGTGTTGTTTATGTTTATGTTTATGTTTATGTTTATGTTTATGTTTATGTTTATGTTTATGTTTATGTTTTAATTTATGTTTAAGTTTATGATTGAGTTTATGATTAAGTTAATGATTAAGTTTATGATTAAGTTTATAATTAAGTTTAAGTTTAAGTTTATGATTAAGTTTATGATTAAGTTTATGATTAAGTTTATGTTTAATTTTATGTTTAAGTTTATGTTTTAATTTATGTTAAAGTTTACGATTAACTTTATGATTAAATTTATGATTAAGTATATGTTTAAGTTTATGTTTAAGTTTATGATTAAGTTTATGATTAGGTTTATGTTTAAGTTTATGTTTAAGTTAATGATTAAGTTTATGATTAAGTTTATGATTAAGTTAATGTTAAAGTTTATGATTAAGTTTATGATTAAGTTTATGATTAAGTTTATGATTAAGTTTGTGATTAAGTTTATGATTGAGTTTATGATTAAGTTTATGATTAAGTTTATGATTAAGTTAATGTTAAAGTTTATGATTAAGTTTATGATTAAGTTTATGATTAAGTTTATGATTTTAAGTTTATGTTTAAGTTTATGATTAAGTTTATGATTATGTTTATATTTAAGTTATTTTTAAATTTATGTTTAAATTTATGTTTAAGTTTATGTTTAAGTTTATTATTAAGTTTATGATTAAGTTTATGATTAAGTTTATGTTTAAGTTTATGTTTATGTTTATGTTTTAATTTATGTTTAAGTTTATGATTAAGTTTATGATTAAGTTTATGATTAAGTTTATGTTTAAGTTTATGTTTATGTTTATGTTTTAATTTATGTTTAAGTTTATGATTAAGTTTATGATTAAGTTTATGATTAAGTTTATGATAAAGTTTATGATTAAGTTTATGATTAAGTTTATGATTAAGTTTATGTTTAAGTTCATGTTTAAGTTTATGTTTAAGATTATAATTAAGTTTATGATTAAGTTTATGATTAAGTTTATGATTAAGTTTATGTTTAAGTTTATGATTAAGTTTATGATTAAGTTTATGTTTAATTTTATGTTTAAGTTTATGTTTTAATTTATGTTAAAGTTTATGATTAACTTTATGATTAAATATATGATTAAGTATATGTTTAAGTTTATGTTTAAGTTTATGATTAAGTTTATGATTAAGTTTATGATTAAGGTTATGATTAAGTTTGTGTTTAAGTTTATGATTAAGTTTATGATCAAGTTTATGATTAAGTTTATGATTAAGTTTATGATTAAGTTTATGATTAAGTTTATGATTAAGTTCATGTTTAAGTTTATGTTTAAGATTAAATATAAGTTTATGATTAAGTTTATGATTATGTTTATGATTAAGTTTATGATTAAGTTTATGTTTTAGTTTATGTTTATGTTTATGTTTTAATTTATGTTTAAGTTTATGATTAAGTTTATAATTAAGTTTATGATTAAGTTTATGTTTAAGTTTATGATTAAGTTTATGTTTAAGTTTATGTTTAAGCTTATGATTAAGTTTATGTTTAAATAATAATATGTTAAGTTTATATTTAAATAATCTTAAACATAAACTTAAACATAAATTTAAACATAAATTTGAACATTAGCATAAACATAAACTTAAACTTAAATATAAATTTAAACATAAACTTAAACATAAATATAAACATTAACTTAAACATAAATTAAAACGTACACATAAACATAAACATAAACATAAGTATAAACATAAACATAAAGATAAACATAAACTTAAACATAAACTTAAACATAAACTTAAACATAAACATAAACATAAACTTAAACATAAATTAAAACATAAACTTAAACATAAACATAAACATAAACTTAAACATAAATTAAAACGTAAACATAAACATAAACTTAAACTTAAACTTAAACATAAACATAAACATAAACATAAACATAAACATAAACATAAACATAAACATAAACATAAACTTAAACATAAACTTAAACATAAACATAAACATAAACATAAACTTAAACATAAACATAAACATAAATATAAACATAAACATAAACATAAACATAAACATAAACATAAACATAAACATAAACATAAACATAAACATAAACATAAATATAAATATAAACATAAACATAAACTTAAACATAAACTTAAACATAAACATAAACATAAACATAAACATAAACATAAACATAAACATAAACATAAACATAAACATAAACATAAACATAAACATAAACATAAACATAAACATAAACATAAACATAAACATAAACATAAACATAAACATAAACATAAACATAAACATAAACATAAACATAAACATAAACATAAACATAAACATAAACATAAACATAAACATAAACATAAACATAAATATAAACATAAACATAAACTTAAACATAAACTTAAACATAAACTTAAACATAAACTTAAACATAAACATTAAACATAAACATAAACATAAACTTAAACATAAACATAAACATAAACATAAACATAAACATAAACATAAACATAAACATAAACCTAAACATAAACATAAACATAAACATAAACATAAACATAAACATAAACATAAACTTAAACATTAACTTAAACATAAACTTAAACATAAACTTAAACATAAACATAAACATAAACTTGCATCATATCACTCAAATAACATCAAATTAAGTCAAATCTAGACATTTTGACTCTAAACTTCCGATTAGCGCTGAAACTTTTCGAATTGATTTAAAAAACTAGTTCCAATTGACTGTTTGAAACGAATCAAGACAACTATTAACGAATGAATACAAAATACAACGAATTAATACAAATCGAGTCGATTTGTATCTAATCTGTCTTGAGGAAAATTTAATATAATTATTTTTTTATTCAAAATCGAATTGAGACGAAATGTGTTGTTTATGTTAATGTTTATGTTTATGTTTATGTTTATGTTTATGTTTATGTTTATGTTTATGTTTATGTTTAAGTTTATGTTTATGTTTATGTTTTAATTTATGTTTAAGTTTATGATTAAGTTTATGATTAAGTTTATGATTAAGTTTATGATAAAGTTTATGATTAAGTTTATGATTAAGTTTATGATTAAGTTTATGTTTAAGTTTATGTTTATGTTCATGTTTAAGTTTATGTTTAAGATTATAATTAAGTTTATGATTAAGTTTATGATTAAGTTTATGATTAAGTTTATGTTTAAGTTTATGATTAAGTTTATGATTAAGTTTATGATTAAGTTTATGATTAAGTTTATGTTTAATTTTATGTTTAAGTTTATGTTTTAATTTATGTTAAAGTTTATGATTAACTTTATGATTAAATTTATGATTAAGTATATGTTTAAGTTTATGTTTAAGTTTATGATTAAGTTTATGATTAAGTTTATGATTAAGTTTATGATTAGGTTTGTGTTTAAGTTTATGATTAAGTTTATGATCAAGTTTATGTTTAAGTTTATGATTAAGTTTATGATTAAGTTTATGATTAAGTTTATGATTAAGTTTATGTTTAAGTTTATGTTTAAGATTAAATATAAGTTTATGATTAAGTTTATGATTAAGTTTATGATTAAGTTTATGTTTAAGTTTATGATTAAGTTTATGATTAAGTTTATGTTTTAATTTATGTTTAATTTTATGTTTAAGTTTATGATTAAGTTTATGATTAAGTTTATGATTAAGTTTATGATTAAGTTTATGTTTAAGTTTATGTTTATGTTTATGTTTTAATTTATATTTAAGTTTATGATTAAGTTTATGATTAAGTTTATGATTAAGTTTATGTTTAAGTTTATGATTAAGTTTATGATTAAGTTTATGATTAAGTTTATGTTTAAGTTAATGATTAAGTTTATGTTTTAATTTATGTTTAATTTTATGTTTAAGTTTATGATTAAGTTTATGATTAAGTTTATGATTAAGTTTATGTTTAAGTTTATGTTTAAGCTTATGATTAAGTTGATGTTTAAATAATAATATGTTAAGTTTATATTTAAATAAACTTAAACATAAACTTAAACATAAATTTAAACATAAATTTGAACATTAGCATAAACATAAACTTAAACTTAAATATAAATTTAAACATAAACTTAAACATAAACATAAACATAAACATAAACTTAAACATAAATTAAAACGTACACATAAACATAAACATAAACATAATCATAAACTTAAACATAAATTAAAACATAAACATAAACATAAACATAAACATAAACATAAACATAAACATAAGTATAAACATAAACATAAAAATAAACATAAACTTAAACATAAACTTAAACATAAACATAAATTAAAACATAAACTTAAACATAAACATAAACATAAACTTAAACATAAATTAAAACGTAAACATAAACATAAACTTAAACATAAACATAATCATAAACTTAAACATAAATTAAAACATAAACATAAACATAAACATAAACTTAAACATAAACTTAAACATAAACTTAAACATAAACTTAATCATAAACATAAACGTAAACATAAACATAAACTTAAATATAAACTTAAACATAAACATAAACATAAATATAAACATAAACATAAACATAAACATAAACATAAACATAAACATAAACATAAACATAAACATAAACATAAACATAAACATAAATATAAACATAAACATAAACATAAACATAAACTTAAACATAAACTTAAACATAAACATAAACATAAACATAAACATAAACATAAACATAAACATAAACATAAACATAAACTTAAACATAAACTTAAACATAAACTTAAACATAAACATAAACATAAAGTTAAACATAAACTTAAACATAAACTTAAACATAAACTTAAACATAAACATAAACTTAAACATAAACTTAAACATTAACTTAAACATAAACTTAAACATAAACTAAAACATAAACATAAACATAAACATAAACATAAACATAAATATAAACATAAACATAAACATAAACATAAACTTAAACATAAACTTAAACATAAACTTAAACATAAACTTAAACATAAACATAAACATAAACATAAACATAAACATAAACATAAATATAAACATGAACATAAACATAAACATAAACATAAACATAAACATAAACATAAACATAAACATAAACATAAACATAAACATAAACATAAACATAAACATAAACATAAACATAAACATAAACATAAACATAAACATAAACATAAACATAAACATAAACATAAACTTGCATCATATCACTCAAATAACATCAAATTAAGTCAAATCTAGACATTTTGACTCTAAACTTCCGATTAGCGCTGAAACTTTTCGAATTGATTTAAAAAACTAGTTCCAATTGACTGTTTGAAACGAATCAAGACAACTATTAACGAATGAATACAAAATACAACGAATTAATACAAATCGAGTCGATTTGTATCTAATCTGTCTTGAGGAAAATTTAATATAATTATTTTTTTATTCAAAATCGAATTGAGACGAAATGTGTTGTTTATGTTTATGTTTATGTTTATGTTTATGTTTATGTTTTAATTTATGTTTAAGTTTATGATTGAGTTTATGATTAAGTTAATGATTAAGTTTATGATTAAGTTTATAATTAAGTTTAAGTTTAAGTTTATGATTAAGTTTATGATTAAGTTTATGATTAAGTTTATGTTTAATTTTATGTTTAAGTTTATGTTTTAATTTATGTTAAAGTTTATGATTAACTTTATGATTAAATTTATGATTAAGTATATGTTTAAGTTTATGTTTAAGTTTATGATTAAGTTTATGATTAGGTTTATGTTTAAGTTTATGTTTAAGTTAATGATTAAGTTTATGATTAAGTTTATGATTAAGTTTATGATTGAGTTTATGATTAAGTTTATGATTAAGTTTATGATTAAGTTAATGTTAAAGTTTATGATTAAGTTTATGATTAAGTTTATGATTAAGTTTATGTTAAATTTTATGTTTTAGTTTATGTTTTAATTTATGTTTAAGTTAATGACTAACTTTATGATTAAATTTATGATTAAGTATATATTTCAGTTTATGTTTAAGTTTATGATTAAGTTTATGATTAGGTTTATGATTTGGTTTATGATTAGGTTTATATTTAAGTTTATGTTTAAGTTTATGATTAAGTTTATGATTTAGTTTATGTTTAAGTTTATGATTAAGTTTATGAATAAGTTTATGTTTATGTTTATGTTTAAGTTTATGATTAAGTTTATGATTAAGTTTATGATTAAGTTTATGATTAAGTTTATGTTTAAGTTTATGATTAAGTTTATGATTAAGTTTATGTTTAATTTTATGTTTAAGTTTATGTTTTAATTTATGTTAAAGTTTATGATTAACTTTATGATTAAATTTATGATTAAGTATATGTTTAAGTTTATGTTTAAGTTTATGATTAAGTTTATGATTAAGTTTATGATTAAGTTTATGATTAAGTTTGTGTTTAAGTTTATGATTAAGTTTATGATCAAGTTTATGATTAAGTTTATGATTAAGTTTATGATTAAGTTTATGATTAAGTTTATGATTAAGTTCATGTTTAAGTTTATGTTTAAGATTAAATATAAGTTTATGATTAAGTTTATGATTATGTTTATGATTAAGTTTATGATTAAGTTTATGATTGAGTTTATGATTAAGTTTATGATTAAGTTTATGATTAAGTTTATGTTTAAGTTTATGTTTATGTTTATGTTTTAATTTATGTTTAAGTTTATGATTAAGTTTATGATTAAGTTTATGATTAAGTTTATGTTTAAGTTTATGTTTATGTTTATGTTTTAATTTATGTTTAAGTTTATGATTAAGTTTATGATTAAGTTTATGATTAAGTTTATGATAAAGTTTATGATTAAGTTTATGATTAAGTTTATGATTAAGTTTATGTTTAAGTTTATGTTTATGTTTATGTTTTAATTAATGTTTAAGTTTATGATTGAGTTTATGATTAAGTTCATGTTTAAGTTTATGTTTAAGATTATAATTAAGTTTATGATTAAGTTTATGATTAAGTTTATGATTAAGTTTATGTTTAAGTTTATGATTAAGTTTATGATTAAGTTTATGTTTAATTTTATGTTTAAGTTTATGTTTTAATTTATGTTAAAGTTTATGATTAACTTTATGATTAAATTTATGATTAAGTATATGTTTAAGTTTATGTTTAAGTTTATGATTAAGTTTATGATTAAGTTTATGATTAAGTTTATGATTAAGTTTGTGTTTAAGTTTATGATTAAGTTTATGATCAAGTTTATGATTAAGTTTATGATTAAGTTTATGATTAAGTTTATGATTAAGTTTATGATTAAGTTCATGTTTAAGTTTATGTTTAAGATTAAATATAAGTTTATGATTAAGTTTATGATTATGTTTATGATTAAGTTTATGTTTAAGTTTATGATTAAGTTTATGATTAAGTTTAAGATTAAGTTTATGTTTAAGTTAATGATTAAGTTTATGTTTTAATTTATGTTTAATTTTATGTTTAAGTTAATGATTAAATTTATGATTAAGTTTATGATTAAGTTTATGTTTAAGTTTATGTTTATGTTTATGTTTTAATTTATGTTTAAGTTTATGATTAAGTTTATAATTAAGTTTATGATTAAGTTTATGTTTAAGTTTATGATTAAGTTTATGTTTAAGTTTATGTTTAAGCTTATGATTAAGTTTATGTTTAAATAATAATATGTTAAGTTTATATTTAAATAAACTTAAACATAAACTTAAACATAAATTTAAACATAAATTTGAACATTAGCATAAACATAAACTTAAACTTAAATATAAATTTAAACATAAACTTAAACATAAATATAAACATTAACTTAAACATAAATTAAAACGTACACATAAACATAAACATAAACATAAGTATAAACATAAACATAAAGATAAACATAAACTTAAACATAAACTTAAACATAAACTTAAACATAAATTAAAACATAAACTTAAACATAAACATAAACATAAACTTAAACATAAATTAAAACGTAAACATAAACATAAACTTAAACTTAAACTTAAACATAAACATAAACATAAACATAAACATAAACATAAACATAAACATAAACATAAACTTAAACATAAACTTAAACATAAACATAAACATAAACATAAACTTAAACATAAACATAAACATAAATATAAACATAAACATAAACATAAACATAAACATAAACATAAACATAAACATAAACATAAATATAAATATAAACATAAACATAAACTTAAACATAAACTTAAACATAAACATAAACATAAACATAAACATAAACATAAACATAAACATAAACATAAACATAAACATAAACATAAACATAAACATAAACATAAACATAAACATAAACATAAACATAAACATAAACATAAACATAAACATAAACATAAACATAAACATAAACATAAACATAAACATAAACATAAACATAAACATAAATATAAACATAAACATAAACTTAAACATAAACTTAAACATAAACTTAAACATAAACTTAAACATAAACATTAAACATAAACATAAACATAAACTTAAACATAAACATAAACATAAACATAAACATAAACATAAACATAAACATAAACATAAACATAAACATAAACATAAACATAAACATAAACATAAACATAAACATAAACATAAACTTAAACATTAACTTAAACATAAACTTAAACATAAACTTAAACATAAACATAAACATAAACTTGCATCATATCACTCAAATAACATCAAATTAAGTCAAATCTAGACATTTTGACTCTAAACTTCCGATTAGCGCTGAAACTTTTCGAATTGATTTAAAAAACTAGTTCCAATTGACTGTTTGAAACGAATCAAGACAACTATTAACGAATGAATACAAAATACAACGAATTAATACAAATCGAGTCGATTTGTATCTAATCTGTCTTGAGGAAAATTTAATATAATTATTTTTTTATTCAAAATCGAATTGAGACGAAATGTGTTGTTTATGTTAATGTTTATGTTTATGTTTATGTTTATGTTTATGTTTATGTTTATGTTTATGTTTATGTTTATGTTTAAGTTTATGTTTATGTTTATGTTTTAATTTATGTTTAAGTTTATGATTAAGTTTATGATTAAGTTTATGATTAAGTTTATGATAAAGTTTATGATTAAGTTTATGATTAAGTTTATGATTAAGTTTATGTTTAAGTTTATGTTTATGTTTATGTTTTAATTTATGTTTAAGTTTATAATTGAGTTTATGATTAAGTTCATGTTTAAGTTTATGTTTAAGATTATAATTAAGTTTATGATTAAGTTTATGATTAAGTTTATGATTAAGTTTATGTTTAAGTTTATGATTAAGTTTATGATTAAGTTTATGATTAAGTTTATGATTAAGTTTATGTTTAATTTTATGTTTAAGTTTATGTTTTAATTTATGTTAAAGTTTATGATTAACTTTATGATTAAATTTATGATTAAGTATATGTTTAAGTTTATGTTTAAGTTTATGATTAAGTTTATGATTAAGTTTATGATTAAGTTTATGATTAGGTTTGTGTTTAAGTTTATGATTAAGTTTATGATCAAGTTTATGTTTAAGTTTATGATTAAGTTTATGATTAAGTTTATGATTAAGTTTATGATTAAGTTCATGTTTAAGTTTATGTTTAAGATTAAATATAAGTTTATGATTAAGTTTATGATTAAGTTTATGATTAAGTTTATGATTAAGTTTATGATTAGGTTTATGTTTAAGTTTATGTTTAAGTTAATGATTAAGTTTATGATTAAGTTTATGATTAAGTTTATGATTGAGTTTATGATTAAGTTTATGATTAAGTTTATGATTAAGTTAATGTTAAAGTTTATGATTAAGTTTATGATTAAGTTTATGATTAAGTTTATGTTAAATTTTATGTTTTAGTTTATGTTTTAATTTATGTTTAAGTTAATGACTAACTTTATGATTAAATTTATGATTAAGTATATATTTCAGTTTATGTTTAAGTTTATGATTAAGTTTATGATTAGGTTTATGATTTGGTTTATGATTAGGTTTATATTTAAGTTTATGTTTAAGTTTATGATTAAGTTTATGATTTAGTTTATGTTTAAGTTTATGATTAAGTTTATGAATAAGTTTATGTTTATGTTTATGTTTAAGTTTATGATTAAGTTTATGATTAAGTTTATGATTAAGTTTATGATTTTAAGTTTATGTTTAAGTTTATGATTAAGTTTATGATTATGTTTATATTTAAGTTATTTTTAAATTTATGTTTAAATTTATGTTTAAGTTTATGTTTAAGTTTATTATTAAGTTTATGATTAAGTTTATGATTAAGTTTATGTTTAAGTTTATGTTTATGTTTATGTTTTAATTTATGTTTAAGTTTATGATTAAGTTTATGATTAAGTTTATGATTAAGTTTATGTTTAAGTTTATGTTTATGTTTATGTTTTAATTTATGTTTAAGTTTATGATTAAGTTTATGATTAAGTTTATGATTAAGTTTATGATAAAGTTTATGATTAAGTTTATGATTAAGTTTATGATTAAGTTTATGTTTATGTTTATGTTTTAATTAATGTTTAAGTTTATGATTGAGTTTATGATTAAGTTCATGTTTAAGTTTATGTTTAAGATTATAATTAAGTTTATGATTAAGTTTATGATTAAGTTTATGATTAAGTTTATGTTTAAGTTTATGATTAAGTTTATGATTAAGTTTATGTTTAATTTTATGTTTAAGTTTATGTTTTAATTTATGTTAAAGTTTATGATTAACTTTATGATTAAATTTATGATTAAGTATATGTTTAAGTTTATGTTTAAGTTTATGATTAAGTTTATGATTAAGTTTATGATTAAGTTTATGATTAAGTTTGTGTTTAAGTTTATGATTAAGTTTATGATCAAGTTTATGATTAAGTTTATGATTAAGTTTATGATTAAGTTTATGATTAAGTTTATGATTAAGTTCATGTTTAAGTTTATGTTTAAGATTAAATATAAGTTTATGATTAAGTTTATGATTATGTTTATGATTAAGTTTATGTTTAAGTTTATGATTAAGTTTATGATTAAGTTTAAGATTAAGTTTATGTTTAAGTTAATGATTAAGTTTATGTTTTAATTTATGTTTAATTTTATGTTTAAGTTAATGATTAAGTTTATGATTAAGTTTATGATTAAGTTTATGATTAAGTTTATGTTTAAGTTTATGTTTATGTTTATGTTTTAATTTATGTTTAAGTTTATGATTAAGTTTATAATTAAGTTTATGATTAAGTTTATGTTTAAGTTTATGATTAAGTTTATGTTTAAGTTTATGTTTAAGCTTATGATTAAGTTTATGTTTAAATAATAATATGTTAAGTTTATATTTAAATAAACTTAAACATAAACTTAAACATAAATTTAAACATAAATTTGAACATTAGCATAAACATAAACTTAAACTTAAATATAAATTTAAACATAAACTTAAACATAAATATAAACATTAACTTAAACATAAATTAAAACGTACACATAAACATAAACATAAACATAAGTATAAACATAAACATAAAGATAAACATAAACTTAAACATAAACTTAAACATAAACTTAAACATAAACATAAACATAAACTTAAACATAAATTAAAACATAAACTTAAACATAAACATAAACATAAACTTAAACATAAATTAAAACGTAAACATAAACATAAACTTAAACTTAAACTTAAACATAAACATAAACATAAACATAAACATAAACATAAACATAAACATAAACATAAACATAAACTTAAACATAAACTTAAACATAAACATAAACATAAACATAAACTTAAACATAAACATAAACATAAATATAAACATAAACATAAACATAAACATAAACATAAACATAAACATAAACATAAACATAAACATAAACATAAACATAAACATAAACATAAACATAAACATAAATATAAATATAAACATAAACATAAACTTAAACATAAACTTAAACATAAACTTAAACATAAACATAAACATAAACTTAAACATAAATTAAAACATAAACTTAAACATAAACATAAACATAAACTTAAACATAAATTAAAACGTAAACATAAACATAAACTTAAACTTAAACTTAAACATAAACATAAACATAAACATAAACATAAACATAAACATAAACATAAACATAAACATAAACTTAAACATAAACTTAAACATAAACATAAACATAAACATAAACTTAAACATAAACATAAACATAAATATAAACATAAACATAAACATAAACATAAACATAAACATAAACATAAACATAAACATAAACATAAACATAAACATAAACATAAACATAAACATAAATATAAATATAAACATAAACATAAACTTAAACATAAACTTAAACATAAACATAAACATAAACATAAACATAAACATAAACATAAACATAAACATAAACATAAACATAAACATAAACATAAACATAAACATAAACATAAACATAAACATAAACATAAACATAAACATAAACATAAACATAAACATAAACATAAACATAAACATAAACATAAACATAAACATAAACATAAATATAAACATAAACATAAACTTAAACATAAACTTAAACATAAACTTAAACATAAACATAAACATAAACATAAACATAAACATAAACATAAACATAAACATAAACATAAACATAAACATAAACATAAACATAAACATAAACTTAAACATTAACTTAAACATAAACTTAAACATAAACTTAAACATAAACATAAACATAAACTTGCATCATATCACTCAAATAACATCAAATTAAGTCAAATCTAGACATTTTGACTCTAAACTTCCGATTAGCGCTGAAACTTTTCGAATTGATTTAAAAAACTAGTTCCAATTGACTGTTTGAAACGAATCAAGACAACTATTAACGAATGAATACAAAATACAACGAATTAATACAAATCGAGTCGATTTGTATCTAATCTGTCTTGAGGAAAATTTAATATAATTATTTTTTTATTCAAAATCGAATTGAGACGAAATGTGTTGTTTATGTTAATGTTTATGTTTATGTTTATGTTTATGTTTATGTTTATGTTTATGTTTATGTTTATGTTTAAGTTTATGTTTATGTTTATGTTTTAATTTATGTTTAAGTTTATGATTAAGTTTATGATTAAGTTTATGATTAAGTTTATGATAAAGTTTATGATTAAGTTTATGATTAAGTTTATGATTAAGTTTATGTTTAAGTTTATGTTTATGTTTATGTTTTAATTTATGTTTAAGTTTATAATTGAGTTTATGATTAAGTTCATGTTTAAGTTTATGTTTAAGATTATAATTAAGTTAATGATTAAGTTTATGATTAAGTTTATGATTAAGTTTATGTTTAAGTTTATGATTAAGTTTATGATTAAGTTTATGATTAAGTTTATGATTAAGTTTATGTTTAATTTTATGTTTAAGTTTATGTTTTAATTTATGTTAAAGTTTATGATTAACTTTATGATTAAATTTATGATTAAGTATATGTTTAAGTTTATGTTTAAGTTTATGATTAAGTTTATGATTAAGTTTATGATTAAGTTTATGATTAGGATTGTGTTTAAGTTTATGATTAAGTTTATGATCAAGTTTATGTTTAAGTTTATGATTAAGTTTATGATTAAGTTTATGATTAAGTTTATGATTAAGTTCATGTTTAAGTTTATGTTTAAGATTAAATATAAGTTCATGATTAAGTTTATGATTAAGTTTATGATTAAGTTTATGTTTAAGTTTATGATTAAGTTTATGATTAAGTTTATGTTTTAATTTATGTTTAATTTTATGTTTAAGTTTATGATTAAGTTTATGATTAAGTTTATGATTAAGTTTATGATTAAGTTTATGTTTAAGTTTATGTTTATGTTTATGTTTTAATTTATATTTAAGTTTATGATTAAGTTTATGATTAAGTTTATGATTAAGTTTATGTTTAAGTTTATGATTAAGTTTATGATTAAGTTTATGATTAAGTTTATGTTTAAGTTAATGATTAAGTTTATGTTTTAATTTATGTTTAATTTTATGTTTAAGTTTATGATTAAGTTTATGATTAAGTTTATGATTAAGTTTATGTTTAAGTTTATGTTTAAGCTTATGATTAAGTTTATGTTTAAATAATAATATTTTAAGTTTATATTTAAATAAACTTAAACATAAACTTAAACATAAATTTAAACATAAATTTGAACATTAGCATAAACATAAACTTAAACTTAAATATAAATTTAAACATAAACTTAAACATAAACATAAACATAAACTTAAACATAAATTAAAACGTACACATAAACATAAACATAAACATAAACATAATCATAAACTTAAACATAAATTAAAACATAAACATAAACATAAACATAAACATAAACATAAACATAAACATAAGTATAAACATAAACATAAAAATAAACATAAACTTAAACATAAACTTAAACATAAACATAAATTAAAACATAAACTTAAACATAAACATAAACATAAACTTAAACATAAATTAAAACGTAAACATAAACATAAACTTAAACATAAACATAATCATAAACTTAAACATAAATTAAAACATAAACATAAACATAAACATAAACATAAACATAAACATAAACATAAACATAAACATAAACATAAACATAAACATAAACATAAACATAAACATAAACATAAACATAAACATAAACATAAACATAAACTTAAACATAAACTTAAACATAAACTTAAACATAAACTTAATCATAAACATAAACGTAAACATAAACATAAACTTAAATATAAACTTAAACATAAACATAAACATAAATATAAACATAAACATAAACATAAACATAAACATAAACATAAACATAAACATAAACATAAACATAAATATAAACATAAACATAAACATAAACATAAACATAAACATAAACATAAACATAAACATAAACATAAATATAAACATAAACATAAACTTAAACATAAACTTAAACATAAACATAAACATAAACATAAACATAAACATAAACATAAACATAAACATAAACATAAACATAAACATAAACATAAACTTAAACATTAACTTAAACATAAACTTAAACATAAACTTAAACATAAACATAAACATAAACTTGCATCATATCACTCAAAAAACATCAAATTAAGTCAAATCTAGACATTTTGACTCTAAACTTCCGATTAGCGCTGAAACTTTTCGAATTGATTTAAAAAACTAGTTCCAATTGACTGTTTGAAACGAATCAAGACAACTATTAACGAATGAATACAAAATACAACGAATTAATACAAATCGAGTCGATTTGTATCTAATCTGTCTTGAGGAAAATTTAATATAATTATTTTTTTATTCAAAATCGAATTGAGACGAAATGTGTTGTTTATGTTAATGTTTATGTTTATGTTTATGTTTATGTTTATGTTTATGTTTATGTTTATGTTTATGTTTATGTTTATGTTTTAATTTATGTTTAAGTTTATGATTAAGTTTATGATTAAGTTTATGATTAAGTTTATGATAAAGTTTATGATTAAGTTTATGATTAAGTTTATGATTAAGTTTATGTTTAAGTTTATGTTTATGTTTATGTTTTAATTTATGTTTAAGTTTATAATTGAGTTTATGATTAAGTTCATGTTTAAGTTTATGTTTAAGATTATAATTAAGTTAATGATTAAGTTTATGATTAAGTTTATGATTAAGTTTATGTTTAAGTTTATGATTAAGTTTATGATTAAGTTTATGATTAAGTTTATGATTAAGTTTATGTTTAATTTTATGTTTAAGTTTATGTTTTAATTTATGTTAAAGTTTATGATTAACTTTATGATTAAATTTATGATTAAGTATATGTTTAAGTTTATGTTTAAGTTTATGATTAAGTTTATGATTAAGTTTATGATTAAGTTTATGATTAGGTTTGTGTTTAAGTTTATGATTAAGTTTATGATCAAGTTTATGTTTAAGTTTATGATTAAGTTTATGATTAAGTTTATGATTAAGTTTATGATTAAGTTCATGTTTAAGTTTATGTTTAAGATTAAATATAAGTTTATGATTAAGTTTATGATTAAGTTTATGATTAAGTTTATGTTTAAGTTTATGATTAAGTTTATGATTAAGTTTATGTTTTAATTTATGTTTAATTTTATGTTTAAGTTTATGATTAAGTTTATGATTAAGTTTATGATTAAGTTTATGATTAAGTTTATGTTTAAGTTTATGTTTATGTTTATGTTTTAATTTATATTTAAGTTTATGATTAAGTTTATGATTAAGTTTATGATTAAGTTTATGTTTAAGTTTATGATTAAGTTTATGATTAAGTTTATGATTAAGTTTATGTTTAAGTTAATGATTAAGTTTATGTTTTAATTTATGTTTAATTTTATGTTTAAGTTTATGATTAAGTTTATGATTAAGTTTATGATTAAGTTTATGTTTAAGTTTATGTTTAAGCTTATGATTAAGTTTATGTTTAAATAATAATATGTTAAGTTTATATTTAAATAAACTTAAACATAAACTTAAACATAAATTTAAACATAAATTTGAACATTAGCATAAACATAAACTTAAACTTAAATATAAATTTAAACATAAACTTAAACATAAACATAAACATAAACTTAAACATAAATTAAAACGTACACATAAACATAAACATAAACATAAACATAATCATAAACTTAAACATAAATTAAAACATAAACTTAAACTTAAATATAAATTTAAACATAAACTTAAACATAAACATAAACATAAACTTAAACATAAATTAAAACGTACACATAAACATAAACATAAACATAAACATAATCATAAACTTAAACATAAATTAAAACATAAACATAAACATAAACATAAACATAAACATAAACATAAACATAAGTATAAACATAAACATAAAAATAAACATAAACTTAAACATAAACTTAAACATAAACATAAATTAAAACATAAACTTAAACATAAACATAAACATAAACTTAAACATAAATTAAAACGTAAACATAAACATAAACTTAAACATAAACATAATCATAAACTTAAACATAAATTAAAACATAAACATAAACATAAACATAAACATAAACATAAACATAAACATAAACATAAACATAAACATAAACATAAACATAAACATAAACATAAACATAAACATAAACATAAACATAAACATAAACATAAACATAAACATAAACATAAACTTAAACATAAACTTAAACATAAACTTAAACATAAACTTAATCATAAACATAAACGTAAACATAAACATAAACTTAAATATAAACTTAAACATAAACATAAACATAAATATAAACATAAACATAAACATAAACATAAACATAAACATAAACATAAACATAAACATAAACATAAACATAAATATAAACATAAACATAAACATAAACTTAAACATAAACTTAAACATAAACATAAACATAAACATAAACATAAACATAAACATAAACATAAACTTAAACATAAACTTAAACATAAACTTAAACATAAACATAAACATAAAGTTAAACATAAACTTAAACATAAACTTAAACATAAACTTAAACATAAACATAAACTTAAACATAAACTTAAACATTAACTTAAACATAAACTTAAACATAAACTTAAACATAAACATAAACATAAACATAAACATAAATATAAACATAAACATAAACATAAACATAAACTTAAACATAAACTTAAACATAAACTTATACATAAACTTAAACATAAACATTAACATAAACATAAACATAAACATAAACATAAACATAAACATGAACATAAACATAAACATAAACATAAACATAAACATAAACATAAACATAAACATAAACATAAACATAAACATAAACATAAACATAAACATAAACATAAACATAAACATAAACATAAACATAAACATAAACATAAACATAAACATAAACATAAACATAAACATAAACATAAACATAAACATAAACATAAACATAAACACAAACACAAACACAAACACAAACATAAACATAAACATAAACATAAACATAAACATAAACATAAACATAAACATAAACATAAACATAAACATAAACATAAACATAAACATAAACATAAACATAAACATAAACTTAAACATAAACTTAAACATAAACTTAAACATAAACTTAAACATAAACTTAAACATAAACTTGCATCATATCACTCAAATAACATCAAATTAAGTCAAATCTAGACATTTTGACTCTAAACTTCCGATTAGCGCTGAAACTTTTCGAATTGATTTAAAAAACTAGTTCCAATTGACTGTTTGAATCGAATCAAGACAACTATTAACGAATGAATACAAAATACAACGAATTAATACAAATCGAGTCGATTTGTATCTAATCTGTCTTGAGGAAAATTTAATATAATTATTTTTTTATTCAAAATCGAATTGAGACGAAATGTGTTGTTTATGTTTATGTTTATGTTTATGTTTATGTTTATGTTTATGTTTATGTTTATGTTTATGTTTATGTTTATGTTTATGTTTATGTTTATGTTTATGTTTATGTTTATGTTTATGTTTATGTTTATGTTTATGTTTTAATTTATGTTTAAGTTTACGATTGAGTTTATGATTATGTTAATGATTAAGTTTATGATTAAGTTTATAATTAAGTTTAAGTTTAAGTTTATGATTAAGTTTATGATTAAGTTTATGATTAAGTTTATGTTTAATTTTATGTTTAAGTTTATGTTTTAATTTATGTTTAAGTTTATGATTAACTTTATGATTAAATTTATGATAAAGTATATGTTTAAGTTTATGTTTAAGTTTATGATTAAGTTTATGATTAAGTTTATGTTTAAGTTTATGTTTAAGTTTATGATTAAGTTTATGATTAAGTTTATGATTAAGTTTATGATTGAGTTTATGATTAAGTTTATGATTAAGTTTATGATTAAGTTTATGATTAAGTTAATGTTAAAGTTTAATGATTAAGTTTATGATTAGGTTTATGATTAAGTTTATGATTAGGTTTATATTTAAGTTTATGTTTAAGTTTATGATTATGTTTATGATTTAGTTTATGTTTAAGTTTATGATTAAGTTTATGAATAAGTTTATGTTTATGTTTATGTTTAAGTTTATGATTAAGTTTATGATTAAGTTTATGATTAAGTTTATGATTTTAAGTTTATGTTTAAGTTTATGATTAAGTTTATGATTATGTTTATATTTAAGTTTTTTTAAAATTTATGTTTAAATTTATGTTTAAGTTTATGTTTAAGTTTATTATTAAGTTTATGATTAAGTTTATGATTAAGTTTATGTTTAAGTTTATGTTTATGTTTATGTTTTAATTTATGTTTAAGTTTATGATTAAGTTTATGATTAAGTTTATGATTAATTTTATGATAAAGTTTATGATTAAGTTTATGATTAAGTTTATGATTAAGTTTATGTTTAAGTTTATGTTTATGTTTATGTTTTAATTTATGTTTAAGTTTATGATTGAGTTTATGATTAAGTTCATGTTTAAGTTTATGTTTAAGATTATAATTAAGTTTATGATTAAGTTTATGATTAAGTTTATGATTAAGTTTATGTTTAAGTTTATGATTAAGTTTATGATTAAGTTTATGATTAAGTTTATGATTAAGTTTATGTTTAATTTTATGTTTAAGTTTATGTTTTAATTTATGTTAAAGTTTATGATTAACTTTATGATTAAATTTATGATTAAGTATATGTTTAAGTTTATGTTTAAGTTTATGATTAAGTTTATGATTAAGTTTATGATTAAGTTTATGATTAAGTTTGTGTTTAAGTTTATGATTAAGTTTATGATCAAGTTTATGATTAAGTTTATGATTAAGTTTATGATTAAGTTTATGATTAAGTTTATGATTAAGTTCATGTTTAAGTTTATGTTTAAGATTAAATATAAGTTTATGATTAAGTTTATGATTAAGTTTATGATTAAGTTTATGTTTAAGTTTATGATTAAGTTAATGATTAAGTTTATGATTAAGTTTATGATTAAGTTTATGTTTAAGTTTATGTTTATGTTTATGTTTTAATTTATGTTTAAGTTTATGATTAAGTTTATGATTAAGTTTATGATTAAGTTTATGTTTAAGTTTATGATTAAGTTTATGATTAAGTTTATGATTAATTTTATGTTTAAGTTAATGATTAAGTTTATGTTTTAATTTATGTTTAATTTTATGTTTAAGTTTATGTTTAAGCTTATGATTAAGTTTATGTTTAATTAATAATATGTTAAGTTTATATTTAAATAAACTTAAACATAAACTTAAACATAAATTTAAACATAAATTTGAACATTAGCATAAACATAAACTTAAACTTAAATATAAATTTAAACATAAACTTTAACATAAACATAAACATAAACTTAAACATAAATTAAAACGTACACATAAACATAAACAGAAACATAAGTATAAACATAAACATAAAGATAAACATAAACTTAAACATAAACTTAAACATAAACTTAAACATAAACTTAAACATAAACATAAACATAAACTTAAACATAAATTAAAACATAAACTTAAACATAAACATAAACATAAACATAAACATAAACATAAACATAAACATAAACATAAACATAAACATAAACATAAACATAAACATAAACATAAACATAAACATAAACTTAAACATAAACTTAAACATAAACTTAATCATAAACATAAACGTAAACATAAACTTAAACATAAACATAAACATAAATATAAACATAAACATAAACATAAACATAAACATAAACATAAACATAAACATAAACATAAACATAAACATAAACATAAACATAAACATAAACATAATCATAAACTTAAACATAAATTAAAACATAAACACAAACATAAACATAAACATAAACATAAACATAAACATAAACATAAACATAAACATAAACATAAACATAAACATAAACATAAACATAAACATAAACATAAACACAAACACAAACATAAACATAAACATAAACATAAACTTAAACATAAACTTAAACATAAACATAAACTTAAACATAAACTTAAACATAAACTTAAACATAAACATAAACTTAAACATAAACTTAAACATTAACTTAAACATAAACTTAAACATAAACTTAAACATAAACATAAACATAAACATAAACATAAACATAAACATAAATATAAACATAAACATAAACATAAACTTAAACATAAACTTAAACATAAACATAAACATAAACATAAACATAAACATAAACATAAACATAAACATAAATATAAACATAAACATAAACATAAACATAAACATAAACATAAACATAAACATAAACATAAACATAAACATAAACATAAACATAAACATAAACATAAACATAAACATAAACATAAACATAAACATAAACATAAACATAAACATAAACATAAACATAAACATAAACATAAACATAAATATAAACATAAACATAAACTTAAACATAAACTTAAACATAAACTTAAACATAAACTTAAACATAAACATTAAACATAAACATAAACATAAACTTAAACATAAACATAAACATAAACATAAACATAAACATAAACATAAACATAAACATAAACATAAACATAAACATAAACATAAACATAAACATAAACTTAAACATTAACTTAAACATAAACTTAAACATAAACTTAAACATAAACATAAACATAAACTTGCATCATATCACTCAAATAACATCAAATTAAGTCAAATCTAGACATTTTGACTCTAAACTTCCGATTAGCGCTGAAACTTTTCGAATTGATTTAAAAAACTAGTTCCAATTGACTGTTTGAAACGAATCAAGACAACTATTAACGAATGAATACAAAATACAACGAATTAATACAAATCGAGTCGATTTGTATCTAATCTGTCTTGAGGAAAATTTAATATAATTATTTTTTTATTCAAAATCGAATTGAGACGAAATGTGTTGTTTATGTTAATGTTTATGTTTATGTTTATGTTTATGTTTATGTTTATGTTTATGTTTATGTTTATGTTTATGTTTATGTTTAAGTTTATGTTTATGTTTATGTTTTAATTTATGTTTAAGTTTATGATTAAGTTTATGATTAAGTTTATGATTAAGTTTATGATAAAGTTTATGATTAAGTTTATGATTAAGTTTATGATTAAGTTTATGTTTAAGTTTATGTTTATGTTTATGTTTTAATTTATGTTTAAGTTTATAATTGAGTTTATGATTAAGTTCATGTTTAAGTTTATGTTTAAGATTATAATTAAGTTAATGATTAAGTTTATGATTAAGTTTATGATTAAGTTTATGTTTAAGTTTATGATTAAGTTTATGATTAAGTTTATGATTAAGTTTATGATTAAGTTTATGTTTAATTTTATGTTTAAGTTTATGTTTTAATTTATGTTAAAGTTTATGATCTACTTTATGATTAAATTTATGATTAAGTATATGTTTAAGTTTATGTTTAAGTTTATGATTAAGTTTATGATTAAGTTTATGATTAAGTTTATGATTAGGTTTGTGTTTAAGTTTATGATTAAGTTTATGATCAAGTTTATGTTTAAGTTTATGATTAAGTTTATGATTAAGTTTATGATTAAGTTTATGATTAAGTTCATGTTTAAGTTTATGTTTAAGATTAAATATAAGTTTACGATTAAGTTTATGATTAAGTTTATGATTAAGTTTATGTTTAAGTTTATGATTAAGTTTATGATTAAGTTTATGTTTTAATTTATGTTTAATTTTATGTTTAAGTTTATGATTAAGTTTATGATTAAGTTTATGTTTAAGTTTATGATTAAGTTTATGATTAAGTTTATGATTAATTTTATGTTTAAGTTAATGATTAAGTTTATGTTTTAATTTATGTTTAATTTTATGTTTAAGTTTATGTTTAAGCTTATGATTAAGTTTATGTTTAATTAATAATATGTTAAGTTTATATTTAAATAAACTTAAACATAAACTTAAACATAAATTTAAACATAAATTTGAACATTAGCATAAACATAAACTTAAACTTAAATATAAATTTAAACATAAACTTTAACATAAACATAAACATAAACTTAAACATAAATTAAAACGTACACATAAACATAAACAGAAACATAAGTATAAACATAAACATAAAGATAAACATAAACTTAAACATAAACTTAAACATAAACTTAAACATAAACTTAAACATAAACATAAACATAAACTTAAACATAAATTAAAACATAAACTTAAACATAAACATAAACATAAACATAAACATAAACATAAACATAAACATAAACATAAACATAAACATAAACATAAACATAAACATAAACATAAACATAAACATAAACTTAAACATAAACTTAAACATAAACTTAATCATAAACATAAACGTAAACATAAACTTAAACATAAACATAAACATAAATATAAACATAAACATAAACATAAACATAAACATAAACATAAACATAAACATAAACATAAACATAAACATAAACATAAACATAAACATAAACATAATCATAAACTTAAACATAAATTAAAACATAAACACAAACATAAACATAAACATAAACATAAACATAAACATAAACATAAACATAAACATAAACATAAACATAAACATAAACATAAACATAAACATAAACATAAACACAAACACAAACATAAACATAAACATAAACATAAACTTAAACATAAACTTAAACATAAACATAAACTTAAACATAAACTTAAACATAAACTTAAACATAAACATAAACTTAAACATAAACTTAAACATTAACTTAAACATAAACTTAAACATAAACTTAAACATAAACATAAACATAAACATAAACATAAACATAAACATAAATATAAACATAAACATAAACATAAACTTAAACATAAACTTAAACATAAACATAAACATAAACATAAACATAAACATAAACATAAACATAAACATAAATATAAACATAAACATAAACATAAACATAAACATAAACATAAACATAAACATAAACATAAACATAAACATAAACATAAACATAAACATAAACATAAACATAAACATAAACATAAACATAAACATAAACATAAACATAAACATAAACATAAACATAAACATAAACATAAACATAAATATAAACATAAACATAAACTTAAACATAAACTTAAACATAAACTTAAACATAAACTTAAACATAAACATTAAACATAAACATAAACATAAACTTAAACATAAACATAAACATAAACATAAACATAAACATAAACATAAACATAAACATAAACATAAACATAAACATAAACATAAACATAAACATAAACTTAAACATTAACTTAAACATAAACTTAAACATAAACTTAAACATAAACATAAACATAAACTTGCATCATATCACTCAAATAACATCAAATTAAGTCAAATCTAGACATTTTGACTCTAAACTTCCGATTAGCGCTGAAACTTTTCGAATTGATTTAAAAAACTAGTTCCAATTGACTGTTTGAAACGAATCAAGACAACTATTAACGAATGAATACAAAATACAACGAATTAATACAAATCGAGTCGATTTGTATCTAATCTGTCTTGAGGAAAATTTAATATAATTATTTTTTTATTCAAAATCGAATTGAGACGAAATGTGTTGTTTATGTTAATGTTTATGTTTATGTTTATGTTTATGTTTATGTTTATGTTTATGTTTATGTTTATGTTTATGTTTATGTTTAAGTTTATGTTTATGTTTATGTTTTAATTTATGTTTAAGTTTATGATTAAGTTTATGATTAAGTTTATGATTAAGTTTATGATAAAGTTTATGATTAAGTTTATGATTAAGTTTATGATTAAGTTTATGTTTAAGTTTATGTTTATGTTTATGTTTTAATTTATGTTTAAGTTTATAATTGAGTTTATGATTAAGTTCATGTTTAAGTTTATGTTTAAGATTATAATTAAGTTAATGATTAAGTTTATGATTAAGTTTATGATTAAGTTTATGTTTAAGTTTATGATTAAGTTTATGATTAAGTTTATGATTAAGTTTATGATTAAGTTTATGTTTAATTTTATGTTTAAGTTTATGTTTTAATTTATGTTAAAGTTTATGATCTACTTTATGATTAAATTTATGATTAAGTATATGTTTAAGTTTATGTTTAAGTTTATGATTAAGTTTATGATTAAGTTTATGATTAAGTTTATGATTAGGTTTGTGTTTAAGTTTATGATTAAGTTTATGATCAAGTTTATGTTTAAGTTTATGATTAAGTTTATGATTAAGTTTATGATTAAGTTTATGATTAAGTTCATGTTTAAGTTTATGTTTAAGATTAAATATAAGTTTACGATTAAGTTTATGATTAAGTTTATGATTAAGTTTATGTTTAAGTTTATGATTAAGTTTATGATTAAGTTTATGTTTTAATTTATGTTTAATTTTATGTTTAAGTTTATGATTAAGTTTATGATTAAGTTTATGATTAAGTTTATGATTAAGTTTATGTTTAAGTTTATGTTTATGTTTATGTTTTAATTTATATTTAAGTTTATGATTAAGTTTATGATTAAGTTTATGTTTAAGTTTATGATTAAGTTTATGATTAAGTTTATGATTAAGTTTATGTTTAAGTTAATGATTAAGTTTATGTTTTAATTTATGTTTAATTTTATGTTTAAGTTTTTGATTAAGTTTATGATTAAGTTTATGATTAAGTTTATGTTTAAGTTTATGTTTAAGCTTATGATTAAGTTTATGTTTAAATAATAATATGTTAAGTTTATATTTAAATAAACTTAAACATAAACTTAAACATAAATTTAAACATAAATTTGAACATTAGCATAAACATAAACTTAAACTTAAATATAAATTTAAACATAAACTTAAACATAAATTAAAACGTACACATAAACATAAACATAAACATAAACATAATCATAAACTTAAACATAAATTAAAACATAAACATAAACATAAACATAAACATAAACATAAACATAAACATAAGTATAAACATAAACATAAAAATAAACATAAACTTAAACATAAACTTAAACATAAACATAAATTAAAACATAAACTTAAACATAAACATAAACATAAACTTAAACATAAATTAAAACGTAAACATAAACATAAACTTAAACATAAACATAATCATAAACTTAAACATAAATTAAAACATAAACATAAACATAAACATAAACATAAACATAAACATAAACATAAACATAAACATAAACATAAACATATACATAAACATAAACATAAACATAAACATAAACATAAACATAAACTTAAACATAAACTTAAACATAAACTTAAACATAAACTTAATCATAAACATAAACGTAAACATAAACATAAACTTAAATATAAACTTAAACATAAACATAAACATAAATATAAACATAAACATAAACATAAACATAAACATAAACATAAACATAAACATAAATATAAACATAAACATAAACATAAACTTAAACATAAACTTAAACATAAACATAAACATAAACATAAACATAAACATAAACATAAACTTAAACATAAACTTAAACATAAACTTAAACATAAACATAAACATAAAGTTAAACATAAACTTAAACATAAACTTAAACATAAACTTAAACATAAACATAAACTTAAACATAAACTTAAACATTAACTTAAACATAAACTTAAACATAAACTTAAACATAAACATAAACATAAACATAAACATAAACATAAATATCAACATAAACATAAACATAAACATAAACTTAAACATAAACTTAAACATAAACTTAAACATAAACTTAAACATAAACTTAAACATAAACTTAAACATAAACTTGCATCATATCACTCAAATAACATCAAATTAAGTCAAATCTAGACATTTTGACTCTAAACTTCCGATTAGCGCTGAAACTTTTCGAATTGATTTAAAAAACTAGTTCCAATTGACTGTTTGAATCGAATCAAGACAACTATTAACGAATGAATACAAAATACAACGAATTAATACAAATCGAGTCGATTTGTATCTAATCTGTCTTGAGGAAAATTTAATATAATTATTTTTTTATTCAAAATCGAATTGAGACGAAATGTGTTGTTTATGTTTATGTTTATGTTTATGTTTATGTTTATGTTTATGTTTATGTTTATGTTTATGTTTATGTTTATGTTTATGTTTATGTTTATGTTTATGTTTATGTTTATGTTTATGTTTATGTTTATGTTTATGTTTATGTTTATGTTTTAATTTATGTTTAAGTTTACGATTGAGTTTATGATTATGTTAATGATTAAGTTTATGATTAAGTTTATAATTAAGTTTAAGTTTAAGTTTATGATTAAGTTTATGATTAAGTTTATGATTAAGTTTATGTTTAATTTTATGTTTAAGTTTATGTTTTAATATATGTTTAAGTTTATGATTAACTTTATGATTAAATTTATGATTAAGTATATGTTTAAGTTTATGTTTAAGTTTATGATTAAGTTTATGATTAAGTTTATGTTTAAGTTTATGTTTAAGTTTATGATTAAGTTTATGATTAAGTTTATGATTAAGTTTATGATTGAGTTTATGATTAAGTTTATGATTAAGTTTATGATTAAGTTTATGATTAAGTTAATGTTAAAGTTTATGATTAAGTTTATGATTAAGTTTATGATTAAGTTTATGTTAAATTTTATGTTTTAGTTTATGTTTTAATTTATGTTTAAGTTAATGACTAACTTTATGATTAAATTTATGATTAGGTATATATTTCAGTTTATGTTTAAATTTATGATTAAGTTTATGATTAGGTTTATGATTAAGTTTATGATTAGGTTTATATTTAAGTTTATGTTTAAGTTTATGATTAAGTTTATGATTTAGTTTATGTTTAAGTTTATGATTAAGTTTATGAATAAGTTTATGTTTATGTTTATGTTTAAGTTTATGATTAAGTTTATGATTAAGTTTATGATTAAGTTTATGATTTTAAGTTTATGTTTAAGTTTATGATTAAGTTTATGATTATGTTTATATTTAAGTTTTTTTTAAATTTATGTTTAAATTTATGTTTAAGTTTATGTTTAAGTTTATTATTAAGTTTATGATTAAGTTTATGATTAAGTTTATGTTTAAGTTTATGTTTATGTTTATGTTTTAATTTATGTTTAAGTTTATGATTAAGTTTATGATTAAGTTTATGATTAAGTTTATGATAAAGTTTATGATTAAGTTTATGATTAAGTTTATGATTAAGTTTATGTTTAAGTTTATGTTTATGTTTATGTTTTAATTTATGTTTAAGTTTATGATTGAGTTTATGATTAAGTTCATGTTTAAGTTTATGTTTAAGATTATAATTAAGTTTATGATTAAGTTTAAGATTAAGTTTATGATTAAGTTTATGTTTAAGTTTATGATTAAGTTTATGATTAAGTTTATGATTAAGTTTATGATTAAGTTTATGTTTAATTTTATGTTTAAGTTTATGTTTTAATTTATGTTAAAGTTTATGATTAACTTTATGATTAAATTTATGATTAAGTATATGTTTAAGTTTATGTTTAAGTTTATGATTAAGTTTATGATTAAGTTTATGATTAAGTTTATGATTAAGTTTGTGTTTAAGTTTATGATTAAGTTTATGATCAAGTTTATGATTAAGTTTATGATTAAGTTTATGATTAAGTTTATGATTAAGTTTATGATTAAGTTCATGTTTAAGTTTATGTTTAAGATTAAATATAAGTTTATGATTAAGTTTATGATTAAGTTTATGATTAAGTTTATGTTTAAGTTTATGATTAAGTTTATGATTAAGTTTATGTTTTAATTTATGTTTAATTTTATGTTTAAGTTTATGATTAAGTTTATGATTAAGTTTATGATTAAGTTTATGATTAAGTTTATGTTTAAGTTTATGTTTATGTTTATGTTTTAATTTATGTTTAAGTTTATGATTAAGTTTATGATTAAGTTTATGATTAAGTTTATGTTTAAGTTTATGATTAAGTTTATGATTAAGTTTATGATTAATTTTATGTTTAAGTTAATGATTAAGTTTATGTTTTAATTTATGTTTAATTTTATGTTTAAGTTTATGTTTAAGCTTATGATTAAGTTTATGTTTAATTAATAATATGTTAAGTTTATATTTAAATAAACTTAAACATAAACTTAAACATAAATTTAAACATAAATTTGAACATTAGCATAAACATAAACTTAAACTTAAATATAAATTTAAACATAAACTTTAACATAAACATAAACATAAACTTAAACATAAATTAAAACGTACACATAAACATAAACATAAACATAAGTATAAACATAAACATAAAGATAAACATAAACTTAAACATAAACTTAAACATAAACTTAAACATAAACTTAAACATAAACATAAACATAAACTTAAACATAAATTAAAACATAAACTTAAACATAAACATAAACATAAACATAAACATAAACATAAACATAAACATAAACATAAACATAAACATAAACATAAACATAAACATAAACATTAACATAAACATAAACATAAACTTAAACATAAACTTAAACATAAACTTAATCATAAACATAAACGTAAACATAAACTTAAACATAAACATAAACATAAATATAAACATAAACATAAACATAAACATAAACATAAACATAAACATAAACATAAACATAAACATAAACATAAACATAAACATAAACATAAACATAAACATAAACATAAACATAAACATAAACATAATCATAAACTTAAACATAAATTAAAACATAAACACAAACATAAACATAAACATAAACATAAACATAAACATAAACATAAACATAAACATAAACATAAACATAAACATAAACATAAACACAAACACAAACATAAACATAAACATAAACATAAACTTAAACATAAACTTAAACATAAACTTAAACATAAACATAAACATAAACATAAACATAAACATAAACTTAAACATAAACTTAAACATAAACTTAAACATAAACTTAAACATAAACATAAACTTAAACATAAACTTAAACATTAACTTAAACATAAACTTAAACATAAACTTAAACATAAACATAAACATAAACATAAACATAAATATAAACATAAACATAAACATAAACATAAACTTAAACATAAACTTAAACATAAACATAAACATAAACATAAACATAAACATAAACATAAACATAAACATAAACATAAACATAAATATAAACATAAACATAAACATAAACATAAACATAAACATAAACATAAACATAAACATAAACATAAACATAAACATAAACATAAACATAAACATAAACATAAACATAAACATAAACTTAAACATAAACTTAAACATAAACTTAAACATAAACTTAAACATAAACATAAATTTAAACTTAAACATAAACTTGCATCATATCACTCAAATAACATCAAATTAAGTCAAATCTAGACATTTTGACTCTAAACTTCCGATTAGCGCTGAAACTTTTCGAATTGATTCAAAAAACTAGTTCCAATTGACTGTTTGAAACGAATCAAGACAACTATTAACGAATGAATACAAAATACAACGAATTAATACAAATCGAGTCGATTTGTATCTAATCTGTCTTGAGGAAAATTTAATATAATTATTTTTTTATTCAAAATCGAATTGAGACGAAATGTGTTGTTTATGTTTATGTTTATGTTTATGTTTATGTTTATGTTTATGTTTATGTTTATGTTTATTTTTATGTTTATGTTTATGTTTATGTTTATGTTTTAATTTATGTTTAAGTTTATGATTGAGTTTATGATTAAGTTAATGATTAAGTTTATGATTAAGTTTATAATTAAGTTTAAGTTTAAGTTTATGATTAAGTTTATGATTAAGTTTATGATTAAGTTTATGTTTAATTTTATGTTTAAGTTTATGTTTTAATTTATGTTTAAGTTTATGATTAACTTTATGATTAAATTTATGATTCAGTATATGTTTAAGTTTATGTTTAAGTTTATGATTAAGTTTATGATTAAGTTTATGTTTAAGTTTATGTTTAAGTTTATGATTAAGTTTATGATTAAGTTTATGATTAAGTTTATGATTAAGTTTATGATTAAGTTTATGATTAAGTTAATGTTAAAGTTTATGATTAAGTTTATGATTAAGTTTATGTTAAATTTTATGTTTTAGTTTATGTTTTAATTGATGTTTAAGTTAATGACTAACTTTATGATTAAATTTATGATAAGTTTATGATTAAGTTTATGATTAAGTTTATGATTAGGTTTATATTTAAGTTTATGTTTAGGTTTATGATTAAGTTTATTATTAAGTTTATGATTAAGTTTATGATTAGGTTTATATTTAAGTTTATGTTTAAGTTTATGATTAAGTTTATGATTTAGTTTATGTTTAAGTTTATGATTAAGTTTATGAATAAGTTTATGTTTATGTTTATGTTTAAGTTTATGATTAAGTTTATGATTAAGTTTATGATTAAGTTTATGATTTTAAGTTTATGTTTAAGTTTATGATTAAGTTTATGATTATGTTTATATTTAAGTTTTTTTTAAATTTATGTTTAAATTTATGTTTAAGTTTATGTTTAAGTTTATTATTAAGATTATGATTAAGTTTATGATCAAGTTTATGATTAAGTTTATGATTAAGTTTATGATTAAGTTTATGATTAAGTTTATGATTAAGTTTATGATTAAGTTCATGTTTACGTTTATGTTTAAGATTATATATAAGTTTATGATTAAGTTTATGATTAAGTTTATGATTAAGTTTATGTTTAAGTTTATGATTAAGTTTATGATTAAGTTTATGATTAAGTTTATGATTAAGTTTATGATTAAGTTTATGATTAAGTTAATGTTAAAGTTTATGATTAAGTTTATGATTAAGTTTATGTTAAATTTTATGTTTTAGTTTATGTTTTAATTGATGTTTAAGTTAATGACTAACTTTATGATTAAATTTATGATTAAGTATATATTTCAGTTTATGTTTAAGTTTATGATTAAGTTTATGATTAAGTTTATGATTAGGTTTATATTTAAGTTTATGTTTAGGTTTATGATTAAGTTTATGATTAAGTTTATGATTAGGTTTATATTTAAGTTTATGTTTAGGTTTATGATTAAGTTTATGATTAGGTTTATATTTAAGTTTATGTTTAAGTTTATGATTAAGTTTATGATTAAGTTTATGTTTAAGTTTATGATTAAGTTTATGAATAAGTTTATGTTTATGTTTATGTTTAAGTTTATGATTAAGTTTATGATTAAGTTTATGATTAAGTTTATGATTTTAAGTTTATGTTTAAGTTTATGATTAAGTTTATGATTATGTTTATATTTAAGTTTTTTTTAAATTTATGTTTAAATTTATGTTTAAGTTTATGTTTAAGTTTATTATTAAGTTTATGATTAAGTTTATGATCAAGTTTATGATTAAGTTTATGATTAAGTTTATGATTAAGTTTATGATTAAGTTTATGATTAAGTTCATGTTTAAGTTTATGTTTAAGATTATATATAAGTTTATGATTAAGTTTATGATTAAGTTTATGTTTAAGTTTATGATTAAGTTTATGATTAAGTTTAAGATTAAGTTTATGTTTAAGTTAATGATTAAGTTTATGTTTTAATTTATGTTTAATTTTATGTTTAAGTTTATAATTAAGTTTATGATTAAGTTTATGATTAAGTTTATGATTAAGTTTATGTTTAAGTTTATGTTAAAGTTTGTTTTAATTTATGTTTAAGTTTATGATTAAGTTTATGATTAAGTTTATGATTAAGTTTATGTTTAAGTTTATGATTTAGTTTATGATTAAGTTTATGATTAAGTTTATGATTAAGTTTATGATTAAGTTTATGATTAAGTTAATGTTAAAGTTTATGATTAAGTTTATGATTTAGTTTATGATTAATAAACATAAACATAAACATAAGTATAAACATAAACATAAAGATAAACATAAACTTAAACATAAACTTAAACATAAACTTAAACATAAACATAAACATAAACTTAAACATAAATTAAAAAATAAACTTAAACATAAACATAAACATAAACTTAAACATAAATTAAAACGTAAACATAAACATAAACATAAACATAAAAATAAGTATAAACATAAACATAAAGATAAACATAAACTTAAACATAAACTTAAACATAAACTTAAACATAAACTTAAACATAAACTTAAACATAAATTAAAACATAAACTTAAACATAAACATAAACATAAATATAAACATAAACATAAACATAAACATAAACATAAACATAAACATAAACATAAACATAAACATAAACATAAACATAAACATAAACATAAACATAAACATAAATATAATCATAAACTTAAACATAAATTAAAACATAAACATAAACATAAACATAAACATAAACATAAACATAAACATAAACATAAACATAAACATAAACTTAAACATAAACTTAAACATAAACTTAAACATAAACTTAATCATAAACATAAACGTAAACATAAACATAAACTTAAACATAAACTTAAACATAAACATAAACATAAATATAAACATAAACATAAACATAAACATAAACATAAACATAAACATAAACATAAACATAAACATAAACATAAACATAAACATAAACATAAACATAAACATAAACATAATCATAAACTTAAACATAAATTATAACATAAACATAAACATAAACATAAACATAAACATAAACATAAACATAAACATAAACATAAACATAAACATAAACATAAACATAAACATAAACATAATCATAAACTTAAACATAAATTATAACATAAACATAAACATAAACATAAACATAAACATAAACATAAACATAAACATAAACATAAACATAAATATAATCATAAACTTAAACATGAATTATAACATAAACATAAACATAAACATAAACATAAACATAAACATAAACATAAACATAAACATAAACATAAACATAAACATAAACATAAACATAAACATAAACATAAACATAAACATAAACATAAACATAAACATAAACATAAACTTAAACATAAACTTAAACATAAACTTAAACATAAACTTAAACATAAACTTAAACATAAATTAAAACATAAACTTAAACATAAACATAAACATAAATATAAACATAAACATAAACATAAACATAAACATAAACATAAACATAAACATAAACATAAACATAAACATAAACATAAACATAAACATAAACATAAACATAAACATAATCATAAACTTAAACATAAATTAAAACATAAACATAAACATAAACATAAACATAAACATAAACATAAACATAAACATAAACATAAACATAAACATAAACATAAACATAAACTTAAACATAAACTTAAACATAAACTTAAACATAAACTTAATCATAAACATAAACGTAAACATAAACATAAAATTAAACTTAAACATAAATTAAAACGTAAACATAAACATAAACATAAACATAAACATAAGTATAAACATAAACATAAAGATAAACATAAACTTAAACATAAACTTAAACATAAACTTAAACATAAACTTAAACATAAACTTAAACATAAATTAAAACATAAACTTAAACATAAACATAAACATAAACATAAACTAAAACATAAATTAAAACGTAAACATAAACATAAACATAAACATAAACATAAGTATAAACATAAACATAAAGATAAACATAAACTTAAACATAAACTTAAACATAAACTTAAACATAAAGATAAACATAAACTTAAACATAAACTTAAACATAAACTTAAACATAAACTTAAACATAAACTTAAACATAAACTTAAACATAAATTAAAACATAAACATAAACATAAACATAAACATAAATATAAACATAAACATAAACATAAACATAAACATAAACATAAACATAAACATAAACATAAACATAAACATAAACATAAACATAAACATAAACATAAACATAAACATAATCATAAACTTAAACATAAATTAAAACATAAACATAAACATAAACATAAACATAAACATAAACATAAACATAAACATAAACATAAACATAAACATAAACATAAACATAAACATAAACATAAACATAAACATAAACATAAACATAAACATAAACATAAACATAAACATAAACATAAACATAAACTTAAACATAAACTTAAACATAAACTTAAACATAAACTTAATCATAAACATAAACGTAAACATAAACATAAACTTAAACATAAACTTAAACATAAACATAAACATAAATATAAACATAAACATTAACATAAACATAAACATAATCATAAACTTAAACATAAATTATAACATAAACATAAACATAATCATAAACATAAACATAAACATAAACATAAACATAAACATAAACATAAACATAAACATAAACATAAACATAAACATAAACATAAACATAAACTTAAACATAAACATAAACATTAACATAAACATAAACATAAACATAAACATAAACATAAACATAAACATAAACATAAACATAAACATAAACATAAACATAAACATAAACATAAACATAAACATAAACATAAACTTAAACATAAACTTAAACATAAACTTAAACATAAACATAAACTTAAACATAAACTTAAACATAAACTTAAACATTAACTTAAACATAAACTTAAACATAAACTTAAACATAAACATAAACATAAACATAAACATAAACATAAACATAAACATAAACATAAACATAAACATAAATATAAACATAAACATAAACATAAACTTAAACATAAACTTAAACATAAACTTAAACATAAACTTAAACATAAACATAAACATAAACATAAACATAAACATAAACATAAACATAAACATAAACATAAACATAAACATAAACATAAACATAAACATAAACATAAACATAAACATAAACATAAACATAAACACAAACACAAACATAAACATAAACATAAACATAAACATAAACATAAACATAAACATAAACTTAAACATAAACTTAAACATAAACTTAAACATAAACTTAAACATAAACTTGCATCATATCACTCAAATAACATCAAATTAAGTCAAATCTAGACATTTTGACTCTAAACTTCCGATTAGCGCTGAAACTTTTCGAATTGATTTAAAAAACTAGTTCCAATTGACTGTTTGAAACGAATCAAGACAACTATTAACGAATGAATATAAAATACAACGAATTAATACAAATCGAGTCGATTTGTATCTAATCTGTCTTGAGGAAAATTTAATATAATTATTTTTTTATTCAAAATTGAATTGAGACGAAATGTGTTGTTTATGTTTATGTTTATGTTTATGTTTATGTTTATGTTTATGTTTATGTTTATGTTTATGTTTATGTTTATGTTTATGTTTATGTTTATGTTTATGTTTATGTTTATGTTTATGTTTATGTTTATGTTTATGTTTTAATTTATGTTTAAGTTTATGATTGAGTTTATGATTAAGTTAATGATTAAGTTTATGATTAAGTTTATAATTAAGTTTAAGTTTAAGTTTATGATTAAGTTTATGATTAAGTTTATGATTAAGTTTATGTTTAATTTTATGTTTAAGTTTATGTTTTAATTTATGTTTAAGTTTATGATTAACTTTATGATTAAATTTATGATTAAGTATATGTTTAAGTTTATGTTTAAGTTTATGATTAAGTTTATGATTAAGTTTATGTTTAAGTTTATGTTTAAGTTTATGATTAAGTTTATGATTAAGTTTATGATTAAGTTTATGATTGAGTTTATGATTAAGTTTATGATTAAGTTTATGATTAAGTTTATGATTAAGTTAATGTTAAAGTTTATGATTAAGTTTATGATTAAGTTTATGTTAAATTTTATGTTTTAGTTTATGTTTTAATTTATGTTTAAGTTAATGACTAACTTTATGATTAAATTTATGATTAAGTATATATTTCAGTTTATGTTTAAGTTTATGATTAAGTTTATGATTAGGTTTATGTTTATGTTTATGTTTAAGTTTATGATTAAGTTTATGATTAAGTTTATGATTAAGTTTATGATTTTAAGTTTATGTTTAAGTTTATGATTAAGTTTATGATTATGTTTATATTTAAGTTTTTTTTAAATTTATGTTTAAATTTATGTTTAAGTTTATGTTTAAGTTTATTATTAAGTTTATGATTAAGTTTATGATTAAGTTTATCTTTAAGTTTATGTTTATGTTTTAATTTATGTTTAAGTTTATGATTAAGTTTATGATTAAGTTTATGATTAAGTTTATGATAAAGTTTATGATTAAGTTTATGATTAAGTTTATGATTAAGTTTATGTTTAAGTTTATGTTTATGTTTATGTTTAAATTTATGTTTAAGTTTATGATTGAGTTTATGATTAAGTTCATGTTTAAGTTTATGTTTAAGATTATAATTAAGTTTATGATTAAGTTTATGATTAAGTTTATGATTAAGTTTATGTTTAAGTTTATGATCAAGTTTATGATTAAGTTTATGATTAAGTTTATGTTTAATTTTATGTTTAAGTTTATGTTTTAATTTATGTTAAAGTTTATGATTAACTTTATGATTAAATTTATGATTAAGTATATGTTTAAGTTTATGTTTAAGTATATGATTAAGTTTATGATTAAGTTTATGATTAAGTTTATGATTAAGTTTGTGTTTAAGTTTATGATTAAGTTTATGATCAAGTTTATGATTAAGTTTATGATTAAGTTTATGATTAAGTTTATGATTAAGTTTATGATTAAGTTCATGTTTAAGTTTATGTTTAAGATTAAATATAAGTTTATGATTAAGTTTATGATTAAGTTTATGTTTAAGTTTATGATTAAGTTTATGATTAAGTTTAAGATTAAGTTTATGTTTAAGTTAATGATTAAGTTTATGTTTTAATTTATGTTTAATTTTATGTTTAAGTTTATGATTAAGTTTATGATTAAGTTTATGATTAAGTTTTTGATTAAGTTAATGTTTAAGTTTATGTTTATGTTTATGTTTTAATTTATGTTTAAGTTTATGATTAAGTTCATGATTAAGTTTATGATTAAGTTTATGTTTAAGTTTATGATTAAGTTTATGATTAAGTTTATGATTAAGTTTATGTTTAAGTTAATGATTAAGTTTATGTTTTAATTTATGTTTAATTTTATGTTTAAGTTTATGATTAAGTTTATGATTAAGTTTATGATTAAGTTTATGTTTAAGTTTATGTTTAAGCTTATGATTAAGTTTATGTTTAAATAAAAATATGTTAAGTTTATATTTAAATAAACTTAAACATAAACTTAAACATAAATTTAAACATAAATTTGAACATTAGCATAAACATAAACATAAACTTAAATATAAATTTAAACATAAACTTAAACATAAACATAAACATAAACTTAAACATAAATTAAAACGTACACATAAACATAAATATAAACATAAACATAAGTATAAACATAAACATAAAGATAAACATAAACTTAAACATAAACTTAAACATAAACTTAAACATAAACATAAACATAAACTTAAACATAAATTAAAACATAAACTTAAACATAAACATAAACATAAACTTAAACATAAATTAAAACTTAAACATAAACTTAAACATAAACATAAACATAAACATAAACATAAACATAAACATAAACATAAACATAAACATAAACATAAACATAAACATAAACTTAAACATAAACTTAAACATAAACTTAAACATAAACTTAAACATAAACATAAACATTAACATAAACATAAACATAAACATAAACATAAACATAAACATAAACATAAACATAAACATAAACATAAACATAAACTTAAACATAAACTTAAACATAAACTTAAACATAAACTTAAACATAAACTTAAACATAAACTTAAACATAAACTTAAACATAAACTTAAACATACACTTAATCATAAACATAAACGTAAACATAAACTTAAATTAATACAAATCGACTCGATTTGTATTAATTCGTTGTATTTTGTATTCATTCGTTAATAGTTGTCTTGATTCGTTTCAAACAGTCAATTGGAACTAGTTTTTTAAATCAATTCGAAAAGTTTCAGCGCTAATCGGAAGTTTAGAGTCAAAATGTCTAGATTTGACTTAATTTGATGTTATTTGAGTGATATGATGCAAGTTTATGTTTATGTTTATGTTTAAGTTTATGTTTATGTTTATGTTTATGTTTATGTTTATGTTTATGTTTATGTTTATGTTTATGTTTATGTTTAATGTTATGTTTATGTTTATGTTTATGTTTATGTTTATGTTTATGTTTATGTTTATGTTTATGTTTATGTTTATGTTTATGTTTATGTTTATGTTTATGTTTATGTTTATGTTTATGTTTATGTTTATGTTTATGTTTATGTTTATGTTTATGTTTATGTTTATGTTTATGTTTATGTTTATGTTTAAGTTTATGTTTATGTTTATGTTTATGTTTATGTTTATGTTTATGTTTATGTTTATGTTTATGTTTATGTTTATGTTTATGTTTATGTTTATGTTTATGTTTATGTTTATGTTTATGTTTATGTTTATGTTTATGTTTATGTTTATGTTTATGTTTATGTTTATGTTTATGATTAAGTTTATGTTTATGTTTATGTTTATGTTTTAATTTATGTTTAAGTTTATGATTATGTTTATGTTTATGTTTATGTTTATGTTTATGTTTATGTTTATGTTTATGTTTATGTTTATGTTTATGTTTATGTTTATGTTTATGTTTATGTTTATGTTTATGTTTATGTTTATGTTTAAGTTTATGTTTATGTTTATGTTTAAGATTATGTTTAAGTTTATGTTTATGTTTATGTTTATGTTTATATTTATGTTTATGTTAATGTTTAAGTTTATGTTTTAATTTATGTTTAAGTTTATGTTTAAGTTTATGTTTAAGTTTATGTTTAAGTTTATGTTTATCTTTATGTTTATGTTTATACTTATGTTTATGTTTATGTTTATGTTTATGTTTACGTTTTAATTTATGTTTAAGTTTATGTTTATGTTTATGTTTAAGTTTATGTTTTAATTTATGTTTAAGTTTATGTTTATGTTTATGTTTAAGTTTATGTTTAAGTTTATGTTTAAGTTTATGTTTATCTTTATGTTTATGTTTATACTTATGTTTATGTTTATGTTTATTAATCATAAACTTAATCATAAACTTAATCATAAACTTTAACATTAACTTAATCATAAACTTAATCATAAACTTAATCATAAACTTTATCATAAACTTAATCATAAACTTAAACATAAATTAAAACATAAACATAAACATAAACTTAAACATAAACTTAATCATAAACTTTATCATAAACCTAATCATAAACTTAATCATAAACTTAAACATAAAATTAAACATAAATTAAAACATAAACTTAATCATTAACTTAAACATAAACTTAATCTTAAACTTAATCATAAACTTAATCATAAACTTAAACATAAACTTAATCATAAACTTAATCATAAACTTAATCATAAACTTATATATAATCTTAAACATAAACTTAAACATGAACTTAATCATAAACTTAATCATAAACTTAATCATAAACTTAATCATAAACTTAATCATAAACTTGATCATAAACTTAATCATAAACTTAATAATAAACTTAAACATAAACTTAAACATAAATTTAAACATAAATTTAAAAAAAACTTAAATATAAACATAATCATAAACTTAATCATAAACTTAAACATAAACTTAAAATCATAAACTTAATCATAAACTTAATCATAAACTTAATCATAAACTTAAACATAAACATAAACATAAACTTATTCATAAACTTAATCATAAACTTAAACATAAACTAAATCATAAACTTAATCATAAACTTAAACATTAACTTAAATATAAACCTAATCATAAACTTAATCATAAACTTAATCATAAACTTAATCATAAACTTAAACATAAACTGAAATATATATTTAATCATAAATTTAATCATAAAGTTAGTCATTAACTTAAACATAAATTAAAACATAAACTAAAACATAAAATTTAACATAAACTTAATCATAAACTTAATCATAAACTTAATCATAAACTCAATCATAAACTTAATCATAAACTTAATCATAAACTTAATCATAAACTTAAACATAAACTTAAACATAAACTTAATCATAAACTTAATCATAAACTTAAACATAAACTTAAACATATACTTAATCAAAAATTTAATCATAAAGTTAATCATAAACTTAAACATAAATTAAAACATAAACTTAAACATAAAATTAAACATAAACTTAATCATAAACTTAATCATAAACTTAATCATAAACTTAAACTTAAACTTAATTATAAACTTAATCATAAACTTAATCATTAACTTAATCATAAACTCAATCATAAACTTAAACATAAATTAAAACATAAACATAAACATAAACATAAACATAAACATAAACATAAACATAAACATAAACATAAACATAAACATAAACATAAACATAAACATAAACATAAACATAAACATAAACATAAACATAAACAACACATTTCGTCTCAATTCGATTTTGAATAAAAAAATAATTATATTAAATTTTCCTCAAGACAGATTAGATACAAATCGACTCGATTTGTATTAATTCGTTGTATTTTGTATTCATTCGTTAATAGTTGTCTTGATTCGTTTCAAACAGTCAATTGGAACTAGTATTTTAAATCAATTCGAAAAGTTTCAGCGCTAATCGGAAGTTTAGAGTCAAAATGTCTAGATTTGACTTAATTTGATGTTATTTGAGTGATATGATGCAAGTTTATGTTTAAGTTTATGTTTAAGTTTATGTTTAAGTTTATGTTTAAGTTTATGTTTAAGTTTATGTTTATGTTTATGTTTATGTTTATGTTTATGTTTATGTTTATGTTTATGTTTATGTTTATGTTTATGTTTATGTTTATGTTTGTGTTTGTGTTTATGTTTATGTTTATGTTTATGTTTATGTTTATGTTTATGTTTATGTTTATGTTTATGTTTGTGTTTGTGTTTATGTTTATGTTTATGTTTATGTTTATGTTTATGTTTATGTTTATGTTTATGTTTATGTTTATGTTTATGTTTATGTTTAAGTTTATGTTTAAGTTTATGTTTAAGTTTATGTTTAAGTTTATGTTTATGTTTATGTTTATATTTATGTTTATGTTTATGTTTATGTTTATGTTTAAGTTTATGTTTAAGTTTATGTTTAAGTTAATGTTTAAGTTTATGTTTAAGTTTATGTTTATGTTTAAGTTTATGTTTAAGTTTATGTTTAAGTTTATGTTTAAGTTTATGTTTATGTTTATGTTTATGTTTATGTTTAAGTTTATGTTTAAGTTTATGTTTATGTTTATGTTTATATTTATGTTTATGTTTATGTTTATGTTTATGTTTATGTTTATGTTTATATTTATGTTTATGTTTATGTTTAAGTATATGTTTAAGTTTATGTTTATGTTTACGTTTATGTTTATGATTAAGTTTATGTTTAAGTTTATGTTTAAGTATATGTTTAAGTTTATGTTTATGTTTATGTTTATGTTTATGTTTATATTTATGTTTATGTTTATGTTTATGTTTATGTTTATGTTTATGTTTATGTTTATGTTTAAGTTTATGTTTAAGTTTATGTTTAAGTTAATGTTTAAGTTTATGTTTAAGTTTATGTTTAAGTTTATGTTTAAGTTTATGTTTAAGTTTATGTTTATGTTTATGTTTATGTTTATGTTCCAGTTTATGTTTAAGTTTATGTTTATGTTTATGTTTATATTTATGTTTATGTTTATGTTTATGTTTATGTTTATGTTTATGTTTATGTTTATGTTTATATTTATGTTTATGTTTATGTTTAAGTTTATGTTTAAGTTTATGTTTATGTTTACGTTTATGTTTATGTTTAAGTTTATGTTTAAGTTTATGTTTAAGTTTATGTTTATGTTTATGTTTATGTTTATGTTTATGTTTATGTTTATGTTTATGTTTATGTTTATGTTTATGTTTATGTTTATGTTTATGTTTATGTTTATGTTTATGTTCATGTTTATGTTTAAGTTTATGTTTAAGTTTATGTTTAAGTTAATGTTTAAGTTTATGTTTAAGTTTATGTTTATGTTTAAGTTTATGTTTAAGTTTATGTTTAAGTTTATGTTTATGTTTATGTTTATGTTTATGTTTAAGTTTATGTTTAAGTTTATGTTTATGTTTATGTTTATATTTATGTTTATGTTTATGTTTATGTTTATGTTTATGTTTATGTTTATATTTATGTTTATGTTTATGTTTAAGTATATGTTTAAGTTTATGTTTATGTTTACGTTTATGTTTATGATTAAGTTTATGTTTAAGTTTATGTTTAAGTTTAAGTTTAAGTTTATGTTTATGTTTATGTTTATGTTTATGTTTATGTTTATATTTATGTTTATGTTTATGTTTATGTTTATGTTTATGTTTATGTTTAAGTTTATGTTTAAGTTTATGTTTAAGTTAATGTTTAAGTTTATGTTTAAGTTTATGTTTAAGTTTATGTTTAAGTTTATGTTTAAGTTTATGTTTATGTTTATGTTTATGTTTATGTTTATGTTTAAGTTTATGTTTAAGTTTATGTTTATGTTTATGTTTATATTTATGTTTATGTTTATGTTTATGTTTATGTTTATGTTTATGTTTATGTTTATGTTTATGTTTATATTTATGTTTATGTTTATGTTTAAGTTTATGTTTAAGTTTATGTTTATGTTTACGTTTATGTTTATGATTAAGTTTATGTTTAAGTTTATGTTTAAGTTTATGTTTAAGTTTATGTTTATGTTTATGTTTATGTTTATGTTTATGTTTATGTTTATGTTTATGTTTATGTTTATGTTTATGTTTATGTTTATGTTTATGTTTATGTTTATGTTTATGTTTATGTTTATGTTTATGTTTATGTTTATGTTTATGTTTATGTTTATGTTTATGTTTATGTTTATGTTTATGTTATAATTTATGTTTAAGTTTATGTTTATGTTTATGTTTATGTTTATGTTTATGTTTATGTTTATGTTTATGTTTATGTTTATGTTTATGTTTATGTTTATGTTTATATTTATGTTTATGTTTATGTTTAAGTTTATGTTTGAGTTTATGTTAATGTTTACGTTTATGTTTATGATTAGGTTTATGTCTAAGTTTATGTTTAAGTTTATGTTTAAGTTTATGTTTATGTTTATGTTTATGTTTATGTTTATGTTTATGTTTATGTTTATGTTTATGTTTATGTTTATGTTTATGTTTATGTTTATGTTTATGTTTATGTTTATATTTATGTTTATGTTTATGTTTATGTTTATGTTTATGTTTATGTTTATGTTTATGTTTATGTTTATGTTTATGTTTATATTTATGTTTATGTTTATGTTTAAGTATATGTTTAAGTTTATGTTTATGTTTACGTTTATGTTTATGATTAAGTTTATGTTTAAGTTTATGTTTAAGTTTATGTTTAAGTTTATGTTTATGTTTATGTTTATGTTTATGTTTATGTTTATGTTTATGTTTATGTTTATGTTTATGTTTATGTTTATGTTTATGTTTATGTTTATGTTTATGTTTATGTTTATGTTTATGTTTATGTTTATGTTTATGTTTATGTTTATGTTTATGTTTATGTTTATGTTTATGTTTATGTTTATGTTTATGTTTATGTTTATGTTTATGTTTATGTTTATGTTTATGTTTATGTTTATGTTTATGTTTATGTTTATGTTTATGTTTATGTTTATGTTTATGTTTTAGTTTATGTTTATGTTTATGTTTATGTTTATGTTTATGTTTATGTTTATGTTTATGTTTATGTTTATGTTTATGTTTATGTTTATGTTTATGTTTATGTTTATATTTATGTTTATGTTTATGTTTATGTTTATGTTTATGTTTATGTTTATGTTTATGTTTTAGTTTATGTTTATGTTTATGTTTATGTTTATGTTTATGTTTATGTTTATGTTTATGTTTATGTTTATGTTTATGTTTATGTTTATGTTTATGTTTAAGTTTATGTTTATGTTTATGTTTAATGTTTATGTTTAAGTTTATGTTTAAGTTTATGTTTAAGTTTATGTTTAAGTTTATGTTTATGTTTATGTTTATGTTTATGTTTATGTTTATGTTTATGTTTATGTTTATGTTTATGTTTATGTTTATGTTTATGTTTATGTTATAATTTATGTTTAAGTTTATGATTATGTTTATGTTTATGTTTATGTTTATGTTTATGTCTAAGTTTATGTTTAAGTTTATGTTTAAGTTTATGTTTATGTTTATGTTTATGTTTATGTTTATGTTTATGTTTATGTTTATGTTTATGTTTATGTTTATGTTTATGTTTATGTTTATGTTTATGTTTTAATTTATGTTTAAGTTTATGATTATGTTTATGTTTATGTTTATGTTTATGTTTATGTTTATGTTTATGTTTATGTTTATGTTTATGTTTATGTTTATGTTTATGTTTATGTTTATGTTTATGTTTATGTTTATGTTTATATTTATGTTTATGTTCATGTTTAAGTTTATGTTTTAATTTATGTTTAATGATTAAGTTTATGATTAAGTTTATGATTAAGTTTATGTTAAATTTTATGTTTTAGTTTATGTTTTAATTTATGTTTAAGTTAATGACTAACTTTATGATTAAATTTATGATTAAGTATATATTTCAGTTTATGTTTAAGTTTATGATTAAGTTTATGATTAGGTTTATGATTAAGTTTATGATTAGGTTTATATTTAAGTTTATGTTTAAGTTTATGATTAAGTTTATGATTTAGTTTATGTTTAAGTTTATGATTAAGTTTATGAATAAGTTTATGTTTATGTTTATGTTTAAGTTTATGATTAAGTTTATGATTAAGTTTATGATTATGTTTATGATTTTAAGTTTATGTTTAAGTTTATGATTAAGTTTATGATTATGTTTATATTTAAGTTTTTTTTAAATTTATGTTTAAATTTATGTTTAAGTTTATGTTTAAGTTTATTATTAAGTTTATGATTAAGTTTATGATTAAGTTTATGATTAAGTTTATGATAAAGTTTATGATTAAGTTTATGATTAAGTTTATGATTAAGTTTATGTTTAAGTTTATGTTTATGTTTATGTTTTAATTTATGTTTAAGTTTATGATTGAGTTTATGATTAAGTTCATGTTTAAGTTTATGTTTAAGATTATAATTAAGTTTATGATTAAGTTTATGATTAAGTTTATGATTAAGTTTATGTTTAAGTTTATGATCAAGTTTATGATTAAGTTTATGATTAAGTTTATGATTAAGTTTATGTTTAATTTTATGTTTAAGTTTATGTTTTAATTTATGTTAAAGTTTATGATTAACTTTATGATTAAATTTATGATTAAGTATATGTTTAAGTTTATGTTTAAGTTTATGATTAAGTTTATGATTAAGTTTATGATTAAGTTTATGATTAAGTTTGTGTTTAAGTCTATGATTAAGTTTATGATCAAGTTTATGATTAAGTTTATGATTAAGTTTATGATTAAGTTTATGATTAAGTTTATGATTAAGTTCATGTTAAGTTTATGTTTAAGATTAAATATAAGTTTATGATTAAGTTTATGATTAAGTTTATGATTAAGTTTATGTTTAAGTTTATGATTAAGTTTATGTTTTAATTTATGTTTAATTTTATGTTTAAGTTTATGATTAAGTTTATGATTAAGTTTATGATTAAGTTTATGATTAAATTTATGTTTAAGTTTATGTTTATGTTTATGTTTTAATTTATGTTTAAGTTTATGATTAAGTTTATGATTAAGTTTATGATTAAGTTTATGATTAAGTTTATGTTTAAGTTAATGATTAAGTTTATGTTTTAATTTATGTTTAATATTATGTTTAAGTTTATGGTTAAGTTTATGATTAAGTTTATGATTAAGTTTATGTTTAAGTTTATGTTTAAGCTTATGATTAAGTTTATGTTTAAATAATAATATGTTAAGTTTTTATTTAAATAAACTTAAACATAAACTTAAACATAAATTTAAACATAAATTTGAACATTAGCATAAACATAAACTTAAACTTAAATATAAATTTAAACATAAACTTAAACATAAACATAAACATAAACTTAAACATAAATTAAAACGTACACATAAACATAAATATAAACATAAACATAAGTATAAACATAAACATAAAGATAAACATAAACTTAAACATAAACTTAAACATAAACTTAAACATAAACTTAAACATAAACATAAACTTAAACATAAATTAAAACATAAACTTAAACATAAACATAAACATAAACTTAAACATAAATTAAAACTTAAACATAAACTTAAACATTAACATAAACATAAACATAAACATAAACATAAACATAAACATAAACATAAACTTAAACATAAACTTAAACATAAACTTAAACATAAACTTAAACATAAACTTAAACATACACTTAATCATAAACATAAACGTAAACATAAACTTAAACATAAACATAAATATAAATATAAACATAAACATAAACATAAACATAAACATAAACATAAACATAAACATAAACATAAACATAAACATAAACATAAACATAAACATAAACATAAACATAAACATAAACATAAACTTAAACATAAACTTAAACATAAACTTAAACATAAACTTAATCATAAACATAAACGTAAACATAAACATAAACTTAAACATAAACTTAAACATAAACTTAAACATAAACTTAAACATAAATTAAAACATAAACTTAAACATAAACATAAACATAAATATAAACATAAACATAAACATAAACATAAACATAAACATAAACATAAACATAAACATAAACATAAACATAAACATAAACATAAACATAAACATAAACATAAACATAATCATAAACTTAAACATAAATTAAAACATAAACATAAACATAAACATAAACATAAACATAAACATAAACATAAACATAAACATAAACATAAACATAAACATAAACATAAACATAAACATAAACTTAAACATAAACTTAAACATAAACTTAAACATAAACTTAATCATAAACATAAACGTAAACATAAACATAAAATTAAACTTAAACATAAATTAAAACGTAAACATAAACATAAACATAAACATAAACATAAACATAAGTATAAACATAAACATAAAGATAAACATAAACTTAAACATAAACTTAAACATAAACTTAAACATAAACTTAAACATAAACTTAAACATAAACTTAAACATAAATTAAAACATAAACTTAAACATAAACATAAACATAAACATAAACTAAAACATAAATTAAAACGTAAACATAAACATAAACATAAACATAAACATAAGTATAAACATAAACATAAAGATAAACATAAACTTAAACATAAACTTAAACATAAACTTAAACATAAAGATAAACATAAACTTAAACATAAACTTAAACATAAACTTAAACATAAACTTAAACATAAACTTAAACATAAACTTAAACATAAATTAAAACATAAACATAAACATAAACATAAACATAAATATAAACATAAACATAAACATAAACATAAACATAAACATAAACATAAACATAAACATAAACATAAACATAAACATAATCATAAACTTAAACATAAATTAAAACATAAACTTAAACATAAACTTAAACATAAACTTAATCATAAACATAAACGTAAACATAAACATAAACTTAAACATAAACTTAAACATAAACATAAACATAAATATAAACATAAACATAAACATAAACATAAACATAAACATAATCATAAACTTAAACATAAATTATAACATAAACATAAACATAATCATAAACATAAACATAAACATAAACATAAACATAAACATAAACATAAACATAAACATAAACATAAACATAAACATAAACATAAACATAAACATAAACATAAACATAAACATAAACATAAACATAAACTTAAACATAAACTTAAACATAAACTTAAACATAAACTTAAACATAAACTTAAACATACACTTAATCATAAACATAAACGTAAACATAAACATAAACATAAACATAAACTTAAACATAAACATAAACATAAATATAAACATAAACATAAACATAAACATAAACATAAACATAATCATAAACTTAAACATAAATTATAACATAAACATAAACATAATCATAAACATAAACATAAACATAAACATAAACATAAACATAAACATAAACTTAAACATAAACATAAACATAAACATAAACATAAACATAAACATAAACATAAACATAAACTTAAACATAAACTTAAACATAAACTTAAACATACACTTAATCATAAACATAAACGTAAACATAAACATAAACTTAAACATAAACTTAAACATAAACATAAACATAAATATAAACATAAACTTAAACATAAACTTAAACATAAACTTAAACATAAACTTAAACATACACTTAATCATAAACATAAACGTAAACATAAACTTAAACATAAACATAAATATAAATATAAACATAAACATAAACATAAACATAAACATAAACATAAACATAAACATAAACATAAACATAAACATAAACATAAACATAAACATAAACATAAACATAAACATAAACATAAACTTAAACATAAACTTAAACATAAACTTAAACATAAACTTAATCATAAACATAAACGTAAACATAAACATAAACTTAAACATAAACTTAAACATAAACATAAATATAAACATAAACATAAACATAAACATAAACTTAAACATAAACTTAAACATAAACTTAAACATAAACTTAAACATAAACTTAAACATAAATTAAAACATAAACTTAAACATAAACATAAACATAAATATAAACATAAACATAAACATAAACATAAACATAAACATAAACATAAACATAAACATAAACATAAACATAAACATAAACATAAACATAAACATAATCATAAACTTAAACATAAATTAAAACATAAACATAAACATAAACATAAACATAAACATAAACATAAACATAAACATAAACATAAACATAAACATAAACATAAACATAAACATAAACATAAACATAAACCTAAACATAAACTTAAACATAAACTTAAACATAAACTTAATCATAAACATAAACGTAAACATAAACATAAAATTAAACTTAAACATAAATTAAAACGTAAACATAAACATAAACATAAACATAAACATAAACATAAACATAAGTATAAACATAAACATAAAGATAAACATAAACTTAAACATAAACTTAAACATAAACTTAAACATAAACTTAAACATAAACTTAAACATAAACTTAAACATAAATTAAAACATAAACTTAAACATAAACATAAACATAAACATAAACTAAAACATAAATTAAAACGTAAACATAAACATAAACATAAACATAAACATAAACATAAGTATAAACATAAACATAAAGATAAACATAAACTTAAACATAAACTTAAACATAAACTTAAACATAAAGATAAACATAAACTTAAACATAAACTTAAACATAAACTTAAACATAAACTTAAACATAAACTTAAACATAAACTTAAACATAAATTAAAACATAAACATAAACATAAACATAAACATAAATATAAACATAAACATAAACATAAACATAAACATAAACATAAACATAAACATAAACATAAACATAAACATAAACATAAACATAAACATAAACATAATCATAAACTTAAACATAAATTAAAACATAAACTTAAACATAAACTTAAACATAAACTTAATCATAAACATAAACGTAAACATAAACATAAACTTAAACATAAACTTAAACATAAACATAAACATAAATATAAACATAAACATAAACATAAACATAAACATAAACATAATCATAAACTTAAACATAAATTATAACATAAACATAAACATAATCATAAACATAAACATAAACATAAACATAAACATAAACATAAACATAAACATAAACATAAACATAAACATAAACATAAACATAAACTTAAACATAAACATAAACATTAACATAAACATAAACATAAACATAAACATAAACATAAACATAAACATAAACATAAACATAAACATAAACATAAACATAAAAGTAAACATAAACTTAAACATAAACTTAAACATAAACATAAACTTAAACATAAACTTAAACATAAACTTAAACATAAACTTAAACATTAACTTAAACATAAACTTAAACATAAACTTAAACATAAACATAAACATAAACATAAACATAAACATAAACATAAACATAAACATAAACATAAACATAAACATAAACATAAACATAAACATAAATATAAACATAAACATAAACATAAACTTAAACATAAACTTAAACATAAACTTAAACATAAACTTAAACATAAACATAAACATAAACATAAACATAAACATAAACATAAACATAAACATAAACATAAACATAAACAGAAACATAAACATAAACATAAACATAAACATAAACATAAACATAAACATAAACATAAACATAAACACAAACATAAACATAAACATAAACATAAACATAAACATAAACATAAACATAAACATAAACATAAACATAAACATAAACTTAAACATAAACTTAAACATAAACTTAAACATAAACTTAAACATAAACTTGCATCATATCACTCAAATAACATCAAATTAAGTCAAATCTAGACATTTTGACTCTAAACTTCCGATTAGCGTTGAAACTTTTCGAATTGATTTAAAAAACTAGTTCCAAATGACTGTTTGAAACGAATCAAGACAACTATTAACGAATGAATACAAAATACAACGAATTAATACAAATCGAGTCGATTTGTATCTAATCTGTCTTGAGGAAAATTTAATATAATTATTTTTTTATTCAAAATCGAATTGAGACGAAATGTGTTGTTTATGTTTATGTTTATGTTTATGTTTATGTTTATGTTTATGTTTATGTTTATGTTTATGTTTATGTTTATGTTTAAGTTTATGTTTATGTTTATGTTTTAATTTATGTTTAAGTTTATGATTAAGTTTATGATTAAGTTTATGATTAAGTTTATGATAAAGTTTATGATTAAGTTTATGATTAAGTTTATGATTAAGTTTATGTTTAAGTTTATGTTTATGTTTATGTTTTAATTTATGTTTAAGTTTATAATTGAGTTTATGATTAAGTTCATGTTTAAGTTTATGTTTAAGATTATAATTAAGTTAATGATTAAGTTTATGATTAAGTTTATGATTAAGTTTATGTTTAAGTTTATGATTAAGTTTATGATTAAGTTTATGATTAAGTTTATGATTAAGTTTATGTTTAATTTTATGTTTAAGTTTATGTTTTAATTTATGTTAAAGTTTATGATTAACTTTATGATTAAATTTATGATTAAGTATATGTTTAAGTTTATGTTTAAGTTTATGATTAAGTTTATGATTAAGTTTATGATTAAGTTTATGATTAGGTTTGTGTTTAAGTTTATGATTAAGTTTATGATCAAGTTTATGTTAAAGTTTATGATTAAGTTTATGATTAAGTTTATGATTAAGTTTATGATTAAGTTCATGTTTAAGTTTATGTTTAAGATTAAATATAAGTTTATGATTAAGTTTATGATTAAGTTTATGATTAAGTTTATGTTTAAGTTTATGATTAAGTTTATGATTAAGTTTATGTTTTAATTTATGTTTAATTTTATGTTTAAGTTTATAATTAAGTTTATGATTAAGTTTATGATTAAGTTTATGATTAAGTTTATGTTTAAGTTTATGTTTATGTTTATGTTTTAATTTATATTTAAGTTTATGATTAAGTTTATGATTAAGTTTATGATTAAGTTTATGTTTAAGTTTATGATTAAGTTTATGATTACGTTTATGATTAAGTTTATGTTTAAGTTAATGATTAAGTTTATGTTTTAATTTATGTTTAATTTTATGTTTAAGTTTATGATTAAGTTTATGATTAAGTTTATGATTAAGTTTATGTTTAAGTTTATGTTTAAGCTTATGATTAAGTTTATGTTTAAATAATAATATGTTAAGTTTATATTTAAATAAACTTAAACATAAACTTAAACATAAATTTAAACATAAATTTGAACATTAGCATAAACATAAACTTAAACTTAAATATAAATTTAAACATAAACTTAAACATAAACATAAACATAAACTTAAACATAAATTAAAACGTACACATAAACATAAACATAAACATAAACATAATCATAAACTTAAACATAAATTAAAACATAAACATAAACATAAACATAAACATAAACATAAACATAAGTATAAACATAAACATAAAAATAAACATAAACTTAAACATAAACTTAAACATAAACATAAATTAAAACATAAACTTAAACATAAACATAAACATAAACTTAAACATAAATTAAAACGTAAACATAAACATAAACTTAAACATAAACATAATCATAAACTTAAACATAAATTAAAACATAAACATAAACATAAACATAAACATAAACATAAACATAAACATAAACATAAACATAAACATAAACATAAACATAAACATAAACATAAACATAAACATAAACAGAAACATAAACATAAACATAAACATAAACATAAACATAAACATAAACATAAACATAAACATAAACACAAACATAAACATAAACATAAACATAAACATAAACATAAACATAAACATAAACATAAACATAAACATAAACATAAACATAAACTTAAACATAAACTTAAACATAAACTTAAACATAAACTTAAACATAAACTTGCATCATATCACTCAAATAACATCAAATTAAGTCAAATCTAGACATTTTGACTCTAAACTTCCGATTAGCGTTGAAACTTTTCGAATTGATTTAAAAAACTAGTTCCAAATGACTGTTTGAAACGAATCAAGACAACTATTAACGAATGAATACAAAATACAACGAATTAATACAAATCGAGTCGATTTGTATCTAATCTGTCTTGAGGAAAATTTAATATAATTATTTTTTTATTCAAAATCGAATTGAGACGAAATGTGTTGTTTATGTTTATGTTTATGTTTATGTTTATGTTTATGTTTATGTTTATGTTTATGTTTATGTTTATGTTTATGTTTAAGTTTATGTTTATGTTTATGTTTTAATTTATGTTTAAGTTTATGATTAAGTTTATGATTAAGTTTATGATTAAGTTTATGATAAAGTTTATGATTAAGTTTATGATTAAGTTTATGATTAAGTTTATGTTTAAGTTTATGTTTATGTTTATGTTTTAATTTATGTTTAAGTTTATAATTGAGTTTATGATTAAGTTCATGTTTAAGTTTATGTTTAAGATTATAATTAAGTTAATGATTAAGTTTATGATTAAGTTTATGATTAAGTTTATGTTTAAGTTTATGATTAAGTTTATGATTAAGTTTATGATTAAGTTTATGATTAAGTTTATGTTTAATTTTATGTTTAAGTTTATGTTTTAATTTATGTTAAAGTTTATGATTAACTTTATGATTAAATTTATGATTAAGTATATGTTTAAGTTTATGTTTAAGTTTATGATTAAGTTTATGATTAAGTTTATGATTAAGTTTATGATTAGGTTTGTGTTTAAGTTTATGATTAAGTTTATGATCAAGTTTATGTTAAAGTTTATGATTAAGTTTATGATTAAGTTTATGATTAAGTTTATGATTAAGTTCATGTTTAAGTTTATGTTTAAGATTAAATATAAGTTTATGATTAAGTTTATGATTAAGTTTATGATTAAGTTTATGTTTAAGTTTATGATTAAGTTTATGATTAAGTTTATGTTTTAATTTATGTTTAATTTTATGTTTAAGTTTATAATTAAGTTTATGATTAAGTTTATGATTAAGTTTATGATTAAGTTTATGTTTAAGTTTATGTTTATGTTTATGTTTTAATTTATATTTAAGTTTATGATTAAGTTTATGATTAAGTTTATGATTAAGTTTATGTTTAAGTTTATGATTAAGTTTATGATTACGTTTATGATTAAGTTTATGTTTAAGTTAATGATTAAGTTTATGTTTTAATTTATGTTTAATTTTATGTTTAAGTTTATGATTAAGTTTATGATTAAGTTTATGATTAAGTTTATGTTTAAGTTTATGTTTAAGCTTATGATTAAGTTTATGTTTAAATAATAATATGTTAAGTTTATATTTAAATAAACTTAAACATAAACTTAAACATAAATTTAAACATAAATTTGAACATTAGCATAAACATAAACTTAAACTTAAATATAAATTTAAACATAAACTTAAACATAAACATAAACATAAACTTAAACATAAATTAAAACGTACACATAAACATAAACATAAACATAAACATAATCATAAACTTAAACATAAATTAAAACATAAACATAAACATAAACATAAACATAAACATAAACATAAACATAAGTATAAACATAAACATAAAAATAAACATAAACTTAAACATAAACTTAAACATAAACATAAATTAAAACATAAACTTAAACATAAACATAAACATAAACTTAAACATAAATTAAAACGTAAACATAAACATAAACTTAAACATAAACATAATCATAAACTTAAACATAAATTAAAACATAAACATAAACATAAACATAAACATAAACATAAACATAAACATAAACATAAACATAAACATAAACATAAACATAAACATAAACATAAACATAAACATAAACATAAACATAAACATAAACATAAACATAAACATAAACATAAACATAAACATAAACTTGAACATAAACTTAAACATAAACTTAAACATAAACTTAATCATAAACATAAACGTAAACATAAACATAAACTTAAATATAAACTTAAACATAAACATAAACATAAACATAAACATAAACATAAACATAAATATAAACATAAACATAAACATAAACTTAAACATAAACTTAAACATAAACATAAACATAAACATAAACATAAACATAAACATAAACATAAACTTAAACATAAAGTTAAACATAAACTTAAACATAAACTTAAACATAAACTTAAACATAAACATAAACTTAAACATAAACTTAAACATTAACTTAAACATAAACTTAAACATAAACTTAAACATAAACATAAACATAAACATAAACATAAATATAAACATAAACATAAACATAAACATAAACTTAAACATAAACTTAAACATAAACTTAAACATAAACTTAAACATAAACATAAACATAAACATAAACATAAACATAAACATAAACATAAACATAAACATAAACATGAACATAAACATAAACATAAACATAAACATAAACATAAACATAAACATAAACATAAACATAAACATAAACATAAACATAAACATAAACATAAACATAAACATAAACATAAACATAAACATAAACATAAACATAAACATAAACATAAACATAAACATAAACATAAACATAAACATAAACATAAACATAAACATAAACATAAACATAAACATAAACATAAACATAAACATAAACATAAACACAAACACAAACACAAACACAAACATAAACATAAACATAAACATAAACATAAACATAAACATAAACATAAACATAAACATAAACATAAACATAAACATAAACATAAACATAAACATAAACATAAACATAAACTTAAACATAAACTTAAACATAAACTTAAACATAAACTTAAACATAAACTTAAACATAAACTTGCATCATATCACTCAAATAACATCAAATTAAGTCAAATCTAGACATTTTGACTCTAAACTTCCGATTAGCGCTGAAACTTTTCGAATTGATTTAAAAAACTAGTTCCAATTGACTGTTTGAATCGAATCAAGACAACTATTAACGAATGAATACAAAATACAACGAATTAATACAAATCGAGTCGATTTGTATCTAATCTGTCTTGAGGAAAATTTAATATAATTATTTTTTTATTCAAAATCGAATTGAGACGAAATGTGTTGTTTATGTTTATGTTTATGTTTATGTTTATGTTTATGTTTATGTTTATGTTTATGTTTATGTTTATGTTTATGTTTATGTTTATGTTTATGTTTATGTTTTAATTTATGTTTAAGTTTACGATTGAGTTTATGATTATGTTAATGATTAAGTTTATGATTAAGTTTATAATTAAGTTTAAGTTTAAGTTTATGATTAAGTTTATGATTAAGTTTATGATTAAGTTTATGTTTAATTTTATGTTTAAGTTTATGTTTTAATTTATGTTTAAGTTTATGATTAACTTTATGATTAAATTTATGATTAAGTATATGTTTAAGTTTATGTTTAAGTTTATGATTAAGTTTATGATTAAGTTTATGTTTAAGTTTATGTTTAAGTTTATGATTAAGTTTATGATTAAGTTTATGATTAAGTTTATGATTGAGTTTATGATTAAGTTTATGATTAAGTTTATGATTAAGTTTATGATTAAGTTAATGTTAAAGTTTATGATTAAGTTTATGATTAAGTTTATGATTAAGTTTATGTTAAATTTTATGTTTTAGTTTATGTTTTAATTTATGTTTAAGTTAATGACTAACTTTATGATTAAATTTATGATTAGGTATATATTTCAGTTTATGTTTAAATTTATGATTAAGTTTATGATTAGGTTTATGATTAAGTTTATGATTAGGTTTATATTTAAGTTTATGTTTAAGTTTATGATTAAGTTTATGATTTAGTTTATGTTTAAGTTTATGATTAAGTTTATGAATAAGTTTATGTTTATGTTTATGTTTAAGTTTATGATTAAGTTTATGATTAAGTTTATGATTAAGTTTATGTTTTAATTTATGTTTAATTTTATGTTTAAGTTTATGATTAAGTTTATGATTAAGTTTATGATTAAGTTTATGATTAAGTTTATGTTTAAGTTTATGTTTATGTTTATGTTTTAATTTATGTTTAAGTTTATGATTAAGTTTATGATTAAGTTTATGATTAAGTTTATGTTTAAGTTTATGATTAAGTTTATGATTAAGTTTATGATTAATTTTATGTTTAAGTTAATGATTAAGTTTATGTTTTAATTTATGTTTAATTTTATGTTTAAGTTTATGTTTAAGCTTATGATTAAGTTTATGTTTAATTAATAATATGTTAAGTTTATATTTAAATAAACTTAAACATAAACTTAAACATAAATTTAAACATAAATTTGAACATTAGCATAAACATAAACTTAAACTTAAATATAAATTTAAACATAAACTTTAACATAAACATAAACATAAACTTAAACATAAATTAAAACGTACACATAAACATAAACATAAACATAAGTATAAACATAAACATAAAGATAAACATAAACTTAAACATAAACTTAAACATAAACTTAAACATAAACTTAAACATAAACTTAAACATAAACATAAACATAAACATAAACTTAAACATAAATTAAAACATAAACTTAAACATAAACATAAACATAAACATAAACATAAACATAAACATAAACATAAACATAAACATAAACATAAACATAAACATAAACATAAACATAAACATAAACTTAAACATAAACTTAAACATAAACTTAATCATAAACATAAACGTAAACATAAACTTAAACATAAACATAAACATAAATATAAACATAAACATAAACATAAACATAAACATAAACATAAACATAAACATAAACATAAACATAAACATAAACATAAACATAAACATAAACATAAACATAAACATAAACATAAACATAAACATAAACATAAACATAATCATAAACTTAAACATAAATTAAAACATAAACACAAACATAAACATAAACATAAACATAAACATAAACATAAACATAAACATAAACATAAACATAAACATAAACATAAACATAAACATAAACACAAACACAAACATAAACATAAACATAAACATAAACTTAAACATAAACTTAAACATAAACTTAAACATAAACATAAACATAAACATAAACATAAACATAAACTTAAACATAAACTTAAACATAAACTTAAACATAAACTTAAACATAAACATAAACTTAAACATAAACTTAAAAATTAACTTAAACATAAACTTAAACATAAACTTAAACATAAACATAAACATAAACATAAACATAAACATAAACATAAATATAAACATAAACATAAACATAAACTTAAACATAAACTTAAACATAAACATAAACATAAACATAAACATAAACATAAACATAAACATAAACATAAATATAAACATAAACATAAACATAAACATAAACATAAACATAAACATAAACATAAACATAAACATAAACATAAACATAAACATAAACATAAACATAAACATAAACATAAACATAAACATAAACATAAACATAAACATAAACATAAACATAAACATAAACATAAACATAAACATAAACATAAACATAAACATAAACTTAAACATAAACTTAAACATAAACTTAAACATAAACATAAATTTAAACTTAAACATAAACTTGCATCATATCACTCAAATAACATCAAATTAAGTCAAATCTAGACATTTTGACTCTAAACTTCCGATTAGCGCTGAAACTTTTCGAATTGATTCAAAAAACTAGTTCCAATTGACTGTTTGAAACGAATCAAGACAACTATTAACGAATGAATACAAAATACAACGAATTAATACAAATCGAGTCGATTTGTATCTAATCTGTCTTGAGGAAAATTTAATATAATTATTTTTTTATTCAAAATCGAATTGAGACGAAATGTGTTGTTTATGTTTATGTTTATGTTTATGTTTATGTTTATGTTTATGTTTATGTTTATGTTTATGTTTATGTTTATGTTTATGTTTATGTTTATGTTTTAATTTATGTTTAAGTTTATGATTGAGTTTATGATTAAGTTAATGATTAAGTTTCTGATTAAGTTTATAATTAAGTTTAAGTTTAAGTTTATGATTAAGTTTATGATTAAGTTTATGATTAAGTTTATGTTTAATTTTATGTTTAAGTTTATGTTTTAATTTATGTTTAAGTTTATGATTAACTTTATGATTAAATTTATGATTCAGTATATGTTTAAGTTTATGTTTAAGTTTATGATTAAGTTTATGATTAAGTTTATGTTTAAGTTTATGTTTAAGTTTATGATTAAGTTTATGATTAAGTTTATGATTAAGTTTATGATTAAGTTTATGATTAAGTTTATGATTAAGTTAATGTTAAAGTTTATGATTAAGTTTATGATTAAGTTTATGTTAAATTTTATGTTTTAGTTTATGTTTTAATTGATGTTTAAGTTAATGACTAACTTTATGATTAAATTTATGATAAGTTTATGATTAAGTTTATGATTAAGTTTATGATAAGGTTTATATTTAAGTTTATGTTTAGGTTTATGATTAAGTTTATTATTAAGTTTATGATTAAGTTTATGATTAGGTTTATATTTAAGTTTATGTTTAAGTTTATGATTAAGTTTATGATTTAGTTTATGTTTAAGTTTATGATTAAGTTTATGAATAAGTTTATGTTTATGTTTATGTTTAAGTTTATGTTTAAGTTTATGATTAAGTTTATGATTAAGTTTATGATTAAGTTTATGATTGAGTTTATGATTAAGTTTATGATTAAGTTTATGATTAAGTTTATGATTAAGTTAATGTTAAAGTTTATGATTAAGTTTATGATTAAGTTTATGATTAAGTTTATGATTAAGTTAATGTTAAAGTTTATGATTAAGTTTATGATTAAGTTTATGATTAAGTTTATGTTAAATTTTATGTTTTAGTTTATGTTTTAATTTATGTTTAAGTTAATGACTAACTTTATGATTAAATTTATGATTAGGTATATATTTCAGTTTATGTTTAAATTTATGATTAAGTTTATGATTAGGTTTATGATTAAGTTTATGATTAGGTTTATAATTAAGTTTATGTTTAAGTTTATGATTAAGTTTATGATTTAGTTTATGTTTAAGTTTATGATTAAGTTTATGAATAAGTTTATGTTTATGTTTATGTTTAAGTTTATGATTAAGTTTATGATTAAGTTTATGATTAAGTTTATGTTTTAATTTATGTTTAATTTTATGTTTAAGTTTATGATTAAGTTTATGATTAAGTTTATGATTAAGTTTATGATTAAGTTTATGTTTAAGTTTATGTTTATGTTTATGTTTTAATTTATGTTTAAGTTTATGATTAAGTTTATGATTAAGTTTATGATTAAGTTTATGTTTAAGTTTATGATTAAGTTTATGATTAAGTTTATGATTAATTTTATGTTTAAGTTAATGATTAAGTTTATGTTTTAATTTATGTTTAATTTTATGTTTAAGTTTATGTTTAAGCTTATGATTAAGTTTATGTTTAATTAATAATATGTTAAGTTTATATTTAAATAAACTTAAACATAAACTTAAACATAAATTTAAACATAAATTTGAACATTAGCATAAACATAAACTTAAACTTAAATATAAATTTAAACATAAACTTTAACATAAACATAAACATAAACTTAAACATAAATTAAAACGTACACATAAACATAAACATAAACATAAGTATAAACATAAACATAAAGATAAACATAAACTTAAACATAAACTTAAACATAAACTTAAACATAAACATAAACATAAACATAAACATAAACATAAACATAAACATAAACATAAACATAAACATAAACATAAACATAAACTTAAACATAAACTTAAACATAAACTTAATCATAAACATAAACGTAAACATAAACTTAAACATAAACATAAACATAAATATAAACATAAACATAAACATAAACATAAACATAAACATAAACATAAACATAAACATAAACATAAACATAAACATAAACATAAACATAAACATAAACATAAACATAAACATAAACATAAACATAAACATAAACATAAACATAAACATAAACATAATCATAAACTTAAACATAAATTAAAACATAAACACAAACATAAACATAAACATAAACATAAACATAAACATAAACATAAACATAAACATAAACATAAACATAAACATAAACATAAACATAAACATAAACATAAACACAAACACAAACATAAACATAAACATAAACATAAACTTAAACATAAACTTAAACATAAACTTAAACATAAACTTAAACATAAACATAAACATAAACATAAACATAAACATAAACTTAAACATAAACTTAAACATAAACTTAAACATAAACTTAAACATAAACATAAACTTAAACATAAACTTAAACATTAACTTAAACATAAACTTAAACATAAACTTAAACATAAACATAAACATAAACATAAACATAAACATAAACATAAATATAAACATAAACATAAACATAAACTTAAACATAAACTTAAACATAAACATAAACATAAACATAAACATAAACATAAACATAAACATAAACATAAACATAAATATAAACATAAACATAAACATAAACATAAACATAAACATAAACATAAACATAAACATAAACATAAACATAAACATAAACATAAACATAAACATAAACATAAACATAAACATAAACATAAACATAAACATAAACATAAACATAAACATAAACATAAACATAAACATAAACTTAAACATAAACTTAAACATAAACTTAAACATAAACTTAAACATAAACATAAATTTAAACTTAAACATAAACTTGCATCATATCACTCAAATAACATCAAATTAAGTCAAATCTAGACATTTTGACTCTAAACTTCCGATTAGCGCTGAAACTTTTCGAATTGATTCAAAAAACTAGTTCCAATTGACTGTTTGAAACGAATCAAGACAACTATTAACGAATGAATACAAAATACAACGAATTAATACAAATCGAGTCGATTTGTATCTAATCTGTCTTGAGGAAAATTTAATATAATTATTTTTTTATTCAAAATCGAATTGAGACGAAATGTGTTGTTTATGTTTATGTTTATGTTTATGTTTATGTTTATGTTTATGTTTATGTTTATGTTTATGTTTATGTTTATGTTTATGTTTATGTTTATGTTTATGTTTTAATTTATGTTTAAGTTTATGATTGAGTTTATGATTAAGTTAATGATTAAGTTTCTGATTAAGTTTATAATTAAGTTTAAGTTTAAGTTTATGATTAAGTTTATGATTAAGTTTATGATTAAGTTTATGTTTAATTTTATGTTTAAGTTTATGTTTTAATTTATGTTTAAGTTTATGATTAACTTTATGATTAAATTTATGATTCAGTATATGTTTAAGTTTATGTTTAAGTTTATGATTAAGTTTATGATTAAGTTTATGTTTAAGTTTATGTTTAAGTTTATGATTAAGTTTATGATTAAGTTTATGATTAAGTTTATGATTAAGTTTATGATTAAGTTTATGATTAAGTTAATGTTAAAGTTTATGATTAAGTTTATGATTAAGTTTATGTTAAATTTTATGTTTTAGTTTATGTTTTAATTGATGTTTAAGTTAATGACTAACTTTATGATTAAATTTATGATAAGTTTATGATTAAGTTTATGATTAAGTTTATGATAAGGTTTATATTTAAGTTTATGTTTAGGTTTATGATTAAGTTTATTATTAAGTTTATGATTAAGTTTATGATTAGGTTTATATTTAAGTTTATGTTTAAGTTTATGATTAAGTTTATGATTTAGTTTATGTTTAAGTTTATGATTAAGTTTATGAATAAGTTTATGTTTATGTTTATGTTTAAGTTTATGATTAAGTTTATGATTAAGTTTATGATTAAGTTTATGATTTTAAGTTTATGTTTAAGTTTATGATTAAGTTTATGATTATGTTTATATTTAAGTTTTTTTTAAATTTATGTTTAAATTTATGTTTAAGTTTATGTTTAAGTTTATTATTAAGTTTATGATTAAGTTTATGATCAAGTTTATGATTAAGTTTATGATTAAGTTTATGATTAAGTTTATGATTAAGTTTATGATTAAGTTCATGTTTAAGTTTATGTTTAAGATTATATATAAGTTTATGATTAAGTTTATGATTAAGTTTATGTTTAAGTTTATGATTAAGTTTATGATTAAGTTTAAGATTAAGTTTATGTTTAAGTTAATGATTAAGTTTATGTTTTAATTTATGTTTAATTTTATGTTTAAGTTTATAATTAAGTTTATGATTAAGTTTATGATTAAGTTTATGATTAAGTTTATGTTTAAGTTTATGTTAAAGTTTGTTTTAATTTATGTTTAAGTTTATGATTAAGTTTATGATTAAGTTTATGATTAAGTTTATGTTTAAGTTTATGATTAAGTTTATGATTAAGTTTATGATTAAGTTTATGATTAAGTTTATGATTAAGTTTATGATTAAGTTAATGTTAAAGTTTATGATTAAGTTTATGATTTAGTTTATGATTAATAAACATAAACATAAACATAAGTATAAACATAAACATAAAGATAAACATAAACTTAAACATAAACTTAAACATAAACTTAAACATAAACATAAACATAAACTTAAACATAAATTAAAAAATAAACTTAAACATAAACATAAACATAAACTTAAACATAAATTAAAACGTAAACATAAACATAAACATAAACATAAAAATAAGTATAAACATAAACATAAAGATAAACATAAACTGAAACATAAACTTAAACATAAACTTAAACATAAACTTAAACATAAACTTAAACATAAATTAAAACATAAACTTAAACATAAACATAAACATAAATATAAACATAAACATAAACATAAACATAAACATAAACATAAACATAAACATAAACATAAACATAAACATAAACATAAACATAAACATAAACATAAACATAAATATAATCATAAACTTAAACATAAATTAAAACATAAACATAAACATAAACATAAACATAAACATAAACATAAACATAAACATAAACATAAACATAAACTTAAACATAAACTTAAACATAAACTTAAACATAAACTTAATCATAAACATAAACGTAAACATAAACATAAACTTAAACATAAACTTAAACATAAACATAAACATAAATATAAACATAAACATAAACATAAACATAAACATAAACATAAACATAAACATAAACATAAACATAAACATAAACATAAACATAAACATAAACATAAACATAAACATAAACATAATCATAAACTTAAACATAAATTATAACATAAACATAAACATAAACATAAACATAAACATAAACATAAACATAAACATAAACATAAACATAAACATAATCATAAACTTAAACATAAATTATAACATAAACATAAACATAAACATAAACATAAACATAAATATAAACATAAACATAAACATAAACATAAACATAAACATAAACATAAACATAAACATAAATATAATCATAAACTTAAACATAAATTATAACATAAACATAAACATAAACATAAACATAAACATAAACATAAACATAAACATAAACATAAACATAAACATAAACATAAACATAAACATAAACATAAACATAAACTTAAACATAAACTTAAACATAAACTTAAACATAAACTTAAACATAAACTTAAACATAAATTAAAACATAAACTTAAACATAAACATAAACATAAATATAAACATAAACATAAACATAAACATAAACATAAACATAAACATAAACATAAACATAAACATAAACATAAACATAAACATAAACATAAACATAAACATAAACATAAACATAATCATAAACTTAAACATAAATTAAAACATAAACATAAACATAAACATAAACATAAACATAAACATAAACATAAACATAAACATAAACATAAACATAAACATAAACTTAAACATAAACTTAAACATAAACTTAAACATAAACTTAATCATAAACATAAACGTAAACATAAACATAAAATTAAACTTAAACATAAATTAAAACGTAAACATAAACATAAACATAAACATAAACATAAGTATAAACATAAACATAAAGATAAACATAAACTTAAACATAAACTTAAACATAAACTTAAACATAAACTTAAACATAAACTTAAACATAAATTAAAACATAAACTTAAACATAAACATAAACATAAACATAAACTAAAACATAAATTAAAACGTAAACATAAACATAAACATAAACATAAACATAAAGATAAACATAAACTTAAACATAAACTTAAACATAAACTTAAACATAAAGATAAACATAAACTTAAACATAAACTTAAACATAAACTTAAACATAAACTTAAACATAAACTTAAACATAAACTTAAACATAAATTAAAACATAAACATAAACATAAACATAAACATAAATATAAACATAAACATAAACATAAACATAAACATAAACATAAACATAAACATAAACATAAACATAAACATAAACATAAACATAATCATAAACTTAAACATAAATTAAAACATAAACATAAACATAAACATAAACATAAACATAAACATAAACATAAACATAAACATAAACATAAACATAAACATAAACATAAACATAAACATAAACATAAACATAAACATAAACATAAACATAAACATAAACATAAACTTAAACATAAACTTAAACATAAACTTAAACATAAACTTAATCATAAACATAAACGTAAACATAAACATAAACTTAAACATAAACTTAAACATAAACATAAACATAAATATAAACATAAACATAAACATAAACATAAACATAAACATAATCATAAACTTAAACATAAATTATAACATAAACATAAACATAATCATAAACATAAACATAAACATAAACATAAACATAAACATAAACATAAACATAAACATAAACATAAACATAAACATAAACATAAACATAAACTTAAACATAAACATAAACATTAACATAAACATAAACATAAACATAAACATAAACATAAACATAAACATAAACATAAACATAAACATAAACATAAACATAAACATAAACTTAAACATAAACTTAAACATAAACTTAAACATAAACATAAACTTAAACATAAACTTAAACATAAACTTAAACATTAACTTAAACATAAACTTAAACATAAACTTAAACATAAACATAAACATAAACATAAACATAAACATAAACATAAACATAAACATAAACATAAACATAAACATAAACATAAATATAAACATAAACATAAACATAAACTTAAACATAAACTTAAACATAAACTTAAACATAAACTTAAACATAAACATAAACATAAACATAAACATAAACATAAACATAAACATAAACATAAACATAAACATAAACATAAACATAAACATAAACATAAACATAAACATAAACATAAACATAAACATAAACATAAACATAAACACAAACACAAACATAAACATAAACATAAACATAAACATAAACATAAACATAAACATAAACATAAACATAAACTTAAACATAAACTTAAACATAAACTTAAACATAAACTTAAACATAAACTTGCATCATATCACTCAAATAACATCAAATTAAGTCAAATCTAGACATTTTGACTCTAAACTTCCGATTAGCGCTGAAACTTTTCGAATTGATTTAAAAAACTAGTTCCAATTGACTGTTTGAAACGAATCAAGACAACTATTAACGAATGAATATAAAATACAACGAATTAATACAAATCGAGTCGATTTGTATCTAATCTGTCTTGAGGAAAATTTAATAATTATTTTTTTATTCAAAATTGAATTGAGACGAAATGTGTTGTTTATGTTTATGTTTATGTTTATGTTTATGTTTATGTTTATGTTTATGTTTATGTTTATGTTTATGTTTATGTTTATGTTTATGTTTATGTTTATGTTTATGTTTTAATTTATGTTTAAGTTTATGATTGAGTTTATGATTAAGTTAATGATTAAGTTTATGATTAAGTTTATAATTAAGTTTAAGTTTAAGTTTATGATTAAGTTTATGATTAAGTTTATGATTAAGTTTATGTTTAATTTTATGTTTTAGTTTATGTTTTAATTTATGTTTAAGTTTATGATTAACTTTATGATTAAATTTATGATTAAGTATATGTTTAAGTTTATGTTTAAGTTTATGATTAAGTTTATGATTAAGTTTATGTTTAAGTTTATGTTTAAGTTTATGATTAAGTTTATGATTAAGTTTATGATTAAGTTTATGATTGAGTTTATGATTAAGTTTATGATTAAGTTTATGATTAAGTTTATGATTAAGTTAATGTTAAAGTTTATGATTAAGTTTATGATTAAGTTTATGTTAAATTTTATGTTTTAGTTTATGTTTTAATTTATGTTTAAGTTAATGACTAACTTTATGATTAAATTTATGATTAAGTATATATTTCAGTTTATGTTTAAGTTTATGATTAAGTTTATGATTAGGTTTATGTTTATGTTTATGTTTAAGTTTATGATTAAGTTTATGATTATGTTTATATTTAAGTTTTTTTTAAATTTATGTTTAAATTTATGTTTAAGTTTATGTTTAAGTTTATTATTAAGTTTATGATTAAGTTTATGATTAAGTTTATCTTTAAGTTTATGTTTATGTTTTAATTTATGTTTAAGTTTATGATTAAGTTTATGATTAAGTTTATGATTAAGTTTATGATAAAGTTTATGATTAAGTTTATGATTAAGTTTATGATTAAGTTTATGTTTAAGTTTATGTTTATGTTTATGTTTAAATTTATGTTTAAGTTTATGATTGAGTTTATGATTAAGTTCATGTTTAAGTTTATGTTTAAGATTATAATTAAGTTTATGATTAAGTTTATGATTAAGTTTATGATTAAGTTTATGTTTAAGTTTATGATCAAGTTTATGATTAAGTTTATGATTAAGTTTATGATTAAGTTTATGTTTAATTTTATGTTTAAGTTTATGTTTTAATTTATGTTAAAGTTTATGATTAACTTTATGATTAAATTTATGATTAAGTATATGTTTAAGTTTATGTTTAAGTATATGATTAAGTTTATGATTAAGTTTATGATTAAGTTTATGATTAAGTTTGTGTTTAAGTTTATGATTAAGTTTATGATCAAGTTTATGATTAAGTTTATGATTAAGTTTATGATTAAGTTTATGATTAAGTTTATGATTAAGTTCATGTTTAAGTTTATGTTTAAGATTAAATATAAGTTTATGATTAAGTTTATGATTAAGTTTATGTTTAAGTTTATGATTAAGTTTATGATTAAGTTTAAGATTAAGTTTATGTTTAAGTTAATGATTAAGTTTATGTTTTAATTTATGTTTAATTTTATGTTTAAGTTTATGATTAAGTTTATGATTAAGTTTATGATTAAGTTTTTGATTAAGTTTATGTTTAAGTTTATGTTTATGTTTATGTTTTATTTTATGTTTAAGTTTATGATTAAGTTCATGATTAAGTTTATGATTAAGTTTATGTTTAAGTTTATGATTAAGTTTATGATTAAGTTTATGATTAAGTTTATGTTTAAGTTAATGATTAAGTTTATGTTTTAATTTATGTTTAATTTTATGTTTAAGTTTATGATTAAGTTTATGATTAAGTTTATGATTAAGTTTATGTTTAAGTTTATGTTTAAGCTTATGATTAAGTTTATGTTTAAATAATAATATGTTAAGTTTATATTTAAATAAACTTAAACATAAACTTAAACATAAATTTAAACATAAATTTGAACATTAGCATAAACATAAACATAAACTTAAATATAAATTTAAACATAAACTTAAACATAAACATAAACATAAACTTAAACATAAATTAAAACGTACACATTAACATAAACATAAACATAAACATAAGTATAAACATAAACATAAAGATAAACATAAACTTAAACATAAACTTAAATATAAACTTAAACATAAACTTAAACATAAACATAAACATAAACTTAAACATAAATTAAAACATAAACTTAAACATAAACATAAACATAAACTTAAACATAAATTAAAACGTAAACATAAACATAAACTTAAACATAAACTTAAACATAAACATAAACATAAACATAAACATAAACATAAACATAAACTTAAACATAAACTTAAACATAAACTTAAACATAAACATAAACTTTAACATAAACTTAAACATTAACTTAAACATAAACTTAAACATAAACTTAAACATAAACATAAACATAAACATAAACATAAACATAAACATAAACATAAACATAAACATAAACATAAACATAAACATAAACATAAACATAAACATTAACTTAAACATAAACTTAAACATAAACTTAAACATAAACTTAAACATAAACTTAAACATAAACTTAAACATAAACTTAAACATAAACTTAATCATAAACATAAACGTAAACATAAACTTAAACATAAACATAAACATAAATATAAACATAAACATAAACATAAACATAAACATAAACATAAACATAAACATAAACATAAACATAAACATAAACATAAACATAAACATAAACATAAACATAAACATAAACATAAACATAAACATAAACATAAACATAAACATAAACATAAACATAAACATAAACATAAACATAAACATAAACATAAACATAAACATAAACATAAACATATACATAAACATAAACTTAAACTTAAACATAAACTTAAACATAAACTTAATCATAAACATAAACGTAAACATAAACATCAACTTAAACATAAACTTAAACATAAACATAAACATAAACATAAACATAAACATAAATATAAACATAAACATAAATTTAAACATAAACTTAAACATAAACATAAACTTAAACATAAACTTAAACATTAACTTAAACATAAACTTAAACATAAAGATAAACATAAACTTAAACATAAACTTAAACATAAACTTAAACATAAACTTAAACATAAACTTAAACATAAATTAAAACATAAACATAAACATAAACATAAACATAAATATAAACATAAACATAAACATAAACATAAACATAAACATAAACATAAACATAAACATAAACATAAACATAAACATAAACATAAACATAATCATAAACTTAAACATAAATTAAAACATAAACATAAACATAAACATAAACATAAACATAAACATAAACATTAACATAAACATAAACATAAACATAAACATAAACATAAACATAAACATAAACATAAACATAAACTTAAACATAAACTTAAACATAAACTTAAACATAAACTTAATCATAAACATAAACGTAAACATAAACATAAACATAAACATAAACTTAAACATAAACTTAAACATAAACTTAAACATAAACTTAAACATAAACTTGCATCATATCACTCAAATAACATCAAATTAAGTCAAATCTAGACATTTTGACTCTAAACTTCCGATTAGCGCTGAAACTTTTCGAATTGATTTAAAAAACTAGTTCCAATTGACTGTTTGAAACGAATCAAGACAACTATTAACGAATGAATACAAAATACAACGAATTAATACAAATCGAGTCGATTTGTATCTAATCTGTCTTGAGGAAAATTTAATATAATTATTTTTTTATTCAAAATTGAATTGAGACGAAATGTGTTGTTTATGTTTATGTTTATGTTTATGTTTATGTTTATGTTTATGTTTTAATTTATGTTTAAGTTTATGATTGAGTTTATGATTAAGTTAATGATTAAGTTTATGATTAAGTTTATAATTAAGTTTAAGTTTAAGTTTATGATTAAGTTTATGATTAAGTTTATGATTAAGTTTATGTTTAATTTTATGTTTAAGTTTATGTTTTAATTTATGTTTAAGTTTATGATTAACTTTATGATTAAATTTATGATTAAGTATATGTTTAAGTTTATGTTTAAGTTTATGATTAAGTTTATGATTAAGTTTATGTTTAAGTTTATGTTTAAGTTTATGATTAAGTTTATGATTAAGTTTATGATTAAGTTTATGATTGAGTTTATGATTAAGTTTATGATTAAGTTTATGATTAAGTTTATGATTAAGTTAATGTTAAAGTTTATGATTAAGTTTATGATTAAGTTTATGATTAAGTTTATGTTAAATTTTATGTTTTAGTTTATGTTTTAATTTATGTTTAAGTTAATGACTAACTTTATGATTAAATTTATGATTAAGTATATATTTCAGTTTATGTTTAAGTTTATGATTAAGTTTATGATTAGGTTTATGATTAAGTTTATGATTAGGTTTATATTTAAATTTATGTTTAAGTTTATGATTAAGTTTATGATTTAGTTTATGTTTAAGTTTATGATTAAGTTTATGAATAAGTTTATGTTTATGTTTATGTTTAAGTTTATGATTAAGTTTATGATTAAGTTTATGATTAAGTTTATGATTTTAAGTTTATGTTTAAGTTTATGATTAAGTTTATGATTATGTTTATATTTAAGTTTTTTTTAAATTTATGTTTAAATTTATGTTTAAGTTTATGTTTAAGTTTATTATTAAGTTTATGATTAAGTTTATGATTAAGTTTATGATTAAGTTTATGATTAAGTTTATGATTAAGTTTATGTTTAAGTTTATGTTTATGTTTATGTTTTAATTTATGTTTAAGTTTATGATTGAGTTTATGATTAAGTTCATGTTTAAGTTTATGTTTAAGATTATAATTCAGTTTATGATTAAGTTTATGATTAAGTTTATGATTAAGTTTATGTTTAAGTTTATGATCAAGTTTATGATTAAGTTTATGATTAAGTTTATGATTAAGTTTATGTTTAATTTTATGTTTAAGTTTATGTTTTAATTTATGTTAAAGTTTATGATTAACTTTATGATTAAATTTATGATTAAGTATATGTTTAAGTTTATGTTTAAGTTTATGATTAAGTTTATGATTAAGTTTATGATTAAGTTTATGATTAAGTTTGTGTTTAAGTCTATGATTAAGTTTATGATCAAGTTTATGATTAAGTTTATGATTAAGTTTATGATTAAGTTTATGATTAAGTTTATGATTAAGTTCATGTTAAGTTTATAATTAAGATTAAATATAAGTTTATGATTAAGTTTATGATTAAGTTTATGATTAAGTTTATGATTAAGTTTATGTTTAAGTTTATGTTTATGTTTATGTTTTAATTTATGTTTAAGTTTATGTTTAAGTTAATGATTAAGTTTATGTTTTAATTTATGTTTAATATTATGTTTAAGTTTATGATTAAGTTTATGATTAAGTTTATGATTAAGTTTATGTTTAAGTTTATGTTTAAGCTTATGATTAAGTTTATGTTTAAATAATAATATGTTAAGTTTTTATTTAAATAAACTTAAACATAAACTTAAACATAAATTTAAACATAAATTTGAACATTAGCATAAACATAAACTTAAACTTAAATATAAATTTAAACATAAACTTAAACATAAACATAAACATAAACTTAAACATAAATTAAAACGTACACATAAACATAAATATAAACATAAACATAAGTATAAACATAAACATAAAGATAAACATAAACTTAAACATAAACTTAAACATAAACTTAAACATAAACATAAACATAAACTTAAACATAAATTAAAACATAAACTTAAACATAAACATAAACATAAACTTAAACATAAATTAAAACTTAAACATAAACTTAAACATAAACATAAACATAAACATAAACATAAACATAAACATAAACATAAACATAAACATAAACATAAACATAAACATAAACTTAAACATAAACTTAAACATAAACTTAAACATAAACTTAAACATAAACATTAACATAAACATAAACATAAACATAAACATAAACATAAACATAAACATAAACATAAACATAAACATAAACTTAAACATAAACTTAAACATAAATATAAACATAAACTTAAACATAAACTTAAACATAAACTTAAACATAAACTTAAACATACACTTAATCATAAACATAAACGTAAACATAAACTTAAACATAAACATAAATATAAATATAAACATAAACATAAACATAAACATAAACATAAACATAAACATAAACATAAACATAAACATAAACATAAACATAAACATAAACATAAACATAAACATAAACATAATAATAAACTTAAACATAAACTTAAACATAAACTTAAACATAAACTTAATCATAAACATAAACGTAAACATAAACATAAACTTAAACATTAACTTAAACATAAACATAAACATAAATATAAACATAAACATAAACATAAACATAAACATAAACATAAACATAAACATAAACATAAACATAAACATAAATATAAACATAAACATAAACATAAACTTAAACATAAACTTAAACATAAACATAAACATAAACATAAACATAAACATAAACATAAACTTAAACATAAACTTAAACATAAACTTAAACATAAACTTAAACATAAACTTAAACATTAACTTAAACATAAACTTAAACATAAACTTAAACATAAACATAAACATAAACATAAACATATACATAAACATAAATATAAACATAAACATAAACATAAACATAAACTTAATCATCATAAACTTAATCATAAACTTAAACATAAACTTAAAATCATAAACTTAATCATAAACTTAATCATAAACTTAATCATAAACTTAAACATAAACTTAAACATATACTTAATCATAAATTTAATCATAAAGTTAATCATAAACTTAAACATAAATTAAAACATAAACTTAAACATAAAATTAAACATAAACTTAATCATAAACTTAATCATAAACTTAATCATAAACTTAAACTTAAACTTAATTATAAACTTAATCATAAACTTAATCATTAACTTAATCATAAACTCAATCATAAACTTAAACATAAATTAAAACATAAACATAAACATAAACATAAACATAAACATAAACATAAACATAAACATAAACATAAACATAAACAACACATTTCGTCTCAATTCGATTTTGAATAAAAAAATAATTATATTAAATTTTCCTCAAGACAGATTAGATACAAATCGACTCGATTTGTATTAATTCGTTGTATTTTGTATTCATTCGTTAATAGTTGTCTTGATTCGTTTCAAACAGTCAATTGGAACTAGTATTTTAAATCAATTCGAAAAGTTTCAGCGCTAATCGGAAGTTTAGAGTCAAAATGTCTAGATTTGACTTAATTTGATGTTATTTGAGTGATATGATGCAAGTTTATGTTTAAGTTTATGTTTAAGTTTATGTTTAAGTTTATGTTTAAGTTTATGTTTATGTTTATGTTTATGTTTATGTTTATGTTTATGTTTATGTTTATGTTTATGTTTATGTTTATGTTTGTGTTTGTGTTTATGTTTATGTTTATGTTTATGTTTATGTTTATGTTTATGTTTATGTTTATGTTTATGTTTATGTTTATGTTTGTGTTTGTGTTTATGTTTATGTTTATGTTTATGTTTATGTTTATGTTTATGTTTATGTTTATGTTTATGTTTATGTTTATGTTTATGTTTATGTTTAAGTTTATGTTTAAGTTTATGTTTAAGTTTATGTTTAAGTTTATGTTTATGTTTATGTTTATATTTATGTTTATGTTTATGTTTATGTTTATGTTTATGTTTAAGTTTATGTTTAAGTTTATGTTTAAGTTAATGTTTAAGTTTATGTTTAAGTTTATGTTTATGTTTAAGTTTATGTTTAAGTTTATGTTTAAGTTTATGTTTAAGTTTATGTTTATGTTTATGTTTATGTTTATGTTTAAGTTTATGTTTAAGTTTATGTTTATGTTTATGTTTATATTTATGTTTATGTTTATGTTTATGTTTATGTTTATGTTTATGTTTATATTTATGTTTATGTTTATGTTTAAGTATATGTTTAAGTTTATGTTTATGTTTACGTTTATGTTTATGATTAAGTTTATGTTTAAGTTTATGTTTAAGTATATGTTTAAGTTTATGTTTATGTTTATGTTTATGTTTATGTTTATGTTTATATTTATGTTTATGTTTATGTTTATGTTTATGTTTATGTTTATGTTTATGTTTATGTTTATGTTTATGTTTAAGTTTATGTTTAAGTTTATGTTTAAGTTAATGTTTAAGTTTATGTTTAAGTTTATGTTTAAGTTTATGTTTAAGTTTATGTTTAAGTTTATGTTTATGTTTATGTTTATGTTTATGTTCCAGTTTATGTTTAAGTTTATGTTTATGTTTATGTTTATATTTATGTTTATGTTTATGTTTATGTTTATGTTTATGTTTATGTTTATGTTTATGTTTATGTTTATATTTATGTTTATGTTTATGTTTAAGTTTATGTTTAAGTTTATGTTTATGTTTACGTTTATGTTTATGTTTAAGTTTATGTTTAAGTTTATGTTTAAGTTTATGTTTATGTTTATGTTTATGTTTATGTTTATGTTTATGTTTATGTTTATGTTTATGTTTATGTTTATGTTTATGTTTATGTTTATGTTTATGTTTATGTTTATGTTTATGTTTATGTTTAAGTTTATGTTTAAGTTTATGTTTAAGTTAATGTTTAAGTTTATGTTTAAGTTTATGTTTATGTTTAAGTTTATGTTTAAGTTTATGTTTAAGTTTATGTTTATGTTTATGTTTATGTTTATGTTTAAGTTTATGTTTAAGTTTATGTTTATGTTTATGTTTATATTTATGTTTATGTTTATGTTTATGTTTATGTTTATGTTTATGTTTATGTTTATGTTTATGTTTATATTTATGTTTATGTTTATGTTTAAGTATATGTTTAAGTTTATGTTTATGTTTACGTTTATGTTTATGATTAAGTTTATGTTTAAGTTTATGTTTAAGTTTATGTTTAAGTTTATGTTTATGTTTATGTTTATGTTTATGTTTATGTTTATATTTATGTTTATGTTTATGTTTATGTTTATGTTTATGTTTATGTTTAAGTTTATGTTTAAGTTTATGTTTAAGTTAATGTTTAAGTTTATGTTTAAGTTTATGTTTAAGTTTATGTTTAAGTTTATGTTTAAGTTTATGTTTATGTTTATGTTTATGTTTATGTTTATGTTTAAGTTTATGTTTAAGTTTATGTTTATGTTTATGTTTATATTTATGTTTATGTTTATGTTTATGTTTATGTTTATGTTTATGTTTATGTTTATGTTTATGTTTATATTTATGTTTATGTTTATGTTTAAGTTTATGTTTAAGTTTATGTTTATGTTTACGTTTATGTTTATGATTAAGTTTATGTTTAAGTTTATGTTTAAGTTTATGTTTAAGTTTATGTTTATGTTTATGTTTATGTTTATGTTTATGTTTATGTTTATGTTTATGTTTATGTTTATGTTTATGTTTATGTTTATGTTTATGTTTATGTTTATGTTTATGTTTATGTTTATGTTTATGTTTATGTTTATGTTTATGTTTATGTTATAATTTATGTTTAAGTTTATGTTTATGTTTATGTTTATGTTTATGTTTATGTTTATGTTTATGTTTATGTTTATGTTTATGTTTATATTTATGTTTATGTTTATGTTTAAGTTTATGTTTAAGTTTATGTTTATGTTTACGTTTATGTTTATGATTAGGTTTATGTCTAAGTTTATGTTTAAGTTTATGTTTAAGTTTATGTTTATGTTTATGTTTATGTTTATGTTTATGTTTATGTTTATGTTTATGTTTATGTTTATGTTTAAGTTTATGTTTATGTTTATGTTTATATTTATGTTTATGTTTATGTTTATGTTTATGTTTATGTTTATGTTTATGTTTATGTTTATGTTTATGTTTATGTTTATGTTTATGTTTATGTTTATGTTTATATTTATGTTTATGTTTATGTTTAAGTATATGTTTAAGTTTATGTTTATGTTTACGTTTATGTTTATGATTAAGTTTATGTTTAAGTTTATGTTTAAGTTTATGTTTAAGTTTATGTTTATGTTTATGTTTATGTTTATGTTTATGTTTATGTTTATGTTTATGTTTATGTTTATGTTTATGTTTATGTTTATGTTTTTTTTATGTTTATGTTTATGTTTATGTTTATGTTTATGTTTATGTTTATGTTTATGTTTATGTTTATGTTTATGTTTATGTTTATGTTTATGTTTATGTTTATGTTTATGTTTATGTTTATGTTTATGTTTATGTTTATGTTTATGTTTATGTTTATGTTTATGTTTATGTTTATGTTAATGTTTATGTTTATGTTTTAGTTTATGTTTATGTTTATGTTTATGTTTATGTTTATGTTTATGTTTATGTTTATGTTTATGTTTATGTTTATGTTTATGTTTAAGTTTATGTTTATGTTTATGTTTAATGTTTATGTTTAAGTTTATGTTTAAGTTTATGTTTAAGTTTATGTTTAAGTTTATGTTTATGTTTATGTTTATGTTTATGTTTATGTTTATGTTTATGTTTATGTTTATGTTTATGTTTATGTTTATGTTTATGTTTATGTTTATGTTATAATTTATGTTTAAGTTTATGATTATGTTTATGTTTATGTTTATGTTTATGTTTATGTCTAAGTTTATGTTTAAGTTTATGTTTAAGTTTATGTTTATGTTTATGTTTATGTTTATGTTTATGTTTATGTTTATGTTTATGTTTATGTTTATGTTTATGTTTATGTTTATGTTTATGTTTATGTTTATGTTTATGTTTATGTTTATGTTTTAATTTATGTTTAAGTTTATGATTATGTTTATGTTTATGTTTATGTTTATGTTTATGTTTATGTTTATGTTTATGTTTATGTTTATGTTTATGTTTATGTTTATGTTTATGTTTATGTTTATGTTTATGTTTATGTTTATGTTCATGTTTAAGTTTATGTTTTAATTTATGTTTAATGATTAAGTTTATGATTAAGTTTATGATTAAGTTTATGTTAAATTTTATGTTTTAGTTTATGTTTTAATTTATGTTTAAGTTAATGACTAACTTTATGATTAAATTTATGATTAAGTATATATTTCAGTTTATGTTTAAGTTTATGATTAAGTTTATGATTAGGTTTATGATTAAGTTTATGATTAGGTTTATATTTAAGTTTATGTTTAAGTTTATGATTAAGTTTATGATTTAGTTTATGTTTAAGTTTATGATTAAGTTTATGAATAAGTTTATGTTTATGTTTATGTTTAAGTTTATGATTAAGTTTATGATTAAGTTTATGATTATGTTTATGATTTTAAGTTTATGTTTAAGTTTATGATTAAGTTTATGATTATGTTTATATTTAAGTTTTTTTTAAATTTATGTTTAAATTTATGTTTAAGTTTATGTTTAAGTTTATTATTAAGTTTATGATTAAGTTTATGATTAAGTTTATGATTAAGTTTATGATAAAGTTTATGATTAAGTTTATGATTAAGTTTATGATTAAGTTTATGTTTAAGTTTATGTTTATGTTTATGTTTTAATTTATGTTTAAGTTTATGATTGAGTTTATGATTAAGTTCATGTTTAAGTTTATGTTTAAGATTATAATTAAGTTAATGATTAAGTTTATGATTAAGTTTATGATTAAGTTTATGTTTAAGTTTATGATCAAGTTTATGATTAAGTTTATGATTAAGTTTATGATTAAGTTTATGTTTAATTTCATGTTTAAGTTTATGTTTCAATTTATGTTAAAGTTTATGATTAACTTTATGATTAAATTTATGATTAAGTATATGTTTAAGTTTATGTTTAAGTTTATGATTAAGTTTATGATTAAGTTTATGATTAAGTTTATGATTAAGTTTGTGTTTAAGTCTATGATTAAGTTTATGATCAAGTTTATGATTAAGTTTATGATTAAGTTTATGATTAAGTTTATGATTAAGTTTATGATTAAGTTCATGTTAAGTTTATGTTTAAGATTAAATATAAGTTTATGATTAAGTTTATGATTAAGTTTATGATTAAGTTTATGTTTAAGTTTATGATTAAGTTTATGTTTTAATTTATGTTTAATTTTATGTTTAAGTTTATGATTAAGTTTATGATTAAGTTTATGATTAAGTTTATGATTAAGTTTATGTTTAAGTTTATGTTTATGTTTATGTTTTAATTTATGTTTAAGTTTATGATTAAGTTTATGATTAAGTTTATGTTTAAGTTTATGATTAAGTTTATGATTAAGTTTATGATTAAGTTTATGTTTAAGTTAATGATTAAGTTTATGTTTTAATTTATGTTTAATATTATGTTTAAGTTTATGGTTAAGTTTATGATTAAGTTTATGATTAAGTTTATGTTTAAGTTTATGTTTAAGCTTATGATTAAGTTTATGTTTAAATAATAATATGTTAAGTTTTTATTTAAATAAACTTAAACATAAACTTAAAAATAAATTTAAACATAAATTTGAACATTAGCATAAACATAAACTTAAACTTAAATATAAATTTAAACATAAACTTAAACATAAACATAAACATAAACTTAAACATAAATTAAAACGTACACATAAACATAAATATAAACATAAACATAAGTATAAACATAAACATAAAGATAAACATAAACTTAAACATAAACTTAAACATAAACTTAAACATAAACTTAAACATAAACATAAACATAAACTTAAACATAAATTAAAACTTAAACATAAACTTAAACATTAACATAAACATAAACATAAACATAAACATAAACATAAACATAAACATAAACATAAACATAAACATAAACTTAAACATAAACTTAAACATAAACTTAAACATAAACTTAAACATAAACATAAACATAAACATAAACATAAACATAAACATAAACATAAACATAAACATAAACATAAACATAAACATAAACTTAAACATAAACTTAAACATAAACTTAAACATAAACTTAAACATAAACTTAAACATAAACTTAAACATAAACTTAAACATACACTTAATCATAAACATAAACGTAAACATAAACTTAAACATAAACATAAATATAAATATAAACATAAACATAAACATAAACATAAACATAAACATAAACATAAACATAAACATAAACATAAACATAAACATAAACATAAACATAAACATAAACATAAACATAAACATAAACATAAACTTAAACATAAACTTAAACATAAACTTAAACATAAACTTAATCATAAACATAAACGTAAACATAAACATAAACTTAAACATAAACTTAAACATAAACATAAACATAAATATAAACATAAACATAAACATAAACATAAACTTAAACATAAACTTAAACATAAACTTAAACATAAACTTAAACATAAACTTAAACATAAATTAAAACATAAACTTAAACATAAACATAAACATTAATATAAACATAAACATAAACATAAACATAAACATAAACATAAACATAAACATAAACATAAACATAAACATAAACATAAACATAAACATAAACATAATCATAAACTTAAACATAAATTAAAACATAAACATAAACATAAACATAAACATAAACATAAACATAAACATAAACATAAACATAAACATAAACATAAACATAAACATAAACATAAACATAAACATAAACTTAAACATAAACTTAAACATAAACTTAAACATAAACTTAATCATAAACATAAACGTAAACAATAACATAAAATTAAACTTAAACATAAATTAAAACGTAAACATAAACATAAACATAAACATAAACATAAGTATAAACATAAACATAAAGATAAACATAAACTTAAACATAAACTTAAACATAAACTTAAACATAAACTTAAACATAAACTTAAACATAAACTTAAACATAAATTAAAACATAAACTTAAACATAAACATAAACATAAACTAAAACATAAATTAAAACGTAAACATAAACATAAACATAAACATAAACATAAGTATAAACATAAACATAAAGATAAACATAAACTTAAACATAAACTTAAACATAAACTTAAACATAAAGATAAACATAAACTTAAACATAAACTTAAACATAAACATAAACATAAACTTAAACATAAACTTAAACATAAATTAAAACATAAACATAAACATAAACATAAACATAAATATAAACATAAACATAAACATAAACATAAACATAAACATAAACATAAACTTAAACATAAACATAAACATAAACATAAACATAAACATAATCATAAACTTAAACATAAATTAAAACATAAACTTAAACATAAACTTAAACATAAACTTAATCATAAACATAAACGTAAACATAAACATAAACTTAAACATAAACTTAAACATAAACATAAACATAAATATAAACATAAACATAAACATAAACATAAACATAAACATAAACATAATCATAAACTTAAACATAAATTATAACATAAACATAAACATAATCATAAACATAAACATAAACATAAACATAAACATAAACATAAACATAAACATAAACATAAACATAAACATAAACATAAACATAAACATAAACATAAACTTAAACATAAACATAAACATTAACATAAACATAAACATAAACATAAACATAAACATAAACATAAACATAAACATAAACATAAACATAAACATAAACATAAACTTAAACATAAACTTAAACATAAACTTAAACTTAAACATAAACATAAACTTAAACATAAACTTAAACATAAACTTAAACATTAACTTAAACATAAACTTAAACATAAACTTAAACATAAACATAAACATAAACATAAACATAAACATAAACATAAACATAAACATAAACATAAACATAAACATAAACATAAACATAAATATAAACATAAACATAAACATAAACTTAAACATAAACTTAAACATAAACTTAAACATAAACTTAAACATAAACATAAACATAAACATAAACATAAACATAAACATAAACATAAACATAAACATAAACATAAACAGAAACATAAACATAAACATAAACATAAACATAAACATAAACATAAACATAAACATAAACATAAACACAAACACAAACATAAACATAAACATAAACATAAACATAAACATAAACATAAACATAAACATAAACTTAAACATAAACTTAAACATAAACTTAAACATAAACTTAAACATAAACTTGCATCATATCACTCAAATAACATCAAATTAAGTCAAATCTAGACATTTTGACTCTAAACTTCCGATTAGCGCTGAAACTTTTCGAATTGATTTAAAAAACTAGTTCCAATTGACTGTTTGAAACGAATCAAGACAACTATTAACGAATGAATACAAAATACAACGAATTAATACAAATCGAGTCGATTTGTATCTAATCTGTCTTGAGGAAAATTTAATATAATTATTTTTTTATTCAAAATTGAATTGAGACGAAATGTGTTGTTTATGTTTATGTTTATGTTTATGTTTATGTTTATGTTTATGTTTATGTTTATGTTTTAATTTATGTTTAAGTTTATGATTGAGTTTATGATTAAGTTAATGATTAAGTTTATGATTAAGTTTATAATTAAGTTTAAGTTTAAGTTTATGATTAAGTTTATGTTTAATTTTATGTTTAAGTTTATGTTTTAATTTATGTTTAAGTTTATGATTAACTTTATGATTAAATTTATGATTAAGTATATGTTTAAGTTTATGTTTAAGTTTATGATTAAGTTTATGATTAAGTTTATGTTTAAGTTTATGTTTAAGTTTATGATTAAGTTAATGACTAAGTTTATGATTAAGTTTATGATTGAGTTTATGATTAAGTTTATGATTAAGTTTATGATTAAGTTTATGATTAAGTTAATGTTAAAGTTTATGATTAAGTTTATGATTAAGTTTATGATTAAGTTTATGTTAAATTTTATGTTTTAGTTTATGTTTTAATTTATGTTTAAGTTAATGACTAACTTTATGATTAAATTTATGATTAAGTATATATTTCAGTTTATGTTTAAGTTTATGATTAAGTTTATGATTAGGTTTATGATTAAGTTTATGATTAGGTTTATATTTAAATTAATGTTTAAGTTTATGATTAAGTTTATGATTTAGTTTATGTTTAAGTTTATGATTAAGTTTATGAATAAGTTTATGTTTATGTTTATGTTTATGTTTAAGTTTATGATTAAGTTTATGATTAAGTTTATGATTAAGTTTATGATTTTAAGTTTATGTTTAAGTTTATGATTAAGTTTATGATTATGTTTATATTTAAGTTTTTTTTAAATTTATGTTTAAATTTATGTTTAAGATTATGTTTAAGTTTATTATTAAGTTTATGATTAAGTTTATGATTAAGTTTATCTTTAAGTTTATGTTTATGTTTTAATTTATGTTTAAGTTTATGATTAAGTTTATGATTAAGTTTATGATTAAGTTTATGATAAAGTTTATGATTAAGTTTATGATTAAGTTTATGATTAAGTTTATATTTAAGTTTATGTTTATGTTTATGTTTAAATTTATGTTTAAGTTTATGATTGAGTTTATGATTAAGTTCATGTTTAAGTTTATGTTTAAGATTATAATTAAGTTTATGATTAAGTTTATGATTAAGTTTATGATTAAGTTTATGTTTAAGTTTATGATCAAGTTTATGATTAAGTTTATGATTAAGTTTATGATTAAGTTTATGTTTAATTTTATGTTTAAGTTTATGTTTTAATTTATGTTAAAGTTTATGATTAACTTTATGATTAAATTTATGATTAAGTATATGTTTAAGTTTATGTTTAAGTATATGATTAAGTTTATGATTAAGTTTATGATTAAGTTTATGATTAAGTTTGTGTTTAAGTTTATGATTAAGTTTATGATCAAGTTTATGATTAAGTTTATGATTAAGTTTATGATTAAGTTTATGATTAAGTTTATGATTAAGTTCATGTTTAAGTTTATGTTTAAGATTAAATATAAGTTTATGATTAAGTTTATGATTAAGTTTATGTTTAAGTTTATGATTAAGTTTATGATTAAGTTTAAGATTAAGTTTATGTTTAAGTTAATGATTAAGTTTATGTTTTAATTTATGTTTAATTTTATGTTTAAGTTTATGATTAAGTTTATGATTAAGTTTATGATTAAGTTTTTGATTAAGTTTATGTTTAAGTTTATGTTTATGTTTATGTTTTAATTTATGTTTAAGTTTATGATTAAGTTCATGATTAAGTTTATGATTAAGTTTATGTTTAAGTTTATGATTAAGTTTATGATTAAGTTTATGATTAAGTTTATGTTTAAGTTAATGATTAAGTTTATGTTTTAATTTATGTTTAATTTTATGTTTAAGTTTATGATTAAGTTTATGATTAAGTTTATGATTAAGTTTATGTTTAAGTTTATGTTTAAGCTTATGATTAAGTTTATGTTTAAATAATAATATGTTAAGTTTATAACTTAAACATAAACTTAAACATAAATTTAAACATAAATTTGAACATTAGCATAAACATAAACTTAAACTTAAATATAACATAAACATAAACATAAACATAAACATAAACATAAACATAAACATAAACATAAACATAAACATAAACATAAACATAAACATAAACATAAACATAAACACAAACACAAACATAAACATAAACATAAACATAAACATAAACATAAACATAAACATAAACATAAACATAAACATAAACTTAAACATAAACTTAAACATAAACTTAAACATAAACTTAAACATAAACTTGCATCATATCACTAAAATAACATCAAATTAAGTCAAATCTAGACATTTTGACTCTAAACTTCCGATTAGCGCTGAAACTTTTCGAATTGATTTAAAAAACTAGTTCCAATTGACTGTTTGAAACGAATCAAGACAACTATTAACGAATGAATACAAAATACTACGAATTAATACAAATCGAGTCGATTTGTATCTAATCTGTCTTGAGGAAAATTTAATATAATTATTTTTTTATTCAAAATTGAATTGAGACGAAATGTGTTGTTTATGTTTATGTTTATGTTTATGTTTATGTTTATGTTTATGTTTATGTTTATGTTTATGTTTATGTTTATGTTTATGTTTAATTTTATGTTTAAGTTTATGTTTTAATTTATGTTTAAGTTTATGATTAACTTTATGATTAAATTTATGATTAAGTATATGTTTAAGTTTATGTTTAAGTTTATGATTAAGTTTATGATTAAGTTTATGTTTAAGTTTATGTTTAAGTTTATGATTAAGTTTATGATTAAGTTTATGATTAAGTTTATGATTGAGTTTATGATTAAGTTTATGATTAAGTTTATGATTAAGTTTATGATTAAGTTAATGTTAAAGTTTATGATTAAGTTTATGATTAAGTTTATGATTAAGTTTATGTTAAATTTTATGTTTTAGTTTATGTTTTAATTTATGTTTAAGTTAATGACTAACTTTATGATTAAATTTATGATTAAGTATATATTTCAGTTTATGTTTAAGTTTATGATTAAGTTTATGATTAGGTTTATGATTAAGTTTATGATTAGGTTTATATTTAAATTTATGTTTAAGTTTATGATTAAGTTTATGATTTAGTTTATGTTTAAGTTTATGATTAAGTTTATGAATAAGTTTATGTTTATGTTTATGTTTAAGTTTATGATTAAGTTTATGATTAAGTTTATGATTAAGTTTATGATTTTAAGTTTATGTTTAAGTTTATGATTTAGTTTATGATTATGTTTATATTTAAGTTTTTTTTAAATTTATGTTTAAATTTATGTTTAAGATTATGTTTAAGTTTATTATTAAGTTTATGATTAAGTTTATGATTAAGTTTATCTTTAAGTTTATGTTTATGTTTTAATTTATGTTTAAGTTTATGATTGAGTTTATGATTAAGTTCATGTTTAAGTTTATGTTTAAGATTATAATTAAGTTTATGATTAAGTTTATGATTAAGTTTATGATTAAGTTTATGTTTAAGTTTATGATCAAGTTTATGATTAAGTTTATGATTAAGTTTATGATTAAGTTTATGTTTAATTTTATGTTTAAGTTTATGTTTTAATTTATGTTAAAGTTTATGATTAACTTTATGATTAAATTTATGATTAAGTATATGATTAAGTTTATGATTAAGTTTATGATTAAGTTTATGATTAAGTTTGTGTTTAAGTTTATGATTAAGTTTATGATCAAGTTTATGATTAAGTTTATGATTAAGTTTATGATTAAGTTTATGATTAAGTTTATGATTAAGTTCATGTTTAAGTTTATGTTTAAGATTAAATATAAGTTTATGATTAAGTTTATGATTAAGTTTATGTTTAAGTTTATGATTAAGTTTATGATTAAGTTTAAGATTAAGTTTATGTTTAAGTTAATGATTAAGTTTATGTTTTAATTTATGTTTAATTTTATGTTTAAGTTTATGATTAAGTTTATGATTAAGTTTATGATTAAGTTTTTGATTAAGTTTATGTTTAAGTTTATGTATATGTTTATGTTTTAATTTATGTTTAAGTTTATGATTAAGTTCATGATTAAGTTTATGATTAAGTTTATGTTTAAGTTTATGATTAAGTTTATGATTAAGTTTATGATTAAGTTTATGTTTAAGTTAATGATTAAGTTTATGTTTTAATTTATGTTTAATTTTATGTTTAAGTTTATGATTAAGTTTATGATTAAGTTTATGATTAAGTTTATGTTTAAGTTTATGTTTAAGCTTATGATTAAGTTTATGTTTAAATAATAATATGTTAAGTTTATATTTAAATAAACTTAAACATAAACTTAAACATAAATTTAAACATAAATTTGAACATTAGCATAAACATAAACTTAAACTTAAATATAAATTTAAACATAAACTTAAACATAAACATAAACATAAACTTAAACATAAATTAAAACGTACACATAAACATAAACATAAACATAAACATAAGTATAAACATAAACATAAAGATAAACATAAACTTAAACATAAACTTAAACATAAACTTAAACATAAACTTAAACATAAACATAAACATAAACTTAAACATAAATTAAAACATAAACTTAAACATAAACATAAACATAAACTTAAACATAAATTAAAACGTAAACATAAACATAAACTTAAACATAAACTTAAACATAAACATAAACATAAACATAAACATAAACATAAACATAAACATAAACTTAAACATAAACTTAAACATAAACTTAAACATAAACATAAACTTTAACATAAACTTAAACATTAACTTAAACATAAACTTAAACATAAACTTAAACATAAACATAAACATAAACATAAACATAAACATAAACATAAACATAAACATAAACATAAACATTAACTTAAACATAAACTTAAACATAAACTTAAACATAAACATAAACATAAATATAAACATAAACATAAACATAAACATAAACATAAACATAAACATAAACATAAACATAAACATAAACATAAACATAAACATAAACATAAACATAAACATAAACATAAACATAAACATAAACATAAACATAAACATAAACATAAACATAAACATAAACATAAACATAAACATAAACATAAACATAAACATAAACATAAACATAAACATAAACATAAACATATACATAAACATAAACTTAAACTTAAACATAAACTTAAACATAAACTTAATCATAAACATAAACGTAAACATAAACATCAACTTAAACATAAACTTAAACATAAACATAAACATAAACATAAACATAAACATAAATATAAACATAAACATAAATTTAAACATAAACTTAAACATAAACATAAACTTAAACATAAACTTAAACATTAACTTAAACATAAACTTAAACATAAAGATAAACATAAACTTAAACATAAACTTAAACATAAACTTAAACATAAACTTAAACATAAACTTAAACATAAACTTAAACATAAATTAAAACATAAACATAAACATAAACATAAACATAAACATAAATATAAACATAAACATAAACATAAACATAAACATAAACATAAACATAAACATAAACATAAACATAAACATAATCATAAACTTAAACATAAATTAAAACATAAACATAAACATAAACATAAACATAAACATAAACATAAACATAAACATAAACATAAACATAAACATAAACATAAACATAAACATAAACATAAACATAAACATAAACATAAACTTAAACATAAACTTAAACATAAACTTAAACATAAACTTAATCATAAATATAAACGTAAACATAAACATAAACTTAAACATAAACTTAAACATAAACATAAACATAAATATAAACATAAACATAAACATAAACATAAACATAAAAATAATCATAAACTTAAACATAAATTATAACATAAACATAAACATAATCATAAACATAAACATAAACATAAACATAAACATAAACATAAACATAAACATAAACATAAACATAAACATAAACATAAACATAAACATAAACATAAACATAAACATAAACATAAACATAAACATAAACTTAAACATAAACATAAACATTAACATAAACATAAACATAAACATATACATAAACATAAACATAAACATAAACATAAACATAAACATAAACTTAAACATAAACTTAAACATAAACATAAACATAAACATAAACATAAACATAAACATAAACATAAACATAAACATAAACATAAATATAAACATAAACATAAACATAAACTTAAACATAAACTTAAACATAAACTTAAACATAAACTTAAACATAAACTTAAACATAAACATAAACATAAACATAAACATAAACATAAACACAAACACAAACATAAACATAAACATAAACATAAACATAAACATAAACATAAATATAAACATAAACATAAACATAAACTTAAACATAAACTTAAACATAAACTTAAACATAAACTTAAACATAAACATAAACATAAACATAAACATAAACATAAACATAAACATAAACATAAACATAAACATAAACATAAACATAAACATAAACATAAACATAAACATAAACATAAACATAAACATAAACATAAACATAAACATAAACATAAACACAAACACAAACATAAACATAAACATAAACATAAACATAAACATAAACTTAAACATAAACATAAACTTAAACATAAACTTAAACATAAACTTAAACATAAACTTAAACATAAACTTAAACATAAACTTGCATCATATCACTCAAATAACATCAAATTAAGTCAAATCTAGACATTTTGACTCTAAACTTCCGATTAGCGCTGAAACTTTTCGAATTGATTTAAAAAACTAGTTCCAATTGACTGTTTGAAACGAATCAAGACAACTATTAACGAATGAATACAAAATACAACGAATTAATACAAATCGAGTCGATTTGTATCTAATCTGTCTTGAGGAAAATTTAATATAATTATTTTTTTATTCAAAATTGAATTGAGACGAAATGTGTTGTTTATGTTTATGTTTATGTTTATGTTTATGTTTATGTTTATGTTTATGTTTATGTTTATGTTTATGTTTTAATTTATGTTTAAGTTTATGATTGAGTTTATGATTAAGTTAATGATTAAGTTTATGATTAAGTTTATGTTTAATTTTATGTTTAAGTTTATGTTTTAATTTATGTTTAAGTTTATGATTAACTTTATGATTAAATTTATGATTAAGTATATGTTTAAGTTTATGTTTAAGTTTATGATTAAGTTTATGATTAAGTTTATGTTTAAGTTTATGTTTAAGTTTATGATTAAGTTTATGATTAAGTTTATGATTAAGTTTATGATTGAGTTTATGATTAAGTTTATGATTAAGTTTATGATTAAGTTTATGATTAAGTTAATGTTAAAGTTTATGATTAAGTTTATGATTAAGTTTATGATTAAGTTTATGTTAAATTTTATGTTTTAGTTTATGTTTTAATTTATGTTTAAGTTTATGACTAACTTTATGATTAAATTTATGATTAAGTATATATTTCAGTTTATGTTTAAGTTTATGATTAAGTTTATGATTAGGTTTATGATTAAGTTTATGATTAGGTTTATATTTAAATTTATGTTTAAGTTTATGATTAAGTTTATGATTTAGTTTATGTTTAAGTTTATGATTAAGTTTATGAATAAGTTTATGTTTTTGTTTATGTTTAAGTTTATGATTAAGTTTATGATTAAGTTTATGATTAAGTTTATGATTTTAAGTTTATGTTTAAGTTTATGATTAAGTTTATGATTATGTTTAAATTTAAGTTTTTTTTAAATTTATGTTTAAATTTATGTTTAAGTTTATGTTTAAGTTTATTATTAAGTTTATGATTAAGTTTATGATTAAGTTTATGATTAAGTTTATGATTAAGTTTATGATTAAGTTTATGTTTAAGTTTATGTTTATGTTTATGTTTTAATTTATGTTTAAGTTTATGATTGAGTTCATGATTAAGTTCATGTTTAAGTTTATGTTTAAGATTATAATTAAGTTTATGATTAAGTTTATGATTAAGTTTATGATTAAGTTTATGTTTAAGTTTATGATCAAGTTTATGATTAAGTTTATGATTAAGTTTATGATTAAGTTTATGTTTAATTTTATGTTTAAGTTTATGTTTTAATTTATGTTAAAGTTTATGATTAACTTTATGATTAAATTTATGATTAAGTATATGTTTAAGTTTATGTTTAAGTTTATGATTAAGTTTATGATTAAGTTTATGATTAAGTTTATGATTAAGTTTGTGTTTAAGTCTATGATTAAGTTTATGATTAGGTTTATATTTAAATTTATGTTTAAGTTTATGATTAAGTTTATGATTTAGTTTATGTTTAAGTTTATGATTAAGTTTATGAATAAGTTTATGTTTATGTTTATGTTTAAGTTTATGATTAAGTTTATGATTAAGTTTATGATTAAGTTTATGATTTTAAGTTTATGTTTAAGTTTATGATTAAGTTTATGATTATGTTTATATTTAAGTTTTTTTTAAATTTATGTTTAAATTTATGTTTAAGTTTATGTTTAAGTTTATTATTAAGTTTATGATTAAGTTTATGATTAAGTTTATGATTAAGTTTATGATTAAGTTTATGATTAAGTTTATGTTTAAGTTTATGTTTATGTTTATGTTTTAATTTATGTTTAAGTTTATGTTTAAGTTAATGATTAAGTTTATGTTTTAATTTATGTTTAATATTATGTTTAAGTTTATGATTAAGTTTATGATTAAGTTTATGATTAAGTTTATGTTTAAGTTTATGTTTAAGCTTATGATTAAGTTTATGTTTAAATAATAATATGTTAAGTTTTTATTTAAATAAACTTAAACATAAATATAAACATAAACATAAACATAAACATAAACATAAACATAAACATAAACATAAACATAAACATAAACATAATCATAAACTTAAACATAAATTAAAACATAAACATAAACATAAACATAAACATAAACATAAACATAAACATAAACATAAACATAAACATAAACATAAACATAAACATAAACATAAACATAAACATAAACATAAACTTAAACATAAACTTAAACATAAACTTAAACATAAACTTAATCATAAATATAAACGTAAACATAAACATAAACTTAAACATAAACTTAAACATAAACATAAACATAAACATAAACATAAACATAAACATAAACATAAACATAAACATAAACATAATCATAAACTTAAACATAAATTAAAACATAAACATAAACATAAACATAAACATAAACATAAACATAAACATAAACATAAACATAAACATAAACATAAACATAAACATAAACATAAACATAAACATAAACATAAACATAAACATAAACTTAAACATAAACTTAAACATAAACTTAAACATAAACTTAATCATAAATATAAACGTAAACATAAATAAAAATGATTAAGTTTATGATTTAGTTTATGTTTAAGTTTATGATTAAGTTTATGAATAAGTTTATGTTTTTGTTTATGTTTAAGTTTATGATTAAGTTTATGATTAAGTTTATGATTAAGTTTATGATTTTAAGTTTATGTTTAAGTTTATGATTAAGTTTATGATTATGTTTATATTTAAGTTTTTTTTAAATTTATGTTTAAATTTATGTTTAAGTTTATGTTTAAGTTTATTATTAAGTTTATGATTAAGTTTATGATTAAGTTTATGATTAAGTTTATGATTAAGTTTATGATTAAGTTTATGTTTAAGTTTATGTTTATGTTTATGTTTTAATTTATGTTTAAGTTTATGATTGAGTTCATGATTAAGTTCATGTTTAAGTTTATGTTTAAGATTATAATTAAGTTTATGATTAAGTTTATGATTAAGTTTATGATTAAGTTTATGTTTAAGTTTATGATCAAGTTTATGATTAAGTTTATGATTAAGTTTATGATTAAGTTTATGTTTAATTTTATGTTTAAATTTATGTTTTAATTTATGTTAAAGTTTATGATTAACTTTATGATTAAATTTATGATTAAGTATATGTTTAAGTTTATGTTTAAGTTTATGATTAAGTTTATGATTAAGTTTATGATTAAGTTTATGATTAAGTTTGTGTTTAAGTCTATGATTAAGTTTATGATTAGGTTTATATTTAAATTTATGTTTAAGTTTATGATTAAGTTTATGATTTAGTTTATGTTTAAGTTTATGATTAAGTTTATGAATAAGTTTATGTTTATGTTTAAGTTTATGATTAAGTTTATGATTAAGTTTATGATTAAGTTTATGATTTTAAGTTTATGTTTAAGTTTATGATTAAGTTTATGATTATGTTTATATTTAAGTTTTTTTTAAATTTATGTTTAAATTTATGTTTAAGTTTATGTTTAAGTTTATTATTAAGTTTATGATTAAGTTTATGATTAAGTTTATGATTAAGTTTATGATTAAGTTTATGATTAAGTTTATGTTTAAGTTTATGTTTATGTTTATGTTTTAATTTATGTTTAAGTTTATGTTTAAGTTAATGATTAAGTTTATGTTTTAATTTATGTTTAATATTATGTTTAAGTTTATGATTAAGTTTATGATTAAGTTTATGATTAAGTTTATGTTTAAGTTTATGTTTAAGCTTATGATTAAGTTTATGTTTAAATAATAATATGTTAAGTTTTTATTTAAATAAACTTAAACATAAACTTAAACATAAATTTAAACATAAATTTGAACATTAGCATAAACATAAACTTAAACTTAAATATAAATTTAAACATAAACTTAAACATAAACATAAACATAAACTTAAACATAAATTAAAACGTACACATAAACATAAATATAAACATAAACATAAGTATAAACATTAACATAAAGATAAACATAAACTTAAACATAAACTTAAACATAAACTTAAACATAAACTTAAACATAAATTAAAACATAAACTTAAACATAAACATAAACATAAACTTAAACATAAATTAAAACTTAAACATAAACTTAAACATTAACATAAACATAAACATAAACATAAACATAAACATAAACATAAACATAAACATAAACTTAAACATAAACTTAAACATAAACTTAAACATAAACTTAAACATAAACATAAACATAAACATAAACATAAACATAAACATAAACATAAACATAAACATAAACATAAACATAAACATAAACATAAACATAAACATAAACATAAACATAAACTTAAACATAAACTTAAACATAAACTTAAACATAAACTTAAACATAAACTTAAACATAAACTTAAACATACACTTAATCATAAACATAAACGTAAACATAAACTTAAACATAAACATAAATATAAATATAAACATAAACATAAACATAAACATAAACATAAACATAAACATAAACATAAACATAAACATAAACATAAACATAAACATAAACATAAACATAAACATAAACATAAACATAAACTTAAACATAAACTTAAACATAAACTTAAAAATAAACTTAAACATAAACTTAAACATAAACTTAATCATAAACATAAACGTAAACATAAACATAAACTTAAGCATAAACTTAAACATAAACATAAACATAAATATAAACATAAACATAAACATAAACATAAACATAAACATAAACATAAACATAAACATAAACATAAACATAAATATAAACATAAACATAAACATAAACTTAAACATAAACTTAAACATAAACATAAACATAAACATAAACATAAACTTAAACATAAACTTAAACATAAACTTAAACATAAACATAAACATAAACATAAACATATACATAAACATAAATATAAACATAAACATAAACATAAACATAAACATAAACTTAATCATCATAAACTTAATCATAAACTTAATCATAAACTTAATCATAAACTTAAACATAAACTTAAACATATACTTAATCATAAATTTAATCATAAAGTTAATCATAAACTTAAACATAAATTAAAACATAAACTTAAAGATAAAATTAAACATAAACTTAATCATAAACTTAATCATAAACTTAATCATAAACTTAAACTTAAACTTAATTATAAACTTAATCATAAACTTAATCATTAACTTAATCATAAACTCAATCATAAACTTAAACATAAATTAAAACATAAACATAAACATAAACATAAACATAAACATAAACATAAACATAAACATAAACATAAACATAAACATAAACATAAACATAAACATAAACATAAACATAAACATAAACATAAACATAAACATAAACAACACATTTCGTCTCAATTCGATTTTGAATAAAAAAATAATTATAATAAATTTTCCTCAAGACAGATTAGATACAAATCGACTCGATTTGTATTAATTCGTTGTATTTTGTATTCATTCGTTAATAGTTGTCTTGATTCGTTTCAAACAGTCAATTGGAACTAGTTTTTTAAATCAATTCGAAAAGTTTCAGCGCTAATCGGAAGTTTAGAGTCAAAATGTCTAGATTTGACTTAATTTGATGTTATTTGAGTGATATGATGCAAGTTTATGTTTAAGTTTAAGTTTAAGTTTATGTTTAAGTTTATGTTTAAGTTTATGTTTATGTTTATGTTTATGTTTAAGTTTATGTTTAAGTTAATGTTTAAGTTTATGTTTAAGTTTATGTTTATGTTTAAGTTTATGTTTAAGTTTATGTTTAAGTTTATGTTTATGTTTATGTTTATGTTTATGTTTATGTTTATGTTTATGTTTATGTTTATGTTTATGTTTATGTTTAAGTTTATGTTTAAGTTTATGTTTATGTTTATGTTTATATTTATGTTTATGTTTATGTTTATGTTTATGTTTATGTTTATGTTTATGTTAATGTTTATGTTTATGTTTATGTTTATGTTTATGTTTATGTTTATGTTTATGTTTATGTTTATGTTTATGTTTATGTTTATGTTTATGTTTATGTTTATGTTTATGTTTATGTTTATGTTTATGTTTATGTTTATGTTTATGTTTAAGTTTATGTTTATGTTTATGTTTATGTTTATGTTTATGTTTATGTTTATGTTTATGTTTATGTTTATGTTTATGTTTATGTTTATGTTTATGTTTATGTTTATGTTTATGTTTATGTTTATGTTTATGTTTATGTTTATGTTTATGTTTATGTTTTAATTTATGTTTAAGTTTATGATTATGTTTATGTTTATGTTTATGTTTATGTTTATGTTTATGTTTATGTTTATGTTTATGTTTATGTTTATGTTTATGTTTATGTTTATGTTTATGTTTATGTTTATGTTTATGTTTATGTTTAAGTTTATGTTTATGTTTATGTTTAAGATTATGTTTAAGTTTATGTTTAAGTTTATGTTTAAGTTTATATTTATGTTTATGTTTATGTTTATGTTTATGTTTATGTTTATGTTTATGTTTATGTTTATGTTTATGTTTATGTTTATGTTTATGTTTATGTTTATGTTTATGTTTATGTTTTAATTTATGTTTAAGTTTATGATTATGTTTATGTTTATGTTTATGTTTATGTTTATGTTTATGTTTATGTTTATGTTTATGTTTATGTTTATGTTTATGTTTATGTTTATGTTTATGTTTATGTTTATGTTTATGTTTATGTTTATGTTTATGTTTATGTTTATGTTTATGTTTATGTTTATGTTTATATTTATGTTTATGTTAATGTTTAAGTTTATGTTTTAATTTATGTTTAAGTTTATGTTTAAGTTTATGTTTATGTTTATGTTTAAGTTTATGTTTAAGTTTATGTTTATCTTTATGTTTATGTTTATACTTATGTTTATGTTTATGTTTATGTTTATGTTTACGTTTTAATTTATGTTTAAGTTTATGTTTATGTTTATGTTTAAGTTTATGTTTTAATTTATGTTTAAGTTTATGTTTATGTTTATGTTTAAGTTTATGTTTAAGTTTATGTTTAAGTTTATGTTTATCTTTATGTTTATGTTTATACTTATGTTTATGTTTATGTTTATTAATCATAAACTTAATCATAAACTTAATCATAAACTTTAACATTAACTTAATCATAAACTTAATCATAAACTTAATCATAAACTTTATCATAAACTTAATCATAAACTTAAACATAAATTAAAACATAAACATAAACATAAACTTAAACATAAACTTAATCATAAACTTTATCATAAACCTAATCATAAACTTAATCATAAACTTAAACATAAAATTAAACATAAATTAAAACATAAACTTAATCATTTACTTAAACATAAACTTAATCTTAAACTTAATCATAAACTTAATCATAAACTTAAACATAAACTTAATCATAAACTTAATCATAAACTTAATCATAAACTTATATATAATCTTAAACATAAACTTAAACATGAACTTAATCATAAACTTAATCATAAACTTAATCATAAACTTAATCATAAACTTAATCATAAACTTGATCATAAACTTAATCATAAACTTAATAATAAACTTAAACATAAACTTAAACATAATTTTAAACATAAATTTAAAAAAAACTTAAATATAAACATAATCATAAACTTAATCATAAACTTAAACATAAACTTAAAATCATAAACTTAATCATAAACTTAATCATAAACTTAATCATAAACTTAAACATAAACATAAACATAAACTTATTCATAAACTTAATCATAAACTTAAACATAAACTAAATCATAAACTTAATCATAAACTTAAACATAAACTTAAATATAAACCTAATCATAAACTTAATCATAAACTTAATCATAAACTTAATCATAAACTTAAACATAAACTTAATCATAAACTTAATCATAAACTTAATCATAAACTTAAACATAAACTTAAACATAAACTTAATCATAAACTTAATCATAAACTTAAACATAAACTTAAACATATACTTAATCATAAATTTAATCATAAAGTTAATCATAAACTTAAACATAAATTAAAACATAAACTTAAACATAAAATTAAACATAAACTTAATCATAAACTTAATCATAAACTTAATCATAAACTTAAACTTAAACTTAATTATAAACTTAATCATAAACTTAATCATTAACTTAATCATAAACTCAATCATAAACTTAAACATAAATTAAAACATAAACATAAACATAAACATAAACATAAACATAAACATAAACATAAACATAAACATAAACATAAACATAAACATAAACATAAACATAAACATAAACATAAACATAAACATAAACATAAACATAAACATAAACATAAACATAAACATAAACATAAACATAAACATAAACATAAACATAAACATAAACATAAACATAAACATAAACATAAACATAAACATATACATAAACATAAACTTAAACTTAAACATAAACTTAAACATAAACTTAATCATAAACATAAACGTAAACATAAACATCAACTTAAACATAAACTTAAACATAAACATAAACATAAACATAAACATAAACATAAATATAAACATAAACATAAATTTAAACATAAACTTAAACATAAACATAAACTTAAACATAAACTTAAACATTAACTTAAACATAAACTTAAACATAAAGATAAACATAAACTTAAACATAAACTTAAACATAAACTTAAACATAAACTTAAACATAAACTTAAACATAAACTTAAACATAAATTAAAACATAAACATAAACATAAACATAAACATAAACATAAATATAAACATAAACATAAACATAAACATAAACATAAACATAAACATAAACATAAACATAAACATAAACATAAACATAATCATAAACTTAAACATAAATTAAAACATAAACATAAACATAAACATAAACATAAACATAAACATAAACATAAACATAAACATAAACATAAACATAAACATAAACATAAACATAAACATAAACATAAACATAAACATAAACTTAAACATAAACTTAAACATAAACTTAAACATAAACTTAATCATAAATATAAACGTAAACATAAACATAAACTTAAACATAAACTTAAACATAAACATAAACATAAATATAAACATAAACATAAACATAAACATAAACATAAAAATAATCATAAACTTAAACATAAATTATAACATAAACATAAACATAATCATAAACATAAACATAAACATAAACATAAACATAAACATAAACATAAACATAAACATAAACATAAACATAAACATAAATATAAACATAAACATAAACATAAACATAAACATAAACTTAAACATAAACATAAACATTAACATAAACATAAACATAAACATATACATAAACATAAACATAAACATAAACATAAACATAAACATAAACATAAACTTAAACATAAACTTAAACATAAACATAAACATAAACATAAACATAAACATAAACATAAACATAAATATAAACATAAACATAAACATAAACTTAAACATAAACTTAAACATAAACTTAAACATAAACTTAAACATAAACATAAACATAAACATAAACATAAACATAAACATAAACATAAACATAAACATAAACATAAACATAAACATAAACATAAACATAAACATAAACATAAACATAAACATAAACATAAACATAAACATAAACACAAACACAAACATAAACATAAACATAAACATAAACATAAACATAAACATAAACTTAAACATAAACATAAACTTAAACATAAACTTAAACATAAACTTAAACATAAACTTAAACATAAACTTGCATCATATCACTCAAATAACATCAAATTAAGTCAAATCTAGACATTTTGACTCTAAACTTCCGATTAGCGCTGAAACTTTTCGAATTGATTTAAAAAACTAGTTCCAATTGACTGTTTGAAACGAATCAAGACAACTATTAACGAATGAATACAAAATACAACGAATTAATACAAATCGAGTCGATTTGTATCTAATCTGTCTTGAGGAAAATTTAATATAATTATTTTTTTATTCAAAATTGAATTGAGACGAAATGTGTTCTTTATGTTTATGTTTATGTTTATGTTTATGTTTATGTTTATGTTTATGTTTATGTTTATGTTTTAATTTATGTTTAAGTTTATGATTGAGTTTATGATTAAGTTAATGATTAAGTTTATGATTAAGTTTATGTTTAATTTTATGTTTAAGTTTATGTTTTAATTTATGTTTAAGTTTATGATTAACTTTATGATTAAATTTATGATTAAGTATATGTTTAAGTTTATGTTTAAGTTTATGATTAAGTTTATGATTAAGTTTATGTTTAAGTTTATGTTTAAGTTTATGATTAAGTTTATGATTAAGTTTATGATTAAGTTTATGATTGAGTTTATGATTAAGTTTATGATTAAGTTTATGATTAAGTTTATGATTAAGTTAATGTTAAAGTTTATGATTAAGTTTATGATTAAGTTTATGATTAAGTTTATGTTAAATTTTATGTTTTAGTTTATGTTTTAATTTATGTTTAAGTTTATGACTAACTTTATGATTAAATTTATGATTAAGTATATATTTCAGTTTATGTTTAAGTTTATGATTAAGTTTATGATTAGGTTTATGATTAAGTTTATGATTAGGTTTATATTTAAATTTATGTTTAAGTTTATGATTAAGTTTATGATTTAGTTTATGTTTAAGTTTATGATTAAGTTTATGAATAAGTTTATGTTTTTGTTTATGTTTAAGTTTATGATTAAGTTTATGATTAAGTTTATGATTAAGTTTATGATTTTAAGTTTATGTTTAAGTTTATGATTAAGTTTATGATTATGTTTATATTTAAGTTTTTTTTAAATTTATGTTTAAATTTATGTTTAAGTTTATGTTTAAGTTTATTATTAAGTTTATGATTAAGTTTATGATTAAGTTTATGATTAAGTTTATGATTAAGTTTATGATTAAGTTTATGTTTAAGTTTATGTTTATGTTTATGTTTTAATTTATGTTTAAGTTTATGATTGAGTTCATGATTAAGTTCATGTTTAAGTTTATGTTTAAGATTATAATTAAGTTTATGATTAAGTTTATGATTAAGTTTATGATTAAGTTTATGTTTAAGTTTATGATCAAGTTTATGATTAAGTTTATGATTAAGTTTATGATTAAGTTTATGTTTAATTTTATGTTTAAGTTTATGTTTTAATTTATGTTAAAGTTTATGATTAACTTTATGATTAAATTTATGATTAAGTATATGTTTAAGTTTATGTTTAAGTTTATGATTAAGTTTATGATTAAGTTTATGATTAAGTTTATGATTAAGTTTGTGTTTAAGTCTATGATTAAGTTTATGATTAGGTTTATATTTAAATTTATGTTTAAGTTTATGATTAAGTTTATGATTTAGTTTATGTTTAAGTTTATGATTAAGTTTATGAATAAGTTTATGTTTATGTTTATGTTTAAGTTTATGATTAAGTTTATGATTAAGTTTATGATTAAGTTTATAATTTTAAGTTTATGTTTAAGTTTATGATTAAGTTTATGATTATGTTTATATTTAAGTTTTTTTTAAATTTATGTTTAAATTTATGTTTAAGTTTATGTTTAAGTTTATTATTAAGTTTATGATTAAGTTTATGATTAAGTTTATGATTAAGTTTATGATTAAGTTTATGATTAAGTTTATGTTTAAGTTTATGTTTATGTTTATGTTTTAATTTATGTTTAAGTTTATGTTTAAGTTAATGATTAAGTTTATGTTTTAATTTATGTTTAATATTATGTTTAAGTTTATGATTAAGTTTATGATTAAGTTTATGATTAAGTTTATGTTTAAGTTTATGTTTAAGCTTATGATTAAGTTTATGTTTAAATAATAATATGTTAAGTTTTTATTTAAATAAACTTAAACATAAACTTAAACATAAATTTAAACATAAATTTGAACATTAGCATAAACATAAACTTAAACTTAAATATAAATTTAAACATAAACTTAAACATAATCATAAACATAAACTTAAACATAAATTAAAACGTACACATAAACATAAATATAAACATAAACATAAGTATAAACATTAACATAAAGATAAACATAAACTTAAACATAAACTTAAACATAAACTTAAACATAAACTTAAACATAAATTAAAACATAAACTTAAACATAAACATAAACATAAACTTAAACATAAATTAAAACTTAAACATAAACTTAAACATTAACATAAACATAAACATAAACATAAACATAAACATAAACATAAACATAAACATAAACTTAAACATAAACTTAAACATAAACTTAAACATAAACTTAAACATAAACATAAACATAAACATAAACATAAACATAAACATAAACATAAACATAAACATAAACATAAACATAAACATAAACATAAACTTAAACATAAACTTAAACATAAACTTAAACATAAACTTAAACATAAACTTAAACATAAACTTAAACATACACTTAATCATAAACATAAACGTAAACATAAACTTAAACATAAACATAAATATAAATATAAACATAAACATAAACATAAACATAAACATAAACATAAACATAAACATAAACATAAACATAAACATAAACATAAACATAAACATAAACATAAACATAAACATAAACATAAACATAAACATAAACTTAAACATAAACTTAAACATAAACTTAAACATAAACTTAAACATAAACTTAAACATAAACTTAATCATAAACATAAACGTAAACATAAACATAAACTTAAACATAAACTTAAACATAAACATAAACATAAACATAAATATAAACATAAACATAAACATAAACATAAACATAAACATAAACATAAACATAAACATAAACATAAATATAAACATAAACATAAACATAAACTTAAACATAAACTTAAACATAAACATAAACATAAACATAAACATAAACTTAAACATAAACTTAAACATAAACTTAAACATAAACATAAACATAAACATAAACATATACATAAACATAAATATAAACATAAACATAAACATAAACATAAACATAAACTTAATCATCATAAACTTAATCATAAACTTAAACATAAACTTAAACATATACTTAATCATAAATTTAATCATAAAGTTAATCATAAACTTAAACATAAATTAAAACATAAACTTAAAGATAAAATTAAACATAAACTTAATCATAAACTTAATCATAAACTTAATCATAAACTTAAACTTAAACTTAATTATAAACTTAATCATAAACTTAATCATTAACTTAATCATAAACTCAATCATAAACTTAAACATAAATTAAAACATAAACATAAACATAAACATAAACATAAACATAAACATAAACATAAACATAAACATAAACATAAACATAAACATAAACATAAACATAAACATAAACATAAACATAAACATAAACATAAACATAAACATAAACATAAACATAAACATAAACATAAACATAAACATAAACATAAACATAAACAACACATTTCGTCTCAATTCGATTTTGAATAAAAAAATAATTATAATAAATTTTCCTCAAGACAGATTAGATACAAATCGACTCGATTTGTATTAATTCGTTGTATTTTGTATTCATTCGTTAATAGTTGTCTTGATTCGTTTCAAACAGTCAATTGGAACTAGTTTTTTAAATCAATTCGAAAAGTTTCAGCGCTAATCGGAAGTTTAGAGTCAAAATGTCTAGATTTGACTTAATTTGATGTTATTTGAGTGATATGATGCAAGTTTATGTTTAAGTTTAAGTTTAAGTTTATGTTTAAGTTTATGTTTAAGTTTATGTTTATGTTTATGTTTATGTTTATGTTTATGTTTATGTTTATGTTTATGTTTAAGTTTATGTTTATGTTTGTGTTTGTGTTTATGTTTATGTTTATGTTTATGTTTATGTTTATGTTTATGTTTATGTTTATGTTTATGTTTATGTTTATGTTTATGTTTATGTTTATGTTTATGTTTATGTTTATGTTTATGTTTATGTTTATGTTTATGTTTATGTTTAAGTTTATGTTTAAGTTTATGTTTAAGTTTATGTTTATGTTTATGTTTATATTTATGTTTATGTTTATGTTTATGTTTATGTTTATGTTTATGTTTATGTTTATGTTTAAGTTTATGTTTAAGTTTATGTTTAAGTTAATGTTTAAGTTTATGTTTAAGTTTATGTTTATGTTTAAGTTTATGTTTAAGTTTATGTTTAAGTTTATGTTTATGTTTATGTTTATGTTTATGTTTATGTTTATGTTTATGTTTATGTTTATGTTTATGTTTATGTTTAAGTTTATGTTTAAGTTTATGTTTATGTTTATGTTTATATTTATGTTTATGTTTATGTTTATGTTTATGTTTATGTTTATGTTTATGTTTATGTTTATGTTTATGTTTATGTTTATGTTTATGTTTATGTTTATGTTTATGTTTATGTTTATGTTTATGTTTATGTTTATGTTTATGTTTATGTTTATGTTTATGTTTATGTTTAAGTTTATGTTTATGTTTATGTTTATGTTTATGTTTATGTTTATGTTTATGTTTATGTTTATGTTTATGTTTATGTTTATGTTTATGTTTATGTTTATGTTTATGTTTATGTTTATGTTTATGTTTATGTTTATGTTTATGTTTATGTTTATGTTTATGTTTATGTTTATGTTTATGTTTATGTTTTAATTTATGTTTAAGTTTATGATTATGTTTATGTTTATGTTTATGTTTATGTTTATGTTTATGTTTATGTTTATGTTTATGTTTATGTTTATGTTTATGTTTATGTTTATGTTTATGTTTATGTTTATGTTTATGTTTAAGTTTATGTTTATGTTTATGTTTAAGATTATGTTTAAGTTTATGTTTAAGTTTATGTTTAAGTTTATATTTATGTTTATGTTTATGTTTATGTTTATGTTTATGTTTATGTTTATGTTTATGTTTATGTTTATGTTTATGTTTATGTTTATGTTTATGTTTTAATTTATGTTTAAGTTTATGATTATGTTTATGTTTATGTTTATGTTTATGTTTATGTTTATGTTTATGTTTATGTTTATGTTTATGTTTATGTTTATGTTTATGTTTATGTTTATGTTTATGTTTATGTTTATATTTATGTTTATGTTAATGTTTAAGTTTATGTTTTAATTTATGTTTAAGTTTATGTTTAAGTTTATGTTTATGTTTATGTTTAAGTTTATGTTTAAGTTTATGTTTATCTTTATGTTTATGTTTATACTTATGTTTATGTTTATGTTTATGTTTATGTTTACGTTTTAATTTATGTTTAAGTTTATGTTTATGTTTATGTTTAAGTTTATGTTTTAATTTATGTTTAAGTTTATGTTTATGTTTATGTTTAAGTTTATGTTTAAGTTTATGTTTAAGTTTATGTTTATCTTTATGTTTATGTTTATACTTATGTTTATGTTTATGTTTATTAATCATAAACTTAATCATAAACTTAATCATAAACTTTAACATTAACTTAATCATAAACTTAATCATAAACTTAATCATAAACTTTATCATAAACTTAATCATAAACTTAAACATAAATTAAAACATAAACATAAACATAAACTTAAACATAAACTTAATCATAAACTTTATCATAAACCTAATCATAAACTTAATCATAAACTTAAACATAAAATTAAACATAAATTAAAACATAAACTTAATCATTAACTTAAACATAAACTTAATCTTAAACTTAATCATAAACTTAATCATAAACTTAAACATAAACTTAATCATAAACTTAATCATAAACTTATATATAATCTTAAACATAAACTTAAACATGAACTTAATCATAAACTTAATCATAAACTTAATCATAAACTTAATCATAAACTTAATCATAAACTTGATCATAAACTTAATCATAAACTTAATAATAAACTTAAACATAAACTTAAACATAATTTTAAACATAAATTTAAAAAAAACTTAAATATAAACATAATCATAAACTTAATCATAAACTTAAACATAAACTTAAAATCATAAACTTAATCATAAACTTAATCATAAACTTAATCATAAACTTAAACATAAACATAAACATAAACTTATTCATAAACTTAATCATAAACTTAAACATAAACTAAATCATAAACTTAATCATAAACTTAAACATAAACTTAAATATAAACCTAATCATAAACTTAATCATAAACTTAATCATAAACTTAATCATAAACTTAAACATAAACTTAATCATAAACTTAATCATAAACTTAATCATAAACTTAAACATAAACTTAAACATAAACTTAATCATAAACTTAATCATAAACTTAAACATAAACTTAAACATATACTTAATCATAAATTTAATCATAAAGTTAATCATAAACTTAAACATAAATTAAAACATAAACTTAAACATAAAATTAAACATAAACTTAATCATAAACTTAATCATAAACTTAATCATAAACTTAAACTTAAACTTAATTATAAACTTAATCATAAACTTAATCATTAACTTAATCATAAACTCAATCATAAACTTAAACATAAATTAAAACATAAACATAAACATAAACATAAACATAAACATAAACATAAACATAAACATAAACATAAACATAAACATAAACATAAACATAAACATAAACATAAACATAAACATAAACATAAACATAAACATAAACATAAACATAAACAACACATTTCGTCTCAATTCGATTTTGAATAAAAAAATAATTATATTAAATTTTCCTCAAGACAGATTAGATACAAATCGACTCGATTTGTATTAATTCGTTGTATTTTGTATTCATTCGTTAATAGTTGTCTTGATTCGTTTCAAACAGTCAATTGGAACTAGTATTTTAAATCAATTCGAAAAGTTTCAGCGCTAATCGGAAGTTTAGAGTCAAAATGTCTAGATTTGACTTAATTTGATGTTATTTGAGTGATATGATGCAAGTTTATGTTTAAGTTTATGTTTAAGTTTATGTTTAAGTTTATGTTTAAGTTTATGTTTATGTTTATGTTTATGTTTATGTTTATGTTTATGTTTATGTTTATGTTTATGTTTATGTTTATGTTTATGTTTATGTTTATGTTTATGTTTGTGTTTGTGTTTATGTTTATGTTTATGTTTATGTTTATGTTTATGTTTATGTTTATGTTTATGTTTGTGTTTGTGTTTATGTTTATGTTTATGTTTATGTTTATGTTTATGTTTATGTTTATGTTTATGTTTATGTTTATGTTTATGTTTAAGTTTATGTTTAAGTTTATGTTTATGTTTAAGTTTATGTTTATGTTTATGTTTATATTTATGTTTATGTTTATGTTTATGTTTATGTTTATGTTTAAGTTTATGTTTAAGTTTATGTTTAAGTTAATGTTTAAGTTTATGTTTAAGTTTATGTTTATGTTTAAGTTTATGTTTAAGTTTATGTTTAAGTTTATGTTTAAGTTTATGTTTATGTTTATGTTTATGTTTATGTTTAAGTTTATGTTTAAGTTTATGTTTATGTTTATGTTTATATTTATGTTTATGTTTATGTTTATGTTTATGTTAATGTTTATGTTTATGTTTATATTTATGTTTATGTTTATGTTTAAGTATATGTTTAAGTTTATGTTTATGTTTACGTTTATGTTTATGATTAAGTTTATGTTTAAGTTTATGTTTAAGTATATGTTTAAGTTTATGTTTATGTTTATGTTTATGTTTATGTTTATGTTTATATTTATGTTTATGTTTATGTTTATGTTTATGTTTATGTTTATGTTTATGTTTAAGTTTATGTTTAAGTTTATGTTTAAGTTAATGTTTAAGTTTATGTTTAAGTTTATGTTTAAGTTTATGTTTATGTTTATGTTTATGTTTATGTTCCAGTTTATGTTTAAGTTTATGTTTATGTTTATGTTTATATTTATGTTTATGTTTATGTTTATGTTTATGTTTATGTTTATGTTTATGTTTATATTTATGTTTATGTTTATGTTTAAGTTTATGTTTAAGTTTATGTTTATGTTTACGTTCATGTTTATGTTTAAGTTTATGTTTAAGTTTATGTTTAAGTTTATGTTTATGTTTATGTTTATGTTTATGTTTATGTTTATGTTTATGTTTATGTTTATGTTTATGTTTATGTTTATGTTTATGTTTATGTTTATGTTTATGTTTATGTTTATGTTTATGTTTATGTTTATGTTTATGTTTAAGTTTATGTTTAAGTTTATGTTTAAGTTAATGTTTAAGTTTATGTTTAAGTTTATGTTTATGTTTAAGTTTATGTTTAAGTTTATGTTTAAGTTTATGTTTATGTTTATGTTTATGTTTATGTTTAAGTTTATGTTTAAGTTTATGTTTATGTTTATGTTTATATTTATGTTTATGTTTATGTTTATGTTTATGTTTATGTTTATGTTTATATTTATGTTTATGTTTATGTTTAAGTATATGTTTAAGTTTATGTTTATGTTTACGTTTATGTTTCAGTTTATGTTTAAGTTTATGTTTATGTTTATGTTTATGTTTATGTTTATGTTTATGTTTATGTTTATGTTTATGTTTATGTTTATGTTTATGTTTATGTTTATATTTATGTTTATGTTTATGTTTATGTTTATGTTTATGTTTATGTTTATGTTTAAGTTTATGTTTAAGTTTATGTTTAAGTTAATGTTTAAGTTTATGTTTAAGTTTATGTTTAAGTTTATGTTTAAGTTTATGTTTAAGTTTATGTTTATGTTTATGTTTATGTTTATGTTTATGTTTATGTTTAAGTTTATGTTTAAGTTTATGTTTATGTTTATGTTTATATTTATGTTTATGTTTATGTTTATGTTTATGTTTATGTTTATGTTTATGTTTATGTTTATATTTATGTTTATGTTTATGTTTAAGTTTATGTTTAAGTTTATGTTTATGTTTACGTTTATGTTTATGATTAAGTTTATGTTTAAGTTTATGTTTAAGTTTATGTTTAAGTTTATGTTTATGTTTATGTTTATGTTTATGTTTATGTTTATGTTTATGTTTATGTTTATGTTTATGTTATAATTTATGTTTAAGTTTATGATTATGTTTATGTTTATGTTTATGTTTATGTTTATGTTTATGTTTATGTTTATGTTTATGTTTATGTTTATGTTTATGTTTATGTTTATGTTTATGTTTATGTTTATATTTATGTTTATGTTTATGTTTAAGTTTATGTTTAAGTTTATGTTTATGTTTACGTTTATGTTTATGATTAAGTTTATGTCTAAGTTTATGTTTAAGTTTATGTTTAAGTTTATGTTTATGTTTATGTTTATGTTTATGTTTATGTTTATGTTTATGTTTATGTTTATGTTTATGTTTAAGTTTATGTTTATGTTTATGTTTATATTTATATTTATGTTTATGTTTATGTTTATGTTTATGTTTATGTTTATGTTTATGTTTATGTTTATGTTTATGTTTATGTTTATGTTTATGTTTATGTTATAATTTATGTTTAAGTTTATGATTATGTTTATGTTTATGTTTATGTTTATGTTTATGTTTATGTTTATGTTTATGTTTATGTTTATGTTTATGTTTATGTTTATATTTATGTTTATGTTTATGTTTAAGTTTATGTTTAAGTTTATGTTTATGTTTACGTTTATGTTTATGATTAAGTTTATGTCTAAGTTTATGTTTAAGTTTATGTTTAAGTTTATGTTTATGTTTATGTTTATGTTTATGTTTATGTTTATGTTTATGTTTATGTTTATGTTTATGTTTAAGTTTATGTTTATGTTTATGTTTATGTTTATGTTTATGTTTATGTTTATGTTTATGTTTATGTTTATATTTATGTTTATGTTTATGTTTAAGTATATGTTTAAGTTTATGTTTATGTTTATGTTTATGTTTATGATTAAGTTTATGTTTAAGTTTATGTTTAAGTTTATGTTTAAGTTTATGTTTATGTTTATGTTTATGTTTATGTTTATGTTTATGTTTATGTTTATGTTTATGTTTATGTTTATGTTTATGTTTATGTTTATGTTTATGTTTATGTTTATGTTTATGTTTATGTTTATGTTTATGTTTATGTTTATGTTTATGTTTATGTTTATGTTTATGTTTATGTTAATGTTTATGTTTATGTTTATGTTTATGTTTATGTTTATGTTTATGTTTATGTTTATGTTTATGTTTATGTTTATGTTTATGTTTATGTTTATGTTTTAGTTTATGTTTATGTTTATGTTTATGTTTATGTTTATGTTTATGTTTATGTTTATGTTTATGTTTATGTTTTAGTTTATGTTTATGTTTATGTTTATGTTTATGTTTATGTTTATGTTTATGTTTATGTTTAAGTTTATGTTTATGTTTATGTTTAATGTTTATGTTTAAGTTTATGTTTAAGTTTATGTTTAAGTTTATGTTTAAGTTTATGTTTATGTTTATGTTTATGTTTATGTTTATGTTTATGTTTATGTTTATGTTTATGTTTATGTTTATGTTTATGTTTATGTTTATGTTTATGTTATAATTTATGTTTAAGTTTATGATTATGTTTATGTTTATGTTTATGTTTATGTTTATGTTTATGTTTATGTTTATGTTTATGTTTATGTTTATATTTATGTTTATGTTTATGTTTAAGTTTATGTTTAAGTTTATGTTTATGTTTACGTTTATGTTTATGATTAAGTTTATGTCTAAGTTTATGTTTAAGTTTATGTTTAAGTTTATGTTTATGTTTATGTTTATGTTTATGTTTATGTTTATGTTTATGTTTATGTTTATGTTTATGTTTTAATTTATGTTTAAGTTTATGATTATGTTTATGTTTATGTTTATGTTTATGTTTATGTTTATGTTTATGTTTATGTTTATGTTTATGTTTATGTTTATGTTTATGTTTATGTTTATGTTTATGTTTATGTTTATGTTTATGTTTATGTTTATGTTTATGTTTATGTTTATGTTTATGTTTATGTTTATGTTTATGTTTATGTTTAAGTTTATGTTTATGTTTATGTTTAATGTTTATGTTTAAGTTTATGTTTAAGTTTATGTTTAAGTTTATGTTTAAGTTTATGTTTATGTTTATGTTTATGTTTATGTTTATGTTTATGTTTATGTTTATGTTTATGTTTATGTTTATGTTTATGTTTATGTTTATGTTTATGTTTATGTTATAATTTATGTTTAAGTTTATGATTATGTTTATGTTTATGTTTATGTTTATGTTTATGTTTATGTTTATGTTTATGTTTATGTTTATGTTTATATTTATGTTTATGTTTATGTTTAAGTTTATGTTTAAGTTTATGTTTATGTTTACGTTTATGTTTATGATTAAGTTTATGTCTAAGTTTATGTTTAAGTTTATGTTTAAGTTTATGTTTATGTTTATGTTTATGTTTATGTTTATGTTTATGTTTATGTTTATGTTTATGTTTATGTTTATGTTTTAATTTATGTTTAAGTTTATGATTATGTTTATGTTTATGTTTATGTTTATGTTTATGTTTATGTTTATGTTTATGTTTATGTTTATGTTTATGTTTATGTTTATGTTTATGTTTATGTTTATGTTTATATTTATGTTTATGTTAATGTTTAAGTTTATGTTTTAATTTATGTTTAATGATTAAGTTTATGATTAAGTTTATGATTAAGTTTATGTTAAATTTTATGTTTTAGTTTATGTTTTAATTTATGTTTAAGTTAATGACTAACTTTATGATTAAATTTATGATTAAGTATATATTTCAGTTTATGTTTAAGTTTATGATTAAGTTTATGATTAGGTTTATGATTAAGTTTATGATTAGGTTTATATTTAAGTTTATGTTTAAGTTTATGATTAAGTTTATGATTTAGTTTATGTTTAAGTTTATGATTAAGTTTATGAATAAGTTTATGTTTATGTTTATGTTTAAGTTTATGATTAAGTTTTTGATTAAGTTTATGATTATGTTTATGATTTTAAGTTTATGTTTAAGTTTATGATTAAGTTTATGATTATGTTTATATTTAAGTTTTTTTTAAATTTATGTTTAAATTTATGTTTAAATTTATGTTTAAGTTTATGTTTATGTTTATGTTTAAATTTATGTTTAAGTTTATGATTGAGTTTATGATTAAGTTCATGTTTAAGTTTATGTTTAAGATTATAATTAAGTTTATGATTAAGTTTATGATTAAGTTTATGATTAAGTTTATGTTTAAGTTTATGATCAAGTTTATGATTAAGTTTATGATTAAGTTTATGATTAAGTTTATGTTTAATTTTATGTTTAAGTTTATGTTTTAATTTATGTTAAAGTTTATGATTAACTTTATGATTAAATTTATGATTAAGTATATGTTTAAGTTTATGTTTAAGTATATGATTAAGTTTATGATTAAGTTTATGATTAAGTTTATGATTAAGTTTGTGTTTAAGTTTATGATTAAGTTTATGATCAAGTTTATGATTAAGTTTATGATTAAGTTTATGATTAAGTTTATGATTAAGTTTATGATTAAGTTCATGTTTAAGTTTATGTTTAAGATTAAATATAAGTTTATGATTAAGTTTATGATTAAGTTTATGTTTAAGTTTATGATTAAGTTTATGATTAAGTTTAAGATTAAGTTTATGTTTAAGTTAATGATTAAGTTTATGTTTTAATTTATGTTTAATTTTATGTTTAAGTTTATGATTAAGTTTATGATTAAGTTTATGATTAAGTTTTTGATTAAGTTTATGTTTAAGTTTATGTTTATGTTTATGTTTTAATTTATGTTTAAGTTTATGATTAAGTTCATGATTAAGTTTATGATTAAGTTTATGTTTAAGTTTATGATTAAGTTTATGATTAAGTTTATGATTAAGTTTATGTTTAAGTTAATGATTAAGTTTATGTTTTAATTTATGTTTAATTTTATGTTTAAGTTTATGATTAAGTTTATGATTAGGTTTATGATTAAGTTTATGTTTAAGTTTATGTTTAAGCTTATGATTAAGTTTATGTTTAAATAATAATATGTTAAGTTTATAACTTAAACATAAACTTAAACATAAATTTAAACATAAATTTGAACATTAGCATAAACATAAACTTAAACTTAAATATAACATAAACATAAACATAAACATAAACATAAACATAAACATAAACATAAACATAAACATAAACATAAACATAAACATAAACATAAACATAAACACAAACACAAACATAAACATAAACATAAACATAAACATAAACATAAACATAAACATAAACATAAACATAAACTTAAACATAAACTTAAACATAAACTTAAACATAAACTTAAACATAAACTTGCATCATATCACTCAAATAACATCAAATTAAGTCAAATCTAGACATTTTGACTCTAAACTTCCGATTAGCGCTGAAACTTTTCGAATTGATTTAAAAAACTAGTTCCAATTGACTGTTTGAAACGAATCAAGACAACTATTAACGAATGAATACAAAATACTACGAATTAATACAAATCGAGTCGATTTGTATCTAATCTGTCTTGAGGAAAATTTAATATAATTATTTTTTTATTCAAAATTGAATTGAGACGAAATGTGTTGTTTATGTTTATGTTTATGTTGATGTTTATGTTTATGTTTATGTTTATGTTTATGTTTATGTTTATGTTTATGTTTATGTTTATGTTTAATTTTATGTTTAAGTTTATGTTTTAATTTATGTTTAAGTTTATGATTAACTTTATGATTAAATTTATGATTAAGTATATGTTTAAGTTTATGTTTAAGTTTATGATTAAGTTTATGATTAAGTTTATGTTTAAGTTTATGTTTAAGTTTATGATTAAGTTTATGATTAAGTTTATGATTAAGTTTATGATTGAGTTTATGATTAAGTTTATGATTAAGTTTATGATTAAGTTTATGATTAAGTTAATGTTAAAGTTTATGATTAAGTTTATGATTAAGTTTATGATTAAGTTTATGTTAAATTTTATGTTTTAGTTTATGTTTTAATTTATGTTTAAGTTAATGACTAACTTTATGATTAAATTTATGATTAAGTATATATTTCAGTTTATGTTTAAGTTTATGATTAAGTTTATGATTAGGTTTATGATTAAGTTTATGATTAGGTTTATATTTAAATTTATGTTTAAGTTTATGATTAAGTTTATGATTTAGTTTATGTTTAAGTTTATGATTAAGTTTATGAATAAGTTTATGTTTATGTTTATGTTTAAGTTTATGATTAAGTTTATGATTAAGTTTATGATTAAGTTTATGATTTTAAGTTTATGTTTAAGTTTATGATTTAGTTTATGATTATGTTTATATTTAAGTTTTTTTTAAATTTATGTTTAAATTTATGTTTAAGATTATGTTTAAGTTTATTATTAAGTTTATGATTAAGTTTATGATTAAGTTTATCTTTAAGTTTATGTTTATGTTTTAATTTATGTTTAAGTTTATGATTGAGTTTATGATTAAGTTCATGTTTAAGTTTATGTTTAAGATTATAATTAAGTTTATGATTAAGTTTATGATTAAGTTTATGATTAAGTTTATGTTTAAGTTTATGATCAAGTTTATGATTAAGTTTATGATTAAGTTTATGATTAAGTTTATGTTTAATTTTATGTTTAAGTTTATGTTTTAATTTATGTTAAAGTTTATGATTAACTTTATGATTAAATTTATGATTAAGTATATGATTAAGTTTATGATTAAGTTTATGATTAAGTTTATGATTAAGTTTGTGTTTAAGTTTATGATTAAGTTTATGATCAAGTTTATGATTAAGTTTATGATTAAGTTTATGATTAAGTTTATGATTAAGTTTATGATTAAGTTCATGTTTAAGTTTATGTTTAAGATTAAATATAAGTTTATGATTAAGTTTATGATTAAGTTTATGTTTAAGTTTATGATTAAGTTTATGATTAAGTTTAAGATTAAGTTTATGTTTAAGTTAATGATTAAGTTTATGTTTTAATTTATGTTTAATTTTATGTTTAAGTTTATGATTAAGTTTATGATTAAGTTTATGATTAAGTTTTTGATTAAGTTTATGTTTAAGTTTATGTTTATGTTTATGTTTTAATTTATGTTTAAGTTTATGATTAAGTTCATGATTAAGTTTATGATTAAGTTTATGTTTAAGTTTATGATTAAGTTTATGATTAAGTTTATGATTAAGTTTATGTTTAAGTTAATGATTAAGTTTATGTTTTAATTTATGTTTAATTTTATGTTTAAGTTTATGATTAAGTTTATGATTAAGTTTATGATTAAGTTTATGTTTAAGTTTATGTTTAAGCTTATGATTAAGTTTATGTTTAAATAATAATATGTTAAGTTTATATTTAAATAAACTTAAACATAAACTTAAACATAAACTTAAACATTAACTTAAACATAAACTTAAACATAAACTTAAACATAAACATAAACATAAACATAAACATAAACATAAACATAAACATAAACATAAACATAAACATTAACTTAAACATAAACTTAAACATAAACTTAAACATAAACATAAACATAAATATAAACATAAACATAAACATAAACATAAACATAAACATAAACATAAACATAAACATAAACATAAACATAAACATAAACATAAACATAAACATAAACATAAACATAAACATAAACATAAACATAAACATAAACATAAACATAAACATAAACATAAACATAAACATAAACATAAACATAAACATAAACATAAACATAAACATAAACATAAACATAAACATAAACATAAACATAAACATAAACATAAACATATACATAAACATAAACTTAAACTTAAACATAAACTTAAACATAAACTTAATCATAAACATAAACGTAAACATAAACATCAACTTAAACATAAACTTAAACATAAACATAAACATAAACATAAACATAAACATAAATATAAACATAAACATAAATTTAAACATAAACTTAAACATAAACATAAACTTAAACATAAACTTAAACATTAACTTAAACATAAACTTAAACATAAAGATAAACATAAACTTAAACATAAACTTAAACATAAACTTAAACATAAACTTAAACATAAACTTAAACATAAACTTAAACATAAATTAAAACATAAACATAAACATAAACATAAACATAAACATAAATATAAACATAAACATAAACATAAACATAAACATAAACATAAACATAAACATAAACATAAACATAAACATAATCATAAACTTAAACATAAATTAAAACATAAACATAAACATAAACATAAACATAAACATAAACATAAACATAAACATAAACATAAACATAAACATAAACATAAACATAAACATAAACATAAACATAAACATAAACATAAACATAAACATAAACATAAACTTAAACATAAACTTAAACATAAACTTAAACATAAACTTAATCATAAATATAAACGTAAACATAAACATAAACTTAAACATAAACTTAAACATAAACATAAACATAAATATAAACATAAACATAAACATAAACATAAACATAAAAATAATCATAAACTTAAACATAAATTATAACATAAACATAAACATAATCATAAACATAAACATAAACATAAACATAAACATAAACATAAACATAAACATAAACATAAACATAAACATAAACATAAACATAAACATAAACATAAACATAAACATAAACATAAACATAAACTTAAACATAAACATAAACATTAACATAAACATAAACATAAACATATACATAAACATAAACATAAACATAAACATAAACATAAACATAAACTTAAACATAAACTTAAACATAAACATAAACATAAACATAAACATAAACATAAACATAAACATAAACATAAACATAAACATAAACATAAATATAAACATAAACATAAACATAAACTTAAACATAAACTTAAACATAAACTTAAACATAAACTTAAACATAAACTTAAACATAAACATAAACATAAACATAAACATAAACATAAACACAAACACAAACATAAACATAAACATAAACATAAACATAAACATAAACATAAATATAAACATAAACATAAACATAAACTTAAACATAAACTTAAACATAAACTTAAACATAAACTTAAACATAAACATAAACATAAACATAAACATAAACATAAACATAAACATAAACATAAACATAAACATAAACATAAACATAAACATAAACATAAACATAAACATAAACATAAACATAAACATAAACATAAACATAAACATAAACATAAACACAAACACAAACATAAACATAAACATAAACATAAACATAAACATAAACATAAACTTAAACATAAACATAAACTTAAACATAAACTTAAACATAAACTTAAACATAAACTTAAACATAAACTTGCATCATATCACTCAAATAACATCAAATTAAGTCAAATCTAGACATTTTGACTCTAAACTTCCGATTAGCGCTGAAACTTTTCGAATTGATTTAAAAAACTAGTTCCAATTGACTGTTTGAAACGAATCAAGACAACTATTAACGAATGAATACAAAATACAACGAATTAATACAAATCGAGTCGATTTGTATCTAATCTGTCTTGAGGAAAATTTAATATAATTATTTTTTTATTCAAAATTGAATTGAGACGAAATGTGTTGTTTATGTTTATGTTTATGTTTATGTTTATGTTTATGTTTATGTTTATGTTTATGTTTATGTTTATGTTTATGTTTTAATTTATGTTTAAGTTTATGATTGAGTTTATGATTAAGTTAATGATTAAGTTTATGATTAAGTTTATGTTTAATTTTATGTTTAAGTTTATGTTTTAATTTATGTTTAAGTTTATGATTAACTTTATGATTAAATTTATGATTAAGTATATGTTTAAGTTTATGTTTAAGTTTATGATTAAGTTTATGATTAAGTTTATGTTTAAGTTTATGTTTAAGTTTATGATTAAGTTTATGATTAAGTTTATGATTAAGTTTATGATTGAGTTTATGATTAAGTTTATGATTAAGTTTATGATTAAGTTTATGATTAAGTTAATGTTAAAGTTTATGATTAAGTTTATGATTAAGTTTATGTTAAATTTTATGTTTTAGTTTATGTTTTAATTTATGTTTAAGTTTATGACTAACTTTATGATTAAATTTATGATTAAGTATATATTTCAGTTTATGTTTAAGTTTATGATTAAATTTATGATTAGGTTTATGATTAAGTTTATGATTAGGTTTATATTTAAATTTATGTTTAAGTTTATGATTAAGTTTATGATTTAGTTTATGTTTAAGTTTATGATTAAGTTTATGAATAAGTTTATGTTTTTGTTTATGTTTAAGTTTATGATTAAGTTTATGATTAAGTTTATGATTAAGTTTATGATTTTAAGTTTATGTTTAAGTTTATGATTAAGTTTATGATTATGTTTATATTTAAGTTTTTTTTTAATTTATGTTTAAATTTATGTTTAAGTTTATGTTTAAGATTATTATTAAGTTTATGATTAAGTTTATGATTAAGTTTATGATTAAGTTTATGATTAAGTTTATGATTAAGTTTATGTTTAAGTTTATGTTTATGTTTATGTTTTAATTTATGTTTAAGTTTATGATTGAGTTCATGATTAAGTTCATGTTTAAGTTTATGTTTAAGATTATAATTAAGTTTATGATTAAGTTTATGATTAAGTTTATGATTAAGTTTATGTTTAAGTTTATGATCAAGTTTATGATTAAGTTTATGATTAAGTTTATGATTAAGTTTATGTTTAATTTTATGTTTAAGTTTATGTTTTAATTTATGTTAAAGTTTATGATTAACTTTATGATTAAATTTATGATTAAGTATATGTTTAAGTTTATGTTTAAGTTTATGATTAAGTTTATGATTAAGTTTATGATTAAGTTTATGATTAAGTTTGTGTTTAAGTCTATGATTAAGTTTATGATTAGGTTTATATTTAAATTTATGTTTAAGTTTATGATTAAGTTTATGATTTAGTTTATGTTTAAGTTTATGATTAAGTTTATGAATAAGTTTATGTTTATGTTTATGTTTAAGTTTATGATTAAGTTTATGATTAAGTTTATGATTAAGTTTATGATTTTAAGTTTATGTTTAAGTTTATGATTAAGTTTATGATTATGTTTATATTTAAGTTTTTTTTAAATTTATGTTTAAATTTATGTTTAAGTTTATGTTTAAGTTTATTATTAAGTTTATGATTAAGTTTATGATTAAGTTTATGATTAAGTTTATGATTAAGTTTATGATTAAGTTTATGTTTAAGTTTATGTTTATGTTTATGTTTTAATTTATGTTTAAGTTTATGTTTAAGTTAATGATTAAGTTTATGTTTTAATTTATGTTTAATATTATGTTTAAGTTTATGATTAAGTTTATGATTAAGTTTATGATTAAGTTTATGTTTAAGTTTATGTTTAAGCTTATGATTAAGTTTATGTTTAAATAATAATATGTTAAGTTTTTATTTAAATAAACTTAAACATAAACTTAAACATAAATTTAAACATAAATTTGAACATTAGCATAAACATAAACTTAAACTTAAATATAAATTTAAACATAAACTTAAACATAAACATAAACATAAACTTAAACATAAATTAAAACGTACACATAAACATAAATATAAACATAAACATAAGTATAAACATTAACATAAAGATAAACATAAACTTAAACATAAACTTAAACATAAACTTAAACATAAATTAAAACATAAACTTAAACATAAACATAAACATAAACTTAAACATAAATTAAAACTTAAACATAAACTTAAACATTAACATAAACATAAACATAAACATAAACATAAACATAAACATAAACATAAACATAAACTTAAACATAAACTTAAACATAAACTTAAACATAAACTTAAACATAAACATAAACATAAACATAAACATAAACATAAACATAAACATAAACATAAACATAAACATAAACATAAACATAAACATAAACATAAACATAAACTTAAACATAAACTTAAACATAAACTTAAACATAAACTTAAACATAAACTTAAACATAAACTTAAACATACACTTAATCATAAACATAAACGTAAACATAAACTTAAACATAAACATAAATATAAATATAAACATAAACATAAACATAAACATAAACATAAACATAAACATAAACATAAACATAAACATAAACATAAACATAAACATAAACATAAACATAAACATAAACATAAACATAAACTTAAACATAAACTTAAACATAAACTTAAACATAAACTTAAACATAAACTTAAACATAAACTTAATCATAAACATAAACGTAAACATAAACATAAACTTAAACATAAACTTAAACATAAACATAAACATAAATATAAACATAAACATAAACATAAACATAAACATAAACATAAACATAAACATAAACATAAACATAAATATAAACATAAACATAAACATAAACTTAAACATAAACTTAAACATAAACATAAACATAAACATAAACATAAACTTAAACATAAACTTAAACATAAACTTAAACATAAACATAAACATAAACATAAACATATACATAAACATAAATATAAACATAAACATAAACATAAACATAAACATAAACTTAATCATCATAAACTTAATCATAAACTTAATCATAAACTTAATCATAAACTTAAACATAAACTTAAACATATACTTAATCATAAATTTAATCATAAAGTTAATCATAAACTTAAACATAAATTAAAACATAAACTTAAAGATAAAATTAAACATAAACTTAATCATAAACTTAATCATAAACTTAATCATAAACTTAAACTTAAACTTAATTATAAACTTAATCATAAACTTAATCATTAACTTAATCATAAACTCAATCATAAACTTAAACATAAATTAAAACATAAACATAAACATAAACATAAACATAAACATAAACATAAACATAAACATAAACATAAACATAAACATAAACATAAACATAAACATAAACATAAACATAAACATAAACATAAACATAAACATAAACATAAACATAAACAACACATTTCGTCTCAATTCGATTTTGAATAAAAAAATAATTATAATAAATTTTCCTCAAGACAGATTAGATACAAATCGACTCGATTTGTATTAATTCGTTGTATTTTGTATTCATTCGTTAATAGTTGTCTTGATTCGTTTCAAACAGTCAATTGGAACTAGTTTTTTAAATCAATTCGAAAAGTTTCAGCGCTAATCGGAAGTTTAGAGTCAAAATGTCTAGATTTGACTTAATTTGATGTTATTTGAGTGATATGATGCAAGTTTATGTTTAAGTTTAAGTTTAAGTTTATGTTTAAGTTTATGTTTAAGTTTATGTTTATGTTTATGTTTATGTTTATGTTTATGTTTATGTTTATGTTTATGTTTAAGTTTATGTTTATGTTTGTGTTTGTGTTTATGTTTATGTTTATGTTTATGTTTATGTTTATGTTTATGTTTATGTTTATGTTTATGTTTATGTTTATGTTTATGTTTATGTTTATGTTTATGTTTATGTTTATGTTTATGTTTATGTTTATGTTTATGTTTATGTTTATGTTTATGTTTAAGTTTATGTTTAAGTTTATGTTTAAGTTTATGTTTATGTTTATGTTTATATTTATGTTTATGTTTATGTTTATGTTTATGTTTATGTTTATGTTTATGTTTAAGTTTATGTTTAAGTTTATGTTTAAGTTAATGTTTAAGTTTATGTTTAAGTTTATGTTTATGTTTAAGTTTATGTTTAAGTTTATGTTTAAGTTTATGTTTATGTTTATGTTTATGTTTATGTTTATGTTTATGTTTATGTTTATGTTTATGTTTATGTTTATGTTTAAGTTTATGTTTAAGTTTATGTTTATGTTTATGTTTATATTTATGTTTATGTTTATGTTTATGTTTATGTTTATGTTTATGTTTATGTTTATGTTTATGTTTATGTTTATGTTTATGTTTATGTTTATGTTTATGTTTATGTTTATGTTTATGTTTATGTTTATGTTTATGTTTATGTTTATGTTTATGTTTATGTTTATGTTTATGTTTATGTTTAAGTTTATGTTTATGTTTATGTTTATGTTTATGTTTATGTTTATGTTTATGTTTATGTTTATGTTTATGTTTATGTTTATGTTTATGTTTATGTTTATGTTTATGTTTATGTTTATGTTTATGTTTATGTTTATGTTTATGTTTATGTTTATGTTTATGTTTATGTTTATGTTTATGTTTATGTTTTAATTTATGTTTAAGTTTATGATTATGTTTATGTTTATGTTTATGTTTATGTTTATGTTTATGTTTATGTTTATGTTTATGTTTATGTTTATGTTTATGTTTATGTTTATGTTTATGTTTATGTTTATGTTTATGTTTAAGTTTATGTTTATGTTTATGTTTAAGATTATGTTTAAGTTTATGTTTAAGTTTATGTTTAAGTTTATATTTATGTTTATGTTTATGTTTATGTTTATGTTTATGTTTATGTTTATGTTTATGTTTATGTTAATGTTTATGTTTATGTTTTAATTTATGTTTAAGTTTATGATTATGTTTATGTTTATGTTTATGTTTATGTTTATGTTTATGTTTATGTTTATGTTTATGTTTATGTTTATGTTTATGTTTATGTTTATGTTTATGTTTATGTTTATGTTTATGTTTATGTTTATGTTTATGTTTATGTTTATGTTTATATTTATGTTTATGTTAATGTTTAAGTTTATGTTTTAATTTATGTTTAAGTTTATGTTTAAGTTTATGTTTATGTTTATGTTTAAGTTTATGTTTAAGTTTATGTTTATCTTTATGTTTATGTTTATACTTATGTTTATGTTTATGTTTATGTTTATGTTTACGTTTTAATTTATGTTTAAGTTTATGTTTATGTTTATGTTTAAGTTTATGTTTTAATTTATGTTTAAGTTTATGTTTATGTTTATGTTTAAGTTTATGTTTAAGTTTATGTTTAAGTTTATGTTTATCTTTATGTTTATGTTTATACTTATGTTTATGTTTATGTTTATTAATCATAAACTTAATCATAAACTTAATCATAAACTTTAACATTAACTTAATCATAAACTTAATCATAAACTTAATCATAAACTTTATCATAAACTTAATCATAAACTTAAACATAAATTAAAACATAAACATAAACATAAACTTAAACATAAACTTAATCATAAACTTTATCATAAACCTAATCATAAACTTAATCATAAACTTAAACATAAAATTAAACATAAATTAAAACATAAACTTAATCCATAACTTAAACATAAACTTAATCTTAAACTTAATCATAAACTTAATCATAAACTTAAACATAAACTTAATCATAAACTTAATCATAAACTTAATCATAAACTTATATATAATCTTAAACATAAACTTAAACATGAACTTAATCATAAACTTAATCATAAACTTAATCATAAACTTAATCATAAACTTAATCATAAACTTGATCATAAACTTAATCATAAACTTAATAATAAACTTAAACATAAACTTAAACATAATTTTAAACATAAATTTAAAAAAAACTTAAATATAAACATAATCATAAACTTAATCATAAACTTAAACATAAACTTAAAATCATAAACTTAATCATAAACTTAATCATAAACTTAATCATAAACTTAAACATAAACATAAACATAAACTTATTCATAAACTTAATCATAAACTTAAACATAAACTAAATCATAAACTTAATCATAAACTTAAACATAAACTTAAATATAAACCTAATCATAAACTTAATCATAAACTTAATCATAAACTTAATCATAAACTTAAACATAAACTTAATCATAAACTTAATCATAAACTTAATCATAAACTTAAACATAAACTTAAACATAAACTTAATCATAAACTTAATCATAAACTTAAACATAAACTTAAACATATACTTAATCATAAATTTAATCATAAAGTTAATCATAAACTTAAACATAAATTAAAACATAAACTTAAACATAAAATTAAACATAAACTTAATCATAAACTTAATCATAAACTTAATCATAAACTTAAACTTAAACTTAATTATAAACTTAATCATAAACTTAATCATTAACTTAATCATAAACTCAATCATAAACTTAAACATAAATTAAAACATAAACATAAACATAAACATAAACATAAACATAAACATAAACATAAACATAAACATAAACATAAACATAAACATAAACATAAACATAAACATAAACATAAACATAAACATAAACATAAACATAAACATAAACATAAACATAAACATAAACATAAACATAAACATAAACATAAACATAAACATAAACATAAACATAAACATAAACATAAACATAAACATAAACATATACATAAACATAAACTTAAACTTAAACATAAACTTAAACATAAACTTAATCATAAACATAAACGTAAACATAAACATCAACTTAAACATAAACTTAAACATAAACATAAACATAAACATAAACATAAACATAAATATAAACATAAACATAAATTTAAACATAAACTTAAACATAAACATAAACTTAAACATAAACTTAAACATTAACTTAAACATAAACTTAAACATAAAGATAAACATAAACTTAAACATAAACTTAAACATAAACTTAAACATAAACTTAAACATAAACTTAAACATAAACTTAAACATAAATTAAAACATAAACATAAACATAAACATAAACATAAACATAAATATAAACATAAACATAAACATAAACATAAACATAAACATAAACATAAACATAAACATAAACATAAACATAAACATAAACATAATCATAAACTTAAACATAAATTAAAACATAAACATAAACATAAACATAAACATAAACATAAACATAAACATAAACATAAACATAAACATAAACATAAACATAAACATAAACATAAACATAAACATAAACATAAACATAAACTTAAACATAAACTTAAACATAAACTTAAACATAAACTTAATCATAAATATAAACGTAAACATAAACATAAACTTAAACATAAACTTAAACATAAACATAAACATAAATATAAACATAAACATAAACATAAACATAAACATAAAAATAATCATAAACTTAAACATAAATTATAACATAAACATAAACATAATCATAAACATAAACATAAACATAAACATAAACATAAACATAAACATAAACATAAACATAAACATAAACATAAACATAAACATAAACATAAACATAAACATAAACATAAACATAAACATAAACTTAAACATAAACATAAACATTAACATAAACATAAACATAAACATATACATAAACATAAACATAAACATAAACATAAACATAAACATAAACTTAAACATAAACTTAAACATAAACATAAACATAAACATAAACATAAACATAAACATAAACATAAACATAAACATAAACATAAATATAAACATAAACATAAACATAAACTTAAACATAAACTTAAACATAAACTTAAACATAAACTTAAACATAAAAATAAACATAAACATAAACATAAACATAAACATAAACATAAACATAAACATAAACATAAACATAAACATAAACATAAACATAAACATAAACATAAACATAAACATAAACATAAACATAAACATAAACATAAACACAAACACAAACATAAACATAAACATAAACATAAACATAAACATAAACATAAACTTAAACATAAACATAAACTTAAACATAAACTTAAACATAAACTTAAACATAAACTTAAACATAAACTTGCATCATATCACTCAAATAACATCAAATTAAGTCAAATCTAGACATTTTGACTCTAAACTTCCGATTAGCGCTGAAACTTTTCGAATTGATTTAAAAAACTAGTTCCAATTGACTGTTTGAAACGAATCAAGACAACTATTAACGAATGAATACAAAATACAACGAATTAATACAAATCGAGTCGATTTGTATCTAATCTGTCTTGAGGAAAATTTAATATAATTATTTTTTTATTCAAAATTGAATTGAGACGAAATGTGTTGTTTATGTTTATGTTTATGTTTATGTTTATGTTTATGTTTATGTTTATGTTTATGTTTATGTTTATGTTTTAATTTATGTTTAAGTTTATGATTGAGTTTATGATTAAGTTAATGATTAAGTTTATGATTAAGTTTATGTTTAATTTTATGTTTAAGTTTATGTTTTAATTTATGTTTAAGTTTATGATTAACTTTATGATTAAATTTATGATTAAGTATATGTTTAAGTTTATGTTTAAGTTTATGATTAAGTTTATGATTAAGTTTATGTTTAAGTTTATGTTTAAGTTTATGATTAAGTTTATGATTAAGTTTATGATTAAGTTTATGATTGAGTTTATGATTAAGTTTATGATTAAGTTTATGATTAAGTTTATGATTAAGTTAATGTTAAAGTTTATGATTAAGTTTATGATTAAGTTTATGATTAAGTTTATGTTAAATTTTATGTTTTAGTTTATGTTTTAATTTATGTTTAAGTTTATGACTAACTTTATGATTAAATTTATGATTAAGTATATATTTCAGTTTATGTTTAAGTTTATGATTAAGTTTATGATTAGGTTTATGATTAAGTTTATGATTAGGTTTATATTTAAATTTATGTTTAAGTTTATGATTAAGTTTATGATTTAGTTTATGTTTAAGTTTATGATTAAGTTTATGAATAAGTTTATGTTTATGTTTATGTTTAAGTTTATGATTAAGTTTATGATTAAGTTTATGATTAAGTTTATGATTTTAAGTTTATGTTTAAGTTTATGATTAAGTTTATGATTATGTTTATATTTAAGTTTTTTTTAAATTTATGTTTAAATTTATGTTTAAGATTATGTTTAAGTTTATTATTAAGTTTATGATTAAGTTTATGATTAAGTTTATCTTTAAGTTTATGTTTATGTTTTAATTTATGTTTAAGTTTATGATTAAGTTTATGATTAAGTTTATGATTAAGTTTATGATAAAGTTTATGATTAAGTTTATGATTAAGTTTATGATTAAGTTTATATTTAAGTTTATGTTTATGTTTATGTTTAAATTTATGTTTAAGTTTATGATTGAGTTTATGATTAAGTTCATGTTTAAGTTTATGTTTAAGATTATAATTAAGTTTATGATTAAGTTTATGATTAAGTTTATGATTAAGTTTATGTTTAAGTTTATGATCAAGTTTATGATTAAGTTTATGATTAAGTTTATGATTAAGTTTATGTTTAATTTTATGTTTAAGTTTATGTTTTAATTTATGTTAAAGTTTATGATTAACTTTATGATTAAATTTATGATTAAGTATATGTTTAAGTTTATGTTTAAGTATATGATTAAGTTTATGATTAAGTTTATGATTAAGTTTATGATTAAGTTTGTGTTTAAGTTTATGATTAAGTTTATGATCAAGTTTATGATTAAGTTTATGATTAAGTTTATGATTAAGTTTATGATTAAGTTTATGATTAAGTTCATGTTTAAGTTTATGTTTAAGATTAAATATAAGTTTATGATTAAGTTTATGATTAAGTTTATGTTTAAGTTTATGATTAAGTTTATGATTAAGTTTAAGATTAAGTTTATGTTTAAGTTAATGATTAAGTTTATGTTTTAATTTATGTTTAATTTTATGTTTAAGTTTATGATTAAGTTTATGATTAAGTTTATGATTAAGTTTTTGATTAAGTTTATGTTTAAGTTTATGTTTATGTTTATGTTTTAATTTATGTTTAAGTTTATGATTAAGTTCATGATTAAGTTTATGATTAAGTTTATGTTTAAGTTTATGATTAAGTTTATGATTAAGTTTATGATTAAGTTTATGTTTAAGTTAATGATTAAGTTTATGTTTTAATTTATGTTTAATTTTATGTTTAAGTTTATGATTAAGTTTATGATTAAGTTTATGATTAAGTTTATGTTTAAGTTTATGTTTAAGCTTATGATTAAGTTTATGTTTAAATAATAATATGTTAAGTTTATATTTAAATAAACTTAAACATAAACTTAAACATAAATTTAAACATAAATTTGAACATTAGCATAAACATAAACTTAAACTTAAATATAAATTTAAACATAAACTTAAACATAAACATAAACATAAACTTAAACATAAATTAAAACGTACACATAAACATAAACATAAACATAAACATAAGTATAAACATAAACATAAAGATAAACATAAACATAAACATAAACTTAAACATAAGTATAAACATAAACATAAAGATAAACATAAACATAAACATAAACTTAAACATAAATTAAAACATAAACTTAAACATAAACATAAACATAAACTTAAACATAAATTAAAACGTAAACATAAACATAAACTTAAACATAAACTTAAACATAAACATAAACATAAACATAAACATAAACATAAACATAAACTTAAACATAAACTTAAACATAAACTTAAACATAAACATAAACTTTAACATAAACTTAAACATTAACTTAAACATAAACTTAAACATAAACTTAAACATAAACATAAACATAAACATAAACATAAACATAAACATAAACATAAACATAAACATAAACATAAACATAAACTTAAACATAAACTAAAACATAAACTTAAACATAAACTTAATCATAAACATAAACGTAAACATAAACATAAACTTAAACATAAACTTAAACATAAACATAAACATAAATATAAACATAAACATAAACATAAACATAAACATAAACATAAACATAAACATAAACATAAACATAAACATAAACATAAACATAAACATAAACATAAACATAAATATAAACATAAACATAAACATAAACTTAAACTTAAACATAAACTTAAACATAAACATTAACATAAACATAAACATAAACATAAACATAAACATAAACATAAACATAAATTTAAACATAAACTTAAACATAAACTTAAACATAAACATAAACTTTAACATAAACTTAAACATTAACTTAAACATAAACTTAAACATAAACTTAAACATAAACATAAACATAAACATAAACATAAACATAAACATAAACATAAACATAAACATAAACATAAACATAAACATAAACATAAACATAAACATAAACATAAACATAAACATAAACATAAACATAAACATAAACATAAACATAAACATAAACATAAACATAAACATAAACATAAACATAATCATAAACTTTAACATAAATTAAAACATAAACATAAACATAAACATAAACATAAACATAAACATAAACATAAACATAAACATAAACATAAACATAATCATAAACTTAAACATAAATTAAAACATAAACATAAACATAAACATAAACATAAACATAAACATAAACATAAACATAAACATAAACATAAACATAAACATAAACATAAACATAAACATAAACATAAACATAAACTTAAACATAAACTTAAACATAAACATAAACGTAAACATAAACATAAACTTTAACATAAATTAAAACATAAACATAAACATAAACATAAACATAAACATAAACATAAACATAAACATAAACATAAACATAAACATAATCATAAACTTAAACATAAATTAAAACATAAACATAAACATAAACATAAACATAAACATAAACATAAACATAAACATAAACATAAACATAAACATAAACATAAACATAAACATAAACATAAACATAAACATAAACATAAACTTAAACATAAACTTAAACATAAACATAAACGTAAACATAAACATAAACTTAAACATAAACTTAAACATAAACATAAACATAAATATAAACATAAACATAAACATAAACATAAACATAAACATAAACATAAACATAAACATAAACATAAACATAAACATAAACATAAACATAAACATAAACATAAACATAAACATAAACATAAACATAAACATAAACATAAACATAAACATAAACATAAACATAAACATAATCATAAACTTAAACATAAATTAAAACATAAACATAAACATAAACATAAACATAAACATAAACATAAACATAAACATAAACATAAACATAAACATAAACATAAACATAAACATAATCATAAACTTAAACATAAATTAAAACATAAACATAAACATAAACATAAACATAAACATAAACATAAACATAAACATAAACATAAACATAAACATAAACATAAACATAAACATAAACATAAACATAAACATAAACATAAACATAAACATAAACATAAACATAAACTTAAACATAAACTTAAACATAAACATAAACGTAAACTTAAACATTAACTTAAACATAAACTTAAACATAAACTTAAACATAAACATAAACATAAACATAAACATAAACATAAACATAAACATAAACATAAACATAAACATAAACATAAACATAAACATAAACATAAACATAAACATAAACATAAACATAAACATAAACATAAACATAAACATAAACATAAACATAAACATAAACATAAACATAAACATAAACATAATCATAAACTTAAACATAAATTAAAACATAAACATAAACATAAACATAAACATAAACATAAACATAAACATAAACATAAACATAAACATAAACATAAACATAAACATAAACATAATCATAAACTTAAACATAAATTAAAACATAAACATAAACATAAACATAAACATAAACATAAACATAAACATAAACATAAACATAAACATAAACATAAACATAAACATAAACATAAACATAAACATAAACTTAAACATAAACTTAAACATAAACATAAACGTAAACATAAACATAAACTTAAACATAAACTTAAACATAAACATAAACATAAATATAAACATAAACATAAACATAAACATAAACATAAACATAAACATAAACATAAACATAAACATAAACATAAACATAAACATAAACATAAACATAAACATAAACATAAACTTAAACATAAACTAAAACATTAACTTAAACATAAACTTAATCATATACATAAACGTAAACATAAACTTAAACATAAACTTAAACATAAACATAAACTTAAACATAAACTTAAACATAAACTTAAACATAAACATAAACTTAAACATAAACTTAAACATTAACTTAAACATAAACTTAAACATAAACTTAAACATAAACATAAACATAAACATAAACATAAACATAAACATAAACATAAACATAAATATAAACATAAACATAAACATAAACTTAAACATAAACTTAAACATAAACTTAAACATAAACTTAAACATAAACATAAACATAAACATAAACATAAACATAAACATAAACATAAACATAAACATAAACATAATCATAAACTTAAACATAAATTAAAACATAAACATAAACATAAACATAAACATAAACTTAAACATAAACTTAAACATAAACTTAATCATAAACATAAACGTAAACATAAACTTAAACATAAACTTAAACATAAACTTAAACATAAACATAAACTTAAACATAAACTTAAACATTAACTTAAACATAAACTTAAACATAAACATAAACATAAATATAAACATAAACATAAACATAAACATAAACATAAACATAAACATAAACATAAACATAAACATAAACATAAACATAAACATAATCATAAACTTAAACATAAATTAAAACATAAACATAAACATAAACATAAACATAAACATAAACATAAACATAAACATAAACATAAACATAAACATAAACATAAACATAAACATAAACATAAACATAAACATAAACATAAACTTAAACATAAACTTAAACATAAACTTAAACATAAACTTAATCATAAATATAAACGTAAACATAAACATAAACTTAAACATAAACTTAAACATAAACATAAACATAAATATAAACATAAACATAAACATAAACATAAACATAAAAATAATCATAAACTTAAACATAAATTATAACATAAACATAAACATAATCATAAACATAAACATAAACATAAACATAAACATAAACATAAACATAAACATAAACATAAACATAAACATAAACATAAACATAAACATAAACATAAACATAAACATAAACATAAACATAAACTTAAACATAAACATAAACATTAACATAAACATAAACATAAACATATACATAAACATAAACATAAACATAAACATAAACATAAACATAAACTTAAACATAAACTTAAACATAAACATAAACATAAACATAAACATAAACATAAACATAAACATAAACATAAACATAAACATAAATATAAACATAAACATAAACATAAACTTAAACATAAACTTAAACATAAACTTAAACATAAACTTAAACATAAAAATAAACATAAACATAAACATAAACATAAACATAAACATAAACATAAACATAAACATAAACATAAACATAAACATAAACATAAACATAAACATAAACATAAACATAAACATAAACATAAACATAAACACAAACACAAACATAAACATAAACATAAACATAAACATAAACATAAACATAAACTTAAACATAAACATAAACTTAAACATAAACTTAAACATAAACTTAAACATAAACTTAAACATAAACTTGCATCATATCACTCAAATAACATCAAATTAAGTCAAATCTAGACATTTTGACTCTAAACTTCCGATTAGCGCTGAAACTTTTCGAATTGATTTAAAAAACTAGTTCCAATTGACTGTTTGAAACGAATCAAGACAACTATTAACGAATGAATACAAAATACAACGAATTAATACAAATCGAGTCGATTTGTATCTAATCTGTCTTGAGGAAAATTTAATATAATTATTTTTTTATTCAAAATTGAATTGAGACGAAATGTGTTGTTTATGTTTATGTTTATGTTTATGTTTATGTTTATGTTTATGTTTATGTTTATGTTTATGTTTATGTTTTAATTTATGTTTAAGTTTATGATTGAGTTTATGATTAAGTTAATGATTAAGTTTATGATTAAGTTTATGTTTAATTTTATGTTTAAGTTTATGTTTTAATTTATGTTTAAGTTTATGATTAACTTTATGATTAAATTTATGATTAAGTATATGTTTAAGTTTATGTTTAAGTTTATGATTAAGTTTATGATTAAGTTTATGTTTAAGTTTATGTTTAAGTTTATGATTAAGTTTATGATTAAGTTTATGATTAAGTTTATGATTGAGTTTATGATTAAGTTTATGATTAAGTTTATGATTAAGTTTATGATTAAGTTAATGTTAAAGTTTATGATTAAGTTTATGATTAAGTTTATGATTAAGTTTATGTTAAATTTTATGTTTTAGTTTATGTTTTAATTTATGTTTAAGTTTATGACTAACTTTATGATTAAATTTATGATTAAGTATATATTTCAGTTTATGTTTAAGTTTATGATTAAGTTTATGATTAGGTTTATGATTAAGTTTATGATTAGGTTTATATTTAAATTTATGTTTAAGTTTATGATTAAGTTTATGATTTAGTTTATGTTTAAGTTTATGATTAAGTTTATGAATAAGTTTATGTTTATGTTTATGTTTAAGTTTATGATTAAGTTTATGATTAAGTTTATGATTAAGTTTATGATTTTAAGTTTATGTTTAAGTTTATGATTAAGTTTATGATTATGTTTATATTTAAGTTTTTTTTAAATTTATGTTTAAATTTATGTTTAAGATTATGTTTAAGTTTATTATTAAGTTTATGATTAAGTTTATGATTAAGTTTATCTTTAAGTTTATGTTTATGTTTTAATTTATGTTTAAGTTTATGATTAAGTTTATGATTAAGTTTATGATTAAGTTTATGATAAAGTTTATGATTAAGTTTATGATTAAGTTTATGATTAAGTTTATATTTAAGTTTATGTTTATGTTTATGTTTAAATTTATGTTTAAGTTTATGATTGAGTTTATGATTAAGTTCATGTTTAAGTTTATGTTTAAGATTATAATTAAGTTTATGATTAAGTTTATGATTAAGTTTATGATTAAGTTTATGTTTAAGTTTATGATCAAGTTTATGATTAAGTTTATGATTAAGTTTATGATTAAGTTTATGTTTAATTTTATGTTTAAGTTTATGTTTTAATTTATGTTAAAGTTTATGATTAACTTTATGATTAAATTTATGATTAAGTATATGTTTAAGTTTATGTTTAAGTATATGATTAAGTTTATGATTAAGTTTATGATTAAGTTTATGATTAAGTTTGTGTTTAAGTTTATGATTAAGTTTATGATCAAGTTTATGATTAAGTTTATGATTAAGTTTATGATTAAGTTTATGATTAAGTTTATGATTAAGTTCATGTTTAAGTTTATGTTTAAGATTAAATATAAGTTTATGATTAAGTTTATGATTAAGTTTATGTTTAAGTTTATGATTAAGTTTATGATTAAGTTTAAGATTAAGTTTATGTTTAAGTTAATGATTAAGTTTATGTTTTAATTTATGTTTAATTTTATGTTTAAGTTTATGATTAAGTTTATGATTAAGTTTATGATTAAGTTTTTGATTAAGTTTATGTTTAAGTTTATGTTTATGTTTATGTTTTAATTTATGTTTAAGTTTATGATTAAGTTCATGATTAAGTTTATGATTAAGTTTATGTTTAAGTTTATGATTAAGTTTATGATTAAGTTTATGATTAAGTTTATGTTTAAGTTAATGATTAAGTTTATGTTTTAATTTATGTTTAATTTTATGTTTAAGTTTATGATTAAGTTTATGATTAAGTTTATGATTAAGTTTATGTTTAAGTTTATGTTTAAGCTTATGATTAAGTTTATGTTTAAATAATAATATGTTAAGTTTATATTTAAATAAACTTAAACATAAACTTAAACATAAATTTAAACATAAATTTGAACATTAGCATAAACATAAACTTAAACTTAAATATAAATTTAAACATAAACTTAAACATAAACATAAACATAAACTTAAACATAAATTAAAACGTACACATAAACATAAACATAAACATAAACATAAGTATAAACATAAACATAAAGATAAACATAAACATAAACATAAACTTAAACATAAGTATAAACATAAACATAAAGATAAACATAAACATAAACATAAACTTAAACATAAATTAAAACATAAACTTAAACATAAACATAAACATAAACTTAAACATAAATTAAAACGTAAACATAAACATAAACTTAAACATAAACTTAAACATAAACATAAACATAAACATAAACATAAACATAAACATAAACTTAAACATAAACTTAAACATAAACTTAAACATAAACATAAACTTTAACATAAACTTAAACATTAACTTAAACATAAACTTAAACATAAACTTAAACATAAACATAAACATAAACATAAACATAAACATAAACATAAACATAAACATAAACATAAACATAAACATAAACTTAAACATAAACTAAAACATAAACTTAAACATAAACTTAATCATAAACATAAACGTAAACATAAACATAAACTTAAACATAAACTTAAACATAAACATAAACATAAATATAAACATAAACATAAACATAAACATAAACATAAACATAAACATAAACATAAACATAAACATAAACATAAACATAAACATAAACATAAACATAAACATAAATATAAACATAAACATAAACATAAACTTAAACTTAAACATAAACTTAAACATAAACATTAACATAAACATAAACATAAACATAAACATAAACATAAACATAAACATAAATTTAAACATAAACTTAAACATAAACTTAAACATAAACATAAACTTTAACATAAACTTAAACATTAACTTAAACATAAACTTAAACATAAACTTAAACATAAACATAAACATAAACATAAACATAAACATAAACATAAACATAAACATAAACATAAACATAAACATAAACATAAACATAAACATAAACATAAACATAAACATAAACATAAACATAAACATAAACATAAACATAAACATAAACATAAACATAAACATAAACATAAACATAAACATAATCATAAACTTTAACATAAATTAAAACATAAACATAAACATAAACATAAACATAAACATAAACATAAACATAAACATAAACATAAACATAAACATAATCATAAACTTAAACATAAATTAAAACATAAACATAAACATAAACATAAACATAAACATAAACATAAACATAAACATAAACATAAACATAAACATAAACATAAACATAAACATAAACATAAACATAAACATAAACTTAAACATAAACTTAAACATAAACATAAACGTAAACATAAACATAAACTTTAACATAAATTAAAACATAAACATAAACATAAACATAAACATAAACATAAACATAAACATAAACATAAACATAAACATAAACATAATCATAAACTTAAACATAAATTAAAACATAAACATAAACATAAACATAAACATAAACATAAACATAAACATAAACATAAACATAAACATAAACATAAACATAAACATAAACATAAACATAAACATAAACATAAACATAAACTTAAACATAAACTTAAACATAAACATAAACGTAAACATAAACATAAACTTAAACATAAACTTAAACATAAACATAAACATAAATATAAACATAAACATAAACATAAACATAAACATAAACATAAACATAAACATAAACATAAACATAAACATAAACATAAACATAAACATAAACATAAACATAAACATAAACATAAACATAAACATAAACATAAACATAAACATAAACATAAACATAAACATAAACATAATCATAAACTTAAACATAAATTAAAACATAAACATAAACATAAACATAAACATAAACATAAACATAAACATAAACATAAACATAAACATAAACATAAACATAAACATAAACATAATCATAAACTTAAACATAAATTAAAACATAAACATAAACATAAACATAAACATAAACATAAACATAAACATAAACATAAACATAAACATAAACATAAACATAAACATAAACATAAACATAAACATAAACATAAACATAAACATAAACATAAACATAAACATAAACTTAAACATAAACTTAAACATAAACATAAACGTAAACTTAAACATTAACTTAAACATAAACTTAAACATAAACTTAAACATAAACATAAACATAAACATAAACATAAACATAAACATAAACATAAACATAAACATAAACATAAACATAAACATAAACATAAACATAAACATAAACATAAACATAAACATAAACATAAACATAAACATAAACATAAACATAAACATAAACATAAACATAAACATAAACATAAACATAATCATAAACTTAAACATAAATTAAAACATAAACATAAACATAAACATAAACATAAACATAAACATAAACATAAACATAAACATAAACATAAACATAAACATAAACATAAACATAAACATAATCATAAACTTAAACATAAATTAAAACATAAACATAAACATAAACATAAACATAAACATAAACATAAACATAAACATAAACATAAACATAAACATAAACATAAACATAAACATAAACATAAACATAAACTTAAACATAAACTTAAACATAAACATAAACGTAAACATAAACATAAACTTAAACATAAACTTAAACATAAACATAAACATAAATATAAACATAAACATAAACATAAACATAAACATAAACATAAACATAAACATAAACATAAACATAAACATAAACATAAACATAAACATAAACATAAACATAAACATAAACATAAACTTAAACATAAACTAAAACATTAACTTAAACATAAACTTAATCATATACATAAACGTAAACATAAACTTAAACATAAACTTAAACATAAACATAAACTTAAACATAAACTTAAACATAAACTTAAACATAAACATAAACTTAAACATAAACTTAAACATTAACTTAAACATAAACTTAAACATAAACTTAAACATAAACATAAACATAAACATAAACATAAACATAAACATAAACATAAACATAAATATAAACATAAACATAAACATAAACTTAAACATAAACTTAAACATAAACTTAAACATAAACTTAAACATAAACATAAACATAAACATAAACATAAACATAAACATAAACATAAACATAAACATAAACATAATCATAAACTTAAACATAAATTAAAACATAAACATAAACATAAACATAAACATAAACTTAAACATAAACTTAAACATAAACTTAATCATAAACATAAACGTAAACATAAACTTAAACATAAACTTAAACATAAACTTAAACATAAACATAAACTTAAACATAAACTTAAACATTAACTTAAACATAAACTTAAACATAAACTTAAACATAAACATAAACATAAACATAAACATAAACATAAACATAAACTTAAACATAAACTTAAACATAAACTTAAACATAAACTTAAACATAAACTTAAACATAAACTTAAACATAAACTTAAACATAAACTTAAACATAAACTTAATCATAAACATAAACGTAAACATAAACTTAAACATAAACATAAACATAAATATAAACATAAACATAAACATAAACATAAACATAAACATAAACATAAACATAAACATAAACATAAACATAAACATAAACATAAACATAAACATAAACATAAACATAATCATAAACTTAAACATAAATTAAAACATAAACATAAACATAAACATAAACATAAACATAAACATAAACATAAACATAAACATAAACATAAACATAAACAAAAACATAAACATAAACATAAACATAAACTTAAACATAAACTTAAACATAAACTTAAACATAAACTTAATCATAAACATAAACGTTAACATAAACATAAACTTAAACATAAACTTAAACATAAACATAAACATAAATATAAACATAAACATAAACATAAACATAAACATAAACATAAACATAAACATAAACATAAACATAAACATAAACATAAACATAAACATAAACATAAATATAAACATAAACATAAACATAAACTTAAACTTAAACATAAACTTAAACATAAACATAAACATAAACATAAACATAAACATAAACATAAACATAAACTTAAACATAAACTTAAACATAAACTTAAACATAAACATAAACTTAAACATAAACTTAAACATTAACTTAAACATAAACTTAAACATAAACTTAAACATTAATTTAAACATAAACATAAACATAAACATAAACATAAACATAAACATAAACATAAATATAAACATAAACATAAACATAAACTTAAACATAAACTTAAACATAAACTTAAACATAAACTTAAACATAAACATAAACATAAACATAAACATAAACATAAACATAAACATAAACATAAACATAAACATAAACATAAACATAAACATAAACATAAACATAACATAAACATAAACATAAACATAAACATAAACATAAACATAAACATAAACATAAACATAAACATAAACATAAACACAAACACAAACATAGACATAAACATAAACATAAACATAAACATAATCATAAACTTAAACATAAATTAAAACATAAACATAAACATAAACATAAACATAAACATAAACATAAACATAAACATAAACATAAACATAAACATAATCATAAACTTAAACATAAATTAAAACATAAACATAAACATAAACATAAACATAAACATAAACATAAACATAAACATAAACATAAACATAAACATAAACATAAACATAAACATAATCATAAACTTAAACATAAATTAAAACATAAACATAAACATAAACATAAACATAAACATAAACATAAACATAAACATAAACATAAACATAAACATAAACATAAACATAAACATAAACATAAACATAAACATAAACATAAACATAAACATAAACATAAACTTAAACATAAACTTAAACATAAACATAAACGTAAACTTAAACATTAACTTAAACATAAACTTAAACATAAACTTAAACATAAACATAAACATAAACATAAACATAAACATAAACATAAACATAAACATAAACATAAACATAAACATAAACATAAACATAAACATAAACATAAACATAAACATAAACATAAACATAAACATAAACATAAACATAAACATAAACATAAACATAAACATAAACATAAACATAAACATAATCATAAACTTAAACATAAATTAAAACATAAACATAAACATAAACATAAACATAAACATAAACATAAACATAAACATAAACATAAACATAAACATAAACATAAACATAAACATAAACATAATCATAAACTTAAACATAAATTAAAACATAAACATAAACATAAACATAAACATAAACATAAACATAAACATAAACATAAACATAAACATAAACATAAACATAAACATAAACATAAACATAAACATAAACTTAAACATAAACTTAAACATAAACATAAACGTAAACATAAACATAAACTTAAACATAAACTTAAACATAAACATAAACATAAATATAAACATAAACATAAACATAAACATAAACATAAACATAAACATAAACATAAACATAAACATAAACATAAACATAAACATAAACATAAACATAAACATAAACATAAACTTAAACATAAACTAAAACATTAACTTAAACATAAACTTAATCATATACATAAACGTAAACATAAACTTAAACATAAACTTAAACATAAACATAAACTTAAACATAAACTTAAACATAAACTTAAACATAAACATAAACTTAAACATAAACTTAAACATTAACTTAAACATAAACTTAAACATAAACTTAAACATAAACATAAACATAAACATAAACATAAACATAAACATAAACATAAACATAAATATAAACATAAACATAAACATAAACTTAAACATAAACTTAAACATAAACTTAAACATAAACTTAAACATAAACATAAACATAAACATAAACATAAACATAAACATAAACATAAACATAAACATAAACATAATCATAAACTTAAACATAAATTAAAACATAAACATAAACATAAACATAAACATAAACTTAAACATAAACTTAAACATAAACTTAATCATAAACATAAACGTAAACATAAACTTAAACATAAACTTAAACATAAACTTAAACATAAACATAAACTTAAACATAAACTTAAACATTAACTTAAACATAAACTTAAACATAAACTTAAACATAAACATAAACATAAACATAAACATAAACATAAACATAAACTTAAACATAAACTTAAACATAAACTTAAACATAAACTTAAACATAAACTTAAACATAAACTTAAACATAAACTTAAACATAAACTTAAACATAAACTTAATCATAAACATAAACGTAAACATAAACTTAAACATAAACATAAACATAAATATAAACATAAACATAAACATAAACATAAACATAAACATAAACATAAACATAAACATAAACATAAACATAAACATAAACATAAACATAAACATAAACATAAACATAATCATAAACTTAAACATAAATTAAAACATAAACATAAACATAAACATAAACATAAACATAAACATAAACATAAACATAAACATAAACATAAACATAAACAAAAACATAAACATAAACATAAACATAAACTTAAACATAAACTTAAACATAAACTTAAACATAAACTTAATCATAAACATAAACGTTAACATAAACATAAACTTAAACATAAACTTAAACATAAACATAAACATAAATATAAACATAAACATAAACATAAACATAAACATAAACATAAACATAAACATAAACATAAACATAAACATAAACATAAACATAAACATAAACATAAATATAAACATAAACATAAACATAAACTTAAACTTAAACATAAACTTAAACATAAACATAAACATAAACATAAACATAAACATAAACATAAACATAAACTTAAACATAAACTTAAACATAAACTTAAACATAAACATAAACTTAAACATAAACTTAAACATTAACTTAAACATAAACTTAAACATAAACTTAAACATTAATTTAAACATAAACATAAACATAAACATAAACATAAACATAAACATAAACATAAATATAAACATAAACATAAACATAAACTTAAACATAAACTTAAACATAAACTTAAACATAAACTTAAACATAAACATAAACATAAACATAAACATAAACATAAACATAAACATAAACATAAACATAAACATAAACATAAACATAAACATAAACATAAACATAACATAAACATAAACATAAACATAAACATAAACATAAACATAAACATAAACATAAACATAAACATAAACATAAACACAAACACAAACATAGACATAAACATAAACATAAACATAAACATAAACATAAACACAAACACAAACATAAACATAAACATAAACATAAACATAAACATAAACATAAACATAAACATAAACATAAACATAAACATAAACATAAACATAAACATAAACATAAACATAAACATAAACATAAACATAAACATAAACTTAAACATAAACTTAAACATAAACTTAAACATAAACTTAAACATAAACTTGCATCATATCACTCAAATAACATCAAATTAAGTCAAATCTAGACATTTTGACTCTAAACTTCCGATTAGCGCTGAAACTTTTCGAATTGATTTAAAAAACTAGTTCCAATTGACTGTTTGAAGCGAATCAAGACAACTATTAACGAATGAATACAAAATACAACGAATTAATACAAATCGAGTCGATTTGTATCTAATCTGTCTTGAGGAAAATTTAATATAATTATTTTTTTATTTAAAATCGAATTGAGACGAAATGTGTTGTTTATGTTTATGTTTATGTTTATGTTTATGTTTTAATTTATGTTTAAGTTTATGATTGAGTTTATGATTAAGTTAATGATTAAGTTTATGATTAAGTTTATAATTAAGTTTAAGTTTAAGTTTATGATTAAGTTTATGATTAAGTTTATAATTAAGTTTATGTTTAATTTTATGTTTAAGTTTATGTTTTAATTTATGTTTAAGTTTATGTTTAACTTTATGATTAAATTTATGATTAAGTATATGTTTAAGTTTATGTTTAAGTTTATGATTAAGTTTATGATTAAGTTTATGTTTAAGTTTATGTTTAAGTTTATGATTAAGTTTATGATTAAGTTTATGATTAAGTTTATGATTGAGTTTATGATTAAGTTTATGATTAAGTTTATGATTAAGTTTATGATTAAGTTAATGTTAAAGTTTATGATTAAGTTTATAATTAAGTTTATGATTAAGTTTATGTTAAATTTTATGTTTTAGTTTATGTTTTAATTTATGTTTAAGTTAATGACTAACTTTATGATTAAATTTATGATTAAGTATATATTTCAGTTTATGTTTAAGTTTATGATTAAGTTTATGATTAAGTTTATGATTAAGTTTATGATTAGGTTTATATTTAAGTTTATGTTTAAGTTTATGATTAAGTTTATGATTTAGTTTATGTTTAAGTTTATGATTAAGTTTATGAATAAGTTATTGTTTATGTTTATGTTTAAGTTTATGATTAAGTTTATGATTAAGTTTATGATTAAGTTTATGATTTTAAGTTTATGTTTAAGTTTATGATTAAGTTTATGATTATGTTTATATTTAAGTTTTTTTTAAATTTATGTTTAAATTTATGTTTAAGTTTATGTTTAAGTTTATTATTATGTTTATGTTTTAATTTATGTTTAAGTTTATGATTGAGTTTATGATTAAGTTCATGTTTAAGTTTATGTTTAAGATTATAATTAAGTTTATGATTAAGTTTATGATTAAGTTTATGTTTAAGTTTATGATTAAGTTTATGATTAAGTTTATGATTAAGTTTATGATTAAGTTTATGTTTTGTTTGTGTTTAAGTTTATGATTAAGTTTATGATCAAGTTTATGATTAAGTTTATGATTAAGTTTATGATTAAGTATATGATTAAGTTTATGATTAAGTTCATGTTTAAGTTTATGTTTAAGATTAAATATAAGTTTATGATTAAGTTTATGATTAAGTTTATGATTAAGTTTATGTTTAAGTTTATGATTAAGTTTATGATTAAGTTTAAGATTAAGTTTATGTTTAAGTTAATGATTAAGTTTATGTTTTAATTTATGTTTAATTTTATGTTTAAGTTTATGATTAAGTTTATGATTAAGTTTATGATTAAGTTTATGATTAAGTTTATGTTTAAGTTTATGTTTATGTTTATGTTTTAATTTATGTTTATGTTTATGATTAAGTTTATGATTAAGTTTATGATTAAGTTTATGTTTAAGTTTATGACTAAGTTTATGATTAAGTTTATGATTAAGTTTATGTTTAAGTTAATGATTAAGTTTATGTTTTAATTTATGTTTAATTTTATGTTTAAGTTTATGATTAAGTTTATGATTAAGTTTATGATTAAGTTAATGTTTAAGTTTATGTTTAAGCTTATGATTAAGTTTATGTTTAAATAATAATATGTTAAGTTTATATTTAAATAAACTTAAACATAAACTTAAACATAAATTTAAACATAAATTTGAACATTAGCATAAACATAAACTTAAACTTAAATATAAATTTAAACATAAACTTAAACATAAACATAAACATAAACTTAAACCTAAATTAAAACGTACACATAAACATAAACATAAACATAAACAAAAGTATAAACATAAACATAAAGATAAACATAAACTTAAACATAAACTAAAACCAACTTAAACATAAATTTAAACATAAACATAAACATACACTTAAACATAAATTAAAACATAAACTTAAACATAAACATAAACATAAACTTAAACATAAATTAAAACGTAAACATAAACATAAACTTAAACATAAACTTAAACATAAACATAAACATAAACATAAACATAAACATAAACATAAACATAAACATAAACATAAACATAAACATAAACATAAACATAAACATAAACATAAACTTAAACATAAACTTAAACATAAACTTAAACATAAACATAAACTTAAACATAAACTTAAACATTAACTTAAACATAAACTTAAACATAAACTTAAACATAAACATAAACATAAACATAAAGATAAACATAAACTTAAACATAAACTTAAACATAAACTTAAACATAAACTTAAACATAAACTTAAACATAAACTTAAACATAAACTTAAACATAAACTTTATCATAAACATAAACATAAACTTAAACATAAATTAAAACGTAAACATAAACATAAACTTAAACATAAACTTAAACATAAACATAAACATAAACATAAACATAAACATAAACATAAACATAAACATAAACATAAACATAAACATAAACATAAACATAAACATAAACATAAACATAAACTTAAACATAAACTTAAACATAAACTTAAACATAAACATAAACTTAAACATAAACTTAAACATTAACTTAAACATTAACTTAAACATAAACTTAAACATAAACATAAACATAAACATAAAGATAAACATAAACTTAAACATAAACTTAAACATAAACTTAAACATAAACTTAAACATAAACTTAAACATAAACTTAAACATAAACTTAATCATAAACATAAACGTAAACATAAACTTAAACATAAACATAAACATAAATATAAACATAAACATAAACATAAACATAAACATAAACATAAACATAAACATAAACATAAACATAAACATAAACTTAAACATAAACTTAAACATAAACTTAGACATAAACTTAATCATAAACATAAACGTAAACATAAACATAAACTTAAACATAAACATAAACATAAACATAATCATAAACTTAAACATAAATTAAAACATAAACATAAACATAAACATAAACATAAACATAAACATAAACATAAACATAAACATAAACATAAACATAAACATAAACAAAAACATAAACATAAACATAAACATAAACTTAAACATAAACTTAAACATAAACTTAAACATAAACTTAATCATAAACATAAACGTTAACATAAACATAAACTTAAACATAAACTTAAACATAAACATAAACATAAATATAAACATAAACATAAACATAAACATAAACATAAACATAAACATAAACATAAACATAAACATAAACATAAACATAAACATAAACATAAATATAAACATAAACATAAACATAAACTTAAACTTAAACATAAACTTAAACATAAACATAAACATAAACATAAACATAAACATAAACATAAACATAAACATAAACATAAACTTAAACATAAACTTAAACATAAACTTAAACATAAACATAAACTTAAACATAAACTTAAACATTAACTTAAACATAAACTTAAACATAAACTTAAACATTAACTTAAACATAAACATAAACATAAACATAAACATAAACATAAACATAAACATAAATATAAACATAAACATAAACATAAACTTAAACATAAACTTAAACATAAACTTAAACATAAACTTAAACATAAACATAAACATAAACATAAACATAAACATAAACATAAACATAAACATAAACATAAACATAAACATAAACATAAACATAAACATAAACATAAACATAAACATAAACATAAACATAAACATAAACATAAACATAAACATAAACATAAACATAAACATAAACATAAACACAAACACAAACATAGACATAAACATAAACATAAACATAAACATAAACATAAACACAAACACAAACATAAACATAAACATAAACATAAACATAAACATAAACATAAACATAAACATAAACATAAACATAAACATAAACATAAACATAAACATAAACATAAACATAAACATAAACATAAACATAAACATAAACATAAACTTAAACATAAACTTAAACATAAACTTAAACATAAACTTAAACATAAACTTGCATCATATCACTCAAATAACATCAAATTAAGTCAAATCTAGACATTTTGACTCTAAACTTCCGATTAGCGCTGAAACTTTTCGAATTGATTTAAAAAACTAGTTCCAATTGACTGTTTGAAGCGAATCAAGACAACTATTAACGAATGAATACAAAATACAACGAATTAATACAAATCGAGTCGATTTGTATCTAATCTGTCTTGAGGAAAATTTAATATAATTATTTTTTTATTTAAAATCGAATTGAGACGAAATGTGTTGTTTATGTTTATGTTTATGTTTATGTTTATGTTTATGTTTATGTTTATGTTTATGTTTTAATTTATGTTTAAGTTTATGATTGAGTTTATGATTAAGTTAATGATTAAGTTTATGATTAAGTTTATAATTAAGTTTAAGTTTAAGTTTATGATTAAGTTTATGATTAAGTTTATAATTAAGTTTATGTTTAATTTTATGTTTAAGTTTATGTTTTAATTTATGTTTAAGTTTATGATTAACTTTATGATTAAATTTATGATTAAGTATATGTTTAAGTTTATGTTTAAGTTTATGATTAAGTTTATGATTAAGTTTATGTTTAAGTTTATGTTTAAGTTTATGATTAAGTTTATGATTAAGTTTATGATTAAGTTTATGATTGAGTTTATGATTAAGTTTATGATTAAGTTTATGATTAAGTTTATGATTAAGTTAATGTTAAAGTTTATGATTAAGTTTATAATTAAGTTTATGATTAAGTTTATGTTAAATTTTATGTTTTAGTTTATGTTTTAATTTATGTTTAAGTTAATGACTAACTTTATGATTAAATTTATGATTAAGTATATATTTCAGTTTATGTTTAAGTTTATGATTAAGTTTATGATTAAGTTTATGATTAAGTTTATGATTAGGTTTATATTTAAGTTTATGTTTAAGTTTATGATTAAGTTTATGATTTAGTTTATGTTTAAGTTTATGATTAAGTTTATGAATAAGTTTATGTTTATGTTTATGTTTAAGTTTATGATTAAGTTTATGATTAAGTTTATGATTAAGTTTATGATTTTAAGTTTATGTTTAAGTTTATGATTAAGTTTATGATTATGTTTATATTTAAGTTTTTTTTAAATTTATGTTTAAATTTATGTTTAAGTTTATGTTTAAGTTTATTATTATGTTTATGTTTTAATTTATGTTTAAGTTTATGATTGAGTTTATGATTAAGTTCATGTTTAAGTTTATGTTTAAGATTATAATTAAGTTTATGATTAAGTTTATGATTAAGTTTATGTTTAAGTTTATGATTAAGTTTATGATTAAGTTTATGATTAAGTTTATGATTAAGTTTATGTTTTGTTTGTGTTTAAGTTTATGATTAAGTTTATGATCAAGTTTATGATTAAGTTTATGATTAAGTTTATGATTAAGTATATGATTAAGTTTATGATTAAGTTCATGTTTAAGTTTATGTTTAAGATTAAATATAAGTTTATGATTAAGTTTATGATTAAGTTTATGATTAAGTTTATGTTTAAGTTTATGATTAAGTTTATGATTAAGTTTAAGATTAAGTTTATGTTTAAGTTAATGATTAAGTTTATGTTTTAATTTATGTTTAATTTTATGTTTAAGTTTATGATTAAGTTTATGATTAAGTTTATGATTAAGTTTATGATTAAGTTTATGTTTAAGTTTATGTTTATGTTTATGTTTTAATTTATGTTTATGTTTATGATTAAGTTTATGATTAAGTTTATGATTAAGTTTATGTTTAAGTTTATGACTAAGTTTATGATTAAGTTTATGATTAAGTTTATGTTTAAGTTAATGATTAAGTTTATGTTTTAATTTATGTTTAATTTTATGTTTAAGTTTATGATTAAGTTTATGATTAAGTTTATGATTAAGTTAATGTTTAAGTTTATGTTTAAGCTTATGATTAAGTTTATGTTTAAATAATAATATTTTAAGTTTATATTTAAATAAACTTAAACATAAACTTAAACATAAATTTAAACATAAATTTGAACATTAGCATAAACATAAACTTAAACTTAAATATAAATTTAAACATAAACTTAAACATAAACATAAACATAAACATAAACTTAAACCTAAATTAAAACGTACACATAAACATAAACATAAACATAAACAAAAGTATAAACATAAACATAAAGATAAACATAAACTTAAACATAAACTAAAACAAACTTAAACATAAATTTAAACATAAACATAAACATACACTTAAACATAAATTAAAACATAAACTTAAACATAAACATAAACATAAACTTAAACATAAATTAAAACGTAAACATAAACATAAACTTAAACATAAACTTAAACATTAACTTAAACATAAACTTAAACATAAACTTAAACATAAACTTAAACATAAACATAAACATAAACATAAAGATAAACATAAACTTAAACATAAACTTAAACATAAACTTAAACATAAACTTAAACATAAACTTAAACATAAACTTAAACATAAACTTAATCATAAACATAAACATAAACTTAAACATAAATTAAAACGTAAACATAAACATAAACTTAAACATAAACTTAAACATAAACATAAACATAAACATAAACATAAACATAAACATAAACATAAACATAAACATAAACATAAACATAAACATAAACATAAACATAAACATAAACATAAAGATAAACATAAACTTAAACATAAACTTAAACATAAACTTAAACATAAACTTAAACATAAACTTAAACATAAACTTAAACATAAACTTAATCATAAACATAAACGTAAACATAAACTTAAACATAAACATAAACATAAATATAAACATAAACATAAACATAAACATAAACATAAACATAAACATAAACATAAACATAAACATAAACATAAACATAAACATAAACATAAACATAAACATAAACTTAAACATAAACTTAAACATAAACTTAGACATAAACTTAATCATAAACATAAACGTAAACATAAACATAAACTTAAACATAAACTTAAACATAAACATAAACATAAATATAAACATAAACATAAACATAAACATAAACATAAACATAAACATAAACATAAACATAAACATAATCATAAACTTAAACATAAATTATAACATAAACATAAACATAAACATAAACATAAACATAAACATAAACATAAACATTAACATAAACATAAACATAAACATAAACATAAACATAAACTTAAACATAAACTTAAACATAAACTTAAACATAAACTTAAACATAAACATTATACATAAACATAAACATAAACTTAAACATAAACATAAACATAAACATAAACATAAACATAAACATAAACATAAACATAAACATAAACATAAACATAAACATAAACATAAACATAAACATAAACATAAACATAAACATAAACATAAAATTAAACATAAACATAAACATAAACATAAACATAAACATAAACATAAACATAAACATAAACATAAACATAAACATAAACATAAACATAAACATAAACATAAACATAAACATAAACATAAACATAAACATAAACATAAACATAAACTAAAACATAAACATAAACATAAACATAAACATAAACATAAACATAAACATAAACATAAACATAAACATAAACATAAACATAAACATAAACATAAACATAAACATAAACATAAACATAAACATAAACATAAACATAAACATAAACATAAACATAAACATAAACATAAACATAAACATAAACTAAAACATAAACATAAACATAAACATAAACATAAACATAAACATAAACATAAACATAAACATAAACATAAACATAAACATAAACATAAACATAAACATAAACATAAACATAAACATAAACATAAACATAAACATAAACATAAACATAAACATAAACATAAACATAAACATAAACATAAACATAAACATAAACATAAACATAAACATAAACATAAACATAAACATAAACATAAACATAAACATAAACATAAACATAAACATAAACATAAACATAAACATAAACATAAACATAAACATAAACATAAACATAAACATAAACTTAAACATAAACTTAAACATAAACTTAAACATAAACTTAATCATAAACATAAACGTAAACATAAACATAAACTTAAACATAAACTTAAACATAAACATAAACATAAACATAAACATAAACATAAACATAAACATAAACATAAACATAAACATAAACTTAAACATAAACTTAAACATAAACTTAAACATAAACATAAACTTAAACATAAACATAAATTAAAACGTAAACATAAACATAAACATAAACATAAACATAAGTATAAACATAAACATAAAGATAAACATAAACTTAAACATAAACTTAAACATAAACTTAAACATAAACTTAAACATAAACTTAAACATAAATTAAAACATAAACTTAAACATAAACATAAACATAAACATAAACTAAAACATAAATTAAAACGTAAACATAAACATAAACATAAACATAAACATAAGTATAAACATAAACATAAAGATAAACATAAACTTAAACATAAACTTAAACATAAACTTAAACATAAAGATAAACATAAACTTAAACATAAACTTAAACATAAACTTAAACATAAACTTAAACATAAACTTAAACATAAACTTAAACATAAATTAAAACATAAACATAATCATAAACATAAACATAAATATAAACATAAACATAAACATAAACATAAACATAAACATAAACATAAACATAAACATAAACATTAACATAAACATAAACATAATCATAAACTTAAACATAAATTAAAACATAAACTTAAACATAAACTTAAACATAAACTTAATCATAAACATAAACGTAAACATAAACATAAACTTAAACATAAACTTAAACATAAACATAAACATAAATATAAACATAAACATAAACATAAACATAAACATAAACATAATCATAAACTTAAACATAAATTATAACATAAACATAAACATAATCATAAACATAAACATAAACATAAACATAAACATAAACATAAACATAAACATAAACATAAACATAAACATAAACATAAACATAAACTTAAACTTAAACATAAACATTAACATAAACATAAACATAAACTTAAACATAAACTTAAACATAAACTTAAACATAAACATAAACTTAAACATAAACTTAAACATAAACTTAAACATTAACTTAAACATAAACTTAAACATAAACTTAAACATAAACATAAACATAAACATAAACATAAACATAAACATAAACATAAACATAAACATAAACATAAACATAAACATAAACATAAACATAAATATAAACATAAACATAAACATAAACATAAACATAAACTTAAACATAAACTTAAACAATAACTTAAACATAAACATAAACATAAACATAAACATAAACATAAACATAAACATAAACATAAACATAAACAGAAACATAAACATAAACATAAACATAAACATAAACATAAACATAAACATAAACATAAACATAAACACAAACACAAACATAAACATAAACATAAACATAAACATAAACATAAACATAAACTTAAACATAAACTTAAACATAAACTTAAACATAAACTTAAACATAAACTTGCATCATATCACTCAAATAACATTAAATTAAGTCAAATCTAGACATTTTGACTCTAAACTTCCGATTAGCGCTGAAACTTTTCGAATTGATTTAAAAAACTAGTTCCAATTGACTGTTTGAAACGAATCAAGACAACTATTAACGAATGAATACAAAATACAACGAATTAATACAAATCGAGTCGATTTGTATCTAATCTGTCTTGAGGAAAATTTAATATAATTATTTTTTTATTCAAAATTGAATTGAGACGAAATGTGTTGTTTATGTTTATGTTTATGTTTATGTTTATGTTTATGTTTATGTTTATGTTTTAATTTATGTTTAAGTTTATGATTGAGTTTATGATTAAGTTAATGATTAAGTTTATGATTAAGTTTATAATTAAGTTTAAGTTTAAGTTTATGATTAAGTTTATGTTTAATTTTATGTTTAAGTTTATGTTTTAATTTATGTTTAAGTTTATGATTAACTTTATGATTAAATTTATGATTAAGTATATGTTTAAGTTTATGTTTAAGTTTATGATTAAGTTTATGATTAAGTTTATGTTTAAGTTTATGTTTAAGTTTATGATTAAGTTAATGATTAAGTTTATGATTAAGTTTATGATTGAGTTTATGATTAAGTTTATGATTAAGTTTATGATTAAGTTTATGATTAAGTTTATGATTAAGTTTATGTTAAATTTTATGTTTTAGTTTATGTTTTAATTTATGTTTAAGTTAATGACTAACTTTATGATTAAATTTATGATTAAGTATATATTTCAGTTTATGTTTAAGTTTATGATTAAGTTTATGATTAGGTTTATGATTAAGTTTATGATTAGGTTTATATTTAAATTTATGTTTAAGTTTATGATTAAGTTTATGATTTAGTTTATGTTTAAGTTTATGATTAAGTTTATGAATAAGTTTATGTTTATGTTTATGTTTAAGTTTATGATTAAGTTTATGATTAAGTTTATGATTAAGTTTATGATTTTAAGTTTATGTTTAAGTTTATGATTAAGTTTATGATTATGTTTATATTTAAGTTTTTTTTAAATTTATGTTTAAATTTATGTTTAAGATTATGTTTAAGTTTATTATTAAGTTTATGATTAAGTTTATGATTAAGTTTATCTTTAAGTTTATGTTTATGTTTTAATTTATGTTTAAGTTTATGATTAAGTTTATGATTAAGTTTATGATTAAGTTTATGATAAAGTTTATGATTAAGTTTATGATTAAGTTTATGATTAAGTTTATATTTAAGTTTATGTTTATGTTTATGTTTAAATTTATGTTTAAGTTTATGATTGAGTTTATGATTAAGTTCATGTTTAAGTTTATGTTTAAGATTATAATTAAGTTTATGATTAAGTTTATGATTAAGTTTATGATTAAGTTTATGTTTAAGTTTATGATCAAGTTTATGATTAAGTTTATGATTAAGTTTATGATTAAGTTTATGTTTAATTTTATGTTTAAGTTTATGTTTTAATTTATGTTAAAGTTTATGATTAACTTTATGATTAAATTTATGATTAAGTATATGTTTAAGTTTATGTTTAAGTATATGATTAAGTTTATGATTAAGTTTATGATTAAGTTTATGATTAAGTTTGTGTTTAAGTTTATGATTAAGTTTATGATCAAGTTTATGATTAAGTTTATGATTAAGTTTATGATTAAGTTTATGATTAAGTTTATGATTAAGTTCATGTTTAAGTTTATGTTTAAGATTAAATATAAGTTTATGATTAAGTTTATGATTAAGTTTATGTTTAAGTTTATGATTAAGTTTATGATTAAGTTTAAGATTAAGTTTATGTTTAAGTTAATGTTTAAGTTTATGTTTTAATTTATGTTTAATTTTATGTTTAAGTTTATGATTAAGTTTATGATTAAGTTTATGATTAAGTTTTTGATTAAGTTTATGTTTAAGTTTATGTTTATGTTTATGTTTTAATTTATGTTTAAGTTTATGATTAAGTTCATGATTAAGTTTATGATTAAGTTTATGTTTAAGTTTATGATTAAGTTTATGATTAAGTTTATGATTAAGTTTATGTTTAAGTTAATGATTAAGTTTATGTTTTAATTTATGTTTAATTTTATGTTTAAGTTTATGATTAAGTTTATGATTAAGTTTATGATTAAGTTTATGTTTAAGTTTATGTTTAAGCTTATGATTAAGTTTATGTTTAAATAATAATATGTTAAGTTTATATTTAAATAAACTTAAACATAAACTTAAACATAAATTTAAACATAAATTTGAATATTAGCATAAACATAAACTTAAACTTAAATATAAATTTAAACATAAACTTAAACATAAACATAAACATAAACTTAAACATAAATTAAAACGTACACATAAACATAAACATAAACATAAACATAAGTATAAACATAAACATAAAGATAAACATAAACATAAACATAAACTTAAACATAAATTAAAACATAAACTTAAACATAAACATAAACATAAACTTAAACATAAATTAAAACGTAAACATAAACATAAACTTAAACATAAACTTAAACATAAACATAAACATAAACATAAACATAAACATAAACATAAACTTAAACATAAACTTAAACATAAACTTAAACATAAACATAAACTTTAACATAAACTTAAACATTAACTTAAACATAAACTTAAACATAAACTTAAACATAAACATAAACATAAACATAAACATAAACATAAACATAAACATAAACATAAACATAAACATTAACTTAAACATAAACTTAAACATAAACTTAAACATAAACTTAAACATAAACTTAAACATAAACTTAAACATAAACTTAAACATAAACTTAATCATAAACATAAACGTAAACATAAACTTAAACATAAACATAAACATAAATATAAACATAAACATAAACATAAACATAAACATAAACATAAACATAAACATAAACATAAACATAAACATAAACATAAACATAAACATAAACATAAACATAAACATAAACATAAACATAAACATAAACATAAACATAAACATAAACATAAACATAAACATAAACATTAACATAAACATAAACATAAACATAAACATAAACATAAACATATACATAAACATAAACTTAAACTTAAACATAAACTTAAACATAAACTTAATCATAAACATAAACGTAAACATAAACATCAACTTAAACATAAACTTAAACATAAACATAAACATAAACATAAACATAAACATAAATATAAACATAAACATAAATTTAAACATAAACTTAAACATAAACATAAACTTAAACATAAACTTAAACATTAACTTAAACATAAACTTAAACATAAAGATAAACATAAACTTAAACATAAACTTAAACATAAACTTAAACATAAACTTAAACATAAACTTAAACATAAACTTAAACATAAATTAAAACATAAACATAAACATAAACATAAACATAAATATAAACATAAACATAAACATAAACATAAACATAAACATAAACATAAACATAAACATAAACATAAACATAAACATAAACATAATCATAAACTTAAACATAAATTAAAACATAAACATAAACATAAACATAAACATAAACATAAACATAAACATAAACATAAACATAAACATAAACATAAACATAAACATAAACATAAACATAAACATAAACATAAACATAAACATAAACTTAAACATAAACTTAAACATAAACTTAAACATAAACTTAATCATAAACATAAACGTAAACATAAACATAAACTTAAACATAAACTTAAACATAAACATAAACATAAATATAAACATAAACATAAACATAAACATAAACATAAAAATAATCATAAACTTAAACATAAATTATAACATAAACATAAACATAATCATAAACATAAACATAAACATAAACATAAACATAAACATAAACATAAACATAAACATAAACATAAACATAAACATAAACATAAACATAAACATAAACATAAACTTAAACATAAACATAAACATTAACATAAACATAAACATAAACATAAACATAAACATAAACATAAACATAAACATAAACATAAACATAAACATAAACATAAACATAAACATAAACTTAAACATAAACTTAAACATAAACATAAACATAAACATAAACATAAACATTAACATAAACATAAACATAAACATAAACATAAACATAAACATAAATATAAACATAAACATAAACATAAACTTAAACATAAACTTAAACATAAACTTAAACATAAACTTAAACATAAACATAAACATAAACATAAACATAAACATAAACATAAACATAAACATAAACATAAACATAAACATAAACATAAACATAAACATAAACATAAACATAAACACAAACACAAACATAAACATAAACATAAACATAAACATAAACATAAACATAAACATAAACATAAACATAAACTTAAACATAAACTTAAACATAAACTTAAACATAAACATAAACTTAAACATAAACTTAAACATTAACTTAAACATAAACTTAAACATAAACTTAAACATAAACATAAACATAAACATAAACATAAACATAAACATAAACATAAACATAAATATAAACATAAACTTAAACATAAACTTAATCATAAACATAAACGTAAACATAAACTTAAACATAAACATAAACATAAATATAAACATAAACATAAACATAAACATAAACATAAACATAAACATAAACATAAACATAAACATAATCATAAACTTAAACATAAATTAAAACATAAACATAAACATAAACATAAACATAAACATAAACTTAAACATAAACTTAAACATAAACTTAATCATAAACATAAACGTAAACATAAACTTAAACATAAACTTAAACATAAACTTAAACATAAACATAAACTTAAACATAAACTTAAACATTAACTTAAACATAAACTTAAACATAAACTTAAACATAAACATAAACATAAACATAAACATAAACTTAAACATAAACTTAAACATAAACATAAACATAAATATAAACATAAACATAAACATAAACATAAACATAAACATAAACATAAACATAAACATAAACATAAACATAAACATAAACATAAACATAAACATAAATATAAACATAAACATAAACATAAACTTAAACTTAAACATAAACTTAAACATAAACATAAACATAAACATAAACATAAACATAAACATAAACATAAACATAAACATAAACTTAAACATAAACTTAAACATAAACTTAAACATAAACATAAACTTAAACATAAACTTAAACATTAACTTAAACATAAACTTAAACATAAACTTAAACATAAACATAAACATAAACATAAACATAAACATAAACATAAACATAAACTTAAACATAAACTTAAACATAAACTTAAACATAAACTTAAACATAAACTTAAACATAAACTTAAACATAAACCTAAACATAAACTTAAACATAAACTTAATCATAAACATAAACGTAAACATAAACTTAAACATAAACATAAACATAAATATAAACATAAACATAACCATAAACATAAACATAAACATAAACATAAACATAAACATAAACATAAACATAAACATAAACATAAACATAAACATAATCATAAACTTAAACATAAATTAAAACATAAACATAAACATAAACATAAACATAAACATAAACATAAACATAAACTTAAACTTAAACATAAACTTAAACATAAACTTAATCATAAACATAAACGTAAACATAAACATCAACTTAAACATAAACTTAAACATAAACATAAACATAAACATAAACATAAACATAAATATAAACATAAACATAAATTTAAACATAAACTTAAACATAAACATAAACTTAAACATAAACTTAAACATTAACTTAAACATAAACTTAAACATAAAGATAAACATAAACTTAAACATAAACTTAAACATAAACTTAAACATAAACTTAAACATAAACTTAAACATAAACTTAAACATAAATTAAAACATAAACATAAACATAAACATAAACATAAATATAAACATAAACATAAACATAAACATAAACATAAACATAAACATAAACATAAACATAAACATAAACATAAACTTAAACATAAACTTAAACATAAACTTAAACATAAACTTAAACATAAACTTAAACATAAACTTAAACATAAACCTAAACATAAACTTAAACATAAACTTAATCATAAACATAAACGTAAACATAAACTTAAACATAAACATAAACATAAATATAAACATAAACATAACCATAAACATAAACATAAACATAAACATAAACATAAACATAAACATAAACATAAACATAAACATAATCATAAACTTAAACATAAATTAAAACATAAACATAAACATAAACATAAACATAAACATAAACATAAACATAAACTTAAACTTAAACATAAACTTAAACATAAACTTAATCATAAACATAAACGTAAACATAAACATCAACTTAAACATAAACTTAAACATAAACATAAACATAAACATAAACATAAACATAAACATAAATATAAACATAAACATAAATTTAAACATAAACTTAAACATAAACATAAACTTAAACATAAACTTAAACATTAACTTAAACATAAACTTAAACATAAAGATAAACATAAACTTAAACATAAACTTAAACATAAACTTAAACATAAACTTAAACATAAACTTAAACATAAACTTAAACATAAATTAAAACATAAACATAAACATAAACATAAACATAAATATAAACATAAACATAAACATAAACATAAACATAAACATAAACATAAACATAAACATAAACATAAACATAAACATAAACATAATCATAAACTTAAACATAAATTAAAACATAAACATAAACATAAACATAAACATAAACATAAACATAAACATAAACATAAACATAAACATAAACATAAACATAAACATAAACATAAACATAAACATAAACATAAACATAAACATAAACATAAACATAAACTTAAACATAAACTTAAACATAAACTTAAACATAAACTTAATCATAAACATAAACGTAAACATAAACATAAACTTAAACATAAACTTAAACATAAACATAAACATAAATATAAACATAAACATAAACATAAACATAAACATAAAAATAATCATAAACTTAAACATAAATTATAACATAAACATAAACATAATCATAAACATAAACATAAACATAAACATAAACATAAACATAAACATAAACATAAACATAAACATAAACATAAACATAAACATAAACATAAACATAAACTTAAACATAAACATAAACATTAACATAAACATAAACATAAACATAAACATAAACATAAACATAAACATAAACATAAACATAAACATAAACATAAACATAAACTTAAACATAAACTTAAACATAAACATAAACATAAACATAAACATAAACATAAACATAAACATAAACATAAACATAAACATAAACATAAACATAAACATAAACATAAATATAAACATAAACATAAACATAAACTTAAACATAAACTTAAACATAAACTTAAACATAAACTTAAACATAAACATAAACATAAACATAAACATAAACATAAACATAAACATAAACATAAACATAAACATAAACATAAACATAAACATAAACATAAACATAAACATAAACATAAACACAAACACAAACATAAACATAAACATAAACATAAACATAAACATAAACATAAACATAAACATAAACATAAACTTAAACATAAACTTAAACATAAACTTAAACATAAACATAAACTTAAACATAAACTTAAACATTAACTTAAACATAAACTTAAACATAAACTTAAACATAAACATAAACATAAACATAAACATAAACATAAACATAAACATAAACATAAACATAAACATAAATATAAACATAAACTTAAACATAAACTTAATCATAAACATAAACGTAAACATAAACTTAAACATAAACATAAACATAAATATAAACATAAACATAAACATAAACATAAACATAAACATAAACATAAACATAAACATAAACATAAACATAAATATAAAAATAAACATAAACATAAACTTAAACTTAAACATAAACTTAAACATAAACATAAACATAAACATAAACATAAACATAAACATAAACATAAACATAAACATAAACTTAAACATAAACTTAAACATAAACTTAAACATAAACATAAACTTAAACATAAACTTAAACATTAACTTAAACATAAACTTAAACATAAACTTAAACATAAACATAAACATAAACATAAACATAAACATAAACATAAACATAAACTTAAACATAAACTTAAACATAAACTTAAACATAAACTTAAACATAAACTTAAACATAAACTTAAACATAAACCTAAACATAAACTTAAACATAAACTTAATCATAAACATAAACGTAAACATAAACTTAAACATAAACATAAACATAAATATAAACATAAACATAACCATAAACATAAACATAAACATAAACATAAACATAAACATAAACATAAACATAAACATAAACATAAACATAAACATAAACATAATCATAAACTTAAACATAAATTAAAACATAAACATAAACATAAACATAAACATAAACATAAACATAAACATAAACATAAACATAAACATAAACATAAACATAAACTTAAACATAAACTAAAACATAAACTTAAACATAAACTTAATCATAAACATAAACGTAAACATAAACATAAACTTAAACATAAACTTAAACATAAACATAAACATAAATATAAACATAAACATAAACATAAACATAAACATAAACATAAACATAAACATAAACATAAACATAAACATAAACATAAACATAAACATAAACATAAATATAAACATTAACATAAACATAAACATAAACATAAACATAAACATAAACATAAACATAAATTTAAACATAAACATAAACATAAACATAAACATAAACATAAACATAAACATAAACTTAAACTTAAACATAAACTTAAACATAAACATTAACATAAACATAAACATAAACATAAACATAAACATAAACATAAACATAAATTTAAACATAAACTTAAACATAAACTTAAACATTAACTTAAACATAAACTTAAACATAAACTTAAACATAAACATAAACATAAACATAAACATAAACATAAACATAAACATAAACATAAACATAAACATAAACATAAACATAAACATAAACATAAACATAAACATAAACATAAACATAAACATAAACATAAACATAAACATAAACATAAACATAAACATAAACATAAACATAAACATAATCATAAACTTAAACATAAATTAAAACATAAACATAAACATAAACATAAACATAAACATAAACATAAACATAAACATAAACATAAACATAAACATAAACATAAACATAATCATAAACTTAAACATAAATTAAAACATAAACATAAACATAAACATAAACATAAACATAAACATAAACATAAACATAAACATAAACATAAACATAAACATAAACATAAACATAAACATAAACTTAAACATAAACTTAAACATAAACATAAACGTAAACATAAACATAAACTTAAACATAAACTTAAACATAAACATAAACATAAATATAAACATAAACATAAACATAAACATAAACATAAACATAAACATAAACATAAACATAAACATAAACATAAACATAAACATAAACATAAACATAAACATAAACTTAAACATAAACTAAAACATTAACTTAAACATAAACTTAATCATATACATAAACGTAAACATAAACTTAAACATAAACTTAAACATAAACATAAACTTAAACATAAACTTAAACATAAACTTAAACATAAACATAAACTTAAACATAAACTTAAACATTAACTTAAACATAAACTTAAACATCAACTTAAACATAAACATAAACATAAACATAAACATAAACATAAACTTAAACATAAACATAAACATAAATATAAACATAAACATAAACATAAACTTAAACATAAACTTAAACATAAACTTAAACATAAACATAAACATAAACATAAACATAAACATAAACATAAACATAAACATAAACATAAACATAAACATAAACATAATCATAAACTTAAACATAAATTAAAACATAAACATAAACATAAACATAAACATAAACATAAACTTAAACATAAACTTAATCATAAACTTAATCATAAACATAAACGTAAACATAAACTTAAACATAAACTTAAACATAAACTTAAACATAAACATAAACTTAAACATAAACTTAAACATTAACTTAAACATAAACTTAAACATAAACTTAAACATAAACATAAACATAAACATAAACATAAACATAAACTTAAACATAAACTTAAACATAAACTTAAACATAAACTTAAACATAAACTTAAACATAAACTTAAACATAAACTTAAACATAAACTTAAACATAAACTTAATCATAAACATAAACGTAAACATAAACTTAAACATAAACATAAACATAAACATAAATATAAACATAAACATAAACATAAACATAAACATAAACATTAACATAAACATAAACATAAACATAAACATAAACATAAACATAAACATAAACATAATCATAAACTTAAACATAAATTAAAACATAAACATAAACATAAACATAAACATAAACATAAACATAAACATAAACATAAACATAAACATAAACATAAACATAAACATAAACAAAAACATAAACATAAACATAAACATAAACTTAAACATAAACTTAAACATAAACTTAAACATAAACTTAATCATAAACATAAACGTTAACATAAACATAAACTTAAACATAAACTTAAACATAAACATAAACATAAATATAAACATAAACATAAACATAAACATAAACATAAACATAAACATAAACATAAACATAAACATAAACATAAACATAAACATAAACATAAATATAAACATAAACATAAACATAAACTTAAACTTAAACATAAACTTAAACATAAACATAAACATAAACATAAACATAAACATAAACATAAACATAAACATAAACTTAAACATAAACTTAAACATAAACTTAAACATAAACATAAACTTAAACATAAACTTAAACATTAACTTAAACATAAACTTAAACATAAACTTAAACATTAACTTAAACATAAACATAAACATAAACATAAACATAAACATAAACATAAACATAAACATAAATATAAACATAAACATAAACATAAACTTAAACATAAACTTAAACATAAACTTAAACATAAACTTAAACATAAACATAAACATAAACATAAACATAAACATAAACATAAACATAAACATAAACATAAACATAAACATAAACATAAACATAAACATAAACATAAACATAAACACAAACACAAACATAGACATAAACATAAACATAAACATAAACATAAACATAAACACAAACACAAACACAAACACAAACATAAACATAAACATAAACATAAACATAAACATAAACATAAACATAAACATAAACATAAACATAAACATAAACATAAACATAAACATAAACATAAACATAAACATAAACTTAAACATAAACTTAAACATAAACTTAAACATAAATTTAAACATAAACTTGCATCATATCACTCAAATAACATCAAATTAAGTCAAATCTAGACATTTTGACTCTAAACTTCCGATTAGCGCTGAAACTTTTCGAATTGATTTAAAAAACTAGTTCCAATTGACTGTTTGAAGCGAATCAAGACAACTATTAACGAATGAATACAAAATACAACGAATTAATACAAATCGAGTCGATTTGTATCTAATCTGTCTTGAGGAAAATTTAATATAATTATTTTTTTATTTAAAATCGAATTGAGACGAAATGTGTTGTTTATGTTTATGTTTATGTTTATGTTTATGTTTATGTTTATGTTTATGTTTATGTTTTAATTTATGTTTAAGTTTATAATTAAGTTTAAGTTTAAGTTTATGATTAAGTTTATGATTAAGTTTATAATTAAGTTTATGTTTAATTTTATGTTTAAGTTTATGTTTTAATTTATGTTTAAGTTTATGATTAACTTTATGATTAAATTTATGATTAAGTATATGTTTAAGTTTATGTTTAAGTTTATGATTAAGTTTATGATTAAGTTTATGTTTAAGTTTATGATTGAGTTTATGATTAAGTTTATGATTAAGTTTATGATTAAGTTTATGATTAAGTTAATGTTAAAGTTTATGATTAAGTTTATAATTAAGTTTATGATTAAGTTTATGTTAAATTTTATGTTTTAGTTTATGTTTTAATTTATGTTTAAGTTAATGACTAACTTTATGATTAAATTTATGATTAAGTATATATTTCAGTTTATGTTTAAGTTTATGATTAAGTTTATGATTAAGTTTATGATTAAGTTTATGATTAGGTTTATATTTAAGTTTATGTTTAAGTTTATGATTAAGTTTATGATTTAGTTTATGTTTAAGTTTATGATTAAGTTTATGAATAAGTTTATGTTTATGTTTATGTTTAAGTTTATGATTAAGTTTATGATTAAGTTTATGATTAAGTTTATGATTAAGTTTATGATTAAGTTTATGTTTTGTTTGTGTTTAAGTTTATGATTAAGTTTATGATTAAGTTTATGTTTAATTTTATGTTTAAGTTTATGTTTTAATTTATGTTAAAGTTTATGATTAACTTTATGATTAAATTTATGATTAAGTATATGTTTATGTTTATGTTTAAGTTTATGATTAAGTTTATGAATAAGTTCATGTTTAAGTTTATGTTTAAGATTATAATTAAGTTTATGATTAAGTTTATGATTAAGTTTATGATTAAGTTTATGATTAAGTTTATGTTTTGTTTGTGTTTAAGTTTATGATTAAGTTTATGATTAAGTTTATGTTTAATTTTATGTTTAAGTTTATGTTTTAATTTATGTTAAAGTTTATGATTAACTTTATGATTAAATTTATGATTAAGTATATGTTTATGTTTATGTTTAAGTTTATGATTAAGTTTATGATTAAGTTTATGATTAAGTTTATGAGTAAGTTTGTGTTTAAGTTTATGATTAAGTTTATGATCAAGTTTATGATTAAGTTTATGATTAAGTTTATGATTAAGTATATGATTAAGTTTATGATTAAGTTCATGTTTAAGTTTATGTTTAAGATTAAATATAAGTTTATGATTAAGTTTATGATTAAGTTTATGTTTAAGTTTATGTTTAGGTTAATGATTAAGTTTAAGATTAAGTTTATGTTTAAGTTAATGATTAAGTTTATGTTTTAATTTATGTTTAATTTTATGTTTAAGTTTATGATTAAGTTTATGATTAAGTTTATGATTAAGTTTATGATTAAGTTTATGTTTAAGTTTATGTTTATGTTTATGTTTTAATTTATGTTTAAGTTTATGATTAAGTTTATGATTAAGTTTATGATTAAGTTTATGTTTAAGTTTATGACTAAGTTTATGATTAAGTTTATGATTAAGTTTATGTTTAAGTTAATGATTAAGTTTATGTTTTAATTTATGTTTAATTTTATGTTTAAGTTTATGATTAAGTTTATGATTAAGTTTATGATTAAGTTTATGTTTAAGTTTATGTTTAAGCTTATGATTAAGTTTATGTTTAAATAATAATATGTTAAGTTTATATTTAAATAAACTTAAACATAAACTTAAACATAAATTTAAACATAAATTTGAACATTAGCATAAACATAAACTTAAACTTAAATATAAATTTAAACATAAACTTAAACATAAACATAAACATAAACTTAAACATAAATTAAAACGTACACATAAACATAAACATAAACATAAGTATAAACATAAACATAAAGATAAACAAAAACTTAAACATAAACTTAAACATAAACTTAAACATAAACTTAAACATAAACTTAAACATAAACTTAAACATAAACTTAAACATAAACTTAAACATAAACTTAATCATAAACATAAACGTAAACATAAACTTAAACATAAACATAAACATAAATATAAACATAAACATAAACATAAACATAAACATAAACATAAACATAAACATAAACATAAACATAAACATAAACATAAACATAAACATAAACATAATCATAAACTTAAACATAAATTAAAACATAAACATAAACATAAACATAAACATAAACATAAACTTAAACATAAACTTAAACTTAAACTTAATCATAAACATAAACGTAAACTAAACTTAAACATAAACTTAAACATAAACATAAACTTAAACATAAACTTAAACATTAACTTAAACATAAACTTAAACATAAACTTAAACATAAACATAAACATAAATTTATGTTTAAGTTTATGTTTAAGTTTATTATTAAGTTTATGATTAAGTTTATGATTAAGTTTATGTTTAAGTTTATGTTTATGTTTATGTTTTAATTTATGTTTAAGTTTATGATTGAGTTTATGATTAAGTTCATGTTTAAGTTTATGTTTAAGATTATAATTAAGTTTATGATTAAGTTTATGATTAAGTTTATGATTAAGTTTATGATTAAGTTTATGTTTTGTTTGTGTTTAAGTTTATGATTAAGTTTATGATTAAGTTTATGTTTAATTTTATGTTTAAGTTTATGTTTTAATTTATGTTAAAGTTTATGATTAACTTTATGATTAAATTTATGATTAAGTATATGTTTATGTTTATGTTTAAGTTTATGATTAAGTTTATGATTAAGTTTATGATTAAGTTTATGAGTAAGTTTGTGTTTAAGTTTATGATTAGTTTATGATCAAGTTTATGATTAAGTTTATGATTAAGTTTATGATTAAGTATATGATTAAGTTTATGATTAAGTTCATGTTTAAGTTTATGTTTAAGATTAAATATAAGTTTATGATTAAGTTTATGATTAAGTTTATGATTAAGTTTATGTTTAAGTTTATGTTTAGGTTAATGATTAAGTTTAAGATTAAGTTTATGTTTAAGTTAATGATTAAGTTTATGTTTTAATTTATGTTTAATTTTATGTTTAAGTTTATGATTAAGTTTATGATTAAGTTTATGATTAAGTTTATGATTAAGTTTATGTTTAAGTTTATGTTTATGTTTATGTTTTAATTTATGTTTAAGTTTATGATTAAGTTTATGATTAAGTTTATGATTAAGTTTATGTTTAAGTTTATGACTAAGTTTATGATTAAGTTTATGATTAAGTTTATGTTTAAGTTAATGATTAAGTTTATGTTTTAATTTATGTTTAATTTTATGTTTAAGTTTATGATTAAGTTTATGATTAAGTTTATGATTAAGTTTATGTTTAAGTTTATGTTTAAGCTTATGATTAAGTTTATGTTTAAATAATAATATGTTAGGTTTATATTTAAATAAACTTAAACATAAACTTAAACATAAATTTAAACATAAATTTGAACATTAGCATAAACATAAACTTAAACTTAAATATAAATTTAAACATAAACTTAAACATAAACATAAACATAAACTTAAACATAAATTAAAACGTACACATAAACATAAACATAAACATAAGTATAAACATAAACATAAAGATAAACATAAACTTAAACATAAACTTAAACATAAACTTAAACATAAACTTAAACATAAACTTAAACATAAACTTAAACATAAACTTAAACATAAACTTAATCATAAACATAAACGTAAACATAAACTTAAACATAAACATAAACATAAACATAAATATAAACATAAACATAAACATAAACATAAACATAAACATAAACATAAACATAAACATAAACATAAACATAAACATAAACATAAACATAAACATAAACATAATTATAAACTTAAACATAAATTAAAACATAAACATAAACATAAACATAAACATAAACTTAAACATAAACTTAAACATAAACTTAATCATAAACATAAACGTAAACATAAACTTAAACATAAACTTAAACATAAACATAAACTTAAACATAAACTTAAACATTAACTTAAACATAAACTTAAACATAAACTTAAACATAAACATAAACATAAACATAAACATAAACATAAACATAAACATAAACATAAACATAAACATAAACATAAACATAAACTTAAACATAAACTTAAACATAAACTTAAACATAAACTTAAACATAAACTTAAACATAAACTTAAACATAAACTTAAACATAAACTTAATCATAAACATAAACGTAAACATAAACTTAAACATAAACATAAACATAAATATAAACATAAACATAAACATAAACATAAACATAAACATAAACATAAACATAAACATAAACATAAACATAAATATAAACATAAACATAAACATAAACTTAAACATAAACTTAAACATAAACTTAAACATAAACTTAAACATAAACATAAACATAAACATAAACATAAACATAAACATAAACATAAACATAAACATAAACATAAACATAAACATAAACATAAACATAAACATAAACATAAACATAAACATAAACATAAACATAAACATAAACATAAACATAAACATAAACATAAACATAAACATAAACACAAACACAAACATAAACATAAACATAAACATAAACTTAAACATAAACTTAATCATAAACATAAACGTAAACATAAACTTAAACATAAACTTAAACATAAACTTAAACATAAACATAAACTTAAACATAAACTTAAACATTAACTTAAACATAAACTTAAACATAAACTTAAACATAAACATAAACATAAACATAAACATAAACATAAACTTAAACATAAACTTAAACATAAACTTAAACATAAACTTAAACATAAACATAAACATAAACATAAACATAAACATTAATATAAACATAAACATAAACATAAACTTAAACTTAAACATAAACTTAAACATAAACATAAACATAAACATAAACATAAACATAAACATAAACATAAACTTAAACATAAACATAAACATAAACATAAACATAAACATAAACATAAACATAAACATAAACTTAAACATAAACTTAAACATTAACTTAAACATAAACTTAAACATAAACTTAAACATAAACATAAACATAAACATAAACATAAACATAAACATAAACATAAACATAAACATAAACATAAATATAAACATAAACATAAACATAAACTTAAACATAAACTTAAACATAAACTTAAACATAAACTTAAACATAAACATAAACATAAACATAAACATAAACATAAACATAAACATAAACATAAACATAAACATAAACATAAACATAAACATAAACATAAACATAAACATAAACATAAACATAAACATAAACATAAACATAAACATAAACATAAACATAAACATAAACACAAACACAAACATAAACATAAACATAAACATAAACATAAACATAAACAAACAAAATGATTAAGTTTATGATTAAGTTTATGTTTTGTTTGTGTTTAAGTTTATGATTAAGTTTATGATTAAGTTTATGTTTAATTTTATGTTTAAGTTTATGTTTTAATTTATGTTAAAGTTTATGATTAACTTTATGATTAAATTTATGATTAAGTATATGTTTATGTTTATGTTTAAGTTTATGATTAAGTTTATGATTAAGTTTATGATTAAGTTTATGAGTAAGTTTGTGTTTAAGTTTATGATTAAGTTTATGATCAAGTTTATGATTAAGTTTATGATTAAGTTTATGATTAAGTATATGATTAAGTTTATGATTAAGTTCATGTTTAAGTTTATGTTTAAGATTAAATATAAGTTTATGATTAGGTTTATGATTAAGTTTATGATTAAGTTTATGTTTAAGTTTATGTTTAGGTTAATGATTAAGTTTAAGATTAAGTTTATGTTTAAGTTAATGATTAAGTTTATGTTTTAATTTATGTTTAATTTTATGTTTAAGTTTATGATTAAGTTTATGATTAAGTTTATGATTAAGTTTATGATTAAGTTTATGTTTAAGTTTATGTTTATGTTTATGTTTTAATTTATGTTTAAGTTTATGATTAAGTTTATGATTAAGTTTATGATTAAGTTTATGTTTAAGTTTATGACTAAGTTTATGATTAAGTTTATGATTAAGTTTATGTTTAAGTTAATGATTAAGTTTATGTTTTAATTTATGTTTAATTTTATGTTTAAGTTTATGATTAAGTTTATGATTAAGTTTATGATTAAGTTTATGTTTAAGTTTATGTTTAAGCTTATGATTAAGTTTATGTTTAAATAATAATATGTTAAGTTTATATTTAAATAAACTTAAACATAAACTTAAACATAAATTTAAACATAAATTTGAACATTAGCATAAACATAAACTTAAACTTAAATATAAATTTAAACATAAACTTAAACATAAACATAAACATAAACTTAAACATAAATTAAAACGTACATATAAACATAAACATAAACATAAGTATAAACATAAACATAAAGATAAACATAAACTTAAACATAAACTTAAACATAAACTTAAACATAAACTTAAACATAAACTTAAACATAAACTTAATCATAAACATAAACGTAAACATAAACTTAAACATAAACATAAACATAAATATAAACATAAACATAAACATAAACATAAACATAAACATAAACATAAACATAAACATAAACATAAACATAAACATAAACATAAACATAAACATAAACATAAACATAATCATAAACTTAAACATAAATTAAAACATAAACATAAACATAAACATAAACATAAACATAAACTTAAACATAAACTTAAACATAAACTTAATCATAAACATAAACGTAAACATAAACTTAAACATAAACTTAAACATAAACATAAACTTAAACATAAACTTAAACATTAACTTAAACATAAACTTAAACATAAACTTAAACATAAACATAAACATAAACATAAACATAAACATAAACATAAACATAAACATAAACATAAACATAAACATAAACTTAAACATAAACTTAAACATAAACTTAAACATAAACTTAAACATAAACTTAAACATAAACTTAAACATAAACTTAAACATAAACTTAATCATAAACATAAACGTAAACATAAACTTAAACATAAACATAAACATAAATATAAACATAAACATAAACATAAACATAAACATAAACATAAACATAAACATAAACATAAACATAAACATAAACATAAACATAAACATAAACATAAACATAAACATAAACATAAACATAAACATAATCATAAACTTAAACATAAATTAAAACATAAACATAAACATAAACATAAACTTAAACATAAACTTAAACATAAACTTAATCATAAACATAAACGTAAACATAAACGTAAACATAAACTTAAACATAAACTTAAACATAAACATAAACTTAAACATAAACTTAAACATTAACTTAAACATAAACTTAAACATAAACTTAAACATAAACATAAACATAAACATAAACATAAACATAAACATAAACATAAACATAAACATAAACATAAACATAAACATAAACTTAAACATAAACTTAAACATAAACTTAAACATAAACTTAAACATAAACTTAAACATAAACTTAAACATAAACTTAAACATAAACTTAATCATAAACATAAACGTAAACATAAACTTAAACATAAACATAAACATAAATATAAACATAAACATAAACATAAACATAAACATAAACATAAACATAAACATAAATATAAACATAAACATAAACATAAACTTAAACATAAACTTAAACATAAACTTAAACATAAACTTAAACATAAACATAAACATAAACATAAACATAAACATAAACATAAACATAAACATAAACATAAACATAAACATAAACATAAACATAAACATAAACATAAACATAAACATAAACATAAACATAAACATAAACATAAACATAAACATAAACATAAACATAAACATAAACATAAACATAAACACAAACACAAACACAAACATAAACATAAACATAAACATAAACATAAACATAAACATAAACATAAACATAAACATAAACATAAACATAAACATAAACATAAACATAAACATAAACATAAACATAAACATAAACATAAACATAAACATAAACATAAACTTAAACATAAACTTAAACATAAACTTAAACATAAACTTAAACATAAACTTAAACATAAACTTGCATCATATCACTCAAATAACATCAAATTAAGTCAAATCTAGACATTTTGACTCTAAACTTCCGATTAGCGCTGAAACTTTTCGAATTGATTTAAAAAACTAGTTCCAATTGACTGTTTGAAGCGAATCAAGACAACTATTAACGAATGAATACAAAATACAACGAATTAATACAAATCGAGTCGATTTGTATCTAATCTGTCTTGAGGAAAATTTAATATAATTATTTTTTTATTCAAAATCGAATTGAGACGAAATGTGTTGTTTATGTTTATGTTTATGTTTATGTTTATGTTTATGTTTATGTTTATGTTTATGTTTATGTTTTAATTTATGTTTAAGTTTATGATTGAGTTTATGATTAAGTTAATGATTAAGTTTATGATTAAGTTTATAATTAAGTTTAAGTTTAAGTTTATGATTAAGTTTATGATTAAGTTTATAATTAAGTTTATGTTTAATTTTATGTTTAAGTTTATGTTTTAATTTATGTTTAAGTTTATGATTAACTTTATGATTAAATTTATGATTAAGTATATGTTTAAGTTTATGTTTAAGTTTATGATTAAGTTTATGATTAAGTTTATGTTTAAGTTTATGTTTAAGTTTATGATTAAGTTTATGATTAAGTTTATGATTAAGTTTATGATTGAGTTTATGATTAAGTTTATGTTAAATTTTATGTTTTAGTTTATGTTTTAATTTATGTTTAAGTTAATGACTAACTTTATGATTAAATTTATGATTAAGTATATATTTCAGTTTATGTTTAAGTTTATGATGAAGTTTATGATTAAGTTTATGATTAAGTTTATGATTAGGTTTATATTTAAGTTTATGTTTAAGTTTATGATTAAGTTTATGATTTAGTTTATGTTTAAGTTTATGATTAAGTTTATGAATAAGTTTATGTTTATGTTTATGTTTAAGTTTATGATTAAGTTTATGATTAAGTTTATGATTAAGTTTATGATTTTAAGTTTATGTTTAAGTTTATGATTAAGTTTATGATTATGTTTATATTTAAGTTTTTTTTAAATTTATGTTTAAATTTATGTTTAAGTTTATGTTTAAGTTTATTATTAAGTTTATGATTAAGTTTATGATTAAGTTTATGTTTAAGTTTATGTTTATGTTTATGTTTTAATTTATGTTTAAGTTTATGATTGAGTTTATGATTAAGTTCATGTTTAAGTTTATGTTTAAGATTATAATTAAGTTTATGATTAAGTTTATGATTAAGTTTATGATTAAGTTTATGATTAAGTTTATGTTTTGTTTGTGTTTAAGTTTATGATTAAGTTTATGATTAAGTTTATGTTTAATTTTATGTTTAAGTTTATGTTTTAATTTATGTTAAAGTTTATGATTAACTTTATGATTAAATTTATGATTAAGTATATGTTTATGTTTATGTTTAAGTTTATGATTAAGTTTATGATTAAGTTTATGATTAAGTTTATGATTAAGTTTGTGTTTAAGTTTATGATTAAGTTTATGATCAAGTTTATGATTAAGTTTATGATTAAGTTTATGATTAAGTATATGATTAAGTTTATGATTAAGTTCATGTTTAAGTTTATGTTTAAGATTAAATATAAGTTTATGATTAAGTTTATGATTAAGTTTATGATTAAGTTTATGTTTAAGTTTATGTTTAGGTTAATGATTAAGTTTAAGATTAAGTTTATGTTTAAGTTAATGATTAAGTTTATGTTTTAATTTATGTTTAATTTTATGTTTAAGTTTATGATTAAGTTTATGATTAAGTTTATGATTAAGTTTATGATTAAGTTTATGTTTAAGTTTATGTTTATGTTTATGTTTTAATTTATGTTTAAGTTTATGATTAAGTTTATGATTAAGTTTATGATTAAGTTTATGTTTAAGTTTATGACTAAGTTTATGATTAAGTTTATGATTAAGTTTATGTTTAAGTTAATGATTAAGTTTATGTTTTAATTTATGTTTAATTTTATGTTTAAGTTTATGATTAAGTTTATGATTAAGTTTATGATTAAGTTTATGTTTAAGTTTATGTTTAAGCTTATGATTAAGTTTATGTTTAAATAATAATATGTTAAGTTTATATTTAAATAAACTTAAACATAAACTTAAACATAAATTTAAACATAAATTTGAACATTAGCATAAACATAAACTTAAACTTAAATATAAATTTAAACATAAACTTAAACATAAACATAAACATAAACTTAAACATAAATTAAAACGTACACATAAACATAAACATAAACATAAGTATAAACATAAACATAAAGATAAACATAAACTTAAACATAAACTTAAACATAAACTTAAACATAAACTTAAACATAAACTTAAACATAAACTTAAACATAAACTTAATCATAAACATAAACGTAAACATAAACTTAAACATAAACATAAACATAAACATAAATATAAACATAAACATAAACATAAACATAAACATAAACATAAACATAAACATAAACATAAACATAAACATAAACATAAACATAAACATAAACATAAACATAAACATAAACATAAACATAATCATAAACTTAAACATAAATTAAAACATAAACATAAACATAAACATAAACATAAACATAAACTTAAACATAAACTTAAACATAAACTTAATCATAAACATAAACGTAAACATAAACTTAAACATAAACTTAAACATAAACATAAACTTAAACATAAACTTAAACATTAACTTAAACATAAACTTAAACATAAACTTAAACATAAACATAAACATAAACATAAACATAAACATAAACATAAACATAAACATAAACATAAACTTAAACATAAACTTAAACATAAACTTAAACAGAAACTTAAACATAAACTTAAACATAAACTTAAACATAAACTTAAACATAAACTTAATCATAAACATAAACGTAAACATAAACTTAAACATAAACATAAACATAAATATAAACATAAACATAAACATAAACATAAACATAAACATAAACATAAACATAAACATAAACATAAACATAAACATAAACATAAACATAAACATAAACATAAACATAAACATAAACATAAACATAATCATAAACTTAAACATAAATTAAAACATAAACATAAACATAAACATAAACATAAACATAAACTTAAACATAAACATAAACATAAACTTAATCATAAACATAAACGTAAACATAAACTTAAACATAAACTTAAACATAAACATAAACTTAAACATAAACTTAAACATTAACTTAAACATAAACTTAAACATAAACTTAAACATAAACATAAACATAAACATAAACATAAACATAAACATAAACATAAACATAAACATAAACATAAACATAAACTTAAACATAAACTTAAACATAAACTTAAACATAAACTTAAACATAAACTTAAACATAAACTTAAACATAAACTTAAACATAAACTTAATCATAAACATAAACGTAAACATAAACTTAAACATAAACATAAACATAAATATAAACATAAACATAAACATAAACATAAACATAAACATAAACATAAACATAAACATAAACATAAACATAAACATAAACATAAACATAAACATAAACATAAACATAAACATAAACATAAACATAATCATAAACTTAAACATAAATTAAAACATAAACATAAACATAAACATAAACTTAAACATAAACTTAAACATAAACTTAATCATAAACATAAACGTAAACATAAACGTAAACATAAACTTAAACATAAACTTAAACATAAACATAAACTTAAACATAAACTTAAACATTAACTTAAACATAAACTTAAACATAAACTTAAACATAAACATAAACATAAACATAAACATAAACATAAACATAAACATAAACATAAACATAAACATAAACATAAACTTAAACATAAACTTAAACATAAACTTAAACATAAACTTAAACATAAACTTAAACATAAACTTAAACATAAACTTAAACATAAACTTAATCATAAACATAAACGTAAACATAAACTTAAACATAAACATAAACATAAATATAAACATAAACATAAACATAAACATAAACATAAACATAAACATAAACATAAATATAAACATAAACATAAACATAAACTTAAACATAAACTTAAACATAAACTTAAACATAAACTTAAACATAAACATAAACATAAACATAAACATAAACATAAACATAAACATAAACATAAACATAAACATAAACATAAACATAAACATAAACATAAACATAAACATAAACATAAACATAAACATAAACATAAACATAAACATAAACATAAACATAAACATAAACATAAACATAAACATAAACATAAACACAAACACAAACATAAACATAAACATAAACATAAACATAAACATAAACATAAACATAAACATAAACATAAACATAAACATAAACATAAACATAAACATAAACATAAACATAAACATAAACATAAACATAAACATAAACTTAAACATAAACTTAAACATAAACTTAAACATAAACTTAAACATAAACTTAAACATAAACTTGCATCATATCACTCAAATAACATCAAATTAAGTCAAATCTAGACATTTTGACTCTAAACTTCCGATTAGCGATGAAACTTTTCGAATTGATTTAAAAAACTAGTTCCAATTGACTGTTTGAAGCGAATCAAGACAACTATTAACGAATGAATACAAAATACAACGAATTAATACAAATCGAGTCGATTTGTATCTAATCTGTCTTGAGGAAAATTTAATATAATTATTTTTTTATTCAAAATCGAATTGAGACGAAATGTGTTGTTTATGTTTATGTTTATGTTTATGTTTATGTTTATGTTTATGTTTATGTTTATGTTTATGTTTTAATTTATGTTTAAGTTTATGATTGAGTTTATGATTAAGTTAATGATTAAGTTTATGATTAAGTTTATAATTAAGTTTAAGTTTAAGTTTATGATTAAGTTTATGATTAAGTTTATAATTAAGTTTATGTTTAATTTTATGTTTAAGTTTATGTTTTAATTTATGTTTAAGTTTATGATTAACTTTATGATTAAATTTATGATTAAGTATATGTTTAAGTTTATGTTTAAGTTTATGATTAAGTTTATGATTAAGTTTATGTTTAAGTTTATGTTTAAGTTTATGATTAAGTTTATGATTAAGTTTATGATTAAGTTTATGATTGAGTTTATGATTAAGTTTATGTTAAATTTTATGTTTTAGTTTATGTTTTAATTTATGTTTAAGTTAATGACTAACTTTATGATTAAATTTATGATTAAGTATATATTTCAGTTTATGTTTAAGTTTATGATGAAGTTTATGATTAAGTTTATGATTAAGTTTATGATTAGGTTTATATTTAAGTTTATGTTTAAGTTTATGATTAAGTTTATGATTTAGTTTATGTTTAAGTTTATGATTAAGTTTATGAATAAGTTTATGTTTATGTTTATGTTTAAGTTTATGATTAAGTTTATGATTAAGTTTATGATTAAGTTTATGATTTTAAGTTTATGTTTAAGTTTATGATTAAGTTTATGATTATGTTTATATTTAAGTTTTTTTTAAATTTATGTTTAAATTTATGTTTAAGTTTATGTTTAAGTTTATTATTAAGTTTATGATTAAGTTTATGATTAAGTTTATGTTTAAGTTTATGTTTATGTTTATGTTTTAATTTATGTTTAAGTTTATGATTGAGTTTATGATTAAGTTCATGTTTAAGTTTATGTTTAAGATTATAATTAAGTTTATGATTAAGTTTATGATTAAGTTTATGATTAAGTTTATGATTAAGTTTATGTTTTGTTTGTGTTTAAGTTTATGATTAAGTTTATGATTAAGTTTATGTTTAATTTTATGTTTAAGTTTATGTTTTAATTTATGTTAAAGTTTATGATTAACTTTATGATTAAATTTATGATTAAGTATATGTTTATGTTTATGTTTAAGTTTATGATTAAGTTTATGATTAAGTTTATGATTAAGTTTATGATTAAGTTTGTGTTTAAGTTTATGATTAAGTTTATGATCAAGTTTATGATTAAGTTTATGATTAAGTTTATGATTAAGTATATGATTAAGTTTATGATTAAGTTCATGTTTAAGTTTATGTTTAAGATTAAATATAAGTTTATGATTAAGTTTATGATTAAGTTTATGATTAAGTTTATGTTTAAGTTTATGTTTAGGTTAATGATTAAGTTTAAGATTAAGTTTATGTTTAAGTTAATGATTAAGTTTATGTTTTAATTTATGTTTAATTTTATGTTTAAGTTTATGATTAAGTTTATGATTAAGTTTATGATTAAGTTTATGATTAAGTTTATGTTTAAGTTTATGTTTATGTTTATGTTTTAATTTATGTTTAAGTTTATGATTAAGTTTATGATTAAGTTTATGATTAAGTTTATGTTTAAGTTTATGACTAAGTTTATGATTAAGTTTATGATTAAGTTTATGTTTAAGTTAATGATTAAGTTTATGTTTTAATTTATGTTTAATTTTATGTTTAAGTTTATGATTAAGTTTATGATTAAGTTTATGATTAAGTTTATGTTTAAGTTTATGTTTAAGCTTATGATTAAGTTTATGTTTAAATAATAATATGTTAAGTTTATATTTAAATAAACTTAAACATAAACTTAAATATAAATTTAAACATAAATTTGAACATTAGCATAAACATAAACTTAAACTTAAATATAAATTTAAACATAAACTTAAACATAAACATAAACATAAACTTAAACATAAATTAAAACGTACACATAAACATAAACATAAACATAAGTATAAACATAAACATAAAGATAAACATAAACTTAAACATAAACTTAAACATAAACTTAAACATAAACTTAAACATAAACTTAAACATAAACTTAATCATAAACATAAACGTAAACATAAACTTAAACATAAACATAAACATAAACATAAATATAAACATAAACATAAACATAAACATAAACATAAACATAAACATAAACATAAACATAAACATAAACATAAACATAAACATAAACATAAACATAAACATAAACATAAACATAATCATAAACTTAAACATAAATTAAAACATAAACATAAACATAAACATAAACATAAACATAAACTTAAACATAAACTTAAACATAAACTTAATCATAAACATAAACGTAAACATAAACTTAAACATAAACTTAAACATAAACATAAACTTAAACATAAACTTAAACATTAACTTAAACATAAACTTAAACATAAACTTAAACATAAACATAAACATAAACATAAACATAAACATAAACATAAACATAAACATAAACATAAACTTAAACATAAACTTAAACATAAACTTAAACAGAAACTTAAACATAAACTTAAACATAAACTTAAACATAAACTTAAACATAAACTTAATCATAAACATAAACGTAAACATAAACTTAAACATAAACATAAACATAAATATAAACATAAACATAAACATAAACATAAACATAAACATAAACATAAACATAAACATAAACATAAACATAAACATAAACATAAACATAAACATAAACATAATCATAAACTTAAACATAAATTAAAACATAAACATAAACATAAACATAAACATAAACATAAACATAAACATAAACTTAAACATAAACTTAAACATAAACTTAAACAGAAACTTAAACATAAACTTAAACATAAACTTAAACATAAACTTAATCATAAACATAAACGTAAACATAAACTTAAACATAAACTTAAACATAAACATAAACATAAACATAAACATAAACATAAACATAAACATAAACATAAACATAAACATAAACATAAACTTAAACATAAACTTAAACATAAACTTAAACATAAACTTAATCATAAACATAAACGTAAACATAAACATAAACTTAAACATAAACTTAAACATAAACATAAACATAAACATAAATATAAACATAAACATAAACATAAACATAAACATAAACATAAACATAAACATAAACATTAACATAAACATAAACATAAACATAAACATAAACATAAACATAAACATAAACATAAACATAAACATAAACATAAACATAAACATAAACATAAACATAAACACAAACACAAACATAAACATAAACATAAACATAAACATAAACATAAACATAAACATAAACATAAACATAAACATAAACATAAACATAAACATAAACATAAACATAAACATAAACATAAACATAAACATAAACATAAACATAAACATAAACATAAACATAAACTTAAACATAAACTTAAACATAAACTTAAACATAAACTTGCATCATATCACTCAAATAACATCAAATTAAGTCAAATCTAGACATTTTGACTCTAAACTTCCGATTAGCGCTGAAACTTTTCGAATTGATTTAAAAAACTAGTTCCAATTGACTGTTTGAAGCGAATCAAGACAACTATTAACGAATGAATACAAAATACAACGAATTAATACAAATCGAGTCGATTTGTATCTAATCTGTCTTGAGGAAAATTTAATATAATTATTTTTTTATTCAAAATCGAATTGAGACGAAATGTGTTGTTTATGTTTATGTTTATGTTTATGTTTATGTTTATGTTTATGTTTATGTTTATGTTTATGTTTTAATTTATGTTTAAGTTTATGATTGAGTTTATGATTAAGTTAATGATTAAGTTTATGATTAAGTTTATAATTAAGTTTAAGTTTAAGTTTATGATTAAGTTTATGATTAAGTTTATAATTAAGTTTATGTTTAATTTTATGTTTAAGTTTATGTTTTAATTTATGTTTAAGTTTATGATTAACTTTATGATTAAATTTATGATTAAGTATATGTTTAAGTTTATGTTTAAGTTTATGATTAAGTTTATGATTAAGTTTATGTTTAAGTTTATGTTTAAGTTTATGATTAAGTTTATGATTAAGTTTATGATTAAGTTTATGATTGAGTTTATGATTAAGTTTATGTTAAATTTTATGTTTTAGTTTATGTTTTAATTTATGTTTAAGTTAATGACTAACTTTATGATTAAATTTATGATTAAGTATATATTTCAGTTTATGTTTAAGTTTATGATGAAGTTTATGATTAAGTTTATGATTAAGTTTATGATTAGGTTTATATTTAAGTTTATGTTTAAGTTTATGATTAAGTTTATGATTTAGTTTATGTTTAAGTTTATGATTAAGTTTATGAATAAGTTTATGTTTATGTTTATGTTTAAGTTTATGATTAAGTTTATGATTAAGTTTATGATTAAGTTTATGATTTTAAGTTTATGTTTAAGTTTATGATTAAGTTTATGATTATGTTTATATTTAAGTTTTTTTTAAATTTATGTTTAAATTTATGTTTAAGTTTATGTTTAAGTTTATTATTAAGTTTATGATTAAGTTTATGATTAAGTTTATGTTTAAGTTTATGTTTATGTTTATGTTTTAATTTATGTTTAAGTTTATGATTGAGTTTATGATTAAGTTCATGTTTAAGTTTATGTTTAAGATTATAATTAAGTTTATGATTAAGTTTATGATTAAGTTTATGATTAAGTTTATGATTAAGTTTATGTTTTGTTTGTGTTTAAGTTTATGATTAAGTTTATGATTAAGTTTATGTTTAATTTTATGTTTAAGTTTATGTTTTAATTTATGTTAAAGTTTATGATTAACTTTATGATTAAATTTATGATTAAGTATATGTTTATGTTTATGTTTAAGTTTATGATTAAGTTTATGATTAAGTTTATGATTAAGTTTATGATTAAGTTTGTGTTTAAGTTTATGATTAAGTTTATGATCAAGTTTATGATTAAGTTTATGATTAAGTTCATGTTTAAGTTTATGTTTAAGATTAAATATAAGTTTATGATTAAGTTTATGATTAAGTTTATGATTAAGTTTATGTTTAAGTTTATGTTTAGGTTAATGATTAAGTTTAAGATTAAGTTTATGTTTAAGTTAATGATTAAGTTTATGTTTTAATTTATGTTTAATTTTATGTTTAAGTTTATGATTAAGTTTATGATTAAGTTTATGATTAAGTTTATGATTAAGTTTATGATTAAGTTTATGATTAAGTTTATGTTTAAGTTTATGACTAAGTTTATGATTAAGTTTATGATTAAGTTTATGTTTAAGTTAATGATTAAGTTTATGTTTTAATTTATGTTTAATTTTATGTTTAAGTTTATGATTAAGTTTATGATTAAGTTTATGATTAAGTTTATGTTTAAGTTTATGTTTAAGCTTATGATTAAGTTTATGTTTAAATAATAATATGTTAAGTTTATATTTAAATAAACTTAAACATAAACTTAAACATAAATTTAAACATAAATTTGAACATTAGCATAAACATAAACTTAAACTTAAATATAAATTTAAACATAAACTTAAACATAAACATAAACATAAACTTAAACATAAATTAAAACGTACACATAAACATAAACATAAACATAAGTATAAACATAAACATAAAGATAAACATAAACTTAAACATAAACTTAAACATAAACTTAAACATAAACTTAAACATAAACTTAAACATAAACTTAAACATAAACTTAAACATAAACTTAATCATAAACATAAACGTAAACATATACTTAAACATAAACATAAACATAAACATAAATATAAACATAAACATAAACATAAACATAAACATAAACATAAACATAAACATAAACATAAACATAAACATAAACATAAACATAAACATAAACATAAACATAAACATAAACATAATCATAAACTTAAACATAAATTAAAACATAAACATAAACATAAACATAAACATAAACATAAACTTAAACATAAACTTAAACATAAACTTAATCATAAACATAAACGTAAACATAAACTTAAACATAAACTTAAACATAAACATAAACTTAAACATAAACTTAAACATTAACTTAAACATAAACTTAAACATAAACTTAAACATAAACATAAACATAAACATAAACATAAACATAAACATAAACATAAACATAAACATAAACATAAACTTAAACATAAACTTAAACATAAACTTAAACAGAAACTTAAACATAAACTTAAACATAAACTTAAACATAAACTTAAACATAAACTTAATCATAAACATAAACGTAAACATAAACTTAAACATAAACATAAACATAAATATAAACATAAACATAAACATAAACATAAACATAAACATAAACATAAACATAAACATAAACATAAACATAAACATAAACATAAACATAAACATAAACATAAACATAATCATAAACTTAAACATAAATTAAAACATAAACATAAACATAAACATAAACATAAACATAAACATAAACATAAACTTAAACATAAACTTAAACATAAACTTAAACAGAAACTTAAACATAAACTTAAACATAAACTTAAACATAAACTTAAACATAAACTTAATCATAAACATAAACGTAAACATAAACTTAAACATAAACTTAAACATAAACATAAACATAAACATAAACATAAACATAAACATAAACATAAACATAAACATAAACATAAACATAAACATAAACTTAAACATAAACTTAAACATAAACTTAAACATAAACTTAATCATAAACATAAACGTAAACATAAACATAAACTTAAACATAAACTTAAACATAAACATAAACATAAACATAAACATAAATATAAACATAAACATAAACATAAACATAAACATAAACATAAACATAAACATTAACATAAACATAAACATAAACATAAACTTAAATATAAACATAAACATAAACATAAACATAAACATAAACACAAACACAAACATAAACATAAACATAAACATAAACATAAACATAAACATAAACATAAACATAAACATAAACATAAACATAAACATAAACATAAACATAAACATAAACATAAACATAAACATAAACTTTAACATAAACTTAAACATAAACTTAAACATAAACTTAAACATAAACTTGCATCATATCACTCAAATAACATCAAATTAAGTCAAATCTAGACATTTTGACTCTTAACTTCCGATTAGCGCTGAAACTTTTCGAATTGATTTAAAAAACTAGTTCCAATTGACTGTTTGAAGCGAATCAAGACAACTATTAACGAATGAATACAAAATACAACGAATTAATACAAATCGAGTCGATTTGTATCTAATCTGTCTTGAGGAAAATTTAATATAATTATTTTTTTATTCAAAATCGAATTGAGACGAAATGTGTTGTTTATGTTTATGTTTATGTTTATGTTTATGTTTATGTTTATGTTTATGTTTATGTTTATGTTTATGTTTATGTTTATGTTTATGTTTATGTTTATGTTTATGTTTTAATTTATGTTTAAGTTTATGATTGAGTTTATGATTAAGTTTATGATTAAGTTTATGTTTAAGTTTATGTTTAAGCTTATGATTAAGTTTATGTTTAAATAATAATATGTTAAGTTTATATTTAAATAAACTTAAACATAAACTTAAACATAAATTTAAACATAAATTTGAACATTAGCATAAACATAAACTTAAACTTAAATATAAATTTAAACATAAACTTAAACATAAACATAAACATAAACTTAAACATAAATTAAAACGTACACATAAACATAAACATAAACATAAGTATAAACATAAACATAAAGATAAACATAAACTTAAACATAAACTTAAACATAAACTTAAACATAAACTTAAACATAAACTTAAACATAAACTTAAACATAAACTTAAACATAAACTTAATCATAAACATAAACGTAAACATATACTTAAACATAAACATAAACATAAACATAAATATAAACATAAACATAAACATAAACATAAACATAAACATAAACATAAACATAAACATAAACATAAACATAAACATAAACATAAACATAAACATAAACATAAACATAAACATAATCATAAACTTAAACATAAATTAAAACATAAACATAAACATAAACATAAACATAAACATAAACTTAAACATAAACTTAAACATAAACTTAATCATAAACATAAACGTAAACATAAACTTAAACATAAACTTAAACATAAACATAAACTTAAACATAAACTTAAACATTAACTTAAACATAAACTTAAACATAAACTTAAACATAAACATAAACATAAACATAAACATAAACATAAACATAAACATAAACATAAACATAAACTTAAACATAAACTTAAACATAAACTTAAACAGAAACTTAAACATAAACTTAAACATAAACTTAAACATAAACTTAAACATAAACTTAATCATAAACATAAACGTAAACATAAACTTAAACATAAACATAAACATAAATATAAACATAAACATAAACATAAACATAAACATAAACATAAACATAAACATAAACATAAACATAAACATAAACATAAACATAAACATAAACATAAACATAATCATAAACTTAAACATAAATTAAAACATAAACATAAACATAAACATAAACATAAACATAAACATAAACATAAACTTAAACATAAACTTAAACATAAACTTAAACAGAAACTTAAACATAAACTTAAACATAAACTTAAACATAAACTTAAACATAAACTTAATCATAAACATAAACGTAAACATAAACTTAAACATAAACTTAAACATAAACATAAACATAAACATAAACATAAACATAAACATAAACATAAACATAAACATAAACATAAACATAAACATAAACTTAAACATAAACTTAAACATAAACTTAAACATAAACTTAATCATAAACATAAACGTAAACATAAACATAAACTTAAACATAAACTTAAACATAAACATAAACATAAACATAAACATAAATATAAACATAAACATAAACATAAACATAAACATAAACATAAACATAAACATTAACATAAACATAAACATAAACATAAACTTAAATATAAACATAAACATAAACATAAACATAAACATAAACACAAACACAAACATAAACATAAACATAAACATAAACATAAACATAAACATAAACATAAACATAAACATAAACATAAACATAAACATAAACATAAACATAAACATAAACATAAACATAAACATAAACATAAACTTTAACATAAACTTAAACATAAACTTAAACATAAACTTAAACATAAACTTGCATCATATCACTCAAATAACATCAAATTAAGTCAAATCTAGACATTTTGACTCTTAACTTCCGATTAGCGCTGAAACTTTTCGAATTGATTTAAAAAACTAGTTCCAATTGACTGTTTGAAGCGAATCAAGACAACTATTAACGAATGAATACAAAATACAACGAATTAATACAAATCGAGTCGATTTGTATCTAATCTGTCTTGAGGAAAATTTAATATAATTATTTTTTTATTCAAAATCGAATTGAGACGAAATGTGTTGTTTATGTTTATGTTTATGTTTATGTTTATGTTTATGTTTATGTTTATGTTTATGTTTATGTTTATGTTTATGTTTATGTTTATGTTTATGTTTATGTTTATGTTTATGTTTATGTTTTAATTTATGTTTAAGTTTATGATTGAGTTTATGATTAAGTTTATGATTAAGTTTATGATTAAGTTTGTGTTTAAGTTTATGATTAAGTTTATGATCAAGTTTATGATTAAGTTTATGATTAAGTTTATGTTTAAGATTAAATATAAGTTTATGATTAAGTTTATGATTAAGTTTATGATTAAGTTTATGTTTAAGTTTATGATTAGGTTAATGATTAAGTTTAAGATTAAGTTTATGTTTAAGTTAATGATTAAGTTTATGTTTTAATTTATGTTTAATTTTATGTTTTAGTATATGATTAAGTTTATGATTAAGTTTATGATTAAGTTTATGATTAAGTTTATGTTTAAGTTTATGTTTATGTTTATGTTTTAATTTATGTTTAAGTTTATGATTAAGTTTATGATTAAGTTTATGATTAAGTTTATGTTTAAGTTTATGACTAAGTTTATGATTAAGTTTATGATTAAGTTTATGTTTAAGTTAATGATTAAGTTTATGTTTTAATTTATGTTTAATTTTATGTTTAAGTTTATGATTAAGTTTATGATTAAGTTTATGATTAAGTTTATGTTTAAGTTTATGTTTAAGCTTATGATTAAGTTTATGTTTAAATAATAATATGTTAAGTTTATATTTAAATAAACTTAAACATAAACTTAAACATAAATTTAAACATAAATTTGAACATTAGCATAAACATAAACTTAAACTTAAATATAAATTTAAACATAAACTTAAACATAAACATAAACATAAACTTAAACATAAATTAAAACGTACACATAAACATAAACATAAACATAAGTATAAACATAAACATAAAGATAAACATAAACTTAAACATAAACTTAAACATAAACTTAAACATAAACTTAAACATAAACTTAAACATAAACTTAAACATAAACTTAAACATAAACTTAATCAGTAACATAAACGTAAACATAAACTTAAACATAAACATAAACATAAATATAAACATAAACATAAACATAAACATAAACATAAACATAAACATAAACATAAACATAAACATAAACATAAACATAAACATAAACATAAACATAAACATAAACATAAACATAAATATAAACATAAACATAAACATAAACTTAAACTTAAACATAAACTTAAACATAAACATTAACATAAACATAAACATAAACATAAACATAAACATAAACATAAACATAAATTTAAACATAAACTTAAACATAAACTTAAACATAAACATAAACTTTAACATAAACTTAAACATTAACTTAAACATAAACTTAAACATAAACTTAAACATAAACATAAACATAAACATAAACATAAACATAAACATAAACATAAACATAAACATAAACATAAACATAAACATAAACATAAACATAAACATAAACATAAACATAAACATAAACATAAACATAAACATAAACATAAACATAAACATAAACATAAACATAAACATTAACATAAACATAAACATAAACATAAACTTAAATATAAACATAAACATAAACATAAACATAAACATAAACATAACCACAAACACAAACATAAACATAAACATAAACATAAACATAAACATAAACATAAACATAAACATAAACATAAACATAAACATAAACATAAACATAAACATAAACATAAACATAAACTTTAACATAAACTTAAACATAAACTTAAACATAAACTTAAACATAAACTTGCATCATATCACTCAAATAACATCAAATTAAGTCAAATCTAGACATTTTGACTCTTAACTTCCGATTAGCGCTGAAACTTTTCGAATTGATTTAAAAAACTAGTTCCAATTGACTGTTTGAAGCGAATCAAGACAACTATTAACGAATGAATACAAAATACAACGAATTAATACAAATCGAGTCGATTTGTATCTAATCTGTCTTGAGGAAAATTTAATATAATTATTTTTTTATTCAAAATCGAATTGAGACGAAATGTGTTGTTTATGTTTATGTTTATGTTTATGTTTATGTTTATGTTTATGTTTATGTTTATGTTTATGTTTATGTTTATGTTTATGTTTATGTTTATGTTTATGTTTATGTTTATGTTTATGTTTTAATTTATGTTTAAGTTTATGATTGAGTTTATGATTAAGTTTATGATTAAGTTTATGATTAAGTTTGTGTTTAAGTTTATGATTAAGTTTATGATCAAGTTTATGATTAAGTTTATGATTAAGTTTATGATTAAGTATATGATTAAGTTTATGATTAAGTTCATGTTTAAGTTTATGTTTAAGATTAAATATAAGTTTATGATTAAGTTTATGATTAAGTTTATGTTTAAGTTTATGATTAGGTTAATGATTAAGTTTAAGATTAAGTTTATGTTTAAGTTAATGATTAAGTTTATGTTTTAATTTATGTTTAATTTTATGTTTAAGTATATGATTAAGTTTATGATTAAGTTTATGATTAAGTTTATGATTAAGTTTATGTTTAAGTTTATGTTTATGTTTATGTTTTAATTTATGTTTAAGTTTATGATTAAGTTTATGATTAAGTTTATGATTAAGTTTATGTTTAAGTTTATGACTAAGTTTATGATTAAGTTTATGATTAAGTTTATGTTTAAGTTAATGATTAAGTTTATGTTTTAATTTATGTTTAATTTTATGTTTAAGTTTATGATTAAGTTTATGATTAAGTTTATGATTAAGTTTATGTTTAAGTTTATGTTTAAGCTTATGATTAAGTTTATGTTTAAATAATAATATGTTAAGTTTATATTTAAATAAACTTAAACATAAACTTAAACATAAATTTAAACATAAATTTGAACATTAGCATAAACATAAACTTAAACTTAAATATAAATTTAAACATAAACTTAAACATAAACATAAACATAAACTTAAACATAAATTAAAACGTACACATAAACATAAACATAATTATAAGTATAAACATAAACATAAAGATAAACATAAACTTAAACATAAACTTAAACATAAACTTAAACATAAACTTAAACATAAACTTAAACATAAACTTAAACATAAACTTAAACATAAACTTAATCATAAACATAAACGTAAACATAAACTTAAACATAAACATAAACATAAATATAAACATAAACATAAACATAAACATAAACATAAACATAAACATAAACATAAACATAAACATAAACATAAACATAAACATAAACATAAACATAATCATAAACTTAAACATAAATTAAAACATAAACATAAACATAAACATAAACATAAACATAAACTTAAACATAAACTTAAACATAAACTTAATCATAAACATAAACGTAAACATAAACTTAAACATAAACTTAAACATAAACATAAACTTAAACATAAACTTAAACATTAACTTAAACATAAACATAAACATAAACATAAACATAAACATAAACATAAACATAAACATAATCATAAACTTAAACATAAATTAAAACATAAACATAAACATAAACATAAACATAAACATAAACATAAACATAAACATAAACATAAACATAAACATAAACATAAACTTAAACATAAACTAAAACATAAACTTAAACATAAACTTAATCATAAACATAAACGTAAACATAAACATAAACTTAAACATAAACTTAAACATAAACATAAACATAAATATAAACATAAACATAAACATAAACATAAACATAAACATAAACATAAACATAAACATAAACATAAACATAAACATAAACATAAACATAAACATAAACATAAACATAAATATAAACATAAACATAAACATAAACTTAAACTTAAACATAAACTTAAACATAAACATTAACATAAACATAAACATAAACATAAACATAAACATAAACATAAACATAAATTTAAACATAAACTTAAACATAAACTTAAACATAAACATAAACTTTAACATAAACTTAAACATTAACTTAAACATAAACTTAAACATAAACTTAAACATAAACATAAACATAAACATAAACATAAACATAAACATAAACATAAACATAAACATAAACATAAACATAAACATAAACATAAACATAAACATAAACATAAACATAAACATAAACATAAACATAAACATAAACATAAACATAAACATAATCATAAACTTAAACATAAATTAAAACATAAACATAAACATAAACATAAACATAAACATAAACATAAACATAAACATAAACATAAACATAAACATAAACATAAACATAAACATAAACATAAACATAATCATAAACTTAAACATAATCATAAACTTAAACATAAATTAAAACATAAACATAAACATAAACATAAACATAAACATAAACATAAACATAAACATAAACATAAACATAAACATAAACATAAACTTAAACATAAACTTAAACATAAACATAAACGTAAACATAAACATAAACTTAAACATAAACTTAAACATAAACATAAACATAAATATAAACATAAACATAAACATAAACATAAACATAAACATAAACATAAACATAAACATAAACATAAACATAAACATAAACATAAACATAAACATAAACATAAACATAAACATAAACTTAAACATAAACTAAAACATTAACTTAAACATAAACTTAATCATATACATAAACGTAAACATAAACTTAAACATAAACTTAAACATAAACATAAACTTAAACATAAACTTAAACATAAACTTAAACATAAACATAAACTTAAACATAAACTTAAACATTAACTTAAACATAAACTTAAACATAAACTTAAACATAAACATAAACATAAACATAAACATAAACATAAACATAAACATAAACATAAATATAAACATAAACATAAACATAAACTTAAACATAAACTTAAACATAAACTTAAACATAAACTTAAACATAAACATAAACATAAACATAAACATAAACATAAACATAAACATAAACATAAACATAAACATAAACATAATCATAAACTTAAACATAAATTAAAACATAAACATAAACATAAACATAAACATAAACATAAACTTAAACATAAACTTAAACATAAACTTAATCATAAACATAAACGTAAACATAAACTTAAACATAAACTTAAACATAAACTTAAACATAAACATAAACTTAAACATAAACTTAAACATTAACTTAAACATAAACTTAAACATAAACTTAAACATAAACATAAACATAAACATAAACATAAACATAAACTTAAACATAAACTTAAACATAAACTTAAACATAAACTTAAACATAAACTTAAACATAAACTTAAACATAAACTTAAACATAAACTTAAACATAAACTTAATCATAAACATAAACGTAAACATAAACTTAAACATAAACATAAACATAAATATAAACATAAACATAAACATAAACATAAACATAAACATAAACATAAACATAAACATAAACATAAACATAAACATAAACATAAACATAAACATAAACATAATCATAAACTTAAACATAAATTAAAACATAAACATAAACATAAACATAAACATAAACATAAACATAAACATAAACATAAACATAAACATAAACATAAACATAAACATAAACATAAACATAAACAAAAACATAAACATAAACATAAACATAAACTTAAACATAAACTTAAACATAAACTTAAACATAAACTTAATCATAAACATAAACGTTAACATAAACATAAACTTAAACATAAACTTAAACATAAACATAAACATAAATATAAACATAAACATAAACATAAACATAAACATAAACATAAACATAAACATAAACATAAACATAAACATAAACATAAACATAAACATAAACATAAACATAAATATAAACATAAACATAAACATAAACTTAAACTTAAACATAAACTTAAACATAAACATAAACATAAACATAAACATAAACATAAACATAAACATAAACATAAACTTAAACATAAACTTAAACATAAACTTAAACATAAACATAAACTTAAACATAAACTTAAACATTAACTTAAACATAAACTTAAACATAAACTTAAACATTAACTTAAACATAAACATAAACATAAACATAAACATAAACATAAACATAAACATAAATATAAACATAAACATAAACATAAACTTAAACATAAACTTAAACATAAACTTAAACATAAACTTAAACATAAACATAAACATAAACATAAACATAAACATAAACATAAACATAAACATAAACATAAACATAAACATAAACATAAACATAAACATAAACATAAACATAAACATAAACATAAACATAAACATAAACATAAACATAAACATAAACATAAACATAAACATAAACATAAACATAAACATAAACATAAACACAAACACAAACATAGACATAAACATAAACATAAACATAAACATAAACATAAACATAAACATAAACATAAACATAAACATAAACATAAATATAAACATAAACATAAACATAAACTTAAACATTAACTTAAACATAAACTTAAACATAAACTTAAACATAAACTTAAACATAAACTTAAACATAAACTTAAACATAAACTTAATCATAAACATAAACGTAAACATAAACTTAAACATAAACATAAACATAAATATAAACATAAACATAAACATAAACATAAACATAAACATAAACATAAACATAAACATAAACATAAACATAAACATAATCATAAACTTAAACATAAATTAAAACATAAACATAAACATAAACATAAACATAAACATAAACATAAACATAAACATAAACATAAACATAAACATAAACATAAACATAAACATAAACATAAACATAAACATAAACATAAACATAAACATAAATATAAACATAAACATAAACATAAACTTAAACTTAAACATAAACTTAAACATAAACATTAACATAAACATAAACATAAACATAAACATAAACATAAACATAAACATAAATTTAAACATAAACTTAAACATAAACTTAAACATAAACATAAACTTTAACATAAACTTAAACATTAACTTAAACATAAACTTAAACATAAACTTAAACATAAACATAAACATAAACATAAACATAAACATAAACATAAACATAAACATAAACATAAACATAAACATAAACATAAACATAAACATAAACATAAACATAAACATAAACATAAACATAAACATAAACATAAACATAAACATAAACATAAACATAAACATAAACATAAACATAATCATAAACATAAACATAAATTAAAACATAAACATAAACATAAACATAAACATAAACATAAACATAAACATAAACATAAACATAAACATAAACATAAACATAAACATAAACATAAACATAATCATAAACTTAAACATAATCATAAACTTAAACATAAATTAAAACATAAACATAAACATAAACATAAACATAAACATAAACATAAACATAAACATAAACATAAACATAAACATAAACATAAACATAAACATAAACTTAAACATAAACTTAAACATAAACATAAACGTAAACATAAACATAAACTTAAACATAAACTTAAACATAAACATAAACATAAATATAAACATAAACATAAACATAAACATAAACATAAACATAAACATAAACATAAACATAAACATAAACATAAACATAAACATAAACATAAACATAAACATAAACATAAACATAAACATAAACATAAACATAAACTTAAACATAAACTAAAACATTAACTTAAACATAAACTTAATCATATACATAAACGTAAACATAAACTTAAACATAAACTTAAACATAAACATAAACTTAAACATAAACTTAAACATAAACTTAAACATAAACATAAACTTAAACATAAACTTAAACATTAACTTAAACATAAACTTAAACATAAACTTAAACATAAACATAAACATAAACATAAACATAAACATAAACTTAAACATAAACATAAATATAAACATAAACATAAACATAAACTTAAACATAAACTTAAACATAAACTTAAACATAAACTTAAACATAAACATAAACATAAACATAAACATAAACATAAACATAAACATAAACATAAACATAAACATAAACATAAACATAATCATAAACTTAAACATAAATTAAAACATAAACATAAACATAAACATAAACATAAACATAAACATAAACTTAAACATAAACTTAAACATAAACTTAATCATAAACATAAACGTAAACATAAACTTAAACATAAACTTAAACATAAACTTAAACATAAACATAAACTTAAACATAAACTTAAACATTAACTTAAACATAAACTTAAACATAAACTTAAACATAAACATAAACATAAACATAAACATAAACATAAACTTAAACATAAACTTAAACATAAACTTAAACATAAACTTAAACATAAACTTAAACATAAACTTAAACATAAACTTAAACATAAACTTAAACATAAACTTAATCATAAACATAAACGTAAACATAAACTTAAACATAAACATAAACATAAATATAAACATAAACATAAACATAAACATAAACATAAACATAAACATAAACATAAACATAAACATAAACATAAACATAAACATAAACATAAACATAAACATAAACATAATCATAAACTTAAACATAAATTAAAACATAAACATAAACATAAACATAAACATAAACATAAACATAAACATAAACATAAACATAAACATAAACATAAACATAAACAAAAACATAAACATAAACATAAACATAAACTTAAACATAAACTTAAACATAAACTTAAACATAAACTTAATCATAAACATAAACGTTAACATAAACATAAACTTAAACATAAACTTAAACATAAACATAAACATAAATATAAACATAAACATAAACATAAACATAAACATAAACATAAACATAAACATAAACATAAACATAAACATAAACATAAACATAAACATAAACATAAATATAAACATAAACATAAACATAAACTTAAACTTAAACATAAACTTAAACATAAACATAAACATAAACATAAACATAAACATAAACATAAACATAAACATAAACTTAAACATAAACTTAAACATAAACTTAAACATAAACATAAACTTAAACATAAACTTAAACATTAACTTAAACATAAACTTAAACATAAACTTAAACATTAACTTAAACATAAACATAAACATAAACATAAACATAAACATAAACATAAACATAAATATAAACATAAACATAAACATAAACTTAAACATAAACTTAAACATAAACTTAAACATAAACTTAAACATAAACATAAACATAAACATAAACATAAACATAAACATAAACATAAACATAAACATAAACATAAACATAAACATAAACATAAACATAAACATAAACATAAACATAAACATAAACATAAACATAAACATAAACATAAACATAAACATAAACATAAACATAAACATAAACATAAACATAAACATAAACACAAACACAAACATAGACATAAACATAAACATAAACATAAACATAAACATAAACACAAACACAAACATAAACATAAACATAAACATAAACATAAACATAAACATAAACATAAACATAAACATAAACATAAACATAAACATAAACATAAACATAAACATAAACATAAACATAAACATAAACATAAACTTAAACATAAACTTAAACATAAACTTAAACATAAACTTAAACATAAACTTGCATCATATCACTCAAATAACATCAAATTAAGTCAAATCTAGACATTTTGACTCTAAACTTCCGATTAGCGCTGAAACTTTTCGAATTGATTTAAAAAACTAGTTCCAATTGACTGTTTGAAGCGAATCAAGACAACTATTAACGAATGAATACAAAATACAACGAATTAATACAAATCGAGTCGATTAGTATCTAATCTGTCTTGAGGAAAATTTAATATAATTATTTTTTTATTTAAAATCGAATTGAGACGAAATGTGTTGTTTATGTTTATGTTTATGTTTATGTTTATGTTTATGTTTATGTTTATGTTTTAATTTATGTTTAAGTTAATGACTAACTTTATGATTAAATTTATGATTAAGTATATATTTCAGTTTATGTTTAAGTTTATGATTAAGTTTATGATTAAGTTTATGATTAAGTTTATGATTAGGTTTATATTTAAGTTTATGTTTAAGTTTATGATTAAGTTTATGATTTAGTTTATGTTTAAGTTTATGATTAAGTTTATGAATAAGTTTATGTTTATGTTTATGTTTAAGTTTATGATTAAGTTTATGATTAAGTTTATGATTATGTTTATATTTAAGTTTTTTTTAAATTTATGTTTAAATTTATGTTTAAGTTTATGTTTAAGTTTATTATTATGTTTATGTTTTAATTTATGTTTAAGTTTATGATTGAGTTTATGATTAAGTTCATGTTTAAGTTTATGTTTAAGATTATAATTAAGTTTATGATTAAGTTTATGATTAAGTTTATGTTTAAGTTTATGATTAAGTTTATGATTAAGTTTATGATTAAGTTTATGATTAAGTTTATGTTTTGTTTGTGTTTAAGTTTATGATTAAGTTTATGATCAAGTTTATGATTAAGTTTATGATAAAGTTTATGATTAAGTATATGATTAAGTTTATGATTAAGTTCATGTTTAAGTTTATGTTTAAGATTAAATATAAGTTTATGATTAAGTTTATGATTAAGTTTATGATTAAGTTTATGTTTAAGTTTATGATTAAGTTTATGATTAAGTTTAAGATTAAGTTTATGTTTAAGTTAATGATTAAGTTTATGTTTTAATTTATGTTTAATTTTATGTTTAAGTTTATGATTAAGTTTATGATTAAGTTTATGATTAAGTTTATGATTAAGTTTATGTTTAAGTTTATGTTTATGTTTATGTTTTAATTTATGTTTATGTTTATGATTAAGTTTATGATTAAGTTTATGATTAAGTTTATGTTTAAGTTTATGACTAAGTTTATGATTAAGTTTATGATTAAGTTTATGTTTAAGTTAATGATTAAGTTTATGTTTTAATTTATGTTTAATTTTATGTTTAAGTTTATGATTAAGTTTATGATTAAGTTTATGATTAAGTTAATGTTTAAGTTTATGTTTAAGCTTATGATTAAGTTTATGTTTAAATAATAATATGTTAAGTTTATATTTAAATAAACTTAAACATAAACTTAAACATAAATTTAAACATAAATTTGAACATTAGCATAAACATAAACTTAAACTTAAATATAAATTTAAACATAAACTTAAACATAAACATAAACATAAACTTAAACCTAAATTAAAACGTACACATAAACATAAACATAAACATAAACAAAAGTATAAACATAAACATAAAGATAAACATAAACTTAAACATAAACTAAAACAAACTTAAACATAAATTTAAACATAAACATAAACATACACTTAAACATAAATTAAAACATAAACTTAAACATAAACATAAACATAAACTTAAACATAAATTAAAACGTAAACATAAACATAAACTTAAACATAAACTTAAACATAAACATAAACATAAACATAAACATAAACATAAACTTAAACATAAACTTAAACATAAACTTAAACATAAACATAAACTTAAACATAAACTTAAACATAAACTTAAACATAAACTTAAACATAAACTTAATCATAAACTTAAACATTAACTTAAACATAAACTTAAACATAAACTTAAACATAAACATAAACATAAACATAAAGATAAACATAAACTTAAACATAAACTTAAACATAAACTTAAACATAAACTTAAACATAAACTTAAACATAAACTTAAACATAAACTTAATCATAAACATAAACGTAAACATAAACTTAAACATAAACATAAACATAAATATAAACATAAACATAAACATAAACATAAACATAAACATAAACATAAACATAAACATAAACATAAACATAAACATAAACATAAACTTAAACATAAACTTAATCATAAACATAAACGTTAACATAAACATAAACTTAAACATAAACTTAAACATAAACATAAACATAAATATAAACATAAACATAAACATAAACATAAACATAAACATAAACATAAACATAAACATAAACATAAACATAAACATAAACATAAACATAAACATAAACATAAATATAAACATAAACATAAACATAAACTTAAACTTAAACATAAACTTAAACATAAACATAAACATAAACATAAACATAAACATAAACATAAACATAAACATAAACTTAAACATAAACTTAAACATAAACTTAAACATAAACATAAACTTAAACATAAACTTAAACATTAACTTAAACATAAACTTAAACATAAACTTAAACATTAACTTAAACATAAACATAAACATAAACATAAACATAAACATAAACATAAACATAAATATAAACATAAACATAAACATAAACTTAAACATAAACTTAAACATAAACTTAAACATAAACTTAAACATAAACATAAACATAAACATAAACATAAACATAAACATAAACATAAACATAAACATAAACATAAACATAAACATAAACATAAACATAAACATAAACATAAACATAAACATAAACATAAACATAAACATAAACATAAACACAAACACAAACATAGACATAAACATAAACATAAACATAAACATAAACATAAACATAAACACAAACACAAACATAAACATAAACATAAACATAAACATAAACATAAACATAAACATAAACATAAACATAAACATAAACATAAACATAAACATAAACATAAACATAAACATAAACATAAACATAAACATAAACATAAACTTAAACATAAACTTAAACATAAACTTAAACATAAACTTAAACATAAACTTGCATCATATCACTCAAATAACATCAAATTAAGTCAAATCTAGACATTTTGACTCTAAACTTCCGATTAGCGCTGAAACTTTTCGAATTGATTTAAAAAACTAGTTCCAATTGACTGTTTGAAGCGAATCAAGACAACTATTAACGAATGAATACAAAATACAACGAATTAATACAAATCGAGTCGATTAGTATCTAATCTGTCTTGAGGAAAATTTAATATAATTATTTTTTTATTTAAAATCGAATTGAGACGAAATGTGTTGTTTATGTTTATGTTTATGTTTATGTTTATGTTTATGTTTATGTTTATGTTTTAATTTATGTTTAAGTTTATGATTGAGTTTATGATTAAGTTAATGATTAAGTTTATGATTAAGTTTATAATTAAGTTTAAGTTTAAGTTTATGATTAAGTTTATGATTAAGTTTATAATTAAGTTTATGTTTAATTTTATGTTTAAGTTTATGTTTTAATTTATGTTTAAGTTTATGATTAACTTTATGATTAAATTTATGATTAAGTATATGTTAAGTTTATGTTTAAGTTTATGATTAAGTTTATGATTAAGTTTATGTTTAAGTTTATGTTTTAGTTTATGATTAAGTTTATGATTAAGTTTATGATTAAGTTTATGATTGAGTTTATGATTAAGTTTATGATTAAGTTTATGATTAAGTTTATGATTAAGTTAATGTTAAAGTTTATGATTAAGTTTATAATTAAGTTTATGATTAAGTTTATGTTAAATTTTATGTTTTAGTTTATGTTTTAATTTATGTTTAAGTTAATGACTAACTTTATGATTAAATTTATGATTAAGTATATATTTCAGTTTATGTTTAAGTTTATGATTAAGTTTATGATTAAGTTTATGATTAAGTTTATGATTAGGTTTATATTTAAGTTTATGTTTAAGTTTATGATTAAGTTTATGATTTAGTTTATGTTTAAGTTTATGATTAAGTTTATGAATAAGTTTATGTTTATGTTTATGTTTAAGTTTATGATTAAGTTTATGATTAAGTTTATGATTAAGTTTATGATTTTAAGTTTATGTTTAAGTTTATGATTAAGTTTATGATTATGTTTATATTTAAGTTTTTTTTAAATTTATGTTTAAATTTATGTTTAAGTTTATGTTTAAGTTTATTATTATGTTTATGTTTTAATTTATGTTTAAGTTTATGATTGAGTTTATGATTAAGTTCATGTTTAAGTTTATGTTTAAGATTATAATTAAGTTTATGATTAAGTTTATGATTAAGTTTATGTTTAAGTTTATGATTAAGTTTATGATTAAGTTTATGATTAAGTTTATGATTAAGTTTATGTTTTGTTTGTGTTTAAGTTTATGATTAAGTTTATGATCAAGTTTATGATTAAGTTTATGATAAAGTTTATGATTAAGTATATGATTAAGTTTATGATTAAGTTCATGTTTAAGTTTATGTTTAAGATTAAATATAAGTTTATGATTAAGTTTATGATTAAGTTTATGATTAAGTTTATGTTTAAGTTTATGATTAAGTTTATGATTAAGTTTAAGATTAAGTTTATGTTTAAGTTAATGATTAAGTTTATGTTTTAATTTATGTTTAATTTTATGTTTAAGTTTATGATTAAGTTTATGATTAAGTTTATGATTAAGTTTATGATTAAGTTTATGTTTAAGTTTATGTTTATGTTTATGTTTTAATTTATGTTTATGTTTATGATTAAGTTTATGATTAAGTTTATGATTAAGTTTATGTTTAAGTTTATGACTAAGTTTATGATTAAGTTTATGATTAAGTTTATGTTTAAGTTAATGATTAAGTTTATGTTTTAATTTATGTTTAATTTTATGTTTAAGTTTATGATTAAGTTTATGATTAAGTTTATGATTAAGTTAATGTTTAAGTTTATGTTTAAGCTTATGATTAAGTTTATGTTTAAATAATAATATGTTAAGTTTATATTTAAATAAACTTAAACATAAACTTAAACATAAATTTAAACATAAATTTGAACATTAGCATAAACATAAACTTAAACTTAAATATAAATTTAAACATAAACTTAAACATAAACATAAACATAAACTTAAACCTAAATTAAAACGTACACATAAACATAAACATAAACATAAACAAAAGTATAAACATAAACATAAAGATAAACATAAACTTAAACATAAACTAAAACAAACTTAAACATAAATTTAAACATAAACATAAACATACACTTAAACATAAATTAAAACATAAACTTAAACATAAACATAAACATAAACTTAAACATAAATTAAAACGTAAACATAAACATAAACTTAAACATAAACTTAAACATAAACATAAACATAAACATAAACATAAACATAAACATAAACATAAACATAAACATAAACATAAACATAAACATAAACATAAACATAAACTTAAACATAAACTTAAACATAAACTTAAACATAAACATAAACTTAAACATAAACTTAAACATAAACTTAAACATAAACTTAAACATAAACTTAATCATAAACATAAACATAAACTTAAACATAAATTAAAACGTAAACATAAACATAAACTTAAACATAAACATAAACATAAACATAAACATAAACATAAACTTAAACATAAACATAAACATAAACATAAACATAAACATAAACATAAACATAAACATAAACATAAACTTAAACATAAACTTAAACATAAACTTAAACATAAACATAAACTTAAACATAAACTTAAACATTAACTTAAACATAAACTTAAACATAAACTTAAACATAAACATAAACATAAACATAAAGATAAACATAAACTTAAACATAAACTTAAACATAAACTTAAACATAAACTTAAACATAAACTTAAACATAAACTTAAACATAAACTTAATCATAAACATAAACGTAAACATAAACTTAAACATAAACATAAACATAAATATAAACATAAACATAAACATAAACATAAACATAAACATAAACATAAACATAAACATAAACATAAACATAAACATAAACATAAACATAAACATAAACATAAACATAATCATAAACTTAAACATGAATTAAAACATAAACATAAACATAAACATAAACATAAACATAAACATAAACTTAAACATAAACTTAAACATAAACTTAATCATAAACATAAACGTAAACATAAACTTAAACATAAACTTAAACATAAACTTAAACATAAACATAAACTTAAACATAAATTTAAACATTAACTTAAACATAAACTTAAACATAAACTTAAACATAAACATAAACATAAACATAAACATAAACATAAACATAAACTTAAACATAAACTTAAACATAAACTTAAACATAAACTTAAACATAAACTTAAACATAAACTTAAACATAAACTTAAACATAAACTTAAACATAAACTTAAACATAAACTTAATCATAAACATAAACGTAAACATAAACTTAAACATAAACATAAACATAAACATAAATATAAACATAAACATAAACATAAACATAAACATAAACATAAACATAAACATAAACATAAACATAATCATAAACTTAAACATAAATTAAAACATAAACATAAACATAAACATAAACATAAACATAAACATAAACATAAACATAAACATAAACATAAACATAAACTTAAACATAAACTTAAACATAAACTTAAACATAAACTTAATCATAAACATAAACGTAAACATAAACATAAACTTAAACATAAACTTAAACATAAACATAAACATAAACATAAACATAAACATAAACATAAACATAAACATAAACATAAACATAATCATAAACTTAAACATAAACATAAACATAAACATAAACATAAACATAAACATAAACATAAACATAAACATAAACATAAACATAAACACAAACACAAACATAGACATAAACATAAACATAAACATAAACATAAACATAAACATAAACATAAACACAAACACAAACATAAACATAAACATAAACATAAACATAAACGTAAACATAAACATAAACATAAACATAAACATAAACATAAACATAAACATAAACATAAACATAAACTTAAACATAAACTTAAACATAAACTTAAACATAAACTTAAACATAAACTTGCATCATATCACTCAAATAACATCAAATTAAGTCAAATCTAGACATTTTGACTCTAAACTTCCGATTAGCGCTGAAACTTTTCGAATTGATTTAAAAAACTAGTTCCAATTGACTGTTTGAAGCGAATCAAGACAACTATTAACGAATGAATACAAAATACAACGAATTAATACAAATCGAGTCGATTTGTATCTAATCTGTCTTGAGGAAAATTTAATATAATTATTTTTTTATTCAAAATCGAATTGAGACGAAATGTGTTGTTTATGTTTATGTTTATGTTTATGTTTATGTTTATGTTTATGTTTATGTTTTAATTTATGTTTAAGTTTATGATTGAGTTTATGATTAAGTTAATGATTAAGTTTATGATTAAGTTTATAATTAAGTTTAAGTTTAAGTTTATGATTAAGTTTATGATTAAGTTTATAATTAAGTTTATGTTTAATTTTATGTTTAAGTTTATGTTTTAATTTATGTTTAAGTTTATGATTAACTTTATGATTAAATTTATGATTAAGTATATGTTTAAGTTTATGTTTAAGTTTATGATTAAGTTTATGATTAAGTTTATGTTTAAGTTTATGTTTAAGTTTATGATTAAGTTTATGATTAAGTTTATGATTAAGTTTATGATTGAGTTTATGATTAAAATTATGATTAAGTTTATGATTAAGTTTATGATTAAGTTAATGTTAAAGTTTATGATTAAGTTTATAATTAAGTTTATGATTAAGTTTATGTTAAATTTTATGTTTTAGTTTATGTTTTAATTTATGTTTAAGTTAATGACTAACTTTATGATTAAATTTATGATTAAGTATATATTTCAGTTTATGTTTAAGTTTATGATTAAGTTTATGATTAAGTTTATGATTAAGTTTATGATTAGGTTTATATTTAAGTTTATGTTTAAGTTTATGATTAAGTTTATGATTTAGTTTATGTTTAAGTTTATGATTAAGTTTATGAATAAGTTTATGTTTATGTTTATGTTTAAGTTTATGATTAAGTTTATGATTAAGTTTATGATTAAGTTTATGATTTTAAGTTTATGTTTAAGTTTATGATTAAGTTTATGATTATGTTTATATTTAAGTTTTTTTTAAATTTATGTTTAAATTTATGTTTAAGTTTATGTTTAAGTTTATTATTATGTTTATGTTTTAATTTATGTTTAAGTTTATGATTGAGTTTATGATTAAGTTCATGTTTAAGTTTATGTTTAAGATTATAATTAAGTTTATGATTAAGTTTATGATTAAGTTTATGTTTAAGTTTATGATTAAGTTTATGATTAAGTTTATGATTAAGTTTATGATTAAGTTTATGTTTTGTTTGTGTTTAAGTTTATGATTAAGTTTATGATCAAGTTTATGATTAAGTTTATGATTAAGTTTATGATTAAGTATATGATTAAGTTTATGATTAAGTTCATGTTTAAGTTTATGTTTAAGATTAAATATAAGTTTATGATTAAGTTTATGATTAAGTTTATGATTAAGTTTATGTTTAAGTTTATGATTAAGTTTATGATTAAGTTTAAGATTAAGTTTATGTTTAAGTTAATGATTAAGTTTATGTTTTAATTTATGTTTAATTTTATGTTTAAGTTTATGATTAAGTTTATGATTAAGTTTATGATTAAGTTTATGATTAAGTTTATGTTTAAGTTTATGTTTATGTTTATGTTTTAATTTATGTTTAAGTTTATGATTAAGTTTATGATTAAGTTTATGATTAAGTTTATGTTTAAGTTTATGACTAAGTTTATGATTAAGTTTATGATTAAGTTTATGTTTAAGTTAATGATTAAGTTTATGTTTTAATTTATGTTTAATTTTATGTTTAAGTTTATGATTAAGTTTATGATTAAGTTTATGATTAAGTTTAAGTTTAAGTTTATGTTTAAGCTTATGATTAAGTTTATGTTTAAATAATAATATGTTAAGTTTATATTTATATAAACTTAAACATAAACTTAAACATAAATTTAAACATAAATTTGAACATTAGCATAAACATAAACTTAAACTTAAATATAAATTTAAACATAAACTTAAACATAAACATAAACATAAACTTAAACCTAAATTAAAACGTACACATAAACATAAACATAAACATAAGTATAAACATAAACATAAAGATAAACATAAACTTAAACATAAATTAAAACGTAAACATAAACATAAACTTAAACATAAACTTAAACATAAACATAAACATAAACATAAACATAAACATAAACATAAACATAAACATAAACATAAACATAAACATAAACATAAACATAAACATAAACATAAACTTAAACATAAACTTAAACATAAACTTAAACATAAACATAAACTTAAACATAAACTTAAACATTAACTTAAACATAAACTTAAACATAAACTTAAACATAAACATAAACATAAACATAAAGATAAACATAAACTTAAACATAAACTTAAACATAAACTTAAACATAAACTTAAACATAAACTTAAACATAAACTTAAACATAAACTTAATCATAAACATAAACGTAAACATAAACTTAAACATAAACATAAACATAAATATAAACATAAACATAAACATAAACATAAACATAAACATAAACATAAACATAAACATAAACATAAACATAAACATAATCATAAACTTAAACATAAATTAAAACATAAACAGAAACATAAACATAAAGATAAACATAAACTTAAACATAAACTTAAACATAAACTTAATCATAAACATAAACGTAAACATAAACTTAAACATAAACTTAAACATAAACTTAAACATAAACATAAACTTAAACATAAACTTAAACATTAACTTAAACATAAACTTAAACATAAACTTAAACATAAACATAAACATAAACTTAAACATAAACATAAACTTAAACATAAACTTAAACATAAACTTAAACATAAACTTAAACATAAACTTAAACATAAACTTAAACATAAACTTAAACATAAACTTAAACATAAACTTAATCATAAACATAAACGTAAACATAAACTTAAACATAAACATAAACATAAACATAAACATAAACATAAACATAAACATAAACTTAAACATAAACTTAAACATAAACTTAAACATAAACTTAAACATAAACTTAAACATAAACTTAAACATAAACTTAAACATAAACTTAAACATAAACTTAAACATAAACTTAATCATAAACATAAACGTAAACATAAACTTAAACATAAACATAAACATAAACATAAACATAAACATAAACATAAACATAAACATAAACTTAATCATAAACTTAAACATAAACTTAAACATAAACATAAACATAAACATAAACATAAACATAAACATAAACATAAAGATAAACATAAACGTAAACATAAACTTAAACATAAACATAAACATAAACATAAACATAAACATAAACATAAACATAAACTTAATCATAAACTTAAACATAAACTTAAACATAAACTTAAACATAAACTTAAACATAAACATAAACATAAACATAAACATAAAGATAAACATAAACTTAAACATAAACTTAAACATAAACTTAAACATAAACTTAAACATAAACTTAAACATAAACTTAAACATAAACTTAATCATAAACATAAACGTAAACATAAACTTAAACATAAACATAAACATAAATATAAACATAAACATAAACATAAACATAAACATAAACATAAACATAAACATAAACATAAACATAAACATAAACATAAACATAATCATAAACTTAAACATAAATTAAAACATAAACAGAAACATAAACATAAACATAAACATAAACTTAAACATAAACTTAAACATAAACTTAATCATAAACATAAACGTAAACATAAACTTAAACATAAACTTAAACATAAACTTAAACATAAACATAAACTTAAACATAAACTTAAACATTAACTTAAACATAAACTTAAACATAAACTTAAACATAAACATAAACATAAACATAAACATAAACATAAACATAAACTTAAACATAAACTTAAACATAAACTTAAACATAAACTTAAACATAAACTTAAACATAAACTTAAACATAAACTTAAACATAAACTTAAACATAAACTTAATCATAAACATAAACGTAAACATAAACTTAAACATAAACATAAACATAAACATAAACATAAACATAAACTTAAACATAAACTTAAACATTAACTTAAACATAAACTTAAACATAAACTTAAACATAAACATAAACATAAACATAAACATAAACATAAACATAAACATAAACATAAACATAAACATAAATATATACATAAACATAAACATAAACTTAAACATAAACTTAAACATAAACTTAAACATAAACTTAAACATAAACATAAACATAAACATAAACATAAACATAAACATAAACATAAACATAAACATAAACATAAACATAAACATAAACATAAACATAAACATAAACATAAACATAAACATAAACATAAACATAAACATAAACATAAACATAAACATAAACATAAACATAAACATAAACACAAACACAAACACAAACATAAACATAAACATAAACATAAACATAAACATAAACATAAACATAAACATAAACATAAACATAAACATAAACATAAACATAAACATAAACATAAACATAAACATAAACATAAACATAAACATAAACATAAACATAAACTTAAACATAAACTTAAACATAAACTTAAACATAAACTTAAACATAAACTTGCATCATATCACTCAAATAACATCAAATTAAGTCAAATCTAGACATTTTGACTCTAAACTTCCGATTAGCGCTGAAACTTTTCGAATTGATTTAAAAAACTAGTTCCAATTGACTGTTTGAAGCGAATCAAGACAACTATTAACGAATGAATACAAAATACAACGAATTAATACAAATCGAGTCGATTTGTATCTAATCTGTCTTGAGGAAAATTTAATATAATTATTTTTTTATTCAAAATCGAATTGAGACGAAATGTGTTGTTTATGTTTATGTTTATGTTTATGTTTATGTTTATGTTTATGTTTATGTTTTAATTTATGTTTAAGTTTATGATTGAGTTTATGATTAAGTTAATGATTAAGTTTATGATTAAGTTTATAATTAAGTTTAAGTTTAAGTTTATGATTAAGTTTATGATTAAGTTTATAATTAAGTTTATGTTTAATTTTATGTTTAAGTTTATGTTTTAATTTATGTTTAAGTTTATGATTAACTTTATGATTAAATTTATGATTAAGTATATGTTTAAGTTTATGTTTAAGTTTATGATTAAGTTTATGATTAAGTTTATGTTTAAGTTTATGTTTAAGTTTATGATTAAGTTTATGATTAAGTTTATGATTAAGTTTATGATTGAGTTTATGATTAAGTTTATGTTAAATTTTATGTTTTAGTTTATGTTTTAATTTATGTTTAAGTTAATGACTAACTTTATGATTAAATTTATGATTAAGTATATATTTCAGTTTATGTTTAAGTTTATGATTAAGTTTATGATTAAGTTTATGATTAATTTATGATTAGGTTTATATTTAAGTTTATGTTTAAGTTTATGATTAAGTTTATGATTTAGTTTATGTTTAAGTTTATGATTAAGTTTATGAATAAGTTTATGTTTATGTTTATGTTTAAGTTTATGATTAAGTTTATGATTAAGTTTATGATTAAGTTTATGATTTTAAGTTTATGTTTAAGTTTATGATTAAGTTTATGATTATGTTTATATTTAAGTTTTTTTTAAATTTATGTTTAAATTTATGTTTAAGTTTATGTTTAAGTTTATTATTAAGTTTATGATTAAGTTTATGATTAAGTTTATGTTTAAGTTTATGTTTATGTTTATGTTTTAATTTATGTTTAAGTTTATGATTGAGTTTATGATTAAGTTCATGTTTAAGTTTATGTTTAAGATTATAATTAAGTTTATGATTAAGTTTATGATTAAGTTTATGATTAAGTTTATGATTAAGTTTATGTTTTGTTTGTGTTTAAGTTTATGATTAAGTTTATGATTAAGTTTATGTTTAATTTTATGTTTAAGTTTATGTTTTAATTTATGTTAAAGTTTATGATTAACTTTATGATTAAATTTATGATTAAGTATATGTTTATGTTTATGTTTAAGTTTATGATTAAGTTTATGATTAAGTTTATGATTAAGTTTATGAGTAAGTTTGTGTTTAAGTTTATGATTAAGTTTATGATCAAGTTTATGATTAAGTTTATGATTAAGTTTATAATTAAGTATATGATTAAGTTTATGATTAAGTTCATGTTTAAGTTTATGTTTAAGATTAAATATAAGTTTATGATTAAGTTTATGATTAAGTTTATGATTAAGTTTATGTTTAAGTTTATGTTTAGGTTAATGATTAAGTTTAAGATTAAGTTTATGTTTAAGTTAATGATTAAGTTTATGTTTTAATTTATGTTTAATTTTATGTTTAAGTTTATGATTAAGTTTATGATTAAGTTTATGATTAAGTTTATGATTAAGTTTATGTTTAAGTTTATGTTTATGTTTATGTTTTAATTTATGTTTAAGTTTATGATTAAGTTTATGATTAAGTTTATGATTAAGTTTATGTTTAAGTTTATGACTAAGTTTATGATTAAGTTTATGATTAAGTTTATGTTTAAGTTAATGATTAAGTTTATGTTTTAATTTATGTTTAATTTTATGTTTAAGTTTATGATTAAGTTTATGATTAAGTTTATGATTAAGTTTATGTTTAAGTTTATGTTTAAGCTTATGATTAAGTTTATATTTAAATAATAATATGTTAAGTTTATATTTAAATAAACTTAAACATAAACTTAAACATAAATTTAAACATAAATTTGAACATTAGCATAAACATAAACTTAAACTTAAATATAAATTTAAACATAAACTTAAACATAAACATAAACATAAACTTAAACATAAATTAAAACGTACACATAAACATAAACATAAACATAAGTATAAACATAAACATAAAGATAAACAAAAACTTAAACATAAACTTAAACATAAACTTAAACATAAACTTAAACATAAACTTAAACATAAACTTAAACATAAACTTAAACATAAACTTAAACATAAACTTAATCATAAACATAAACGTAAACATAAACTTAAACATAAACATAAACATAAATATAAACATAAACATAAACATAAACATAAACATAAACATAAACATAAACATAAACATAAACATAAACATAAACATAAACATAAACATAAACATAAACATAATCATAAACTTAAACATAAATTAAAACATAAACATAAACATAAACATAAACATAAACATAAACTTAAACATAAACTTAAACTTAAACTTAATCATAAACATAAACGTAAACTAAACTTAAACATAAACTTAAACATAAACATAAACTTAAACATAAACTTAAACATTAACTTAAACATAAACTTAAACATAAACTTAAACATAAACATAAACATAAATTTATGTTTAAGTTTATGTTTAAGTTTATTATTAAGTTTATGATTAAGTTTATGATTAAGTTTATGTTTAAGTTTATGTTTATGTTTATGTTTTAATTTATGTTTAAGTTTATGATTGAGTTTATGATTAAGTTCATGTTTAAGTTTATGTTTAAGATTATAATTAAGTTTATGATTAAGTTTATGATTAAGTTTATGATTAAGTTTATGATTAAGTTTATGTTTTGTTTGTGTTTAAGTTTATGATTAAGTTTATGATTAAGTTTATGTTTAATTTTATGTTTAAGTTTATGTTTTAATTTATGTTAAAGTTTATGATTAACTTTATGATTAAATTTATGATTAAGTATATGTTTATGTTTATGTTTAAGTTTATGATTAAGTTTATGATTAAGTTTATGATTAAGTTTATGAGTAAGTTTGTGTTTAAGTTTATGATTAAGTTTATGATCAAGTTTATGATTAAGTTTATGATTAAGTTTATGATTAAGTATATGATTAAGTTTATGATTAAGTTCATGTTTAAGTTTATGTTTAAGATTAAATATAAGTTTATGATTAAGTTTATGATTAAGTTTATGATTAAGTTTATGTTTAAGTTTATGTTTAGGTTAATGATTAAGTTTAAGATTAAGTTTATGTTTAAGTTAATGATTAAGTTTATGTTTTAATTTATGTTTAATTTTATGTTTAAGTTTATGATTAAGTTTATGATTAAGTTTATGATTAAGTTTATGATTAAGTTTATGTTTAAGTTTATGTTTATGTTTATGTTTTAATTTATGTTTAAGTTTATGATTAAGTTTATGATTAAGTTTATGATTAAGTTTATGTTTAAGTTTATGACTAAGTTTATGATTAAGTTTATGATTAAGTTTATGTTTAAGTTAATGATTAAGTTTATGTTTTAATTTATGTTTAATTTTATGTTTAAGTTTATGATTAAGTTTATGATTAAGTTTATGATTAAGTTTATGTTTAAGTTTATGTTTAAGCTTATGATTAAGTTTATGTTTAAATAATAATATGTTAGGTTTATATTTAAATAAACTTAAACATAAACTTAAACATAAATTTAAACATAAATTTGAACATTAGCATAAACATAAACTTAAACTTAAATATAAATTTAAACATAAACTTAAACATAAACATAAACATAAACTTAAACATAAATTAAAACGTACACATAAACATAAACATAAACATAAGTATAAACATAAACATAAAGATAAACATAAACTTAAACATAAACTTAAACATAAACTTAAACATAAACTTAAACATAAACTTAAACATAAACTTAAACATAAACTTAATCATAAACATAAACGTAAACATAAACTTAAACATAAACATAAACATAAATATAAACATAAACATAAACATAAACATAAACATAAACATAAACATAAACATAAACATAAACATAAACATAAACATAAACATAAACATAAACATAAACATAAACATAATTATAAACTTAAACATAAATTAAAACATAAACATAAACATAAACATAAACATAAACATAAACTTAAACATAAACTTAAACATAAACTTAATCATAAACATAAACGTAAACATAAACTTAAACATAAACTTAAACATAAACATAAACTTAAACATAAACTTAAACATTAACTTAAACATAAACTTAAACATAAACTTAAACATAAACATAAACATAAACATAAACATAAACATAAACATAAACATAAACATAAACATAAACATAAACTTAAACATAAACTTAAACATAAACTTAAACATAAATTTAAACATAAACTTAAACATAAACTTAAACATAAACTTAAACATAAACTTAATCATAAACATAAACGTAAACATAAACTTAAACATAAACATAAACATAAATATAAACATAAACATAAACATAAACATAAACATAAACATAAACATAAACATAAACATAAATATAAACATAAACATAAACATAAACTTAAACATAAACTTAAACATAAACTTAAACATAAACTTAAACATAAACATAAACATAAACATAAACATAAACATAAACATAAACATAAACATAAACATAAACATAAACATAAACATAAACATAAACATAAACATAAACATAAACATAAACATAAACATAAACATAAACATAAACATAAACATAAACATAAACATAAACACAAACACAAACATAAACATAAACATAAACATAAACTTAAACATAAACTTAATCATAAACATAAACGTAAACATAAACTTAAACATAAACTTAAACATAAACTTAAACATAAACATAAACTTAAACATAAACTTAAACATTAACTTAAACATAAACTTAAACATAAACTTAAACATAAACATAAACATAAACATAAACATAAACATAAACTTAAACATAAACTTAAACATAAACTTAAACATAAACTTAAACATAAACATAAACATAAACATAAACATAAACATTAATATAAACATAAACATAAACATAAACTTAAACTTAAACATAACCTTAAACATAAACATAAACATAAACATAAACATATACATAAACATAAACATAAACATAAACTTAAACATAAACATAAACATAAACATAAACATAAACATAAACATAAACATAAACATAAACTTAAACATAAACTTAAACATTAACTTAAACATAAACTTAAACATAAACTTAAACATAAACATAAACATAAACATAAACATAAACATAAACATAAACATAAACATTAATATAAACATAAACATAAACATAAACTTAAACATAAACTTAAACATAAACTTAAACATAAACTTAAACATAAACATAAACATAAACATAAACATAAACATAAACATAAACATAAACATAAACATAAACATAAACATAAACATAAACATAAACATAAACATAAACATAAACATAAACATAAACATAAACATAAACATAAACATAAACACAAACACAAACATAAACATAAACATAAACATAAACATAAACATAAACAAACAAAATGATTAAGTTTATGATTAAGTTTATGTTTTGTTTGTGTTTAAGTTTATGATTAAGTTTATGATTAAGTTTATGTTTAATTTTATGTTTAAGTTTATGTTTTAATTTATGTTAAAGTTTATGATTAACTTTATGATTAAATTTATGATTAAGTATATGTTTATGTTTATGTTTAAGTTTATGATTAAGTTTATGATTAAGTTTATGATTAAGTTTATGAGTAAGTTTGTGTTTAAGTTTATGATTAAGTTTATGATCAAGTTTATGATTAAGTTTATGATTAAGTTTATGATTAAGTATATGATTAAGTTTATGATTAAGTTCATGTTTAAGTTTATGTTTAAGATTAAATATAAGTTTATGATTAAGTTTATGATTAAGTTTATGATTAAGTTTATGTTTAAGTTTATGTTTAGGTTAATGATTAAGTTTAAGATTAAGTTTATGTTTAAGTTAATGATTAAGTTTATGTTTTAATTTATGTTTAATTTTATGTTTAAGTTTATGATTAAGTTTATGATTAAGTTTATGATTAAGTTTATGATTAAGTTTATGTTTAAGTTTATGTTTATGTTTATGTTTTAATTTATGTTTAAGTTTATGATTAAGTTTATGATTAAGTTTATGATTAAGTTTATGTTTAAGTTTATGACTAAGTTTATGATTAAGTTTATGATTAAGTTTATGTTTAAGTTAATGATTAAGTTTATGTTTTAATTTATGTTTAATTTTATGTTTAAGTTTATGATTAAGTTTATGATTAAGTTTATGATTAAGTTTATGTTTAAGTTTATGTTTAAGCTTATGATTAAGTTTATGTTTAAATAATAATATGTTAAGTTTATATTTAAATAAACTTAAACATAAACTTAAACATAAATTTAAACATAAATTTGAACATTAGCATAAACATAAACTTAAACTTAAATATAAATTTAAACATAAACTTAAACATAAACATAAACATAAACTTAAACATAAATTAAAACGTACACATAAACATAAACATAAACATAAGTATAAACATAAACATAAAGATAAACATAAACTTAAACATAAACTTAAACATAAACTTAAACATAAACTTAAACATAAACTTAAACATAAACTTAAACATAAACTTAAACATAAACTTAATCATAAACATAAACGTAAACATAAACTTAAACATAAACATAAACATAAATATAAACATAAACATAAACATAAACATAAACATAAACATAAACATAAACATAAACATAAACATAAACATAAACATAAACATAAACATAAACATAAACATAATCATAAACTTAAACATAAATTAAAACATAAACATAAACATAAACATAAACATAAACATAAACTTAAACATAAACTTAAACATAAACTTAATCATAAACATAAACGTAAACATAAACTTAAACATAAACTTAAACATAAACATAAACTTAAACATAAACTTAAACATTAACTTAAACATAAACTTAAACATAAACTTAAACATAAACATAAACATAAACATAAACATAAACATAAACATAAACATAAACATAAACATAAACATAAACATAAACTTAAACATAAACTTAAACATAAACTTAAACATAAACTTAAACATAAACTTAAACATAAACTTAAACATAAACTTAAACATAAACTTAATCATAAACATAAACGTAAACATAAACTTAAACATAAACATAAACATAAATATAAACATAAACATAAACATAAACATAAACATAAACATAAACATAAACATAAATATAAACATAAACATAAACATAAACTAAACATAAACTTAAACATAAACTTAAACATAAACTTAAACATAAACATAAACATAAACATAAACATAAACATAAACATAAACATAAACATAAACATAAACATAAACATAAACATAAACATAAACATAAACATAAACATAAACATAAACATAAACATAAACATAAACATAAACATAAACATAAACATAAACATAAACATAAACATAAACATAAACACAAACACAAACACAAACACAAACACAAACATAAACATAAACATAAACATAAACATAAACATAAACATAAACATAAACATAAACATAAACATAAACATAAACATAAACATAAACATAAACATAAACATAAACATAAACATAAACATAAACATAAACATAAACTTAAACATAAACTTAAACATAAACTTAAACATAAACTTAAACATAAACTTGCATCATATCACTCAAATAACATCAAATTAAGTCAAATCTAGACATTTTGACTCTAAACTTCCGATTAGCGCTGAAACTTTTCGAATTGATTTAAAAAACTAGTTCCAATTGACTGTTTGAAGCGAATCAAGACAACTATTAACGAATGAATACAAAATACAACGAATTAATACAAATCGAGTCGATTTGTATCTAATCTGTCTTGAGGAAAATTTAATATAATTATTTTTTTATTCAAAATCGAATTGAGACGAAATGTGTTGTTTATGTTTATGTTTATGTTTATGTTTATGTTTATGTTTATGTTTATGTTTATGTTTTAATTTATGTTTAAGTTTATGATTGAGTTTATGATTAAGTTAATGATTAAGTTTATGATTAAGTTTATAATTAAGTTTAAGTTTAAGTTTATGATTAAGTTTATGATTAAGTTTATAATTAAGTTTATGTTTAATTTTATGTTTAAGTTTATGTTTTAATTTATGTTTAAGTTTATGATTAACTTTATGATTAAATTTATGATTAAGTATATGTTTAAGTTTATGTTTAAGTTTATGATTAAGTTTATGATTAAGTTTATGTTTAAGTTTATGTTTAAGTTTATGATTAAGTTTATGATTAAGTTTATGATTAAGTTTATGATTGAGTTTATGATTAAGTTTATGTTAAATTTTATGTTTTAGTTTATGTTTTAATTTATGTTTAAGTTAATGACTAACTTTATGATTAAATTTATGATTAAGTATATATTTCAGTTTATGTTTAAGTTTATGATTAAGTTTATGATTAAGTTTATGATTAAGTTTATGATTAGGTTTATATTTAAGTTTATGTTTAAATTTATGATTAAGTTTATGATTTAGTTTATGTTTAAGTTTATGATTAAGTTTATGAATAAGTTTATGTTTATGTTTATGTTTAAGTTTATGATTAAGTTTATGATTAAGTTTATGATTAAGTTTATGATTTTAAGTTTATGTTTAAGTTTATGATTAAGTTTATGATTATGTTTATATTTAAGTTTTTTTTAAATTTATGTTTAAATTTATGTTTAAGTTTATGTTTAAGTTTATTATTAAGTTTATGATTAAGTTTATGATTAAGTTTATGTTTAAGTTTATGTTTATGTTTATGTTTTAATTTATGTTTAAGTTTATGATTGAGTTTATGATTAAGTTCATGTTTAAGTTTATGTTTAAGATTATAATTAAGTTTATGATTAAGTTTATGATTAAGTTTATGATTAAGTTTATGATTAAGTTTATGTTTTGTTTGTGTTTAAGTTTATGATTAAGTTTATGATTAAGTTTATGTTTAATTTTATGTTTAAGTTTATGTTTTAATTTATGTTAAAGTTTATGATTAACTTTATGATTAAATTTATGATTAAGTATATGTTTATGTTTATGTTTAAGTTTATGATTAAGTTTATGATTAAGTTTATGATTAAGTTTATGAGTAAGTTTGTGTTTAAGTTTATGATTAAGTTTATGATCAAGTTTATGATTAAGTTTATGATTAAGTTTATGATTAAGTATATGATTAAGTTTATGATTAAGTTCATGTTTAAGTTTATGTTTAAGATTAAATATAAGTTTATGATTAAGTTTATGATTAAGTTTATGATTAAGTTTATGTTTAAGTTTATGTTTAGGTTAATGATTAAGTTTAAGATTAAGTTTATGTTTAAGTTAATGATTAAGTTTATGTTTTAATTTATGTTTAATTTTATGTTTAAGTTTATGATTAAGTTTATGATTAAGTTTATGATTAAGTTTATGATTAAGTTTATGTTTAAGTTTATGTTTATGTTTATGTTTTAATTTATGTTTAAGTTTATGATTAAGTTTATGATTAAGTTTATGATTAAGTTTATGTTTAAGTTTATGACTAAGTTTATGATTAAGTTTATGATTAAGTTTATGTTCAAGTTAATGATTAAGTTTATGTTTTAATTTATGTTTAATTTTATGTTTAAGTTTATGATTAAGTTTATGATTAAGTTTATGATTAAGTTTATGTTTAAGTTTATGTTTAAGCTTATGATTAAGTTTATGTTTAAATAATAATATGTTAAGTTTATATTTAAATAAACTTAAACATAAACTTAAACATAAATTTAAACATAAATTTGAACATTAGCATAAACATAAACTTAAACTTAAATATAAATTTAAACATAAACTTAAACATAAACATAAACATAAACTTAAACATAAATTAAAACGTACACATAAACATAAACATAAACATAAGTATAAACATAAACATAAAGATAAACAAAAACTTAAACATAAACTTAAACATAAACTTAAACATAAACTTAAACATAAACTTAAACATAAACTTAAACATAAACTTAATCATAAACATAAACGTAAACATAAACTTAAACATAAACATAAACATAAATATAAACATAAACATAAACATAAACATAAACATAAACATAAACATAAACATAAACATAAACATAAACATAAACATAAACATAAACATAAACATAAACATAATCATAAACTTAAACATAAATTAAAACATAAACATAAACATAAACATAAACATAAACATAAACTTAAACATAAACTTAAACTTAAACTTAATCATAAACATAAACGTAAACTAAACTTAAACATAAACTTAAACATAAACATAAACTTAAACATAAACTTAAACATTAACTTAAACATAAACTTAAACATAAACTTAAACATAAACATAAACATAAATTTATGTTTAAGTTTATGTTTAAGTTTATTATTAAGTTTATGATTAAGTTTATGATTAAGTTTATGTTTAAGTTTATGTTTATGTTTATGTTTTAATTTATGTTTAAGTTTATGATTGAGTTTATGATTAAGTTCATGTTTAAGTTTATGTTTAAGATTATAATTAAGTTTATGATTAAGTTTATGATTAAGTTTATGATTAAGTTTATGATTAAGTTTATGTTTTGTTTGTGTTTAAGTTTATGATTAAGTTTATGATTAAGTTTATGTTTAATTTTATGTTTAAGTTTATGTTTTAATTTATGTTAAAGTTTATGATTAACTTTATGATTAAATTTATGATTAAGTATATGTTTATGTTTATGTTTAAGTTTATGATTAAGTTTATGATTAAGTTTATGATTAAGTTTATGAGTAAGTTTGTGTTTAAGTTTATGATTAAGTTTATGATCAAGTTTATGATTAAGTTTATGATTAAGTTTATGATTAAGTATATGATTAAGTTTATGATTAAGTTCATGTTTAAGTTTATGTTTAAGATTAAATATAAGTTTATGATTAAGTTTATGATTAAGTTTATGATTAAGTTTATGTTTAAGTTTATGTTTAGGTTAATGATTAAGTTTAAGATTAAGTTTATGTTTAAGTTAATGATTAAGTTTATGTTTTAATTTATGTTTAATTTTATGTTTAAGTTTATGATTAAGTTTATGATTAAGTTTATGATTAAGTTTATGATTAAGTTTATGTTTAAGTTTATGTTTATGTTTATGTTTTAATTTATGTTTAAGTTTATGATTAAGTTTATGATTAAGTTTATGATTAAGTTTATGTTTAAGTTTATGACTAAGTTTATGATTAAGTTTATGATTAAGTTTATGTTTAAGTTAATGATTAAGTTTATGTTTTAATTTATGTTTAATTTTATGTTTAAGTTTATGATTAAGTTTATGATTAAGTTTATGATTAAGTTTATGTTTAAGTTTATGTTTAAGCTTATGATTAAGTTTATGTTTAAATAATAATATGTTAGGTTTATATTTAAATAAACTTAAACATAAACTTAAACATAAATTTAAACATAAATTTGAACATTAGCATAAACATAAACTTAAACTTAAATATAAATTTAAACATAAACTTAAACATAAACATAAACATAAACTTAAACATAAATTAAAACGTACACATAAACATAAACATAAACATAAGTATAAACATAAACATAAAGATAAACATAAACTTAAACATAAACTTAAACATAAACTTAAACATAAACTTAAACATAAACTTAAACATAAACTTAAACATAAACTTAATCATAAACATAAACGTAAACATAAACTTAAACATAAACATAAACATAAATATAAACATAAACATAAACATAAACATAAACATAAACATAAACATAAACATAAACATAAACATAAACATAAACATAAACATAAACATAAACATAAACATAATTATAAACTTAAACATAAATTAAAACATAAACATAAACATAAACATAAACATAAACATAAACTTAAACATAAACTTAAACATAAACTTAATCATAAACATAAACGTAAACATAAACTTAAACATAAACTTAAACATAAACATAAACTTAAACATAAACTTAAACATTAACTTAAACATAAACTTAAACATAAACTTAAACATAAACATAAACATAAACATAAACATAAACATAAACATAAACATAAACATAAACATAAACATAAACATAAACTTAAACATAAACTTAAACATAAACTTAAACATAAATTTAAACATAAACTTAAACATAAACTTAAACATAAACTTAAACATAAACTTAATCATAAACATAAACGTAAACATAAACTTAAACATAAACATAAACATAAATATAAACATAAACATAAACATAAACATAAACATAAACATAAACATAAACATAAACATAAACATAAACATAAATATAAACATAAACATAAACATAAACTTAAACATAAACTTAAACATAAACTTAAACATAAACTTAAACATAAACATAAACATAAACATAAACATAAACATAAACATAAACATAAACATAAACATAAACATAAACATAAACATAAACATAAACATAAACATAAACATAAACATAAACATAAACATAAACATAAACATAAACATAAACATAAACATAAACATAAACATAAACACAAACACAAACATAAACATAAACATAAACATAAACTTAAACATAAACTTAATCATAAACATAAACGTAAACATAAACTTAAACATAAACTTAAACATAAACTTAAACATAAACATAAACTTAAACATAAACTTAAACATTAACTTAAACATAAACTTAAACATAAACTTAAACATAAACATAAACATAAACATAAACATAAACATAAACTTAAACATAAACTTAAACATAAACTTAAACATAAACTTAAACATAAACATAAACATAAACATAAACATAAACATTAATATAAACATAAACATAAACATAAACTTAAACTTAAACATAAACTTAAACATAAACATAAACATAAACATAAACATAAACATAAACATAAACATAAACATAAACTTAAACATAAACATAAACATAAACATAAACATAAACATAAACATAAACATAAACATAAACTTAAACATAAACTTAAACATTAACTTAAACATAAATTAAAACATAAATATAAACATAAACTTAAACATAAACTTAATCATAAACTTAATCATAAACTTAATCATAAACTTAAACTTAAACTTAATTATAAACTTAATCATAAACTTAATCATTAACTTAATCATAAACTCAATCATAAACTTAACCATAAATTAAAACATAAACATAAACATAAACATAAACATAAACATAAACTTAAACATAAACTTAAACATTAACTTAAACATATACTTAAACATAAACTTAAACATAAACATAAACATAAACATAAACATAAACATAAACATAAACATAAACATAAACATAAATATAAACATAAACATAAACATAAACTTAAACATAAACTTAAACATAAACTTAAACATAAACTTAAACATAAACATAAACATAAACATAAACATAAACATAAACATAAACATAAACATAAACATAAACATAAACATAAACATAAACATAAACATAAACATAAACATAAACATAAACATAAACATAAACATAAACATAAACATAAACATAAACATAAACATAAACATAAACACAAACACAAACATAAACATAAACATAAACATAAACATAAACATAAACAAACAAAATGATTAAGTTTATGATTAAGTTTATGTTTTGTTTGTGTTTAAGTTTATGATTAAGTTTATGATTAAGTTTATGTTTAATTTTATGTTTAAGTTTATGTTTTAATTTATGTTAAAGTTTATGATTAACTTTATGATTAAATTTATGATTAAGTATATGTTTATGTTTATGAGTAAGTTTGTGTTTAAGTTTATGATTAAGTTTATGATCAAGTTTATGATTAAGTTTATGATTAAGTTTATGATTAAGTATATGATTAAGTTTATGATTAAGTTCATGTTTAAGTTTATGTTTAAGATTAAATATAAGTTTATGATTAAGTTTATGATTAAGTTTATGATTAAGTTTATGTTTAAGTTTATGTTTAGGTTAATGATTAAGTTTAAGATTAAGTTTATGTTTAAGTTAATGATTAAGTTTATGTTTTAATTTATGTTTAATTTTATGTTTAAGTTTATGATTAAGTTTATGATTAAGTTTATGATTAAGTTTATGATTAAGTTTATGTTTAAGTTTATGTTTATGTTTATGTTTTAATTTATGTTTAAGTTTATGATTAAGTTTATGATTAAGTTTATGATTAAGTTTATGTTTAAGTTTATGACTAAGTTTATGATTAAGTTTATGATTAAGTTTATGTTTAAGTTAATGATTAAGTTTATGTTTTAATTTATGTTTAATTTTATGTTTAAGTTTATGATTAAGTTTATGATTAAGTTTATGATTAAGTTTATGTTTAAGTTTATGTTTAAGCTTATGATTAAGTTTATGTTTAAATAATAATATGTTAAGTTTATATTTAAATAAACTTAAACATAAACTTAAACATAAATTTAAACATAAATTTGAACATTAGCATAAACATAAACTTAAACTTAAATATAAATTTAAACATAAACTTAAACATAAACATAAACATAAACTTAAACATAAATTAAAACGTACACATAAACATAAACATAAACATAAGTATAAACATAAACATAAAGATAAACATAAACTTAAACATAAACTTAAACATAAACTTAAACATAAACTTAAACATAAACTTAAACATAAACTTAAACATAAACTAAAAACATAAACTTAATCATAAACATAAACGTAAACATAAACTTAAACATAAACATAAACATAAATATAAACATAAACATAAACATAAACATAAACATAAACATAAACATAAACATAAACATAAACATAAACATAAACATAAACATAAACATAAACATAAACATAATCATAAACTTAAACATAAATTAAAACATAAACATAAACATAAACATAAACATAAACATAAACTTAAACATAAACTTAAACATAAACTTAATCATAAACATAAACGTAAACATAAACTTAAACATAAACTTAAACATAAACATAAACTTAAACATAAACTTAAACATTAACTTAAACATAAACTTAAACATAAACTTAAACATAAACATAAACATAAACATAAACATAAACATAAACATAAACATAAACATAAACATAAACATAAACATAAACTTAAACATAAACTTAAACATAAACTTAAACATAAACTTAAACATAAACTTAAACATAAACTTAAACATAAACTTAAACATAAACTTAATCATAAACATAAACGTAAACATAAACTTAAACATAAACATAAACATAAATATAAACATAAACATAAACATAAACATAAACATAAACATAAACATAAACATAAATATAAACATAAACATAAACATAAACTAAACATAAACTTAAACATAAACTTAAACATAAACTTAAACATAAACATAAACATAAACATAAACATAAACATAAACATAAACATAAACATAAACATAAACATAAACATAAACATAAACATAAACATAAACATAAACATAAACATAAACATAAACATAAACATAAACATAAACATAAACATAAACATAAACATAAACATAAACATAAACATAAACACAAACACAAACACAAACATAAACATAAACATAAACATAAACATAAACATAAACATAAACATAAACATAAATATAAACATAAACATAAACATAAACATAAACATAAACATAAACATAAACATAAACATAAACATAAACATAAACATAAACTTAAACATAAACTTAAACATAAACTTAAACATAAACTTAAACATAAACTTGCATCATATCACTCAAATAACATCAAATTAAGTCAAATCTAGACATTTTGACTCTAAACTTCCGATTAGCGCTGAAACTTTTCGAATTGATTTAAAAAACTAGTTCCAATTGACTGTTTGAAGCGAATCAAGACAACTATTAACGAATGAATACAAAATACAACGAATTAATACAAATCGAGTCGATTTGTATCTAATCTGTCTTGAGGAAAATTTAATATAATTATTTTTTTATTCAAAATCGAATTGAGACGAAATGTGTTGTTTATGTTTATGTTTATGTTTATGTTTATGTTTATGTTTATGTTTATGTTTTAATTTATGTTTAAGTTTATGATTGAGTTTATGATTAAGTTAATGATTAAGTTTATGATTAAGTTTATAATTAAGTTTAAGTTTAAGTTTATGATTAAGTTTATGATTAAGTTTATAATTAAGTTTATGTTTAATTTTATGTTTAAGTTTATGTTTTAATTTATGTTTAAGTTTATGATTAACTTTATGATTAAATTTATGATTAAGTATATGTTTAAGTTTATGTTTAAGTTTATGATTAAGTTTATGATTAAGTTTATGTTTAAGTTTATGTTTAAGTTTATGATTAAGTTTATGATTAAGTTTATGATTAAGTTTATGATTGAGTTTATGATTAAGTTTATGTTAAATTTTATGTTTTAGTTTATGTTTTAATTTATGTTTAAGTTAATGACTAACTTTATGATTAAATTTATGATTAAGTATATATTTCAGTTTATGTTTAAGTTTATGATGAAGTTTATGATTAAGTTTATGATTAAGTTTATGATTAGGTTTATATTTAAGTTTATGTTTAAGTTTATGATTAAGTTTATGATTTAGTTTATGTTTAAGTTTATGATTAAGTTTATGAATAAGTTTATGTTTATGTTTATGTTTAAGTTTATGATTAAGTTTATGATTAAGTTTATGATTAAGTTTATGATTTTAAGTTTATGTTTAAGTTTATGATTAAGTTTATGATTATGTTTATATTTAAGTTTTTTTTAAATTTATGTTTAAATTTATGTTTAGGTTTATGTTTAAGTTTATTATTATGTTTATGTTTTAATTTATGTTTAAGTTTATGATTGAGTTAATGATTAAGTTCATGTTTAAGTTTATGTTTAAGATTATAATTAAGTTTATGATTAAGTTTATGATTAAGTTTATGTTTAAGTTTATGATTAAGTTTATGATTAAGTTTATGATTAAGTTTATGATTAAGTTTATGTTTTGTTTGTGTTTAAGTTTATGATTAAGTTTATGATCAAGTTTATGATTAAGTTTATGATTAAGTTTATGATTAAGTATATGATTAAGTTTATGATTAAGTTCATGTTTAAGTTTATGTTTAAGATTAAATATAAGTTTATGATTAAGTTTATGATTAAGTTTATGATTAAGTTTATGTTTAAGTTTATGATTAAGTTTATGATTAAGTTTAAGATTAAGTTTATGTTTAAGTTAATGATTAAGTTTATGTTTTAATTTATGTTTAATTTTATGTTTAAGTTTATGATTAAGTTTATGATTAAGTTTATGATTAAGTTTATGATTAAGTTTATGTTTAAGTTTATGTTTATGTTTATGTTTTAATTTATGTTTAAGTTTATGATTAAGTTTATGATTAAGTTTATGATTAAGTTTATGTTTAAGTTTATGACTAAGTTTATGATTAAGTTTATGATTAAGTTTATGTTTAAGTTAATGATTAAGTTTATGTTTTAATTTATGTTTAATTTTATGTTTAAGTTTATGATTAAGTTTATGATTAAGTTTATGATTAAGTTTATGTTTAAGTTTATGTTTAAGCTTATGATTAAGTTTATGTTTAAATAATAATATGTTAAGTTTATATTTATATAAACTTAAACATAAACTTAAACATAAATTTAAACATAAATTTGAACATTAGCATAAACATAAACTTAAACTTAAATATAAATTTAAACATAAACTTAAACATAAACATAAACATAAACTTAAACCTAAATTAAAACGTACACATAAACATAAACATAAACATAAGTATAAACATAAACATAAAGATAAACATAAACTTAAACATAAATTAAAACGTAAACATAAACATAAACTTAAACATAAACTTAAACATAAACATAAACATAAACATAAACATAAACATAAACATAAACATAAACATAAACATAAACATAAACATAAACATAAACATAAACATAAACTTAAACATAAACTTAAACATAAACTTAAACATAAACATAAACTTAAACATAAACTTAAACAATAACTTAAACATAAACTTAAACATAAACTTAAACATAAACATAAACATAAACATAAAGATAAACATAAACTTAAACATAAACTTAAACATAAACTTAAACATAAACTTAAACATAAACTTAAACATAAACTTAAACATAAACTTAATCATAAACATAAACGTAAACATAAACTTAAACATAAACATAAACATAAATATAAACATAAACATAAACATAAACATAAACATAAACATAAACATAAACATAAACATAAACATAAACATAAACATAATCATAAACTTAAACATAAATTAAAACATAAACAGAAACATAAACATAAACATAAACATAAACTTAAACATAAACTTAAACATAAACTTAATCATAAACATAAACGTAAACATAAACTTAAACATAAACTTAAACATAAACTTAAACATAAACATAAACTTAAACATAAACTTAAACATTAACTTAAACATAAACTTAAACATAAACTTAAACATAAACATAAACATAAACATAAACATAAACATAAACATAAACATAAACATAAACATAAACATAAACATAAACATAAACATAAACATAAACATAAACATAAACATAAACATAAACATAATCATAAACTTAAACATAAATTAAAACATAAACATAAACATAAACATAAACATAAACATAAACTTAAACATAAACTTAAACATAAACTTAATCATAAACATAAACGTAAACATAAACTTAAACATAAACTTAAACATAAACATAAACTTAAACATAAACTTAAACATTAACTTAAACATAAACTTAAACATAAACTTAAACATAAACATAAACATAAACATAAACATAAACATAAACATAAACATAAACATAAACATAAACATAAACATAAACATAAACTTAAACATAAACTTAAACATAAACTTAAACATAAACTTAAACATAAACTTAAACATAAACTTAAACATAAACTTAAACATAAACTTAATCATAAACATAAACGTAAACATAAACTTAAACATAAACATAAACATAAATATAAACATAAACATAAACATAAACATAAACATAAACATAAACATAAACATAAATATAAACATAAACATAAACATAAACTAAACATAAACTTAAACATAAACTTAAACATAAACTTAAACATAAACATAAACATAAACATAAACATAAACATAAACATAAACATAAACATAAACATAAACATAAACATAAACATAAACATAAACATAAACATAAACATAAACATAAACATAAACATAAACATAAACATAAACATAAACATAAACATAAACATAAACATAAACATAAACATAAACATAAACATAAACATAAACATAAACATAAACATAAACATAAACACAAACACAAACACAAACATAAACATAAACATAAACATAAACATAAACATAAACATAAACATAAACATAAATATAAACATAAACATAAACATAAACATAAACATAAACATAAACATAAACATAAACATAAACATAAACATAAACTTAAACATAAACTTAAACATAAACTTAAACATAAACTTAAACATAAACTTGCATCATATCACTCAAATAACATCAAATTAAGTCAAATCTAGACATTTTGACTCTAAACTTCCGATTAGCGCTGAAACTTTTCGAATTGATTTAAAAAACTAGTTCCAATTGACTGTTTGAAGCGAATCAAGACAACTATTAACGAATGAATACAAAATACAACGAATTAATACAAATCGAGTCGATTTGTATCTAATCTGTCTTGAGGAAAATTTAATATAATTATTTTTTTATTCAAAATCGAATTGAGACGAAATGTGTTGTTTATGTTTATGTTTATGTTTATGTTTATGTTTATGTTTATGTTTATGTTTTAATTTATGTTTAAGTTTATGATTGAGTTTATGATTAAGTTAATGATTAAGTTTATGATTAAGTTTATAATTAAGTTTAAGTTTAAGTTTATGATTAAGTTTATGATTAAGTTTATAATTAAGTTTATGTTTAATTTTATGTTTAAGTTTATGTTTTAATTTATGTTTAAGTTTATGATTAACTTTATGATTAAATTTATGATTAAGTATATGTTTAAGTTTATGTTTAAGTTTATGATTAAGTTTATGATTAAGTTTATGTTTAAGTTTATGTTTAAGTTTATGATTAAGTTTATGATTAAGTTTATGATTAAGTTTATGATTGAGTTTATGATTAAGTTTATGTTAAATTTTATGTTTTAGTTTATGTTTTAATTTATGTTTAAGTTAATGACTAACTTTATGATTAAATTTATGATTAAGTATATATTTCAGTTTATGTTTAAGTTTATGATGAAGTTTATGATTAAGTTTATGATTAAGTTTATGATTAGGTTTATATTTAAGTTTATGTTTAAGTTTATGATTAAGTTTATGATTTAGTTTATGTTTAAGTTTATGATTAAGTTTATGAATAAGTTTATGTTTATGTTTATGTTTAAGTTTATGATTAAGTTTATGATTAAGTTTATGATTAAGTTTATGATTTTAAGTTTATGTTTAAGTTTATGATTAAGTTTATGATTATGTTTATATTTAAGTTTTTTTTAAATTTATGTTTAAATTTATGTTTAGGTTTATGTTTAAGTTTATTATTATGTTTATGTTTTAATTTATGTTTAAGTTTATGATTGAGTTTATGATTAAGTTCATGTTTAAGTTTATGTTTAAGATTATAATTAAGTTTATGATTAAGTTTATGATTAAGTTTATGTTTAAGTTTATGATTAAGTTTATGATTAAGTTTATGATTAAGTTTATGATTAAGTTTATGTTTTGTTTGTGTTTAAGTTTATGATTAAGTTTATGATCAAGTTTATGATTAAGTTTATGATTAAGTTTATGATTAAGTATATGATTAAGTTTATGATTAAGTTCATGTTTAAGTTTATGTTTAAGATTAAATATAAGTTTATGATTAAGTTTATGATTAAGTTTATGATTAAGTTTATGTTTAAGTTTATGATTAAGTTTATGATTAAGTTTAAGATTAAGTTTATGTTTAAGTTAATGATTAAGTTTATGTTTTAATTTATGTTTAATTTTATGTTTAAGTTTATGATTAAGTTTATGATTAAGTTTATGATTAAGTTTATGATTAAGTTTATGTTTAAGTTTATGTTTATGTTTATGTTTTAATTTATGTTTAAGTTTATGATTAAGTTTATGATTAAGTTTATGATTAAGTTTATGTTTAAGTTTATGACTAAGTTTATGATTAAGTTTATGATTAAGTTTATGTTTAAGTTAATGATTAAGTTTATGTTTTAATTTATGTTTAATTTTATGTTTAAGTTTATGATTAAGTTTATGATTAAGTTTATGATTAAGTTTATGTTTAAGTTTATGTTTAAGCTTATGATTAAGTTTATGTTTAAATAATAATATGTTAAGTTTATATTTATATAAACTTAAACATAAACTTAAACATAAATTTAAACATAAATTTGAACATTAGCATAAACATAAACTTAAACTTAAATATAAATTTAAACATAAACTTAAACATAAACATAAACATAAACTTAAACCTAAATTAAAACGTACACATAAACATAAACATAAACATAAGTATAAACATAAACATAAAGATAAACATAAACTTAAACATAAATTAAAACGTAAACATAAACATAAACTTAAACATAAACTTAAACATAAACATAAACATAAACATAAACATAAACATAAACATAAACATAAACATAAACATAAACATAAACATAAACATAAACATAAACATAAACATAAACTTAAACATAAACTTAAACATAAACTTAAACATAAACATAAACTTAAACATAAACTTAAACAATAACTTAAACATAAACTTAAACATAAACTTAAACATAAACATAAACATAAACATAAAGATAAACATAAACTTAAACATAAACTTAAACATAAACTTAAACATAAACTTAAACATAAACTTAAACATAAACTTAAACATAAACTTAATCATAAACATAAACGTAAACATAAACTTAAACATAAACATAAACATAAATATAAACATAAACATAAACATAAACATAAACATAAACATAAACATAAACATAAACATAAACATAAACATAAACATAATCATAAACTTAAACATAAATTAAAACATAAACAGAAACATAAACATAAACATAAACATAAACTTAAACATAAACTTAAACATAAACTTAATCATAAACATAAACGTAAACATAAACTTAAACATAAACTTAAACATAAACTTAAACATAAACATAAACTTAAACATAAACTTAAACATTAACTTAAACATAAACTTAAACATAAACTTAAACATAAACATAAACATAAACATAAACATAAACATAAACTTAAACATAAACTTAAACATAAACTTAAACATAAACTTAAACATAAACTTAAACATAAACTTAAACATAAACTTAAACATAAACTTAAACATAAACTTAATCATAAACATAAACGTAAACATAAACTTAAACATAAACATAAACATAAACATAAACATAAACATAAACATAAACATAAACTTAAACATAAACTTAAACATAAACTTAAACATAAACTTAAACATAAACTTAAACATAAACTTAAACATAAACTTAAACATAAACTTAAACATAAACTTAAACATAAACTTAATCATAAACATAAACGTAAACATAAACTTAAACATAAACATAAACATAAACATAAACATAAACATAAACATAAACATAAACATAAACATAAACTTAATCATAAACTTAAACATAAACTTAAACATAAACATAAACATAAACATAAACATAAACATAAACATAAACATAAACATAAACATAAAGATAAACATAAACGTAAACATAAACTTAAACATAAACATAAACATAAACATAAACATAAACATAAACATAAACATAAACTTAATCATAAACTTAAACATAAACTTAAACATAAACTTAAACATAAACTTAAACATAAACATAAACATAAACATAAACATAAAGATAAACATAAACTTAAACATAAACTTAAACATAAACTTAAACATAAACTTAAACATAAACTTAAACATAAACTTAAACATAAACTTAATCATAAACATAAACGTAAACATAAACTTAAACATAAACATAAACATAAATATAAACATAAACATAAACATAAACATAAACATAAACATAAACATAAACATAAACATAAACATAAACATAAACATAAACATAATCATAAACTTAAACATAAATTAAAACATAAACAGAAACATAAACATAAACATAAACATAAACTTAAACATAAACTTAAACATAAACTTAATCATAAACATAAACGTAAACATAAACTTAAACATAAACTTAAACATAAACTTAAACATAAACATAAACTTAAACATAAACTTAAACATTAACTTAAACATAAACTTAAACATAAACTTAAACATAAACATAAACATAAACATAAACATAAACATAAACATAAACTTAAACATAAACTTAAACATAAACTTAAACATAAACTTAAACATAAACTTAAACATAAACTTAAACATAAACTTAAACATAAACTTAAACATAAACTTAATCATAAACATAAACGTAAACATAAACTTAAACATAAACATAAACATAAACATAAACATAAACATAAACTTAAACATAAACTTAAACATTAACTTAAACATAAACTTAAACATAAACTTAAACATAAACATAAACATAAACATAAACATAAACATAAACATAAACATAAACATAAACATAAACATAAATAATATAAACATAAACATAAACATAAACTTAAACATAAACTTAAACATAAACTTAAACATAAACTTAAACATAAACATAAACATAAACATAAACATAACATAAACATAAACATAAACATAAACATAAACATAAACATAAACATAAACATAACATAAACATAAACATAAACATAAACATAAACATAAACATAAACATAAACATAAACATAAACATAAACATAAACATAAACATAAACATAAACATAAACATAAACATAAACATAAACACAAACACAAACATAAACATAAACATAAACATAAACATAAACATAAACATAAACATAAACATAAACATAAACATAAACATAAACATAAACATAAACATAAACATAAACATAAACATAAACATAAACATAAACATAAACATAAACATAAACTTAAACATAAACTTAAACATAAACTTAAACATAAACTTAAACATAAACTTGCATCATATCACTCAAATAACATCAAATTAAGTCAAATCTAGACATTTTGACTCTAAACTTCCGATTAGCGCTGAAACTTTTCGAATTGATTTAAAAACTAGTTCCAATTGACTGTTTGAAGCGAATCAAGACAACTATTAACGAATGAATACAAAATACAACGAATTAATACAAATCGAGTCGATTTGTATCTAATCTGTCTTGAGGAAAATTTAATATAATTATTTTTTTATTCAAAATCGAATTGAGACGAAATGTGTTGTTTATGTTTATGTTTATGTTATGTTTATGTTTATGTTTATGTTTATGTTTTAATTTATGTTTAAGTTTATGATTGAGTTTATGATTAAGTTAATGATTAAGTTTATGATTAAGTTTATAATTAAGTTTAAGTTTAAGTTTATGATTAAGTTTATGATTAAGTTTATAATTAAGTTTATGTTTAATTTTATGTTTAAGTTTATGTTTTAATTTATGTTTAAGTTTATGATTAACTTTATGATTAAATTTATGATTAAGTATATGTTTAAGTTTATGTTTAAGTTTATGATTAAGTTTATGATTAAGTTTATGTTTAAGTTTATGTTTAAGTTTATGATTAAGTTTATGATTAAGTTTATGATTAAGTTTATGATTGAGTTTATGATTAAGTTTATGTTAATTTTATGTTTTAGTTTATGTTTTAATTTATGTTTAAGTTAATGACTAACTTTATGATTAAATTTATGATTAAGTATATATTTCAGTTTATGTTTAAGTTTATGATTAAGTTTATGATTAAGTTTATGATTAAGTTTATGATTAGGTTTATATTTAAGTTTATGTTTAAGTTTATGATTAAGTTTATGATTTAGTTTATGTTTAAGTTTATGATTAAGTTTATGAATAAGTTTATGTTTATGTTTATGTTTAAGTTTATGATTAAGTTTATGATTAAGTTTATGATTAAGTTTATGATTTTAAGTTTATGTTTAAGTTTATGATTAAGTTTATGATTATGTTTATATTTAAGTTTTTTTTAAATTTATGTTTAAATTTATGTTTAAGTTTATGTTTAAGTTTATTATTAAGTTTATGATTAAGTTTATGATTAAGTTTATGTTTAAGTTTATGTTTATGTTTATGTTTTAATTTATGTTTAAGTTTATGATTGAGTTTATGATTAAGTTCATGTTTAAGTTTATGTTTAAGATTATAATTAAGTTTATGATTAAGTTTATGATTAAGTTTATGATTAAGTTTATGATTAAGTTTATGTTTTGTTTGTGTTTAAGTTTATGATTAAGTTTATGATTAAGTTTATGTTTAATTTTATGTTTAAGTTTATGTTTTAATTTATGTTAAAGTTTATGATTAACTTTATGATTAAATTTATGATTAAGTATATGTTTATGTTTATGTTTAAGTTTATGATTAAGTTTATGATTAAGTTTATGATTAAGTTTATGAGTAAGTTTGTGTTTTAGTTTATGATTAAGTTTATGATCAAGTTTATGATTAAGTTTATGATTAAGTTTATGATTAAGTATATGATTAAGTTTATGATTAAGTTCATGTTTAAGTTTATGTTTAAGATTAAATATAAGTTTATGATTAAGTTTATGATTAAGTTTATGATTAAGTTTATGTTTAAGTTTATGTTTAGGTTAATGATTAAGTTTAAGATTAAGTTTATGTTTAAGTTAATGATTAAGTTTATGTTTTAATTTATGTTTAATTTTATGTTTAAGTTTATGATTAAGTTTATGATTAAGTTTATGATTAAGTTTATGATTAAGTTTATGTTTAAGTTTATGTTTATGTTTATGTTTTAATTTATGTTTAAGTTTATGATTAAGTTTATGATTAAGTTTATGATTAAGTTTATGTTTAAGTTTATGACTAAGTTTATGATTAAGTTTATGATTAAGTTTATGTTTAAGTTAATGATTAAGTTTATGTTTTAATTTATGTTTAATTTTATGTTTAAGTTTATGATTAAGTTTATGATTAAGTTTATGATTAAGTTTATGTTTAAGTTTATGTTTAAGCTTATGATTAAGTTTATGTTTAAATAATAATATGTTAAGTTTATATTTAAAACTTAAAAACTTAAACATAAACTTTAAACATAAATTTAAATTTGAACATTAGCATAAACATAAACTTAAACTTAAATATAAATTTAAACATAAACTTAAACATAAACATAAACATAAACTTAAACATAAATTAAAACGTACACATAAACATAAACATAAACATAAGTATAAACATAAACATAAAGATAAACAAAAACTTAAACATAAACTTAAACATAAACTTAAACATAAACTTAAACATAAACTTAAACATAAACTTAAACATAAACTTAAACATAAACTTAATCATAAACATAAACGTAAACATAAACTTAAACATAAACATAAACATAAATATAAACATAAACATAAACATAAACATAAACATAAACATAAACATAAACATAAACATAAACATAAACATAAACATAAACATAAACATAAACATAAACATAATCATAAACTTAAACATAAATTAAAACATAAACATAAACATAAACATAAACATAAACATAAACTTAAACATAAACTTAAACTTAAACTTAATCATAAACATAAACGTAAACTAAACTTAAACATAAACTTAAACATAAACATAAACTTAAACATAAACTTAAACATTAACTTAAACATAAACTTAAACATAAACTTAAACATAAACATAAACATAAATTTATGTTTAAGTTTATGTTTAAGTTTATTATTAAGTTTATGATTAAGTTTATGATTAAGTTTATGTTTAAGTTTATGTTTATGTTTATGTTTTAATTTATGTTTAAGTTTATGATTGAGTTTATGATTAAGTTCATGTTTAAGTTTATGTTTAAGATTATAATTAAGTTTATGATTAAGTTTATGATTAAGTTTATGATTAAGTTTATGATTAAGTTTATGTTTTGTTTGTGTTTAAGTTTATGATTAAGTTTATGATTAAGTTTATGTTTAATTTTATGTTTAAGTTTATGTTTTAATTTATGTTAAAGTTTATGATTAACTTTATGATTAAATTTATGATTAAGTATATGTTTATGTTTATGTTTAAGTTTATGATTAAGTTTATGATTAAGTTTATGATTAAGTTTATGAGTAAGTTTGTGTTTAAGTTTATGATTAAGTTTATGATCAAGTTTATGATTAAGTTTATGATTAAGTTTATGATTAAGTATATGATTAAGTTTATGATTAAGTTCATGTTTAAGTTTATGTTTAAGATTAAATATAAGTTTATGATTAAGTTTATGATTAAGTTTATGATTAAGTTTATGTTTAAGTTTATGTTTAGGTTAATGATTAAGTTTAAGATTAAGTTTATGTTTAAGTTAATGATTAAGTTTATGTTTTAATTTATGTTTAATTTTATGTTTAAGTTTATGATTAAGTTTATGATTAAGTTTATGATTAAGTTTATGATTAAGTTTATGTTTAAGTTTATGTTTATGTTTATGTTTTAATTTATGTTTAAGTTTATGATTAAGTTTATGATTAAGTTTATGATTAAGTTTATGTTTAAGTTTATGACTAAGTTTATGATTAAGTTTATGATTAAGTTTATGTTTAAGTTAATGATTAAGTTTATGTTTTAATTTATGTTTAATTTTATGTTTAAGTTTATGATTAAGTTTATGATTTAGTTTATGATTAAGTTTATGTTTAAGTTTATGTTTAAGCTTATGATTAAGTTTATGTTTAAATAATAATATGTTAGGTTTATATTTAAATAAACTTAAACATAAACTTAAACATAAATTTAAACATAAATTTGAACATTAGCATAAACATAAACTTAAACTTAAATATAAATTTAAACATAAACTTAAACATAAACATAAACATAAACTTAAACATAAATTAAAACGTACACATAAACATAAACATAAACATAAGTATAAACATAAACATAAAGATAAACATAAACTTAAACATAAACTTAAACATAAACTTAAACATAAACTTAAACATAAACTTAAACATAAACTTAAACATAAACTTAATCATAAACATAAACGTAAACATAAACTTAAACATAAACATAAACATAAACATAAACATAAACATAAACATAAACATAAACATAAACATAAACATAAACATAAACATAAACATAAACATAAACATAAACATAAACATAAACATAAACATAAACATAATTATAAACTTAAACATAAATTAAAACATAAACATAAACATAAACATAAACATAAACTTAAACATAAACTTAAACATAAACTTAATCATAAACATAAACGTAAACATAAACTTAAACATAAACTTAAACATAAACATAAACTTAAACATAAACTTAAACATTAACTTAAACATAAACTTAAACATAAACTTAAACATAAACATAAACATAAACATAAACATAAACATAAACATAAACATAAACATAAACATAAACATAAACTTAAACATAAACTTAAACATAAACTTAAACATAAACTTAAACATAAACTTAAACATAAACTTAAACATAAACTTAAACATAAACTTAATCATAAACATAAACGTAAACATAAACTTAAACATAAACATAAACATAAATATAAACATAAACATAAACATAAACATAAACATAAACATAAACATAAACATAAACATAAATATAAACATAAACATAAACATAAACTTAAACATAAACTTAAACATAAACTTAAACATAAACTTATACATAAACATAAACATAAACATAAACATAAACATAAACATAAACATAAACATAAACATAAACATAAACATAAACATAAACATAAACATAAACATAAACATAAACATAAACATAAACATAAACATAAACATAAACATAAACATAAACACAAACACAAACATAAACATAAACATAAACATAAACTTAAACATAAACTTAATCATAAACATAAACGTAAACATAAACTTAAACATAAACTTAAACATAAACTTAAACATAAACTTAAATATAAACATAAACTTAAACATAAACTTAAACATTAACTTAAACATAAACTTAAACATAAACTTAAACATAAACATAAACATAAACATAAACATAAACATAAACTTAAACATAAACTTAAACATAAACTTAAACATAAACTTAAACATAAACATAAACATAAACATAAACATAAACATTAATATAAACATAAACATAAACATAAACTTAAACTTAAACATAAACTTAAACATAAACATAAACATAAACATAAACATAAACATAAACATAAACATAAACTTAAACATAAACATAAACATAAACATAAACATAAACATAAACATAAACATAAACATAAACTTAAACATAAACTTAAACATTAACTTAAACATAAACTTAAACATAAACTTAAACATAAACATAAACATAAACATAAACATAAACATAAACATAAACATAAACATAAACATAAACATAAATATAAACATAAACATAAACATAAACTTAAACATAAACTTAAACATAAACTTAAACATAAACTTAAACATAAACATAAACATAAACATAAACATAAACATAAACATAAACATAAACATAAACATAAACATAAACATAAACATAAACATAAACATAAACATAAACATAAACATAAACATAAACATAAACATAAACATAAACATAAACATAAACATAAACACAAACACAAACATAAACATAAACATAAACATAAACATAAACATAAACAAACAAAATGATTAAGTTTATGATTAAGTTTATGTTTTGTTTGTGTTTAAGTTTATGATTAAGTTTATGATTAAGTTTATGTTTAATTTTATGTTTAAGTTTATGTTTTAATTTATGTTAAAGTTTATGATTAACTTTATGATTAAATTTATGATTAAGTATATGTTTATGTTTATGTTTAAGTTTATGATTAAGTTTATGATTAAGTTTATGATTAAGTTTATGAGTAAGTTTGTGTTTAAGTTTATGATTAAGTTTATGATCAAGTTTATGATTAAGTTTATGATTAAGTTTATGATTAAGTATATGATTAAGTTTATGATTAAGTTCATGTTTAAGTTTATGTTTAAGATTAAATATAAGTTTATGATTAAGTTTATGATTAAGTTTATGATTAAGTTTATGTTTAAGTTTATGTTTAGGTTAATGATTAAGTTTAAGATTAAGTTTATGTTTAAGTTAATGATTAAGTTTATGTTTTAATTTATGTTTAATTTTATGTTTAAGTTTATGATTAAGTTTATGATTAAGTTTATGATTAAGTTTATGATTAAGTTTATGTTTAAGTTTATGTTTATGTTTATGTTTTAATTTATGTTTAAGTTTATGATTAAGTTTATGATTAAGTTTATGATTAAGTTTATGTTTAAGTTTATGACTAAGTTTATGATTAAGTTTATGATTAAGTTTATGTTTAATTTTATGTTTAAGTTTATGTTTTAATTTATGTTAAAGTTTATGATTAACTTTATGATTAAATTTATGATTAAGTATATGTTTATGTTTATGTTTAAGTTTATGATTAAGTTTATGATTAAGTTTATGATTAAGTTTATGAGTAAGTTTGTGTTTAAGTTTATGATTAAGTTTATGATCAAGTTTATGATTAAGTTTATGATTAAGTTTATGATTAAGTATATGATTAAGTTTATGATTAAGTTCATGTTTAAGTTTATGTTTAAGATTAAATATAAGTTTATGATTAAGTTTATGATTAAGTTTATGATTAAGTTTATGTTTAAGTTTATGTTTAGGTTAATGATTAAGTTTAAGATTAAGTTTATGTTTAAGTTAATGATTAAGTTTATGTTTTAATTTATGTTTAATTTTATGTTTAAGTTTATGATTAAGTTTATGATTAAGTTTATGATTAAGTTTATGATTAAGTTTATGTTTAAGTTTATGTTTATGTTTATGTTTTAATTTATGTTTAAGTTTATGATTAAGTTTATGATTAAGTTTATGATTAAGTTTATGTTTAAGTTTATGACTAAGTTTATGATTAAGTTTATGATTAAGTTTATGTTTAAGTTAATGATTAAGTTTATGTTTTAATTTATGTTTAATTTTATGTTTAAGTTTATGATTAAGTTTATGATTAAGTTTATGATTAAGTTTATGTTTAAGTTTATGTTTAAGCTTATGATTAAGTTTATGTTTAAATAATAATATGTTAAGTTTATATTTAAATAAACTTAAACATAAACTTAAACATAAATTTAAACATAAATTTGAACATTAGCATAAACATAAACTTAAACTTAAATATAAATTTAAACATAAACTTAAACATAAACATAAACATAAACTTAAACATAAATTAAAACGTACACATAAACATAAACATAAACATAAGTATAAACATAAACATAAAGATAAACATAAACTTAAACATAAACTTAAACATAAACTTAAACATAAACTTAAACATAAACTTAAACATAAACTTAAACATAAACTTAATCATAAACATAAACGTAAACATAAACTTAAACATAAACATAAACATAAATATAAACATAAACATAAACATAAACATAAACATAAACATAAACATAAACATAAACATAAACATGAACATAAACATAAACATAAACATAAACATAAACATAAACATAATCATAAACTTAAACATAAATTAAAACATAAACATAAACATAAACATAAACATAAACATAAACTTAAACATAAACTTAAACATAAACTTAATCATAAACATAAACGTAAACATAAACTTTAACATAAACTTAAACATAAACATAAACTTAAACATAAACTTAAACATTAACTTAAACATAAACTTAAACATAAACTTAAACATAAACATAAACATAAACATAAACATAAACATAAACATAAACATAAACATAAACATAAACATAAACATAAACATAAACATAAACTTAAACATAAACTTAAACATAAACTTAAACATAAACTTAAACATAAACTTAAACATAAACTTAATCATAAACATAAACGTAAACATAAACTTAAACATAAACATAAACATAAATATAAACATAAACATAAACATAAACATAAACATAAACATAAACATAAACATAAATATAAACATAAACATAAACATAAACTAAACATAAACTTAAACATAAACTTAAACATAAACTTAAACATAAACATAAACATAAACATAAACATAAACATAAACATAAACATAAACATAAACATAAACATAAACATAAACATAAACATAAACATAAACATAAACATAAACATAAACATAAACATAAACATAAACATAAACATAAACATAAACATAAACATAAACATAAACATAAACATAAACATAAACATAAACATAAACATAAACACAAACACAAACACAAACATAAACATAAACATAAACATAAACATAAACATAAACATAAACATAAACATAAACATAAACATAAACATAAACATAAACATAAACATAAACATAAACATAAACATAAACATAAACATAAACATAAACTTAAACATAAACTTAAACATAAACTTAAACATAAACTTAAACATAAACTTGCATCATATCACTCAAATAACATCAAATTAAGTCAAATCTAGACATTTTGACTCTAAACTTCCGATTAGCGCTGAAACTTTTCGAATTGATTTAAAAAACTAGTTCCAATTGACTGTTTGAAGCGAATCAAGACAACTATTAACGAATGAATACAAAATACAACGAATTAATACAAATCGAGTCGATTTGTATCTAATCTGTCTTGAGGAAAATTTAATATAATTATTTTTTTATTCAAAATCGAATTGAGACGAAATGTGTTGTTTATGTTTATGTTTATGTTTATGTTTATGTTTATGTTTATGTTTATGTTTTAATTTATGTTTAAGTTTATGATTGAGTTTATGATTAAGTTAATGATTAAGTTTATGATTAAGTTTATAATTAAGTTTAAGTTTAAGTTTATGATTAAGTTTATGATTAAGTTTATAATTAAGTTTATGTTTAATTTTATGTTTAAGTTTATGTTTTAATTTATGTTTAAGTTTATGATTAACTTTATGATTAAATTTATGATTAAGTATATGTTTAAGTTTATGTTTAAGTTTATGATTAAGTTTATGATTAAGTTTATGTTTAAGTTTATGTTTAAGTTTATGATTAAGTTTATGATTAAGTTTATGATTAAGTTTATGATTGAGTTTATGATTAAGTTTATGTTAAATTTTATGTTTTAGTTTATGTTTTAATTTATGTTTAAGTTAATGACTAACTTTATGATTAAATTTATGATTAAGTATATATTTCAGTTTATGTTTAAGTTTATGATGAAGTTTATGATTAAGTTTATGATTAAGTTTATGATTAGGTTTATATTTAAGTTTATGTTTAAGTTTATGATTAAGTTTATGATTTAGTTTATGTTTAAGTTTATGATTAAGTTTATGAATAAGTTTATGTTTATGTTTATGTTTAAGTTTATGATTAAGTTTATGATTAAGTTTATGATTAAGTTTATGATTTTAAGTTTATGTTTAAGTTTATGATTAAGTTTATGATTATGTTTATATTTAAGTTTTTTTTAAATTTATGTTTAAATTTATGTTTAAGTTTATGTTTAAGTTTATTATTAAGTTTATGATTAAGTTTATGATTAAGTTTATGTTTAAGTTTATGTTTATGTTTATGTTTTAATTTATGTTTAAGTTTATGATTGAGTTTATGATTAAGTTCATGTTTAAGTTTATGTTTAAGATTATAATTAAGTTTATGATTAAGTTTATGATTAAGTTTATGATTAAGTTTATGATTAAGTTTATGTTTTGTTTGTGTTTAAGTTTATGATTAAGTTTGTGATTATGTTTATGTTTAATTTTATGTTTAAGTTTATGTTTTAATTTATGTTAAAGTTTATGATTAACTTTATGATTAAATTTATGATTAAGTATATGTTTATGTTTATGTTTAAGTTTATGATTAAGTTTATGATTAAGTTTATGATTAAGTTTATGATTAAGTTTGTGTTTAAGTTTATGATTAAGTTTATGATCAAGTTTATGATTAAGTTTATGATTAAGTTTATGATTAAGTATATGATTAAGTTTATGATTAAGTTCATGTTTAAGTTTATGTTTAAGATTAAATATAAGTTTATGATTAAGTTTATGATTAAGTTTATGATTAAGTTTATGTTTAAGTTTATGTTTAGGTTAATGATTAAGTTTAAGATTAAGTTTATGTTTAAGTTAATGATTAAGTTTATGTTTTAATTTATGTTTAATTTTATGTTTAAGTTTATGATTAAGTTTATGATTAAGTTTATGATTAAGTTTATGATTAAGTTTATGTTTAAGTTTATGTTTATGTTTATGTTTTAATTTATGTTTAAGTTTATGATTAAGTTTATGATTAAGTTTATGATTAAGTTTATGTTTAAGTTTATGACTAAGTTTATGATTAAGTTTATGATTAAGTTTATGTGTAAGTTAATGATTAAGTTTATGTTTTAATTTATGTTTAATTTTATGTTTAAGTTTATGATTAAGTTTATGATTAAGTTTATGATTAAGTTTATGTTTAAGTTTATGTTTAAGCTTATGATTAAGTTTATGTTTAAATAATAATATGTTAAGTTTATATTTAAATAAACTTAAACATAAACTTAAACATAAATTTAAACATAAATTTGAACATTAGCATAAACATAAACTTAAACTTAAATATAAATTTAAACATAAACTTAAACATAAACATAAACATAAACTTAAACATAAATTAAAACGTACACATAAACATAAACATAAACATAAGTATAAACATAAACATAAAGATAAACATAAACTTAAACATAAACTTAAACATAAACTTAAACATAAACTTAAACATAAACTTAAACATAAACTTAAACATAAACTTAATCATAAACATAAACGTAAACATAAACTTAAACATAAACATAAACATAAACATAAATATAAACATAAACATAAACATAAACATAAACATAAACATAAAAATAAACATAAACATAAACATAAACATAAACATAAACATAAACATAAACATAAACATAAACATAAACATAATCATAAACTTAAACATAAATTAAAACATAAACATAAACATAAATATAAACATAAACATAAACTTAAACATAAACTTAAACATAAACTTAATCATAAACATAAACGTAAACATAAACTTAAACATAAACTTAAACATAAACATAAACTTAAACATAAACTTAAACATTAACTTAAACATAAACTTAAACATAAACTTAAACATAAACATAAACATAAACATAAACATAAACATAAACATAAACATAAACATAAACTTAAACATAAACTTAAACATAAACTTAAACTGAAACTTAAACATAAACTTAAACATAAACTTAAACATAAACTTAAACATAAACTTAAACATAAACTTAATCATAAACATAAACGTAAACATAAACTTAAACATAAACATAAACATAAATATAAACATAAACATAAACATAAACATAAACATAAACATAAACATAAACATAAACATAAACATAAACATAAACATAAACATAAACATAAACATAAACATAAACATAATCATAAACTTAAACATAAATTAAAACATAAACATAAACATAAACATAAACATAAACATAAACATAAACATAAACTTAAACATAAACTTAAACATAAACTTAAACAGAAACTTAAACATAAACTTAAACATAAACTTAAACATAAACTTAAACATAAACTTAATCATAAACATAAACGTAAACATAAACTTAAACATAAACTTAAACATAAACATAAACATAAACATAAACATAAACATAAACATAAACATAAACATAAACATAAACATAAACTTAAACATAAACTTAAACATAAACTTAAACATAAACTTAATCATAAACATAAACGTAAACATAAACATAAACTTAAACATAAACTTAAACATAAACATAAACATAAACATAAATATAAACATAAACATAAACATAAACATAAACATAAACATAAACATAAACATAAACATTAACATAAACATAAACATAAACATAAACTTAAATATAAACATAAACATAAACATAAACATAAACATAAACATAAACACAAACACAAACATAAACATAAACATAAACATAAACATAAACATAAACATAAACATAAACATAAACATAAACATAAACATAAACATAAACATAAACATAAACATAAACATAAACATAAACATAAACTTTAACATAAACTTAAACATAAACTTAAACATAAACTTAAACATAAACTTGCATCATATCACTCAAATAACATCAAATTAAGTCAAATCTAGACATTTTGACTCTTAACTTCCGATTAGCGCTGAAACTTTTCGAATTGATTTAAAAAACTAGTTCCAATTGACTGTTTGAAGCGAATCAAGACAACTATTAACGAATGAATACAAAATACAACGAATTAATACAAATCGAGTCGATTTGTATCTAATCTGTCTTGAGGAAAATTTAATATAATTATTTTTTTATTCAAAATCGAATTGAGACGAAATGTGTTGTTTATGTTTATGTTTATGTTTATGTTTATGTTTATGTTTATGTTTATGTTTATGTTTATGTTTATGTTTATGTTTATGTTTATGTTTATGTTTATGTTTATGTTTATGTTTATGTTTTAATTTATGTTTAAGTTTATGATTGAGTTTATGATTAAGTTTATGATTAAGTTTATGATTAAGTTTGTGTTTAAGTTTATGATTAAGTTTATGATCAAGTTTATGATTAAGTTTATGATTAAGTTTATGATTAAGTATATGATTAAGTTTATGATTAAGTTCATGTTTAAGTTTATGTTTAAGATTAAATATAAGTTTATGATTAAGTTTATGATTAAGTTTATGATTAAGTTTATGTTTAAGTTTATGATTAGGTTAATGATTAAGATTAAGATTAAGTTTATGTTTAAGTTAATGATTAAGTTTATGTTTTAATTTATGTTTAATTTTATGTTTAAGTATATGATTAAGTTTATGATTAAGTTTATGATTAAGTTTATGATTAAGTTTATGTTTAAGTTTATGTTTATGTTTATGTTTTAATTTATGTTTAAGTTTATGATTAAGTTTATGACTAAGTTTATGATTAAGTTTATGATTAAGTTTATGTTTAAGTTAATGATTAAGTTTATGTTTTAATTTATGTTTAATTTTATGTTTAAGTTTATGATTAAGTTTATGATTAAGTTTATGATTAAGTTTATGATTAAGTTTATGTTTAAGTTTATGACTAAGTTTATGATTAAGTTTATGATTAAGTTTATGTTTAAGTTAATGATTAAGTTTATGTTTTAATTTATGTTTAATTTTATGTTTAAGTTTATGATTAAGTTTATGATTAAGTTTATGATTAAGTTTATGTTTAAGTTTATGTTTAAGCTTATGATTAAGTTTATGTTTAAATAATAATATGTTAAGTTTATATTTAAATAAACTTAAACATAAACTTAAACATAAATTTAAACATAAATTTGAACATTAGCATAAACATAAACTTAAACTTAAATATAAATTTAAACATAAACTTAAACATAAACATAAACATAAACTTAAACATAAATTAAAACGTACACATAAACATAAACATAAACATAAGTATAAACATAAACATAAAGATAAACATAAACTTAAACATAAACTTAAACATAAACTTAAACATAAACTTAAACATAAACTTAAACATAAACTTAAACATAAACTTAAACATAAACTTAATCATAAACATAAACGTAAACATAAACTTAAACATAAACATAAACATAAATATAAACATAAACATAAACATAAACATAAACATAAACATAAACATAAACATAAACATAAACATAAACATAAACATAAACATAAACATAAACATAAACATAAACATAAACATAATCATAAACTTAAACATAAATTAAAACATAAACATAAACATAAACATAAACATAAACATAAACTTAAACATAAACTTAAACATAAACATAAACTTAAACATAAACTTAAACATTAACTTAAACATAAACTTAAACATAAACTTAAACATAAACATAAACATAAACATAAACATAAACATAAACATAAACATAAACATAATCATAAACTTAAACATAAATTAAAACATAAACATAAACATAAACATAAACATAAACATAAACTTAAACATAAACTTAAACATTAACTTAAACATAAACTTAAACATAAACTTAAACATAAACATAAACATAAACATAAACATAAACATAAACATAAACATAAACATAAACATAAACATAAACATAAACATAAACTTAAACATAAACTTAAACATAAACTTAAACATAAACTTAAACATAAACTTAAACATAAACTTAAACATAAACTTAAACATAAACTTAATCATAAACATAAACGTAAACATAAACTTAAACATAAACATAAACATAAATATAAACATAAACATAAACATAAACATAAACATAAACATAAACATAAACATAAATATAAACATAAACATAAACATAAACTAAACATAAACTTAAACATAAACTTAAACATAAACTTAAACATAAACATAAACATAAACATAAACATAAACATAAACATAAACATAAACATAAACATAAACATAAACATAAACATAAACATAAACATAAACATAAACATAAACCTAAACATAAACATAAACATAAACATAAACATAAACATAAACATAAACATAAACATAAACATAAACATAAACATAAACATAAACACAAACACAAACACAAACATAAACATAAACATAAACATAAACATAAACATAAACATAAACATAAACATAAACATAAACATAAACATAAACATAAACATAAACATAAACATAAACATAAACATAAACATAAACATAAACATAAACTTAAACATAAACTTAAACATAAACTTAAACATAAACTTAAACATAAACTTGCATCATATCACTCAAATAACATCAAATTAAGTCAAATCTAGACATTTTGACTCTAAACTTCCGATTAGCGCTGAAACTTTTCGAATTGATTTAAAAAACTAGTTCCAATTGACTGTTTGAAGCGAATCAAGACAACTATTAACGAATGAATACAAAATACAACGAATTAATACAAATCGAGTCGATTTGTATCTAATCTGTCTTGAGGAAAATTTAATATAATTATTTTTTTATTCAAAATCGAATTGAGACGAAATGTGTTGTTTATGTTTATGTTTATGTTTATGTTTATGTTTATGTTTATGTTTATGTTTATGTTTTAATTTATGTTTAAGTTTATGATTGAGTTTATGATTAAGTTAATGATTAAGTTTATGATTAAGTTTATAATTAAGTTTAAGTTTAAGTTTATGATTAAGTTTATGATTAAGTTTATAATTAAGTTTATGTTTAATTTTATGTTTAAGTTTATGTTTTAATTTATGTTTAAGTTTATGATTAACTTTATGATTAAATTTATGATTAAGTATATGTTTAAGTTTATGTTTAAGTTTATGATTAAGTTTATGATTAAGTTTATGTTTAAGTTTATGTTTAAGTTTATGATTAAGTTTATGATTAAGTTTATGATTAAGTTTATGATTGAGTTTATGATTAAGTTTATGTTAAATTTTATGTTTTAGTTTATGTTTTAATTTATGTTTAAGTTAATGACTAACTTTATGATTAAATTTATGATTAAGTATATATTTCAGTTTATGTTTAAGTTTATGATGAAGTTTATGATTAAGTTTATGATTAAGTTTATGATTAGGTTTATATTTAAGTTTATGTTTAAGTTTATGATTAAGTTTATGATTTAGTTTATGTTTAAGTTTATGATTAAGTTTATGAATAAGTTTATGTTTATGTTTATGTTTAAGTTTATGATTAAGTTTATGATTAAGTTTATGATTAAGTTTATGATTTTAAGTTTATGTTTAAGTTTATGATTAAGTTTATGATTATGTTTATATTTAAGTTTTTTTTAAATTTATGTTTAAATTTATGTTTAGGTTTATGTTTAAGTTTATTATTATGTTTATGTTTTAATTTATGTTTAAGTTTATGATTGAGTTTATGATTAAGTTCATGTTTAAGTTTATGTTTAAGATTATAATTAAGTTTATGATTAAGTTTATGATTAAGTTTATGTTTAAGTTTATGATTAAGTTTATGATTAAGTTTATGATTAAGTTTATGATTAAGTTTATGTTTTGTTTGTGTTTAAGTTTATGATTAAGTTTATGATCAAGTTTATGATTAAGTTTATGATTAAGTTTATGATTAAGTATATGATTAAGTTTATGATTAAGTTCATGTTTAAGTTTATGTTTAAGATTAAATATAAGTTTATGATTAAGTTTATGATTAAGTTTATGATTAAGTTTATGTTTAAGTTTATGATTAAGTTTATGATTAAGTTTAAGATTAAGTTTATGTTTAAGTTAATGATTAAGTTTATGTTTTAATTTATGTTTAATTTTATGTTTAAGTTTATGATTAAGTTTATGATTAAGTTTATGATTAAGTTTATGATTAAGTTTATGTTTAAGTTTATGTTTATGTTTATGTTTTAATTTATGTTTAAGTTTATGATTAAGTTTATGATTAAGTTTATGATTAAGTTTATGTTTAAGTTTATGACTAAGTTTATGATTAAGTTTATGATTAAGTTTATGTTTAAGTTAATGATTAAGTTTATGTTTTAATTTATGTTTAATTTTATGTTTAAGTTTATGATTAAGTTTATGATTAAGTTTATGATTAAGTTTATGTTTAAGTTTATGTTTAAGCTTATGATTAAGTTTATGTTTAAATAATAATATGTTAAGTTTATATTTATATAAACTTAAACATAAACTTAAACATAAATTTAAACATAAATTTGAACATTAGCATAAACATAAACTTAAACTTAAATATAAATTTAAACATAAACTTAAACATAAACATAAACATAAACTTAAACCTAAATTAAAACGTACACATAAACATAAACATAAACATAAGTATAAACATAAACATAAAGATAAACATAAACTTAAACATAAATTAAAACGTAAACATAAACATAAACTTAAACATAAACTTAAACATAAACATAAACATAAACATAAACATAAACATAAACATAAACATAAACATAAACATAAACATAAACATAAACATAAACATAAACATAAACTTAAACATAAACTTAAACATAAACTTAAACATAAACATAAACTTAAACATAAACTTAAACAATAACTTAAACATAAACTTAAACATAAACTTAAACATAAACATAAACATAAACATAAAGATAAACATAAACTTAAACATAAACTTAAACATAAACTTAAACATAAACTTAAACATAAACTTAAACATAAACTTAAACATAAACTTAATCATAAACATAAACGTAAACATAAACTTAAACATAAACATAAACATAAATATAAACATAAACATAAACATAAACATAAACATAAACATAAACATAAACATAAACATAAACATAAACATAAACATAATCATAAACTTAAACATAAATTAAAACATAAACAGAAACATAAACATAAACATAAACATAAACTTAAACATAAACTTAAACATAAACTTAATCATAAACATAAACGTAAACATAAACTTAAACATAAACTTAAACATAAACTTAAACATAAACATAAACTTAAACATAAACTTAAACATTAACTTAAACATAAACTTAAACATAAACTTAAACATAAACATAAACATAAACATAAACATAAACATAAACATAAACATAAACATAAACTTAAACATAAACTTAAACATAAACTTAAACATAAACTTAAACATAAACTTAAACATAAACTTAAACATAAACTTAAACATAAACTTAAACATAAACTTAATCATAAACATAAACGTAAACATAAACTTAAACATAAACATAAACATAAACATAAACATAAACATAAACATAAACATAAACATAAACATAAACTTAAACATAAACTTAAACATAAACTTAAACATAAACTTAAACATAAACTTAAACATAAACTTAAACATAAACTTAAACATAAACTTAAACATAAACTTAAACATAAACTTAAACATAAACTTAATCATAAACATAAACGTAAACATAAACTTAAACATAAACTTAAACATAAACTTAAACATAAACTTAAACATAAACTTGCATCATATCACTCAAATAACATCAAATTAAGTCAAATCTAGACATTTTGACTCTTAACTTCCGATTAGCGCTGAAACTTTTCGAATTGATTTAAAAAACTAGTTCCAATTGACTGTTTGAAGCGAATCAAGACAACTATTAACGAATGAATACAAAATACAACGAATTAATACAAATCGAGTCGATTTGTATCTAATCTGTCTTGAGGAAAATTTATTATAATTATTTTTTTATTCAAAATCGAATTGAGACGAAATGTGTTGTTTATGTTTATGTTTATGTTTATGTTTTAATTTATGTTTAAGTTTATGATTGAGTTTATGATTAAGTTAATGATTAAGTTTATGATTAAGTTTATAATTAAGTTTAAGTTTAAGTTTATGATTAAGTTTATGATTAAGTTTATAATTAAGTTTATGTTTAATTTTATGTTTAAGTTTATGTTTTAATTTATGTTTAAGTTTATGATTACCTTATGATTAAATTTATGATTAAGTATATGTTTAAGTTTATGTTTAAGTTTATGATTAAGTTTATGATTAAGTTTATGTTTAAGTTTATGTTTAAGTTTATGATTAAGTTTATGATTAAGTTTATGATTAAGTTTATGATTGAGTTTATGATTAAGTTTATGTTAAATTTTATGTTTTAGTTTATGTTTTAATTTATGTTTAAGTTAATGACTAACTTTATGATTAAATTTATGATTAAGTATATATTTCAGTTTATGTTTAAGTTTATGATGAAGTTTATGATTAAGTTTATGATTAAGTTTATGATTAGGTTTATATTTAAGTTTATGTTTAAGTTTATGATTAAGTTTATGATTTAGTTTATGTTTAAGTTTATGATTAAGTTTATGAATAAGTTTATGTTTATGTTTATGTTTAAGTTTATGATTAAGTTTATGATTAAGTTTATGATTAAGTTTATGATTTTAAGTTTATGTTTAAGTTTATGATTAAGTTTATGATTATGTTTATATTTAAGTTTTTTTTAAATTTATGTTTAAATTTATGTTTAGGTTTATGTTTAAGTTTATTATTATGTTTATGTTTTAATTTATGTTTAAGTTTATGATTGAGTTTATGATTAAGTTCATGTTTAAGTTTATGTTTAAGATTATAATTAAGTTTATGATTAAGTTTATGATTAAGTTTATGTTTAAGTTTATGATTAAGTTTATGATTAAGTTTATGATTAAGTTTATGATTAAGTTTATGTTTTGTTTGTGTTTAAGTTTATGATTAAGTTTATGATCAAGTTTATGATTAAGTTTATGATTAAGTTTATGATTAAGTATATGATTAAGTTTATGATTAAGTTCATGTTTAAGTTTATGTTTAAGATTAAATATAAGTTTATGATTAAGTTTATGATTAAGTTTATGATTAAGTTTATGATTAAGTTTATGATTAAGTTTATGTTTAAGTTTATGTTTATGTTTATGTTTTAATTTATGTTTAAGTTTATGATTAAGTTTATGATTAAGTTTATGTTTAAGTTAATGATTAAGTTTATGTTTTAATTTATGTTTAATTTTATGTTTAAGTTTATGATTAAGTTTATGATTAAGTTTATGATTAAGTTTATGTTTAAGTTTATGTTTAAGCTTATGATTAAGTTTATGTTTAAATAATAATATGTTAAGTTTATATTTATATAAACTTAAACATAAACTTAAACATAAATTTAAACATAAATTTGAACATTAGCATAAACATAAACTTAAACTTAAATATAAATTTAAACATAAACTTAAACATAAACATAAACATAAACTTAAACCTAAATTAAAACGTACACATAAACATAAACATAAACATAAGTATAAACATAAACATAAAGATAAACATAAACTTAAACATAAATTAAAACGTAAACATAAACATAAACTTAAACATAAACTTAAACATAAACATAAACATAAACATAAACATAAACATAAACATAAACATAAACATAAACATAAACATAAACATAAACATAAACATAAACATAAACTTAAACATAAACTTAAACATAAACTTAAACATAAACATAAACTTAAACATAAACTTAAACAATAACTTAAACATAAACTTAAACATAAACTTAAACATAAACATAAACATAAACATAAAGATAAACATAAACTTAAACATAAACTTAAACATAAACTTAAACATAAACTTAAACATAAACTTAAACATAAACTTAATCATAAACATAAACGTAAACATAAACTTAAACATAAACATAAACATAAATATAAACATAAACATAAACATAAACATAAACATAAACATAAACATAAACATAAACATAAACATAAACATAAACATAAACATAAACATAATCATAAACTTAAACATAAATTAAAACATAAACAGAAACATAAACATAAACATAAACATAAACTTAAACATAAACTTAAACATAAACTTAATCATAAACATAAACGTAAACATAAACTTAAACATAAACTTAAACATAAACTTAAACATAAACATAAACTTAAACATAAACTTAAACATTAACTTAAACATAAACTTAAACATAAACTTAAACATAAACATAAACATAAACATAAACATAAACATAAACATAAACATAAACTTAAACATAAACTTAAACATAAACTTAAACATAAACTTAAACATAAACTTAAACATAAACTTAAACATAAACTTAAACATAAACTTAAACATAAACTTAATCATAAACATAAACGTAAACATAAACTTAAACATAAACATAAACATAAACATAAACATAAACATAAACATAAACATAAACTTAAACATAAACTTAAACATAAACTTAAACATAAACTTAAACATAAACTTAAACATAAACTTAAACATAAACTTAAACATAAACTTAAACATAAACTTAAACATAAACTTAAACATAAACTTAATCATAAACATAAACGTAAACATAAACTTAAACATAAACATAAACATAAACATAAACATAAACATAAACATAAACATAAACATAAACATAAACTTAATCATAAACTTAAACATAAACTTAAACATAAACATAAACATAAACATAAACATAAACATAAACATAAACATAAACATAAAGATAAACATAAACGTAAACATAAACTTAAACATAAACATAAACATAAACATAAACATAAACATAAACATAAACATAAACTTAATCATAAACTTAAACATAAACTTAAACATAAACTTAAACATAAACTTAAACATAAACATAAACATAAACATAAACATAAAGATAAACATAAACTTAAACATAAACTTAAACATAAACTTAAACATAAACTTAAACATAAACTTAAACATAAACTTAAACATAAACTTAATCATAAACATAAACGTAAACATAAACTTAAACATAAACATAAACATAAATATAAACATAAACATAAACATAAACATAAACATAAACATAAACATAAACATAAACATAAACATAAACATAAACATAAACATAAACATAATCATAAACTTAAACATAAATTAAAACATAAACAGAAACATAAACATAAACATAAACATAAACTTAAACATAAACTTAAACATAAACTTAATCATAAACATAAACGTAAACATAAACTTAAACATAAACTTAAACATAAACTTAAACATAAACATAAACTTAAACATAAACTTAAACATTAACTTAAACATAAACTTAAACATAAACTTAAACATAAACATAAACATAAACATAAACATAAACATAAACATAAACTTAAACATAAACTTAAACATAAACTTAAACATAAACTTAAACATAAACTTAAACATAAACTTAAACATAAACTTAAACATAAACTTAAACATAAACTTAATCATAAACATAAACGTAAACATAAACTTAAACATAAACATAAACATAAACATAAACATAAACATAAACTTAAACATAAACTTAAACATTAACTTAAACATAAACTTAAACATAAACTTAAACATAAACATAAACATAAACATAAACATAAACATAAACATAAACATAAACATAAACATAAACATAAATATAAACATAAACATAAACATAAACTTAAACATAAACTTAAACATAAACTTAAACATAAACTTAAACATAAACATAAACATAAACATAAACATAAACATAAACATAAACATAAACATAAACATAAACATAAACATAAACATAAACATAAACATAAACATAAACATAAACATAAACATAAACATAAACATAAACATAAACATAAACATAAACATAAACATAAACATAAACATAAACATAAACATAAACATAAACACAAACACAAACATAAACATAAACATAAACATAAACATAAACATAAACATAAACATAAACATAAACATAAACATAAACATAAACATAAACATAAACATAAACATAAACATAAACATAAACATAAACATAAACATAAACATAAACATAAACATAAACATAAACATAAACATAAACTTAAACATAAACTTAAACATAAACTTAAACATAAACTTAAACATAAACTTGCATCATATCACTCAAATAACATCAAATTAAGTCAAATCTAGACATTTTGACTCTAAACTTCCGATTAGCGCTGAAACTTTTCGAATTGATTTAAAAAACTAGTTCCAATTGACTGTTTGAAGCGAATCAAGACAACTATTAACGAATGAATACAAAATACAACGAATTAATACAAATCGAGTCGATTTGTATCTAATCTGTCTTGAGGAAAATTTAATATAATTATTTTTTTATTCAAAATCGAATTGAGACGAAATGTGTTGTTTATGTTTATGTTTATGTTTATGTTTATGTTTATGTTTATGTTTATGTTTTAATTTATGTTTAAGTTTATGATTGAGTTTATGATTAAGTTAATGATTAAGTTTATGATTAAGTTTATAATTAAGTTTAAGTTTAAGTTTATGATTAAGTTTATGATTAAGTTTATAATTAAGTTTATGTTTAATTTTATGTTTAAGTTTATGTTTTAATTTATGTTTAAGTTTATGATTAACTTTATGATTAAATTTATGATTAAGTATATGTTTAAGTTTATGTTTAAGTTTATGATTAAGTTTATGATTAAGTTTATGTTTAAGTTTATGTTTAAGTTTATGATTAAGTTTATGATTAAGTTTATGATTAAGTTTATGATTGAGTTTATGATTAAGTTTATGTTAAATTTTATGTTTTAGTTTATGTTTTAATTTATGTTTAAGTTAATGACTAACTTTATGATTAAATTTATGATTAAGTATATATTTCAGTTTATGTTTAAGTTTATGATTAAGTTTATGATTAAGTTTATGATTAAGTTTATGATTAGGTTTATATTTAAGTTTATGTTTAAGTTTATGATTAAGTTTATGATTTAGTTTATGTTTAAGTTTATGATTAAGTTTATGAATAAGTTTATGTTTATGTTTATGTTTAAGTTTATGATTAAGTTTATGATTAAGTTTATGATTAAGTTTATGATTTTAAGTTTATGTTTAAGTTTATGATTAAGTTTATGATTATGTTTATATTTAAGTTTTTTTTAAATTTATGTTTAAATTTATGTTTAAGTTTATGTTTAAGTTTATTATTAAGTTTATGATTAAGTTTATGATTAAGTTTATGTTTAAGTTTATGTTTATGTTTATGTTTTAATTTATGTTTAAGTTTATGATTGAGTTTATGATTAAGTTCATGTTTAAGTTTATGTTTAAGATTATAATTAAGTTTATGATTAAGTTTATGATTAAGTTTATGATTAAGTTTATGATTAAGTTTATGTTTTGTTTGTGTTTAAGTTTATGATTAAGTTTATGATTAAGTTTATGTTTAATTTTATGTTTAAGTTTATGTTTTAATTTATGTTAAAGTTTATGATTAACTTTATGATTAAATTTATGATTAAGTATATGTTTATGTTTATGTTTAAGTTTATGATTAAGTTTATGATTAAGTTTATGATTAAGTTTATGAGTAAGTTTGTGTTTAAGTTTATGATTAAGTTTATGATCAAGTTTATGATTAAGTTTATGATTAAGTTTATGATTAAGTATATGATTAAGTTTATGATTAAGTTCATGTTTAAGTTTATGTTTAAGATTAAATATAAGTTTATGATTAAGTTTATGATTAAGTTTATGATTAAGTTTATGTTTAAGTTTATGTTTAGGTTAATGATTAAGTTTAAGATTAAGTTTATGTTTAAGTTAATGATTAAGTTTATGTTTTAATTTATGTTTAATTTTATGTTTAAGTTTATGATTAAGTTTATGATTAAGTTTATGATTAAGTTTATGATTAAGTTTATGTTTAAGTTTATGTTTATGTTTATGTTTTAATTTATGTTTAAGTTTATGATTAAGTTTATGATTAAGTTTATGATTAAGTTTATGTTTAAGTTTATGACTAAGTTTATGATTAAGTTTATGATTAAGTTTATGTTTAAGTTAATGATTAAGTTTATGTTTTAATTTATGTTTAATTTTATGTTTAAGTTTATGATTAAGTTTATGATTAAGTTTATGATTAAGTTTATGTTTAAGTTTATGTTTAAGCTTATGATTAAGTTTATGTTTAAATAATAATATGTTAGGTTTATATTTAAATAAACTTAAACATAAACTTAAACATAAATTTAAACATAAATTTGAACATTAGCATAAACATAAACTTAAACTTAAATATAAATTTAAACATAAACTTAAACATAAACATAAACATAAACTTAAACATAAATTAAAACGTACACATAAACATAAACATAAACATAAGTATAAACATAAACATAAATATAAACATAAACTTAAACATAAATTAAAACGTAAACATAAACATAAACTTAAACATAAACTTAAACATAAACATAAACATAAACATAAACATAAACATAAACATAAACATAAACATAAACATAAACATAAACATAAACATAAACATAAACATAAACATAAACTTAAACATAAACTTAAACATAAACTTAAACATAAACATAAACTTAAACATAAACTTAAACAATAACTTAAACATAAACTTAAACATAAACTTAAACATAAACATAAACATAAACATAAAGATAAACATAAACTTAAACATAAACTTAAACATAAACTTAAACATAAACTTAAACATAAACTTAAACATAAACTTAAACATAAACTTAATCATAAACATAAACGTAAACATAAACTTAAACATAAACATAAACATAAATATAAACATAAACATAAACATAAACATAAACATAAACATAAACATAAACATAAACATAAACATAAACATAAACATAATCATAAACTTAAACATAAATTAAAACATAAACAGAAACATAAACATATACATAAACATAAACTTAAACATAAACTTAAACATAAACTTAATCATAAACATAAACGTAAACATAAACTTAAACATAAACTTAAACATAAACTTAAACATAAACATAAACTTAAACATAAACTTAAACATTAACTTAAACATAAACTTAAACATAAACTTAAACATAAACATAAACATAAACATAAACATAAACATAAACATAAACATAAACTTAAACATAAACTTAAACATAAACTTAAACATAAACTTAAACATAAACTTAAACATAAACTTAAACATAAACTTAAACATAAACTTAAACATAAACTTAATCATAAACATAAACGTAAACATAAACTTAAACATAAACATAAACATAAACATAAACATAAACATAAACATAAACATAAACTTAAACATAAACTTAAACATAAACTTAAACATAAACTTAAACATAAACTTAAACATAAACTTAAACATAAACTTAAACATAAACTTAAACATAAACTTAAACATAAACTTAAACATAAACTTAATCATAAACATAAACGTAAACATAAACTTAAACATAAACTTAAACATAAACTTAAACATAAACTTAAACATAAACTTGCATCATATCACTCAAATAACATCAAATTAAGTCAAATCTAGACATTTTGACTCTTAACTTCCGATTAGCGCTGAAACTTTTCGAATTGATTTAAAAAACTAGTTCCAATTGACTGTTTGAAGCGAATCAAGACAACTATTAACGAATGAATACAAAATACAACGAATTAATACAAATCGAGTCGATTTGTATCTAATCTGTCTTGAGGAAAATTTATTATAATTATTTTTTTATTCAAAATCGAATTGAGACGAAATGTGTTGTTTATGTTTATGTTTATGTTTATGTTTTAATTTATGTTTAAGTTTATGATTGAGTTTATGATTAAGTTAATGATTAAGTTTATGATTAAGTTTATAATTAAGTTTAAGTTTAAGTTTATGATTAAGTTTATGATTAAGTTTATAATTAAGTTTATGTTTAATTTTATGTTTAAGTTTATGTTTTAATTTATGTTTAAGTTTATGATTACCTTATGATTAAATTTATGATTAAGTATATGTTTAAGTTTATGTTTAAGTTTATGATTAAGTTTATGATTAAGTTTATGTTTAAGTTTATGTTTAAGTTTATGATTAAGTTTATGATTAAGTTTATGATTAAGTTTATGATTGAGTTTATGATTAAGTTTATGTTAAATTTTATGTTTTAGTTTATGTTTTAATTTATGTTTAAGTTAATGACTAACTTTATGATTAAATTTATGATTAAGTATATATTTCAGTTTATGTTTAAGTTTATGATGAAGTTTATGATTAAGTTTATGATTAAGTTTATGATTAGGTTTATATTTAAGTTTATGTTTAAGTTTATGATTAAGTTTATGATTTAGTTTATGTTTAAGTTTATGATTAAGTTTATGAATAAGTTTATGTTTATGTTTATGTTTAAGTTTATGATTAAGTTTATGATTAAGTTTATGATTAAGTTTATGATTTTAAGTTTATGTTTAAGTTTATGATTAAGTTTATGATTATGTTTATATTTAAGTTTTTTTTAAATTTATGTTTAAATTTATGTTTAGGTTTATGTTTAAGTTTATTATTATGTTTATGTTTTAATTTATGTTTAAGTTTATGATTGAGTTTATGATTAAGTTCATGTTTAAGTTTATGTTTAAGATTATAATTAAGTTTATGATTAAGTTTATGATTAAGTTTATGTTTAAGTTTATGATTAAGTTTATGATTAAGTTTATGATTAAGTTTATGATTAAGTTTATGTTTTGTTTGTGTTTAAGTTTATGATTAAGTTTATGATCAAGTTTATGATTAAGTTTATGATTAAGTTTATGATTAAGTATATGATTAAGTTTATGATTAAGTTCATGTTTAAGTTTATGTTTAAGATTAAATATAAGTTTATGATTAAGTTTATGATTAAGTTTATGATTAAGTTTATGATTAAGTTTATGATTAAGTTTATGTTTAAGTTTATGTTTATGTTTATGTTTTAATTTATGTTTAAGTTTATGATTAAGTTTATGATTAAGTTTATGATTAAGTTTATGATTAAGTTTATGTTTAAGTTTATGTTTATGTTTATGTTTTAATTTATGTTTAAGTTTATGATTAAGTTTATGATTAAGTTTATGATTAAGTTTATGTTTAAGTTTATGACTAAGTTTATGATTAAGTTTATGATTAAGTTTATGTTTAAGTTAATGATTAAGTTTATGTTTTAATTTATGTTTAATTTTATGTTTAAGTTTATGATTAAGTTTATGATTAAGTTTATGATTAAGTTTATGTTTAAGTTTATGTTTAAGCTTATGATTAAGTTTATGTTTAAATAATAATATGTTAAGTTTATATTTATATAAACTTAAACATAAACTTAAACATAAATTTAAACATAAATTTGAACATTAGCATAAACATAAACTTAAACTTAAATATAAATTTAAACATAAACTTAAACATAAACATAAACATAAACTTAAACCTAAATTAAAACGTACACATAAACATAAACATAAACATAAGTATAAACATAAACATAAAGATAAACATAAACTTAAACATAAATTAAAACGTAAACATAAACATAAACTTAAACATAAACTTAAACATAAACTTAAACATTAACTTAAACATAAACTTAAACATAAACTTAAACATAAACATAAACATAAACATAAACATAAACATAAACATAAACATAAACTTAAACATAAACTTAAACATAAACTTAAACATAAACTTAAACATAAACTTAAACATAAACTTAAACATAAACTTAAACATAAACTTAAACATAAACTTAATCATAAACATAAACGTAAACATAAACTTAAACATAAACATAAACATAAACATAAACATAAACATAAACATAAACATAAACTTAAACATAAACTTAAACATAAACTTAAACATAAACTTAAACATAAACTTAAACATAAACTTAAACATAAACTTAAACATAAACTTAAACATAAACTTAAACATAAACTTAAACATAAACTTAATCATAAACATAAACGTAAACATAAACTTAAACATAAACTTAAACATAAACTTAAACATAAACTTAAACATAAACTTGCATCATATCACTCAAATAACATCAAATTAAGTCAAATCTAGACATTTTGACTCTTAACTTCCGATTAGCGCTGAAACTTTTCGAATTGATTTAAAAAACTAGTTCCAATTGACTGTTTGAAGCGAATCAAGACAACTATTAACGAATGAATACAAAATACAACGAATTAATACAAATCGAGTCGATTTGTATCTAATCTGTCTTGAGGAAAATTTATTATAATTATTTTTTTATTCAAAATCGAATTGAGACGAAATGTGTTGTTTATGTTTATGTTTATGTTTATGTTTTAATTTATGTTTAAGTTTATGATTGAGTTTATGATTAAGTTAATGATTAAGTTTATGATTAAGTTTATAATTAAGTTTATGTTTAATTTTATGTTTAAGTTTATGTTTTAATTTATGTTTAAGTTTATGATTACCTTATGATTAAATTTATGATTAAGTATATGTTTAAGTTTATGTTTAAGTTTATGATTAAGTTTATGATTAAGTTTATGTTTAAGTTTATGTTTAAGTTTATGATTAAGTTTATGATTAAGTTTATGATTGAGTTTATGATTAAGTTTATGTTAAATTTTATGTTTTAGTTTATGTTTTAATTTATGTTTAAGTTAATGACTAACTTTATGATTAAATTTATGATTAAGTATATATTTCAGTTTATGTTTAAGTTTATGATGAAGTTTATGATTAAGTTTATGATTAAGTTTATGATTAGGTTTATATTTAAGTTTATGTTTAAGTTTATGATTAAGTTTATGATTTAGTTTATGTTTAAGTTTATGATTAAGTTTATGAATAAGTTTATGTTTATGTTTATGTTTAAGTTTATGATTAAGTTTATGATTAAGTTTATGATTAAGTTTATGATTTTAAGTTTATGTTTAAGTTTATGATTAAGTTTATGATTATGTTTATATTTAAGTTTTTTTTAAATTTATGTTTAAATTTATGTTTAGGTTTATGTTTAAGTTTATTATTATGTTTATGTTTTAATTTATGTTTAAGTTTATGATTGAGTTTATGATTAAGTTCATGTTTAAGTTTATGTTTAAGATTATAATTAAGTTTATGATTAAGTTTATGATTAAGTTTATGTTTAAGTTTATGATTAAGTTTATGATTAAGTTTATGATTAAGTTTATGATTAAGTTTATGTTTTGTTTGTGTTTAAGTTTATGATTAAGTTTATGATCAAGTTTATGATTAAGTTTATGATTAAGTTTATGATTAAGTATATGATTAAGTTTATGATTAAGTTCATGTTTAAGTTTATGTTTAAGATTAAATATAAGTTTATGATTAAGTTTATGATTAAGTTTATGATTAAGTTTATGATTAAGTTTATGATTAAGTTTATGTTTAAGTTTATGTTTATGTTTATGTTTTAATTTATGTTTAAGTTTATGATTAAGTTTATGATTAAGTTTATGATTAAGTTTATGATTAAGTTTATGTTTAAGTTTATGTTTATGTTTATGTTTTAATTTATGTTTAAGTTTATGATTAAGTTTATGATTAAGTTTATGATTAAGTTTATGTTTAAGTTTATGACTAAGTTTATGATTAAGTTTATGATTAAGTTTATGTTTAAGTTAATGATTAAGTTTATGTTTTAATTTATGTTTAATTTTATGTTTAAGTTTATGATTAAGTTTATGATTAAGTTTATGATTAAGTTTATGTTTAAGTTTATGTTTAAGCTTATGATTAAGTTTATGTTTAAATAATAATATGTTAAGTTTATATTTATATAAACTTAAACATAAACTTAAACATAAATTTAAACATAAATTTGAACATTAGCATAAACATAAACTTAAACTTAAATATAAATTTAAACATAAACTTAAACATAAACATAAACATAAACTTAAACCTAAATTAAAACGTACACATAAACATAAACATAAACATAAGTATAAACATAAACATAAAGATAAACATAAACTTAAACATAAATTAAAACGTAAACATAAACATAAACTTAAACATAAACTTAAACATAAACATAAACATAAACATAAACATAAACATAAACATAAACATAAACATAAACATAAACATAAACATAAACATAAACATAAACATAAACTTAAACATAAACTTAAACATAAACTTAAACATAAACATAAACTTAAACATAAACTTAAACAATAACTTAAACATAAACTTAAACATAAACTTAAACATAAACATAAACATAAACATAAAGATAAACATAAACTTAAACATAAACTTAAACATAAACTTAAACATAAACTTAAACATAAACTTAAACATAAACTTAAACATAAACTTAATCATAAACATAAACGTAAACATAAACTTAAACATAAACATAAACATAAATATAAACATAAACATAAACATAAACATAAACATAAACATAAACATAAACATAAACATAAACATAAACATAAACATAAACATAATCATAAACTTAAACATAAATTAAAACATAAACAGAAACATAAACATAAACATAAACATAAACTTAAACATAAACTTAAACATAAACTTAATCATAAACATAAACGTAAACATAAACTTAAACATAAACTTAAACATAAACTTAAACATAAACATAAACTTAAACATAAACTTAAACATTAACTTAAACATAAACTTAAACATAAACTTAAACATAAACATAAACATAAACATAAACATAAACATAAACATAAACATAAACTTAAACATAAACTTAAACATAAACTTAAACATAAACTTAAACATAAACTTAAACATAAACTTAAACATAAACTTAAACATAAACTTAAACATAAACTTAATCATAAACATAAACGTAAACATAAACTTAAACATAAACATAAACATAAACATAAACATAAACATAAACATAAACATAAACTTAAACATAAACTTAAACATAAACTTAAACATAAACTTAAACATAAACTTAAACATAAACTTAAACATAAACTTAAACATAAACATAAACATAAACATAAACATAAACATAAACATAAACATAAACATAAACTTAATCATAAACTTAAACATAAACTTAAACATAAACATAAACATAAACATAAACATAAACATAAACATAAACATAAACATAAAGATAAACATAAACGTAAACATAAACTTAAACATAAACATAAACATAAACATAAACATAAACATAAACATAAACATAAACTTAATCATAAACTTAAACATAAACTTAAACATAAACTTAAACATAAACTTAAACATAAACATAAACATAAACATAAACATAAAGATAAACATAAACTTAAACATAAACTTAAACATAAACTTAAACATAAACTTAAACATAAACTTAAACATAAACTTAAACATAAACTTAATCATAAACATAAACGTAAACATAAACTTAAACATAAACATAAACATAAATATAAACATAAACATAAACATAAACATAAACATAAACATAAACATAAACATAAACATAAACATAAACATAAACATAAACATAATCATAAACTTAAACATAAATTAAAACATAAACAGAAACATAAACATAAACATAAACATAAACTTAAACATAAACTTAAACATAAACTTAATCATAAACATAAACGTAAACATAAACTTAAACATAAACTTAAACATAAACTTAAACATAAACTTAAACATAAACTTAATCATAAACATAAACGTAAACATAAACTTAAACATAAACATAAACATAAACATAAACATAAACATAAACTTAAACATAAACTTAAACATTAACTTAAACATAAACTTAAACATAAACTTAAACATAAACATAAACATAAACATAAACATAAACATAAACATAAACATAAACATAAACATAAACATAAATATAAACATAAACATAAACATAAACTTAAACATAAACTTAAACATAAACTTAAACATAAACTTAAACATAAACATAAACATAAACATAAACATAAACATAAACATAAACATAAACATAAACATAAACATAAACATAAACATAAACATAAACATAAACATAAACATAAACATAAACATAAACATAAACATAAACATAAACATAAACATAAACATAAACATAAACATAAACATAAACATAAACATAAACATAAACATAAACATAAACATAAACATAAACATAAACATAAACATAAACATAAACATAAACATAAACATAAACTTAAACATAAACTTAAACATAAACTTAAACATAAACTTAAACATAAACTTGCATCATATCACTCAAATAACATCAAATTAAGTCAAATCTAGACATTTTGACTCTAAACTTCCGATTAGCGCTGAAACTTTTCGAATTGATTTAAAAAACTAGTTCCAATTGACTGTTTGAAGCGAATCAAGACAACTATTAACGAATGAATACAAAATACAACGAATTAATACAAATCGAGTCGATTTGTATCTAATCTGTCTTGAGGAAAATTTAATATAATTATTTTTTTATTCAAAATCGAATTGAGACGAAATGTGTTGTTTATGTTTATGTTTATGTTTATGTTTATGTTTATGTTTATGTTTATGTTTTAATTTATGTTTAAGTTTATGATTGAGTTTATGATTAAGTTAATGATTAAGTTTATGATTAAGTTTATAATTAAGTTTAAGTTTAAGTTTATGATTAAGTTTATGATTAAGTTTATAATTAAGTTTATGTTTAATTTTATGTTTAAGTTTATGTTTTAATTTATGTTTAAGTTTATGATTAACTTTATGATTAAATTTATGATTAAGTATATGTTTAAGTTTATGTTTAAGTTTATGATTAAGTTTATGATTAAGTTTATGTTTAAGTTTATGTTTAAGTTTATGATTAAGTTTATGATTAAGTTTATGATTAAGTTTATGATTGAGTTTATGATTAAGTTTATGTTAAATTTTATGTTTTAGTTTATGTTTTAATTTATGTTTAAGTTAATGACTAACTTTATGATTAAATTTATGATTAAGTATATATTTCAGTTTATGTTTAAGTTTATGATTAAGTTTATGATTAAGTTTATGATTAAGTTTATGATTAGGTTTATATTTAAGTTTATGTTTAAGTTTATGATTAAGTTTATGATTTAGTTTATGTTTAAGTTTATGATTAAGTTTATGAATAAGTTTATGTTTATGTTTATGTTTAAGTTTATGATTAAGTTTATGATTAAGTTTATGATTAAGTTTATGATTTTAAGTTTATGTTTAAGTTTATGATTAAGTTTATGATTATGTTTATATTTAAGTTTTTTTTAAATTTATGTTTAAATTTATGTTTAAGTTTATGTTTAAGTTTATTATTAAGTTTATGATTAAGTTTATGATTAAGTTTATGTTTAAGTTTATGTTTATGTTTATGTTTTAATTTATGTTTAAGTTTATGATTGAGTTTATGATTAAGTTCATGTTTAAGTTTATGTTTAAGATTATAATTAAGTTTATGATTAAGTTTATGATTAAGTTTATGATTAAGTTTATGATTAAGTTTATGTTTTGTTTGTGTTTAAGTTTATGATTAAGTTTATGATTAAGTTTATGTTTAATTTTATGTTTAAGTTTATGTTTTAATTTATGTTAAAGTTTATGATTAACTTTATGATTAAATTTATGATTAAGTATATGTTTATGTTTATGTTTAAGTTTATGATTAAGTTTATGATTAAGTTTATGATTAAGTTTATGAGTAAGTTTGTGTTTAAGTTTATGATTAAGTTTATGATCAAGTTTATGATTAAGTTTATGATTAAGTTTATGATTAAGTATATGATTAAGTTTATGATTAAGTTCATGTTTAAGTTTATGTTTAAGATTAAATATAAGTTTATGATTAAGTTTATGATTAAGTTTATGATTAAGTTTATGTTTAAGTTTATGTTTAGGTTAATGATTAAGTTTAAGATTAAGTTTATGTTTAAGTTAATGATTAAGTTTATGTTTTAATTTATGTTTAATTTTATGTTTAAGTTTATGATTAAGTTTATGATTAAGTTTATGATTAAGTTTATGATTAAGTTTATGTTTAAGTTTATGTTTATGTTTATGTTTTAATTTATGTTTAAGTTTATGATTAAGTTTATGATTAAGTTTATGATTAAGTTTATGTTTAAGTTTATGACTAAGTTTATGATTAAGTTTATGATTAAGTTTATGTTTAAGTTAATGATTAAGTTTATGTTTTAATTTATGTTTAATTTTATGTTTAAGTTTATGATTAAGTTTATGATTAAGTTTATGATTATGTTTATGTTTAAGTTTATGTTTAAGCTTATGATTAAGTTTATGTTTAAATAATAATATGTTAGGTTTATATTTAAATAAACTTAAACATAAACTTAAACATAAATTTAAACATAAATTTGAACATTAGCATAAACATAAACTTAAACTTAAATATAAATTTAAACATAAACTTAAACATAAACATAAACATAAACTTAAACATAAATTAAAACGTACACATAAACATAAACATAAACATAAGTATAAACATAAACATAAATATAAACATAAACTTAAACATAAACTTAAACATAAACTTAAACATAAACTTAAACATAAACTTAAACATAAACTTAAACATAAACTTAATCATAAACATAAACGTAAACATAAACTTAAACATAAACATAAACATAAATATAAACATAAACATAAACATAAACATAAACATAAACATAAACATAAACATAAACATAAACATAAACATAAACATAAACATAAACATAAACATAAACATAAACATAATTATAAACTTAAACATAAATTAAAACATAAACATAAACATAAACATAAACATAAACATAAACTTAAACATAAACTTAAACATAAACTTAATCATAAACATAAACGTAAACATAAACTTAAACATAAACTTAAACATAAACATAAACTTAAACATAAACTTAAACATTAACTTAAACATAAACTTAAACATAAACTTAAACATAAACATAAACATAAACATAAACATAAACATAAACATAAACATAAACATAAACATAAACATAAACTTAAACATAAACTTAAACATAAACTTAAACATAAACTTAAACATAAACTTAAACATAAACTTAAACATAAACTTAAACATAAACTTAATCATAAACATAAACGTAAACATAAACTTAAACATAAACATAAACATAAATATAAACATAAACATAAACATAAACATAAACATAAACATAAACATAAACATAAACATAAACATAAATATAAACATAAACATAAACATAAACTTAAACATAAACTTAAACATAAACTTAAACATAAACTTAAACATAAACATAAACATAAACATAAACATAAACATAAACATAAACATAAACATAAACATAAACATAAACATAAACATAAACATAAACATAAACATAAACATAAACATAAACATAAACATAAACATAAACATAAACATAAACATAAACATAAACATAAACACAAACACAAACATAAACATAAACATAAACATAAACTTAAACATAAACTTAATCATAAACATAAACGTAAACATAAACTTAAACATAAACTTAAACATAAACTTAAATATAAACATAAACTTAAACATAAACTTAAACATTAACTTAAACATAAACTTAAACATAAACTTAAACATAAACATAAACATAAACATAAACATAAACTTAAACATAAACTTAAACATAAACTTAAACATAAACTTAAACATAAACATAAACATAAACATAAACATAAACATAAACATTAATATAAACATAAACATAAACATAAACTTAAACTTAAACATAAACTTAAACATAAACATAAACATAAACATAAACATAAACATAAACATAAACATAAACTTAAACATAAACATAAACATAAACATAAACATAAACATAAACATAAACATAAACATAAACTTAAACATAAACTTAAACATTAACTTAAACATAAACTTAAACATAAACTTAAACATAAACATAAACATAAACATAAACATAAACATAAACATAAACATAAACATAAATATAAACATAAACATAAACATAAACTTAAACATAAACTTAAACATAAACTTAAACATAAACTTAAACATAAACATAAACATAAACATAAACATAAACATAAACATAAACATAAACATAAACATAAACATAAACATAAACATAAACATAAACATAAACATAAACATAAACATAAACATAAACATAAACATAAACATAAACATAAACATAAACATAAACATAAACATAAACACAAACACAAACATAAACATAAACATAAACATAAACATAAACATAAACAAACAAAATGATTAAGTTTATGATTAAGTTTATGTTTTGTTTGTGTTTAAGTTTATGATTAAGTTTATGATTAAGTTTATGTTTAATTTTATGTTTAAGTTTATGTTTTAATTTATGTTAAAGTTTATGATTAACTTTATGATTAAATTTATGATTAAGTATATGTTTATGTTTATGTTTAAGTTTATGATTAAGTTTATGATTAAGTTTATGATTAAGTTTATGAGTAAGTTTGTGTTTAAGTTTATGATTAAGTTTATGATCAAGTTTATGATTAAGTTTATGATTAAGTTTATGATTAAGTATATGATTAAGTTTATGATTAAGTTCATGTTTAAGTTTATGTTTAAGATTAAATATAAGTTTATGATTAAGTTTATGATTAAGTTTATGATTAAGTTTATGTTTAAGTTTATGTTTAGGTTAATGATTAAGTTTAAGATTAAGTTTATGTTTAAGTTAATGATTAAGTTTATGTTTTAATTTATGTTTAATTTTATGTTTAAGTTTATGATTAAGTTTATGATTAAGTTTATGATTAAGTTTATGATTAAGTTTATGTTTAAGTTTATGTTTATGTTTATGTTTTAATTTATGTTTAAGTTTAAGATTAAGTTTATGATTAAGTTTATGATTAAGTTTATGTTTAAGTTTATGACTAAGTTTATGATTAAGTTTATGATTAAGTTTATGTTTAAGTTAATGATTAAGTTTATGTTTTAATTTATGTTTAATTTTATGTTTAAGTTTATGATTAAGTTTATGATTAAGTTTATGATTAAGTTTATGTTTAAGTTTATGTTTAAGCTTATGATTAAGTTTATGTTTAAATAATAATATGTTAAGTTTATATTTAAATAAACTTAAACATAAACTTAAACATAAATTTAAACATAAATTTGAACATTAGCATAAACATAAACTTAAACTTAAATATAAATTTAAACATAAACTTAAACATAAACATAAACATAAACTTAAACATAAATTAAAACGTACACATAAACATAAACATAAACATAAGTATAAACATAAACATAAAGATAAACATAAACTTAAACATAAACTTAAACATAAACTTAAACATAAACTTAAACATAAACTTAAACATAAACTTAAACATAAACTTAATCATAAACATAAACGTAAACATAAACTTAAACATAAACATAAACATAAATATAAACATAAACATAAACATAAACATAAACATAAACATAAACATAAACATAAACATAAACATAAACATGAACATAAACATAAACATAAACATAAACATAAACATAAACATAATCATAAACTTAAACATAAATTAAAACATAAACATAAACATAAACATAAACATAAACATAAACTTAAACATAAACTTAAACATAAACTTAATCATAAACATAAACGTAAACATAAACTTTAACATAAACTTAAACATAAACATAAACTTAAACATAAACTTAAACATTAACTTAAACATAAACTTAAACATAAACTTAAACATAAACATAAACATAAACATAAACATAAACATAAACATAAACATAAACATAAACATAAACATAAACATAAACTTAAACATAAACTTAAACATAAACTTAAACATAAACTTAAACATAAACTTAAACATAAACTTAATCATAAACATAAACGTAAACATAAACTTAAACATAAACATAAACATAAATATAAACATAAACATAAACATAAACATAAACATAAACATAAACATAAACATAAATATAAACATAAACATAAACATAAACTAAACATAAACTTAAACATAAACTTAAACATAAACTTAAACATAAACATAAACATAAACATAAACATAAACATAAACATAAACATAAACATAAACATAAACATAAACATAAACATAAACATAAACATAAACATAAACATAAACATAAACATAAACATAAACATAAACATAAACATAAACATAAACATAAACATAAACATAAACATAAACATAAACATAAACATAAACATAAACATAAACATAAACACAAACACAAACACAAACACAAACATAAACATAAACATAAACATAAACATAAACATAAACATAAACATAAACATAAACATAAACATAAACATAAACATAAACATAAACATAAACATAAACATAAACATAAACATAAACATAAACTTAAACATAAACTTAAACATAAACTTAAACATAAACTTGCATCATATCACTCAAATAACATCAAATTAAGTCAAATCTAGACATTTTGACTCTAAACTTCCGATTAGCGCTGAAACTTTTCGAATTGATTTAAAAAACTAGTTCCAATTGACTGTTTGAAGCGAATCAAGACAACTATTAACGAATGAATACAAAATACAACGAATTAATACAAATCGAGTCGATTTGTATCTAATCTGTCTTGAGGAAAATTTAATATAATTATTTTTTTATTCAAAATCGAATTGAGACGAAATGTGTTGTTTATGTTTATGTTTATGTTTATGTTTATGTTTATGTTTATGTTTATGTTTATGTTTATGTTTTAATTTATGTTTAAGTTTATGATTGAGTTTATGATTAAGTTAATGATTAAGTTTATGATTAAGTTTATAATTAAGTTTAAGTTTAAGTTTATGATTAAGTTTATGATTAAGTTTATAATTAAGTTTATGTTTAATTTTATGTTTAAGTTTATGTTTTAATTTATGTTTAAGTTTATGATTAACTTTATGATTAAATTTATGATTAAGTATATGTTTAAGTTTATGTTTAAGTTTATGATTAAGTTTATGATTAAGTTTATGTTTAAGTTTATGTTTAAGTTTATGATTAAGTTTATGATTAAGTTTATGATTAAGTTTATGATTGAGTTTATGATTAAGTTTATGTTAAATTTTATGTTTTAGTTTATGTTTTAATTTATGTTTAAGTTAATGACTAACTTTATGATTAAATTTATGATTAAGTATATATTTCAGTTTATGTTTAAGTTTATGATGAAGTTTATGATTAAGTTTATGATTAAGTTTATGATTAGGTTTATATTTAAGTTTATGTTTAAGTTTATGATTAAGTTTATGATTTAGTTTATGTTTAAGTTTATGATTAAGTTTATGAATAAGTTTATGTTTATGTTTATGTTTAAGTTTATGATTAAGTTTATGATTAAGTTTATGATTAAGTTTATGATTTTAAGTTTATGTTTAAGTTTATGATTAAGTTTATGATTATGTTTATATTTAAGTTTTTTTTAAATTTATGTTTAAATTTATGTTTAAGTTTATGTTTAAGTTTATTATTAAGTTTATGATTAAGTTTATGATTAAGTTTATGTTTAAGTTTATGTTTATGTTTATGTTTTAATTTATGTTTAAGTTTATGATTGAGTTTATGATTAAGTTCATGTTTAAGTTTATGTTTAAGATTATAATTAAGTTTATGATTAAGTTTATGATTAAGTTTATGATTAAGTTTATGATTAAGTTTATGTTTTGTTTGTGTTTAAGTTTATGATTAAGTTTATGATTAAGTTTATGTTTAATTTTATGTTTAAGTTTATGTTTTAATTTATGTTAAAGTTTATGATTAACTTTATGATTAAATTTATGATTAAGTATATGTTTATGTTTATGTTTAAGTTTATGATTAAGTTTATGATTAAGTTTATGATTAAGTTTATGATTAAGTTTGTGTTTAAGTTTATGATTAAGTTTATGATCAAGTTTATGATTAAGTTTATGATTAAGTTTATGATTAAGTATATGATTAAGTTTATGATTAAGTTCATGTTTAAGTTTATGTTTAAGATTAAATATAAGTTTATGATTAAGTTTATGATTAAGTTTATGATTAAGTTTATGTTTAAGTTTATGTTTAGGTTAATGATTAAGTTTAAGATTAAGTTTATGTTTAAGTTAATGATTAAGTTTATGTTTTAATTTATGTTTAATTTTATGTTTAAGTTTATGATTAAGTTTATGATTAAGTTTATGATTAAGTTTATGATTAAGTTTATGTTTAAGTTTATGTTTATGTTTATGTTTTAATTTATGTTTAAGTTTATGATTAAGTTTATGATTAAGTTTATGATTAAGTTTATGTTTAAGTTTATGACTAAGTTTATGATTAAGTTTATGATTAAGTTTATGTTTAAGTTAATGATTAAGTTTATGTTTTAATTTATGTTTAATTTTATGTTTAAGTTTATGATTAAGTTTATGATTAAGTTTATGATTAAGTTTATGTTTAAGTTTATGTTTAAGCTTATGATTAAGTTTATGTTTAAATAATAATATGTTAAGTTTATATTTAAATAAACTTAAACATAAACTTAAACATAAATTTAAACATAAATTTGAACATTAGCATAAACATAAACTTAAACTTAAATATAAATTTAAACATAAACTTAAACATAAACATAAACATAAACTTAAACATAAATTAAAACGTACACATAAACATAAACATAAACATAAGTATAAACATAAACATAAAGATAAACATAAACTTAAACATAAACTTAAACATAAACTTAAACATAAACTTAAACATAAACTTAAACATAAACTTAAACATAAACTTAATCATAAACATAAACGTAAACATAAACTTAAACATAAACATAAACATAAACATAAATATAAACATAAACATAAACATAAACATAAACATAAACATAAAAATAAACATAAACATAAACATAAACATAAACATAAACATAAACATAAACATAAACATAATCATAAACTTAAACATAAATTAAAACATAAACATAAACATAAATATAAACATAAACATAAACTTAAACATAAACTTAAACATAAACTTAATCATAAACATAAACGTAAACATAAACTTAAACATAAACTTAAACATAAACATAAACTTAAACATAAACTTAAACATTAACTTAAACATAAACTTAAACATAAACTTAAACATAAACATAAACATAAACATAAACATAAACATAAACATAAACATAAACATAAACATAAACTTAAACATAAACTTAAACATAAACTTAAACTGAAACTTAAACATAAACTTAAACATAAACTTAAACATAAACTTAAACATAAACTTAATCATAAACATAAACGTAAACATAAACTTAAACATAAACATAAACATAAATATAAACATAAACATAAACATAAACATAAACATAAACATAAACATAAACATAAACATAAACATAAACATAAACATAAACATAAACATAAACATAAACATAAACATAATCATAAACTTAAACATAAATTAAAACATAAACATAAACATAAACATAAACATAAACATAAACATAAACATAAACTTAAACATAAACTTAAACATAAACTTAAACAGAAACTTAAACATAAACTTAAACATAAACTTAAACATAAACTTAAACATAAACTTAATCATAAACATAAACGTAAACATAAACTTAAACATAAACTTAAACATAAACATAAACATAAACATAAACATAAACATAAACATAAACATAAACATAAACATAAACATAAACATAAACTTAAACATAAACTTAAACATAAACTTAAACATAAACTTAATCATAAACATAAACGTAAACATAAACATAAACTTAAACATAAACTTAAACATAAACATAAACATAAACATAAATATAAACATAAACATAAACATAAACATAAACATAAACATAAACATAAACATAAACATTAACATAAACATAAACATAAACATAAACTTAAATATAAACATAAACATAAACATAAACATAAACATAAACATAAACACAAACACAAACATAAACATAAACATAAACATAAACATAAACATAAACATAAACATAAACATAAACATAAACATAAACATAAACATAAACATAAACATAAACATAAACATAAACATAAACATAAACTTTAACATAAACTTAAACATAAACTTAAACATAAACTTAAACATAAACTTGCATCATATCACTCAAATAACATCAAATTAAGTCAAATCTAGACATTTTGACTCTTAACTTCCGATTAGCGCTGAAACTTTTCGAATTGATTTAAAAAACTAGTTCCAATTGACTGTTTGAAGCGAATCAAGACAACTATTAACGAATGAATACAAAATACAACGAATTAATACAAATCGAGTCGATTTGTATCTAATCTGTCTTGAGGAAAATTTAATATAATTATTTTTTTATTCAAAATCGAATTGAGACGAAATGTGTTGTTTATGTTTATGTTTATGTTTATGTTTATGTTTATGTTTATGTTTATGTTTATGTTTATGTTTATGTTTATGTTTATGTTTATGTTTATGTTTTAATTTATGTTTAAGTTTATGATTGAGTTTATGATTAAGTTTATGATTAAGTTTATGATTAAGTTTGTGTTTAAGTTTATGATTAAGTTTATGATCAAGTTTATGATTAAGTTTATGATTAAGTTTATGATTAAGTATATGATTAAGTTTATGATTAAGTTCATGTTTAAGTTTATGTTTAAGATTAAATATAAGTTTATGATTAAGTTTATGATTAAGTTTATGATTAAGTTTATGTTTAAGTTTATGATTAGGTTAATGATTAAGATTAAGATTAAGTTTATGTTTAAGTTAATGATTAAGTTTATGTTTTAATTTATGTTTAATTTTATGTTTAAGTATATGATTAAGTTTATGATTAAGTTTATGATTAAGTTTATGATTAAGTTTATGTTTAAGTTTATGTTTATGTTTATGTTTTAATTTATGTTTAAGTTTATGATTAAGTTTATGATTAAGTTTATGATTAAGTTTATGTTTAAGTTTATGACTAAGTTTATGATTAAGTTTATGATTAAGTTTATGTTTAAGTTAATGATTAAGTTTATGTTTTAATTTATGTTTAATTTTATGTTTAAGTTTATGATTAAGTTTATGATTAAGTTTATGATTAAGTTTATGTTTAAGTTTATGTTTAAGCTTATGATTAAGTTTATGTTTAAATAATAATATGTTAAGTTTATATTTAAATAAACTTAAACATAAACTTAAACATAAATTTAAACATAAATTTGAACATTAGCATAAACATAAACTTAAACTTAAATATAAATTTAAACATAAACTTAAACATAAACATAAACATAAACTTAAACATAAATTAAAACGTACACATAAACATAAACATAAACATAAGTATAAACATAAACATAAAGATAAACATAAACTTAAACATAAACTTAAACATAAACTTAAACATAAACTTAAACATAAACTTAAACATAAACTTAAACATAAACTTAAACATAAACTTAATCATAAACATAAACGTAAACATAAACTTAAACATAAACATAAACATAAATATAAACATAAACATAAACATAAACATAAACATAAACATAAACATAAACATAAACATAAACATAAACATAAACATAAACATAAACATAATCATAAACTTAAACATAAATTAAAACATAAACATAAACATAAACATAAACATAAACATAAACTTAAACATAAACTTAAACATAAACTTAATCATAAACATAAACGTAAACATAAACTTAAACATAAACTTAAACATAAACTTAAACATAAACATAAACATAAACATAAACACAAACACAAACATAAACATAAACATAAACATAAACATAAACATAAACATAAACATAAACATAAACATAAACATAAACATAAACATAAACATAAACTTTAACATAAACTTAAACATAAACTTAAACATAAACTTAAACATAAACTTGCATCATATCACTCAAATAACATCAAATTAAGTCAAATCTAGACATTTTGACTCTTAACTTCCGATTAGCGCTGAAACTTTTCGAATTGATTTAAAAAACTAGTTCCAATTGACTGTTTGAAGCGAATCAAGACAACTATTAACGAATGAATACAAAATACAACGAATTAATACAAATCGAGTCGATTTGTATCTAATCTGTCTTGAGGAAAATTTAATATAATTATTTTTTTATTCAAAATCGAATTGAGACGAAATGTGTTGTTTATGTTTATGTTTATGTTTATGTTTATGTTTATGTTTATGTTTATGTTTATGTTTATGTTTATGTTTATGTTTATGTTTATGTTTATGTTTTAATTTATGTTTAAGTTTATGATTGAGTTTATGATTAAGTTTATGATTAAGTTTATGATTAAGTTTGTGTTTAAGTTTATGATTAAGTTTATGATCAAGTTTATGATTAAGTTTATGATTAAGTTTATGATTAAGTATATGATTAAGTTTATGATTAAGTTCATGTTTAAGTTTATGTTTAAGATTAAATATAAGTTTATGATTAAGTTTATGATTAAGTTTATGATTAAGTTTATGTTTAAGTTTATGATTAGGTTAATGATTAAGTTTAAGATTAAGTTTATGTTTAAGTTAATGATTAAGTTTATGTTTTAATTTATGTTTAATTTTATGTTTAAGTTTATGATTAAGTTTATGATTAAGTTTATGATTAAGTTTATGATTAAGTTTATGTTTAAGTTTATGTTTATGTTTATGTTTTAATTTATGTTTAAGTTTATGATTAAGTTTATGATTAAGTTTATGATTAAGATTATGTTTAAGTTTATAACTAAGTTTATGATTAAGTTTATGATTAAGTTTATGTTTAAGTTAATGATTAAGTTTATGTTTTAATTTATGTTTAATTTTATGTTTAAGTTTATGATTAAGTTTATGATTAAGTTTATGATTAAGTTTATGTTTAATTTTATGTTTAAGCTTATGATTAAGTTTATGTTTAAATAATAATATGTTAAGTTTATATTTAAATAAACTTAAACATAAACTTAAACATAAATTTAAACATAAATTTGAACATTAGCATAAACATAAACTTAAACTTAAATATAAATTTAAACATAAACTTAAACATAAACATAAACATAAACTTAAACATAAATTAAAACGTACACATAAACATAAACATAAACATAAGTATAAACATAAACATAAAGATAAACATAAACTTAAACATAAACTTAAACATAAACTTAAACATAAACTTAAACATAAACTTAAACATAAACTTAAACATAAACTTAATCATAAACATAAACGTAAACATAAACTTAAACATAAACATAAACATAAATATAAACATAAACATAAACATAAACATAAACATAAGCATAAACATAAACATAAACATAAACATAAACATAAACATAAACATAAACATAAACATAAACATAAACATAAACATAAACATAATCATAAACTTAAACATAAATTAAAACATAAACATAAACATAAACATAAACATAAACATAAACTTAAACATAAACTTAAACATAAACTTAATCATAAACATAAACGTAAACATAAACTTAAACATAAACTTAAACATAAACTTAAACATAAACATAAACTTAAACATAAACTTAAACATTAACTTAAACATAAACATAAACATAAACATAAACATAAACATAAACATAAACATAAACATAAACATAAACATAAACATAAACATAAACATAAACTTAAACATAAACTTAAACATAAACTTAAACATAAACTTAATCATAAACATAAACGTAAACATAAACTTAAACATAAACATAAACATAAATATAAACATAAACATAAACATAAACATAAACATAAACATAAACATAAACATAAACATAAACATAAACATAAACATAAACATAAACATAATCATAAACTTAAACATAAATTAAAACATAAACATAAACATAAACATAAACATAAACATAAACATAAACATAAACATAAACATAAACATAAACATAAACATAAACATAAACATAAACATAAACATAAACATAAACATAAACATAAACATAAACATAAACTTAAACATAAACTTAAACATAAACTTAAACATAAACTTAATCATAAACATAAACGTAAACATAAACATAAACTTAAACATAAACTTAAACATAAACATAAACATAAACATAAATATAAACATAAACATAAACATAAACATAAACATAAACATAAACATTAACATAAACATAAACATAAACATAAACATAAATATAAACATAAACATAAACATAAACTTAAACATAAACTTAAACATAAACATAAACATAAACATAAACATAAACATAAACATAAACATAAACTTAAACATAAACTTAAACATAAACTTAAACATAAACATAAACATAAACAAAAACATAAACATAAACATAAACATAAACATAAACACAAACACAAACATAAACATAAACATAAACATAAACATAAACATAAACATAAACATAAACATAAACATAAACATAAACATAAACATAAACATAAACATAAACATAAACATAAACTTTAACATAAACTTAAACATAAACTTAAACATAAACTTGCATCATATCACTCAAATAACATCAAATTAAGTCAAATCTAGACATTTTGACTCTTAACTTCCGATTAGCGCTGAAACTTTTCGAATTGATTTTAAAAACTAGTTCCAATTGACTGTTTGAAGCGAATCAAGACAACTATGTTTATGTTTATGTTTATGTTTATGTTTATGTTTATGTTTATGTTTATGTTTATGTTTATGTTTATGTTTATGTTTATGTTTATGTTTATGTTTATGTTTATGTTTATGTTTATGTTTATGTTTATGTTTATGTTTATGTTTATGTTTATGTTTTAATTTATGTTTAAGTTTATGATTGAGTTTATGATTAAGTTAATGATTAAGTTTATGATTAAGTTTATATTTAAGTTTAAGTTTAAGTTTATGATTAAGTTTATGTATAAGTTTATGATTAAGTTTATGATTTTAAGTTTATGTTTAAGTTTATGATTAAGTATATGATTATGTTTATATTTAAGTTTTTTTTAAATTTATGTTTAAATTTATGTTTAAGTTTATGTTTAAGTTTATTATTAAATTTATGATTAAGTTTATGATTAAGTTTATGTTTAAGTTTATGTTTATGTTTATGTTTTAATTTATGTTTAAGTTTATGATTGAGTTTATGATTAAGTTCATGTTTAAGTTTATGTTTAAGATTATAATTAAGTTTATGATTAAGTTTATGATTAAGTTTATGATTAAGTTTATGTTTAAGTTTATGATTAAGTTTATGTTTTAATTTATGTTTAATTTTATGTTTAAGTTTATGATTAAGTTTATGATTAAGTTTATGATTAAGTTTATGTTTAATTTTATGTTTAAGCTTATGATTAAGTTTATGTTTAAATAATAATATGTTAAGTTTATATTTAAATAAACTTAAACATAAACTTAAACATAAATTTAAACATAAATTTGAACATTAGCATAAACATAAACTTAAACTTAAATATAAATTTAAACATAAACTTAAACATAAACATAAACATAAACTTAAACATAAATTAAAACGTACACATAAACATAAACATAAACATAAGTATAAACATAAACATAAAGATAAACATAAACTTAAACATAAACTTAAACATAAACTTAAACATAAACTTAAACATAAACTTAAACATAAACTTAAACATAAACTTAATCATAAACATAAACGTAAACATAAACTTAAACATAAACATAAACATAAATATAAACATAAACATAAACATAAACATAAACATAAGCATAAACATAAACATAAACATAAACATAAACATAAACATAAACATAAACATAAACATAAACATAAACATAAACATAAACATAATCATAAACTTAAACATAAATTAAAACATAAACATAAACATAAACATAAACATAAACATAAACTTAAACATAAACTTAAACATAAACTTAATCATAAACATAAACGTAAACATAAACTTAAACATAAACTTAAACATAAACTTAAACATAAACATAAACTTAAACATAAACTTAAACATTAACTTAAACATAAACATAAACATAAACATAAACATAAACATAAACATAAACATAAACATAAACATAAACATAAACATAAACATAAACATAAACATAAACTTAAACATAAACTTAAACATAAACTTAAACATAAACTTAATCATAAACATAAACGTAAACATAAACTTAAACATAAACATAAACATAAATATAAACATAAACATAAACATAAACATAAACATAAACATAAACATAAACATAAACATAAACATAAACATAAACATAATCATAAACTTAAACATAAATTAAAACATAAACATAAACATAAACATAAACATAAACATAAACTTAAACATAAACTTAAACATAAACTTAATCATAAACATAAACGTAAACATAAACTTAAACATAAACTTAAACATAAACTTAAACATAAACATAAACTTAAACATAAACTTAAACATTAACTTAAACATAAACATAAACATAAACATAAACATAAACATAAACATAAACATAAACATAAACATAAACATAAACATAAACATAAACATAAACATAAACTTAAACATAAACTTAAACATAAACTTAAACATAAACTTAATCATAAACATAAACGTAAACATAAACTTAAACATAAACATAAACATAAATATAAACATAAACATAAACATAAACATAAACATAAACATAAACATAAACATAAACATAAACATAAACATAAACATAAACATAATCATAAACTTAAACATAAATTAAAACATAAACATAAACATAAACATAAACATAAACATAAACATAAACATAAACATAAACATAAACATAAACATAAACATAAACATAAACATAAACATAAACATAAACATAAACATAAACATAAACATAAACATAAACTTAAACATAAACTTAAACATAAACTTAAACATAAACTTAATCATAAACATAAACGTAAACATAAACATAAACTTAAACATAAACTTAAACATAAACATAAACATAAACATAAATATAAACATAAACATAAACATAAACATAAACATAAACATAAACATTAACATAAACATAAACATAAACATAAACATAAATATAAACATAAACATAAACATAAACTTAAACATAAACTTAAACATAAACATAAACATAAACATAAACATAAACATAAACATAAACATAAACTTAAACATAAACTTAAACATAAACTTAAACATAAACATAAACATAAACAAAAACATAAACATAAACATAAACATAAACATAAACACAAACACAAACATAAACATAAACATAAACATAAACATAAACATAAACATAAACATAAACATAAACATAAACATAAACATAAACATAAACATAAACATAAACATAAACATAAACATAAACTTTAACATAAACTTAAACATAAACTTAAACATAAACTTGCATCATATCACTCAAATAACATCAAATTAAGTCAAATCTAGACATTTTGACTCTTAACTTCCGATTAGCGCTGAAACTTTTCGAATTGATTTTAAAAACTAGTTCCAATTGACTGTTTGAAGCGAATCAAGACAACTATGTTTATGTTTATGTTTATGTTTATGTTTATGTTTATGTTTATGTTTATGTTTATGTTTATGTTTATGTTTATGTTTATGTTTATGTTTATGTTTATGTTTATGTTTATGTTTATGTTTATGTTTATGTTTATGTTTATGTTTTAATTTATGTTTAAGTTTATGATTGAGTTTATGATTAAGTTAATGATTAAGTTTATGATTAAGTTTATATTTAAGTTTAAGTTTAAGTTTATGATTAAGTTTATGTATAAGTTTATGATTAAGTTTATGATTTTAAGTTTATGTTTAAGTTTATGATTAAGTATATGATTATGTTTATATTTAAGTTTTTTTTAAATTTATGTTTAAATTTATGTTTAAGTTTATGTTTAAGTTTATTATTAAATTTATGATTAAGTTTATGATTAAGTTTATGTTTAAGTTTATGTTTATGTTTATGTTTTAATTTATGTTTAAGTTTATGATTGAGTTTATGATTAAGTTCATGTTTAAGTTTATGTTTAAGATTATAATTAAGTTTATGATTAAGTTTATGATTAAGTTTATGATTAAGTTTATGTTTAAGTTTATGATTAAGTTTATGTTTTAATTTATGTTTAATTTTATGTTTAAGTTTATGATTAAGTTTATGATTAAGTTTATGATTAAGTTTATGTTTAATTTTATGTTTAAGCTTATGATTAAGTTTATGTTTAAATAATAATATGTTAAGTTTATATTTAAATAAACTTAAACATAAACTTAAACATAAATTTAAACATAAATTTGAACATTAGCATAAACATAAACTTAAACTTAAATATAAATTTAAACATAAACTTAAACATAAACATAAACATAAACTTAAACATAAATTAAAACGTACACATAAACATAAACATAAACATAAGTATAAACATAAACATAAAGATAAACATAAACTTAAACATAAACTTAAACATAAACTTAAACATAAACTTAAACATAAACTTAAACATAAACTTAAACATAAACTTAATCATAAACATAAACGTAAACATAAACTTAAACATAAACATAAACATAAATATAAACATAAACATAAACATAAACATAAACATAAGCATAAACATAAACATAAACATAAACATAAACATAAACATAAACATAAACATAAACATAAACATAAACATAAACATAAACATAATCATAAACTTAAACATAAATTAAAACATAAACATAAACATAAACATAAACATAAACATAAACTTAAACATAAACTTAAACATAAACTTAATCATAAACATAAACGTAAACATAAACTTAAACATAAACTTAAACATAAACTTAAACATAAACATAAACTTAAACATAAACTTAAACATTAACTTAAACATAAACATAAACATAAACATAAACATAAACATAAACATAAACATAAACATAAACATAAACATAAACATAAACATAAACATAAACTTAAACATAAACTTAAACATAAACTTAAACATAAACTTAATCATAAACATAAACGTAAACATAAACTTAAACATAAACATAAACATAAATATAAACATAAACATAAACATAAACATAAACATAAACATAAACATAAACATAAACATAAACATAAACATAAACATAATCATAAACTTAAACATAAATTAAAACATAAACATAAACATAAACATAAACATAAACATAAACTTAAACATAAACTTAAACATAAACTTAATCATAAACATAAACGTAAACATAAACTTAAACATAAACTTAAACATAAACTTAAACATAAACATAAACTTAAACATAAACTTAAACATTAACTTAAACATAAACATAAACATAAACATAAACATAAACATAAACATAAACATAAACATAAACATAAACATAAACATAAACATAAACATAAACTTAAACATAAACTTAAACATAAACTTAAACATAAACTTAATCATAAACATAAACGTAAACATAAACTTAAACATAAACATAAACATAAATATAAACATAAACATAAACATAAACATAAACATAAACATAAACATAAACTTAAACATAAACTTAAACATAAACTTAAACATAAACTTAAACATAAACTTAATCATAAACATAAACGTAAACATAAACTTAAACATAAACATAAACATAAATATAAACATAAACATAAACATAAACATAAACATAAGCATAAACATAAACATAAACATAAACATAAACATAAACATAAACATAAACATAAACATAAACATAAACATAAACATAAACATAATCATAAACTTAAACATAAATTAAAACATAAACATAAACATAAACATAAACATAAACATAAACTTAAACATAAACTTAAACATAAACTTAAACATAAACTTAAACATAAACTTAAACATAAACTTAATCATAAACATAAACGTAAACATAAACTTAAACATAAACATAAACATAAATATAAACATAAACATAAACATAAACATAAACATAAGCATAAACATAAACATAAACATAAACATAAACATAAACATAAACATAAACATAAACATAAACATAAACATAAACATAAACATAATCATAAACTTAAACATAAATTAAAACATAAACATAAACATAAACATAAACATAAACATAAACTTAAACATAAACTTAAACATAAACTTAATCATAAACATAAACGTAAACATAAACTTAAACATAAACTTAAACATAAACTTAAACATAAACATAAACTTAAACATAAACTTAAACATTAACTTAAACATAAACATAAACATAAACATAAACATAAACATAAACATAAACATAAACATAAACATAAACATAAACATAAACATAAACATAAACATAAACATAAACTTAAACATAAACTTAAACATAAACTTAAACATAAACTTAATCATAAACATAAACGTAAACATAAACTTAAACATAAACATAAACATAAATATAAACATAAACATAAACATAAACATAAACATAAACATAAACATAAACATAAACATAAACATAAACATAAACATAAACATAATCATAAACTTAAACATAAATTAAAACATAAACATAAACATAAACATAAACATAAACATAAACATAAACATAAACATAAACATAAACATAAACATAAACATAAACATAAACATAAACATAAACATAAACATAAACATAAACATAAACATAAACATAAACATAAACTTAAACATAAACTTAAACATAAACTTAAACATAAACTTAATCATAAACATAAACGTAAACATAAACATAAACTTAAACATAAACTTAAACATAAACATAAACATAAACATAAATATAAACATAAACATAAACATAAACATAAACATAAACATAAACATTAACATAAACATAAACATAAACATAAACATAAATATAAACATAAACATAAACATAAACTTAAACATAAACTTAAACATAAACATAAACATAAACATAAACATAAACATAAACATAAACATAAACTTAAACATAAACTTAAACATAAACTTAAACATAAACATAAACATAAACAAAAACATAAACATAAACATAAACATAAACATAAACACAAACACAAACATAAACATAAACATAAACATAAACATAAACATAAACATAAACATAAACATAAACATAAACATAAACATAAACATAAACATAAACATAAACATAAACATAAACTTTAACATAAACTTAAACATAAACTTAAACATAAACTTGCATCATATCACTCAAATAACATCAAATTAAGTCAAATCTAGACATTTTGACTCTTAACTTCCGATTAGCGCTGAAACTTTTCGAATTGATTTTAAAAACTAGTTCCAATTGACTGTTTGAAGCGAATCAAGACAACTATGTTTATGTTTATGTTTATGTTTATGTTTATGTTTATGTTTATGTTTATGTTTATGTTTATGTTTATGTTTATGTTTATGTTTATGTTTATGTTTATGTTTATGTTTATGTTTATGTTTATGTTTATGTTTATGTTTATGTTTTAATTTATGTTTAAGTTTATGATTGAGTTTATGATTAAGTTAATGATTAAGTTTATGATTAAGTTTATATTTAAGTTTAAGTTTAAGTTTATGATTAAGTTTATGTATAAGTTTATGATTAAGTTTATGATTTTAAGTTTATGTTTAAGTTTATGATTAAGTATATGATTATGTTTATATTTAAGTTTTTTTTAAATTTATGTTTAAATTTATGTTTAAGTTTATGTTTAAGTTTATTATTAAATTTATGATTAAGTTTATGATTAAGTTTATGTTTAAGTTTATGTTTATGTTTATGTTTTAATTTATGTTTAAGTTTATGATTGAGTTTATGATTAAGTTCATGTTTAAGTTTATGTTTAAGATTATAATTAAGTTTATGATTAAGTTTATGATTAAGTTTATGATTAAGTTTATGTTTAAGTTTATGATTAAGTTTATGATTAAGTTTATGATTAAGTTTATAATTAAGTTTATATTTAATTTTACGTTTAAGTTTATGTTTTAATTTATGTTAAAGTTTATGATTAACTTTATGATTAAATTTATGATTAAGTATATGTTTATGTTTATGTTTAAGTTTATGATTAAGTTTATGATTAAGTTTATGTTTAAGTTTATGATTAAGTTTGTGTTTAAGTTTATGATTAAGTTTATGATCAAGTTTATGATTAAGTTTATGATTAAGTTTATGATTAAGTATATGATTAAGTTTATGATTAAGTTCATGTTTAAGTTTATGTTTAAGATTAAATATAAGTTTATGATTAAGTTTATGATTAAGTTTATGATTAAGTTTATGTTTTAGTTTATGATTAGGTTAATGATTAAGTTTAAGATTAAGTTTATGTTTAAGTTAATGAATAAGTTTATGTTTTAATTTATGTTTAATTTTATGTTTAAGTTTATGATTAAGTTTATGATTAAGTTTATGATTAAGTTTATGATTAAGTTTATGTTTAAGTTTATGTTTATGTTTATGTTTTAATTTATGTTTAAGTTTATGATTAAGTTTATGATTAAGTTTATGATTAAGTTTATGTTTAAGTTTATGACTAAGTTTATGATTAAGTTTATGATTAAGTTTATGTTTAAGTTAATGATTAAGTTTATGTTTTAATTTATGTTTAATTTTATGTTTAAGTTAAACTTAAACATAAACTTAAACATAAACATAAACTTAAACATAAACTTAAACATTAACTTAAACATAAACTTAAACATAAACATAAACATAAACATAAACATAAACATAAACATAAACATAAACTTAAACATAAACTTAAACATAAACGTAACATAAACTTAAACATAAACTTAAACATAAACTTAAACATAAACTTAAACATAAACTTAATCATAAACATAAACGTAAACATAAACTTAAACATAAACATAAACATAAATATAAACATAAACATAAAAATAAACATAAACATAAACATAAACATAAACATAAACATAAACATAAACATAAACATAAACATAAACATAATCATAAACTTAAACATAAATTAAAACATAAACATAAACATAAACATAAACATAAACATAAACATAAACATAAACATAAACATAAACATAAACATAAATATAAACTTAAACATAAACTTAAACATAAACTTAATCATAAACATAAACGTAAACATAAACATAAACTTAAACATAAAGTTAAACATAAACATTAACTTAAACATAAACTTAAACATAAACATAAACATAAATATAAACTTAAACTTAAACATAAACATAAACATAAACATAAACATAAACATAAACATAAACATAAACATAAACATAAACATAAACATAAACATAAACATAAACATAAACTTAAACATTAACTTAAACATAAACTTAAACATAAACTTAAACATAAACATAAACATTAACATAAACTTAAACATAAACTTAAACATAAACATAAACATAAACATAAACATAAACATAAACATAAACATAAACATAAACATAAACATAAACATAAACATAAACATAAACATAAACATAAACATAAACATAAACATAAACATAAACATAAACATAAACATAAACATAAACATAAACATAAACATAAACATAAACACAAACACAAACATAAACATAAACATAAACATAAACATAAACATAAACATAAACATAAACATAAACATAAACATAAACTTAAACATAAACTTAAACATAAACTTAAACATAAACATAAACATTAACATAAACATAAACATAAACATAAATATAAACATAAACATGAACATAAACTTAAACATAAACTTAAACATAAACTTAAACATAAACTTAAACATAAACATAAACATAAACATAAACATAAACATAAACATAAACATAAACATAAACATAAACATAAACATAAACATAAACATAAACATAAACATAAACATAAACATAAACATAAACATAAACATAAACATAAACATAAACATAAACATAAACATAAACATAAACATAAACACAAACACAAACATAAACATAAACATAAACATAAACATAAACATAAACATAAACATAAACATAAACATAAACATAAACTTAAACATAAACTTAAACATAAACTTAAACATAAACTTGCATCATATCACTCAAATAACATCAAATTAAGTCAAATCTAGACTTTTTGACTCTAAACTTCCGATTAGCGCTGAAACTTTTCGAATTGATTTAAAAAACTAGTTCCAATTGACTGTTTGAAACGAATCAAGACAACTATTAACGAATGAATACAAAATACAACGAATTAATACAAATCGAGTCGATTAGATACAAATCGACTCGATTTGTATTAATCTGTCTTGAGGAAAATTTAATATAATTATTTTTTTATTCAAAATCGAATTGAGACGAAATGTGTTGTTTATGTTTATGTTTATGTTTATGTTTATGTTTATGTTTATGTTTATGTTTATGTTTATGTTTATGTTTTAATTTATGTTTAAGTTTATGATTGAGTTTATGATTAAGTTAATGATTAAGTTTATGATTAAGTTTATAATTAAGTTAAGTTTAAGTTTATGATTAAGTTTATGATTAAGTTTATGATTAAGTTTATGTTTAATTTTATGTTTAAGTTTATGTTTTAATTTATGTTTAAGTTTATGATTAACTTTATGATTAAATTTATGATTAAGTATATGTTTAAGTTTATGTTTAAGTTTATGATTAAGTTTATGATTAAGTTTATGTTTAAGTTAATGTTTAAGTTTATGATTAAGTTTATGATTAAGTTTATGATTAAGTTTATGATTGAGTTTATGATTAAGTTTATGATTAAGTTTATGATTAAGTTTATGATTAAGTTAATGTTAAAGTTTATGATTAAGTTTATGATTAAGTTTATGATTAAGTTTATGTTAAATTTTATGTTTTAGTTTATGTTTTAATTTATGTTTAAGTTAATGACTAACTTTATGATTAAATTTATGATTAAGTATATATTTCAGTTTATGTTTAAGTTTATGATTAAGTTTATGATTAAGTTTATGATTAAGTTTATGATTAGGTTTATATTTAAGTTTATGTTTAAGTTTATGATTAAGTTTATGATTTAGTTTATGTTTAAGTTTATGATTAAGTTTATGAATAAGTTTATGTTTATGTTTATGTTTAAGTTTATGATTAAGTTTATGATTAAGTTTATGATTTTAAGTTTATGTTTAAGTTTATGAATAAGTTTATGATTATGTTTATATTTAAGTTTTTTTTAAATTTATGTTTAAATTTATGTTTAAGTTTATGTTTAAGTTTATTATTAAGTTTATGATTAAGTTTATGATCAAGTTTATGTTTAAGTTTATGATTGAGTTTATGACTAAGTTCATGTTTAAGTTTATGTTTAAGATTATAATTAAGTTTATGATTAAGTTTATGATTAAGTTTATGATTGAGTTTATGTTTAAGTTTATGATTAAGTTTATGATTAAGTTTATGATTAAGTTTATGATTAAGTTTATGTTTAATTTTATGTTTAAGTTTATGTTTTAATTTATGTTAAAGTTTATGATTAACTTTATGATTAAATTTATGATTAAGTATATGTTTAAGTTTATGTTTAAGTTTATGATTAAGTTTATAATTAAGTTTATGATTAAGTTTATGATTAAGTTTGTGTTTAAGTTTATGATTAAGTTTATGATCAAGTTTATGATTAAGTTTATGATTAAGTTTATGATTAAGTATATGATTAAGTTTATGATTAAGTTCATGTTTAAGTTTATGTTTAAGATTAAATATAAGTTTATGATTAAGTTTATGATTAAGTTTATGATTAAGTTTATGATTAAGTTTATGTTAAAGTTTATGATTAAGTTTATGATTAAGTTTAAGATTAAGTTTATGTTTAAGTTAATGATTAAGTTTATGTTTTAATTTATGTTTAATTTTATGTTTAAGTTTAGGATTAAGTTTATGATTAAGTTTATGATTAAGTTTATGATTAAGTTTATGTTTAAGTTTATGTTTATGTTTATGTTTTAATTTATGTTTAAGTTTATGATTAAGTTTATGATTAAGTTTATGATTAAGTTTATGTTTAAGTTTATGACTAAGTTTATGATTAAGTTTATGATTAAGTTTATGTTTTAATTTATGTTTAAGTTAATGACTAACTTTATGATTAAATTTATGATTAAGTATATATTTCAGTTTATGTTTAAGTTTATGATTAAGTTTATGATTAATTTATGATTAAGTTTATGATTAGGTTTATATTTAAGTTTATGTTTAAGTTTATGATTAAGTTTATGATTTAGTTTATGTTTAAGTTTATGATTAAGTTTATGAATAAGTTTATGTTTATGTTTATGTTTAAGTTTATGATTAAGTTTATGATTAAGTTAATGATTAAGTTTATGATTTTAAGTTTATGTTTAAGTTTATGATTAAGTTTATGATTATGTTTATATTAAAGTTTTTTTTAAATTTATGTTTAAATTTATGTTTAAGTTTATGTTTAAGTTTATTATTAAGTTTATGATTAAGTTTATGATTAAGTTTATGTTTAAGTTTATGTTTATGTTTATGTTTTAATTTATGTTTAAGTTTATGATTGAGTTTATGATTAAGTTCATGTTTAAGTTTATGTTTAAGGTTATAATTAAGTTAATGATTAAGTTTATGATTAAGTTTATGATTAAGTTTATGTTTAAGTTTATGATTAAGTTTATGATTAAGTTTATGATTAAGTTTATGATTAAGTTTATGTTTAATTTTATGTTTAAGTTTATGTTTTAATTAATGTTAAAGTTTATGATTAACTTTATGATTAAATTTATGATTAAGTATATGTTTAAGTTTATGTTTAAGTTTATGATTAAGTTTATGATTAAGTTTATGATTAAGTTTATGATTAAGTTTGTGATTAAGTTTATGATTAAGTTTATGATCAAGTTTATGATTAAGTTTATGATTAAGTTTATGATTAAGTATATGATTAAGTTTATGATTAAGTTCATGTTTAAGTTTATGTTTAAGATTAAATATAAGTTTATGTTTAAGTTTATGATTAAGTTTATGATTAAGTTTATGTTTAAGTTTATGATTAAGTTTATGATTAAGTTTAAGATTAAGTTTATGTTTAAGTTAATGATTAAGTTTATGTTTTAATTTATGTTTAATTTTATGTTTAAGTTTATGATTAAGTTTATGATTAAGTTTATGATTAAGTTTATGATTAAGTTTATGTTTAAGTTTATGTTTATGTTTATGTTTTAATTTATGTTTAAGTTTATGATTAAGTTTATGATTAAGTTTATGATTAAGTTTATGTTTAAGTTTATGACTAAGTTTATGATTAAGTTTATGATTAAGTTTATGTTTAAGTTAATGATTAAGTTTATGTTTTAATTTATGTTTAATTTTATGTTTAAGTTTATGATTAAGTTTATGATTAAGTTTATGATTAAGTTTATGTTTAAGTTTATGTTTAAGCTTATGATTAAGTTTATGTTTAAATAATAATATGTTAAGTTTATATTTAAATAAACTTAAACATGAACTTAAACATAAATTTAAACATAAATTTGAACATTAGCATAACCATAAACTTAAACTTAAATATAAATTTAAACATAAACTTAAACATAAACATAAACATAAACTTAAACCTAAATTAAAACGTACACATAAACATAAACATAAACATAAACATAAACTTAAACAAAAACTTAAACATAAACTTAAACATAAACTTAAACATAAACTTAAACATAAACTTAAACATAAACCTAAACATAAACTTAAACATAAACTTAAACATAAACTTAATCATAAACATAAACGTAAACATAAACTTAAACATAAACATAAACATAAATATAAACATAAACATAAACATAAACATAAACATAAACATAAACATAAACATAAACATAAACATAAACATAAACATAAACATAATCATAAACTTAAACATAAATTAAAACATAAACATAAACATAAACATAAACATAAACATAAACTTAAACATAAACTTAAACATAAACTTAATCATAAACATAAACGTAAACATAAACTTAAACATAAACTTAAACATAAACTTAAACATAAACATAAACTTAAACATAAACTTAAACATTAACTTAAACATAAACTTAAACATAAACTTAAACATAAACATAAACATAAACATAAACATAAACATAAACATAAACTTAAACATAAACTTAAACATAAACTTAAACATAAACTTAAACATAAACTTAAACATAAACTTAAACATAAACTTAAACATAAACTTAATCATAAACATAAACGTAAACATAAACATAAACATAAACATAAACATAAATATAAACATAAACATAAAAATAAACATAAACATAAACATAAACATAAACATAAACATAAACATAAACATAAACATAAACATAATCATAAACTTAAACATAAATTAAAACATAAACATAAACATAAACATAAACATAAACATAAACATAAACATAAACATAAACATAAACATAAACATAAACATAAACATAAATATAAACTTAAACATAAACTTAAACATAAACTTAATCATAAACATAAACGTAAACATAAACATAAACTTAAACATAAAGTTAAACATAAACTTAAACATAAACTTAAACATAAACATTAAACATAAACATAAACTTAAACTTAAACATAAACATAAACATAAACATAAACATAAACATAAACATAAACATAAACATAAACATAAACATAAACATAAACATAAACATAAACATAAACATAAACATAAACATAAACATAAACATAAACATAAACATAAACATAAACATAAACATAAACATAAACATAAACATAAACATAAACATAAACATAAACATAAACATAAACATAAACATAAACATAAACATAAACATAAACATAAACATAAACATAAACATAAACATAAACATAAACATAAACATAAACATAAACATAAACATAAACATAAACATAAACATAAACGTAAACGTAAACATAAACATAAACATAAACATAAACATAAACATAAACATAAACATAAACATAAACATAAACATAAACATAAACATAAACATAAACATAAATATAAACATAAACATAAACATAAACTTAAACATAAACTTAAACATAAACATAAACATAAACATAAACATAAACATAAACATAAACATAAACATAAACATAAACTTAAACATAAACTTAAACAAAAACTTAAACATAAACATAAACTTAAACATAAACTTAAACATAAACTTAAACATAAACATAAACATTAACATAAACATAAACATAAACATAAATATAAACATAAACATGAACATAAACTTAAACATAAACTTAAACATAAACTTAAACATAAACTTAAACATAAACATAAACATAAACATAAACATAAACATAAACATAAACATAAACATAAACATAAACATAAACATAAACATAAACATAAACATAAACATAAACATAAACATAAACATAAACATAAACATAAACATAAACATAAACATAAACATAAACATAAACATAAACATAAACATAAACACAAACACAAACATAAACATAAACATAAACATAAACATAAACATAAACATAAACATAAACATAAACATAAACATAAACTTAAACATAAACTTGCATCATATCCTCAAATAACATCAAATTAAATCAAATCTAGACTTTTTGACTCTAAACTTCCGATTAGCGCTGAAACTTTTCGAATTGATTTAAAAAACTAGTTCCAATTGACTGTTTGAAACGAATCAAGACAACTATTAACGAATGAATACAAAATACAACGAATTAATACAAATCGAGTCGATTAGATACAAATCGACTCGATTTGTATTAATCTGTCTTGAGGAAAATTTAATATAATTATTTTTTTATTCAAAATCGAATTGAGACGAAATGTGTTGTTTATGTTTATGTTTATGTTTATGTTTATGTTTATGTTTATGTTTATGTTTATGTTTATGTTTTAATTTATGTTTAAGTTTATGATTGAGTTTATGATTAAGTTAATGATTAAGTTTATGATTAAGTTTATAATTAAGTTTAAGTTTAAGTTTATGATTAAGTTTATGATTAAGTTTATGATTAAGTTTATGTTTAATTTTATGTTTAAGTTTATGTTTTAATTTATGTTTAAGTTTATGATTAACTTTATGATTAAATTTATGATTAAGTATATGTTTAAGTTTATGTTTAAGTTTATGATTAAGTTTATGATTAAGTTTATGTTTAAGTTAATGTTTAAGTTTATGATTAAGTTTATGATTAAGTTTATGATTAAGTTTATGATTGAGTTTATTATTAAGTTTATGATTAAGTTTATGATTAAGTTTATGATTAAGTTTATGTTAAATTTTATGTTTTAGTTTATGTTTTAATTTATGTTTAAGTTAATGACTAACTTTATGATTAAATTTATGATTAAGTATATATTTCAGTTTATGTTTAAGTTTATGATTAAGTTTATGATTAAGTTTATGATTAAGTTTATGATTAGGTTTATATTTAAGTTTATGTTTAAGTTTATGATTAAGTTTATGATTTAGTTTATGTTTAAGTTTATGATTAAGTTTATGAATAAGTTTATGTTTATGTTTATGTTTAAGTTTATGATTAAGTTTATGATTAAGTTTATGATTTTAAGTTTATGTTTAAGTTTATGATTAAGTTTATGATTATGTTTATATTTAAGTTTTTTTTAAATTTATGTTTAAATTTATGTTTAAGTTTATGTTTAAGTTTATTATTAAGTTTATGATTAAGTTTATGATCAAGTTTATGTTTAAGTTTATGATTGAGTTTATGACTAAGTTCATGTTAAAGTTTATGTTTAAGATTATAATTAAGTTTATGATTAAGTTTATGATTAAGTTTATGATTGAGTTTATGTTTAAGTTTATGATTAAGTTTATGATTAAGTTTATGATTAAGTTTATGATTAAGTTTATGTTTAATTTTATGTTTAAGTTTATGTTTTAATTTATGTTAAAGTTTATGATTAACTTTATGATTAAATTTATGATTAAGTATATGTTTAAGTTTATGTTTAAGTTTATGATTAAGTTTATAATTAAGTTTATGATTAAGTTTATGATTAAGTTTGTGTTTAAGTTTATGATTAAGTTTATGATCAAGTTTATGATTAAGTTTATGATTAAGTTTATGATTAAGTATATGATTAAGTTTATGATTAAGTTCATGTTTAAGTTTATGTTTAAGATTAAATATAAGTTTATGATTAAGTTTATGATTAAGTTTATGATTAGGTTTATGATTAAGTTTATGTTAAAGTTTATGATTAAGTTTATGATTAAGTTTAAGATTAAGTTTATGTTTAAGTTAATGATTAAGTTTATGTTTTAATTTATGTTTAATTTTATGTTTAAGTTTAGGATTAAGTTTATGATTAAGTTTATGATTAAGTTTATGATTAAGTTTATGTTTAAGTTTATGATTAAGTTTATGATTAAGTTTATGATTAAGTTTATGTTTAAGTTTATGTTTATGTTTATGTTTTAATTTATGTTTAAGTTTATGATTAAGTTTATGATTAAGTTTATGATTAAGTTTATGTTTAAGTTTATGACTAAGTTTATGATTAAGTTTATGATTAAGTTTATGTTTTAATTTATGTTTAAGTTAATGACTAACTTTATGATTAAATTTATGATTAAGTATATATTTCAGTTTATGTTTAAGTTTATGATTAAGTTTATGATTAATTTATGATTAAGTTTATGATTAGGTTTATATTTAAGTTTATGTTTAAGTTTATGATTAAGTTTATGATTTAGTTTATGTTTAAGTTTATGATTAAGTTTATGAATAAGTTTATGTTTATGTTTATGTTTAAGTTTATGATTAAGTTTATGATTAAGTTAATGATTAAGTTTATGATTTTAAGTTTATGTTTAAGTTTATGATTAAGTTTATGATTATGTTTATATTAAAGTTTTTTTTAAATTTATGTTTAAATTTATGTTTAAGTTTATGTTTAAGTTTATTATTAAGTTTATGATTAAGTTTATGATTAAGTTTATGTTTAAGTTTATGTTTATGTTTATGTTTTAATTTATGTTTAAGTTTATGATTGAGTTTATGATTAAGTTTATGTTTAAGTTTATGATTAAGTTTATGATTAAGTTTATGATTAAGTTTATGATTAAGTTTATGTTTAATTTTATGTTTAAGTTTATGTTTTAATTAATGTTAAAGTTTATGATTAACTTTATGATTAAATTTATGATTAAGTATATGTTTAAGTTTATGTTTAAGTTTATGATTAAGTTTATGATTAAGTTTATGATTAAGTTTATGATTAAGTTTGTGATTAAGTTTATGATTAAGTTTATGATCAATGTTTAAGGTCATAATTAAGTTTATGATTAAGTTTATGATTAAGTTTATGATTAAGTTTATGTTTAAGTTTATGATTAAGTTTATGATTAAGTTTATGATTAAGTTTATGATTAAGTTTATGTTTAATTTTATGTTTAAGTTTATGTTTTAATTAATGTTAAAGTTTATGATTAACTTTATGATTAAATTTATGATTAAGTATATGTTTAAGTTTATGTTTAAGTTTATGATTAAGTTTATGATTAAGTTTATGATTAAGTTTATGATTAAGTTTGTGATTAAGTTTATGATTAAGTTTATGATCAAGTTTATGATTAAGTTTATGATTAAGTTTATGATTAAGTATATGATTAAGTTTATGATTAAGTTCATGTTTAAGTTTATGTTTAAGATTAAATATAAGTTTATGTTTAAGTTTATGATTAAGTTTATGATTAAGTTTATGTTTAAGTTTATGATTAAGTTTATGATTAAGTTTAAGATTAAGTTTATGTTTAAGTTAATGATTAAGTTTATGTTTTAATTTATGTTTAATTTTATGTTTAAGTTTATGATTAAGTTTATGATTAAGTTTATGATTAAGTTTATGATTAAGTTTATGTTTAAGTTTATGTTTATGTTTATGTTTTAATTTATGTTTAAGTTTATGATTAAGTTTATGATTAAGTTTATGATTAAGTTTATGTTTAAGTTTATGACTAAGTTTATGATTAAGTTTATGATTAAGTTTATGTTTAAGTTAATGATTAAGTTTATGTTTTAATTTATGTTTAATTTTATGTTTAAGTTTATGATTAAGTTTATGATTAAGTTTATGATTAAGTTTATGTTTAAGTTTATGTTTAAGCTTATGATTAAGTTTATGTTTAAATAATAATATGTTAAGTTTATATTTAAATAAACTTAAACATGAACTTAAACATAAATTTAAACATAAATTTGAACATTAGCATAACCATAAACTTAAACTTAAATATAAATTTAAACATAAACTTAAACATAAACATAAACATAAACTTAAACCTAAATTAAAACGTACACATAAACATAAACATAAACATAAACATAAACATAAACTTAAACAAAAACTTAAACATAAACTTAAACATAAACTTAAACATAAACTTAAACATAAACTTAAACATAAACCTAAACATAAACTTAAACATAAACTTAAACATAAACTTAATCATAAACATAAACGTAAACATAAACTTAAACATAAACATAAACATAAATATAAACATAAACATAAACATAAACATAAACATAAACATAAACATAAACATAAACATAAACATAAACATAAACATAAACATAAACATAATCATAAACTTAAACATAAATTAAAACATAAACATAAACATAAACATAAACATAAACATAAACTTAAACATAAACTTAAACATAAACTTAATCATAAACATAAACGTAAACATAAACTTAAACATAAACTTAAACATAAACTTAAACATAAACATAAACTTAAACATAAACTTAAACATTAACTTAAACATAAACTTAAACATAAACTTAAACATAAACATAAACATAAACATAAACATAAACATAAACATAAACTTAAACATAAACTTAAACATAAACTTAAACATAAACTTTAACATAAACTTAAACATAAACTTAAACATAAACTTAAACATAAACTTAATCATAAACATAAACGTAAACATAAACTTAAACATAAACATAAACATAAATATAAACATAAACATAAAAATAAACATAAACATAAACATAAACATAAACATAAACATAAACATAAACATAAACATAAACATAATCATAAACTTAAACATAAATTAAAACATAAACATAAACATAAACATAAACATAAACATAAACATAAACATAAACATAAACATAAACATAAACATAAACATAAATATAAACTTAAACATAAACTTAAACATAAACTTAATCATAAACATAAACGTAAACATAAACATAAACTTAAACATAAAGTTAAACATAAACTTAAACATAAACTTAAACATAAACATTAAACATAAACATAAACTTAAACTTAAACATAAACATAAACATAAACATAAACATAAACATAAACATAAACATAAACATAAACATAAACATAAACATAAACATAAACATAAACATAAACATAAACATAAACATAAACATAAACATAAACATAAACATAAACATAAACATAAACATAAACATAAACATAAACATAAACATAAACATAAACATAAACATAAACATAAACATAAACATAAACATAAACATAAACATAAACATAAACATAAACATAAACATAAACATAAACATAAACATAAACATAAACATAAACGTAAACGTAAACGTAAACATAAACATAAACATAAACATAAACATAAACATAAACATAAACATAAACATAAACATAAACATAAACATAAACATAAACATAAATATAAACATAAACATAAACATAAACTTAAACATAAACTTAAACATAAACATAAACATAAACATAAACATAAACATAAACATAAACATAAACATAAACATAAACTTAAACATAAACTTAAACAAAAACTTAAACATAAACATAAACTTAAACATAAACTTAAACATAAACTTAAACATAAACATAAACATTAACATAAACATAAACATAAACATAAATATAAACATAAACATGAACATAAACATAAACTTAAACATAAACTTAAACATAAACATAAACATAAACATAAACATAAACATAAACATAAACATAAACATAAACATAAACATAAACATAAACATAAACATAAACATAAACATAAACATAAACATAAACATAAACATAAACATAAACATAAACATAAACATAAACATAAACATAAACATAAACATAAACATAAACACAAACACAAACATAAACATAAACATAAACATAAACATAAACATAAACATAAACATAAACATAAACATAAACATAAACTTAAACATAAACTTAAACATAAACTTAAACATAAACTTGCATCATATCACTCAAATAACATCAAATTAAATCAAATCTAGACTTTTTGACTCTAAACTTCCGATTAGCGCTGAAACTTTTCGAATTGATTTAAAAAACTAGTTCCAATTGACTGTTTGAAACGAATCAAGACAACTATTAACGAATGAATACAAAATACAACGAATTAATACAAATCGAGTCGATTAGATACAAATCGACTCGATTTGTATTAATCTGTCTTGAGGAAAATTTAATATAATTATTTTTTTATTCAAAATCGAATTGAGACGAAATGTGTTGTTTATGTTTATGTTTATGTTTATGTTTATGTTTATGTTTATGTTTATGTTTATGTTTATGTTTATGTTTTAATTTATGTTTAAGTTTATGATTGAGTTTATGATTAAGTTAATGATTAAGTTTATGATTAAGTTTATAATTAAGTTTAAGTTTAAGTTTATGATTAAGTTTATGATTAAGTTTATGATTAAGTTTATGTTTAATTTTATGTTTAAGTTTATGTTTTAATTTATGTTTAAGTTTATGATTAACTTTATGATTAAATTTATGATTAAGTATATGTTTAAGTTTATGTTTAAGTTTATGATTAAGTTTATGATTAAGTTTATGTTTAAGTTAATGTTTAAGTTTATGATTAAGTTTATGATTAAGTTTATGATTAAGTTTATGATTGAGTTTATGATTAAGTTTATGATTAAGTTTATGTTAAATTTTATGTTTTAGTTTATGTTTTAATTTATGTTTAAGTTAATGACTAACTTTATGATTAAATTTATGATTAAGTATATATTTCAGTTTATGTTTAAGTTTATGATTAAGTTTATGATTAAGTTTATGATTAAGTTTATGATTAGGTTTATATTTAAGTTTATGTTTAAGTTTATGATTAAGTTTATGATTTAGTTTATGTTTAAGTTTATGATTAAGTTTATGAATAAGTTTATGTTTATGTTTATGTTTAAGTTTATGATTAAGTTTATGATTAAGTTTATGATTTTAAGTTTATGTTTAAGTTTATGATTAAGTTTATGATTATGTTTATATTTAAGTTTTTTTTAAATTTATGTTTAAATTTATGTTTAAGTTTATGTTTAAGTTTATTATTAAGTTTATGATTAAGTTTATGATCAAGTTTATGTTTAAGTTTATGATTGAGTTTATGACTAAGTTCATGTTTAAGTTTATGTTTAAGATTATAATTAAGTTTATGATTAAGTTTATGATTAAGTTTATGATTGAGTTTATGTTTAAGTTTATGATTAAGTTTATGATTAAGTTTATGATTAAGTTTATGATTAAGTTTATGTTTAATTTTATGTTTAAGTTTATGTTTTAATTTATGTTAAAGTTTATGATTAACTTTATGATTAAATTTATGATTAAGTATATGTTTAAGTTTATGTTTAAGTTTATGATTAAGTTTATAATTAAGTTTATGATTAAGTTTATGATTAAGTTTGTGTTTAAGTTTATGATTAAGTTTATGATCAAGTTTATGATTAAGTTTATGATTAAGTTTATGATTAAGTATATGATTAAGTTTATGATTAAGTTCATGTTTAAGTTTATGTTTAAGATTAAATATAAGTTTATGATTAAGTTTATGATTAAGTTTATGATTAAGTTTATGATTAAGTTTATGTTAAAGTTTATGATTAAGTTTATGATTAAGTTTAAGATTAAGTTTATGTTTAAGTTAATGATTAAGTTTATGTTTTAATTTATGTTTAATTTTATGTTTAAGTTTAGGATTAAGTTTATGATTAAGTTTATGATTAAGTTTATGATTAAGTTTATGTTTAAGTTTATGTTTATGTTTATGTTTTAATTTATGTTTAAGTTTATGATTAAGTTTATGATTAAGTTTATGATTAAGTTTATGTTTAAGTTTATGACTAAGTTTATGATTATGTTTATGATTAAGTTTATGTTTTAATTTATGTTTAAGTTAATGACTAACTTTATGATTAAATTTATGATTAAGTATATATTTCAGTTTATGTTTAAGTTTATGATTAAGTTTATGATTAATTTATGATTAAGTTTATGATTAGGTTTATATTTAAGTTTATGTTTAAGTTTATGATTAAGTTTATGATTTAGTTTATGTTTAAGTTTATGATTAAGTTTATGAATAAGTTTATGTTTATGTTTATGTTTAAGTTTATGATTAAGTTTATGATTAAGTTAATGATTAAGTTTATGATTTTAAGTTTATGTTTAAGTTTATGATTAAGTTTATGATTATGTTTATATTAAAGTTTTTTTTAAATTTATGTTTAAATTTATGTTTAAGTTTATGTTTAAGTTTATTATTAAGTTTATGATTAAGTTTATGATTAAGTTTATGTTTAAGTTTATGTTTATGTTTATGTTTTAATTTATGTTTAAGTTTATGATTGAGTTTATGATTAAGTTCATGTTTAAGTTTATGTTTAAGGTTATAATTAAGTTTATGATTAAGTTTATGATTAAGTTTATGATTAAGTTTATGTTTAAGTTTATGATTAAGTTTATGATTAAGTTTATGATTAAGTTTATGATTAAGTTTATGTTTAATTTTTTGTTTAAGTTTATGTTTTAATTAATGTTAAAGTTTATGATTAAATTTATGATTAAATTTATGATTAAGTATATGTTTAAGTTTATGTTTAAGTTTATGATTAAGTTTATGATTAAGTTTATGATTAAGTTTATGATTAAGTTTGTGATTAAGTTTATGATTAAGTTTATGATCAAGTTTATGATTAAGTTTATGATTAAGTTTATGATTAAGTATATGATTAAGTTTATGATTAAGTTCATGTTTAAGTTTATGTTTAAGATTAAATATAAGTTTATGTTTAAGTTTATGATTAAGTTTATGATTAAGTTTATGTTTAAGTTTATGATTAAGTTTATGATTAAGTTTAAGATTAAGTTTATGTTTAAGTTAATGATTAAGTTTATGTTTTAATTTATGTTTAATTTTATGTTTAAGTTTATGATTAAGTTTATGATTAAGTTTATGATTAAGTTTATGATTAAGTTTATGTTTAAGTTTATGTTTATGTTTATGTTTTAATTTATGTTTAAGTTTATGATTAAGTTTATGATTAAGTTTATGATTAAGTTTATGTTTAAGTTTATGACTATGTTTATGATTAAGTTTATGATTAAGTTTATGTTTAAGTTAATGATTAAGTTTATGTTTTAATTTATGTTTAATTTTATGTTTAAGTTTATGATTAAGTTTATGATTAAGTTTATGATTAAGTTTATGATTAAGTTTATGTTTAAGTTTATGTTTATGTTTATGTTTTAATTTATGTTTAAGTTTATGATTAAGTTTATGATTAAGTTTATGATTAAGTTAATGATTAAGTTTATGATTTTAAGTTTATGTTTAAGTTTATGATTAAGTTTATGATTATGTTTATATTAAAGTTTTTTTTAAATTTATGTTTAAATTTATGTTTAAGTTTATGTTTAAGTTTATTATTAAGTTTATGATTAAGTTTATGATTAAGTTTATGTTTAAGTTTATGTTTATGTTTATGTTTTAATTTATGTTTAAGTTTATGATTGAGTTTATGATTAAGTTCATGTTTAAGTTTATGTTTAAGGTTATAATTAAGTTTATGATTAAGTTTATGATTAAGTTTATGATTAAGTTTATGTTTAAGTTTATGATTAAGTTTATGATTAAGTTTATGATTAAGTTTATGATTAAGTTTATGTTTAATTTTATGTTTAAGTTTATGTTTTAATTAATGTTAAAGTTTATGATTAACTTTATGATTAAATTTATGATTAAGTATATGTTTAAGTTTATGTTTAAGTTTATGATTAAGTTTATGATTAAGTTTATGATTAAGTTTATGATTAAGTTTGTGATTAAGTTTATGATTAAGTTTATGATCAAGTTTATGATTAAGTTTATGATTAAGTTTATGATTAAGTATATGATTAAGTTTATGATTAAGTTCATGTTTAAGTTTATGTTTAAGATTAAATATAAGTTTATGTTTAAGTTTATGATTAAGTTTATGATTAAGTTTATGTTTAAGTTTATGATTAAGTTTATGATTAAGTTTAAGATTAAGTTTATGTTTAAGTTAATGATTAAGTTTATGTTTTAATTTATGTTTAATTTTATGTTTAAGTTTATGATTAAGTTTATGATTAAGTTTATGATTAAGTTTATGATTAAGTTTATGTTTAAGTTTATGTTTATGTTTATGTTTTAATTTATGTTTAAGTTTATTATTAAGTTTATGATTAAGTTTATGATTAAGTTTATGTTTAAGTTTATGACTATGTTTATGATTAAGTTTATGATTAAGTTTATGTTTAAGTTAATGATTAAGTTTATGTTTTAATTTATGTTTAATTTTATGTTTAAGTTTATGATTAAGTTTATGATTAAGTTTATGATTAAGTTTATGTTTAAGTTTATGTTTAAGCTTATGATTAAGTTTATGTTTAAATAATAATATGTTAAGTTTATATTTAAATAAACTTAAACATGAACTTAAACATAAATTTAAACATAAATTTGAACATTAGCATAAACATAAACTTAAACTTAAATATAAATTTAAACATAAACTTAAACATAAACATAAACATAAACTTAAACCTAAATTAAAACGTACACATAAATATAAACATAAACATAAACATAAACTTAAACAAAAACTTAAACATAAACTTAAACATAAACTTAAACATAAACTTAAACATAAACTTAAACATAAACCTAAACATAAACTTAAACATAAACTTAAACATAAACTTAATCATAAACATAAACGTAAACATAAACTTAAACATAAACATAAACATAAATATAAACATAAACATAAACATAAACATAAACATAAACATAAACATAAACATAAACATAAACATAAACATAAACATAAACATAAACATAATCATAAACTTAAACATAAATTAAAACATAAACATAAACATAAACATAAAAATAAACATAAACATAAACTTAAACATAAACTTAAACATAAACTTAATCATAAACATAAACGTAAACATAAACTTAAACATAAACTTAAACATAAACTTAAACATAAACATAAACATAAACATAAACATAAAAATAAACATAAACATAAACTTAAACATAAACTTAAACATAAACTTAAACATTAACTTAAACATAAACTCAAACATAAACTTAAACATAAACATAAACATAAACATAAACATAAACATAAACTTAAACATAAACTTAAACATAAACTTAAACATAAACTTAAACATAAACATAAACATAAACATAAACATAAACATAAACATAAACATAAACATAAACTTAAACATAAACTTAAACATAAACTTAAACATAAACTTAAACATAAACTTAAACATAAACTTAAACATAAACTTAAACATAAACTTAATCATAAACATAAACGTAAACGTAAACTTAAACATAAACATAAACATAAATATAAACATAAACATAACCATAAACATAAACATAAACATAAACATAAACATAAACATAAACATAAACATAAACATAAACATAAACATAAACATAAACATAAACATAATCATAAACTTAAACATAAATTAAAACATAAACATAAACATAAACATAAACATAAACATAAACATAAACATAAACATAAACATAAACATAAACATAAACATAAACTTAAACATAATCTTAAACATAAACTTAAACATAAACTTAATCATAAACATTAACGTAAACATAAACATAAACTTAAACATAAACTAAAACATAAACATAAACATAAATATAAACATAAACATAAACATAAACATAAACATAAACATAAACATAAACATAAACATAAACATAAACATAAACATAAACATAAACATAAATTTAAACATAAACTTAAACATAAACTTAAACATAAACATAAACTTAAACATAAACTTAAACATTAACTTAAACATAAACTTAAACATAAACTTAAACATAAACATAAACATAAACATAAATATAAACATAAACATAAACATAAACATAAACATAAACATAAACATAAACATAAACATAAACATAAACATAAACATAAACATAAACATAAACATAAACATTAACATAAACATAATCATAAACTTAAACATAAATTAAAACATAAACATAAACATAAACATAAACATAAACATAAACATAAACATAAACATAAACATAAACATAAACATAAACTTAAACATAAACTTAAACATAACCTTAAACATAAACTTAATCATAAACATAAACGTAAACATAAACATAAACTTAAACATAAACTTAAACATAAACATAAACATAAATATAAACATAAACATAAACATAAACATAAACATAAACATAAACATAAACATAAACATAAACATAAACATAAACATAAACATAAACATAAACATAAATATAAACATAAACATAAACATAAACTTAAACTTAAACATAAACTTAAACATAAACATAAACATAAACATAAACATAAACATAAACATAAACATAAACATAAACATAAACTTAAACATAAACTTAAACATAAACTTAAACATAAACATAAACTTAAACATAAACTTAAACATTAACTTAAACATAAACTTAAACATAAACTTAAACATAAACATAAACATAAACATAAACATAAACATAAACATAAACATAAACATAAATATAAACATAAACATAAACATAAACTTAAACATAAACCTTAACATAAACTTAAACATAAACATAAACATAAACATAAACATAAACATAAACATAATCATAAACTTAAACATAAATTAAAACATAAACATAAACATAAACATAAACATAAACATAAACATAAACATAAACATAAACATAAACATAAACATAAACTTAAACATAAACTTAAACATAACCTTAAACATAAACTTAATCATAAACATAAACGTAAACATAAACATAAACTTAAACATAAACTTAAACATAAACATAAACATAAACATAAATATAAACATAAACATAAACATAAACTTAAACATAAACTTAATCATAAACATAAACGTAAACATAAACTTAAACATAAACTTAAACATAAACTTAAACATAAACATAAACTTAAACATAAACTTAAACATTAACTTAAACATAAACTTAAACATAAACTTAAACATAAACATAAACATAAACATAAACATAAACATAAACTTAAACATAAACTTAAACATAAACATAAACATAAATATAAACATAAACATAAACATAAACATAAACATAAACATAAACATAAACATAAACATAAACATAAACATAAACATAAACATAAACATAAACATAAACATAAACATAAATATAAACATAAACATAAACATAAACTTAAACTTAAACATAAACTTAAACATAAACATAAACATAAACATAAACATAAACATAAACATAAACATAAACATAAACTTAAACATAAACCTAAACATAAACTTAAACATAAACATAAACTTAAACATAAACTTAAACATTAACTTAAACATAAACTTAAACATAAACTTAAACATAAACATAAACATAAACATAAACATAAACATAAACATAAACTTAAACATAAACTTAAACATAAACTTAAACATAAACTTAAACATAAACTTAAACATAAACCTAAACATAAACTTAAACATAAACTTAAACATAAACTTAAACATAAACTTAATCATAAACATAAACGTAAACATAAACTTAAACATAAACATAAACATAAATATAAACATAAACATAAACATAAACATAAACATAAACATAAACATAAACATAAACATAATCATAAACTTAAACATAAATTAAAACATAAACATAAACATAAACATAAACATAAACATAAACTTAAACATAAACTTAAACATAAACTTAATCATAAACATAAACGTAAACATAAACTTAAACATAAACTTAAACATAAACTTAAACATAAACATAAACTTAAACATAAACTTAAACATTAACTTAAACATAAACTTAAACATAAACTTAAACATAAACATAAACATAAACATAAACATAAACATAAACATAAACATAAACTTAAACATAAACTTAAACATAAACTTAAACATAAACTTAAACATAAACATAAACATAAACATAAACATAAAAATAAACATAAACATAAACTTAAACATAAACTTAAAATAAACTTAAACATTAACTTAAACATAAACTCAAACATAAACTTAAACATAAACATAAACATAAACATAAACATAAACTTAAACATAAACTTAAACATAAACTTAAACATAAACTTAAACATAAACTTAAACATAAACTTAAACATAAACTTAAACATAAACTTAAACATAAACTTAAACATAAACTTAATCATAAACATAAACGTAAACATAAACTTAAACATAAACATAAACATAAATATAAACATAAACATAAAAATAAACATAAACATAAACATAAACATAAACATAAACATAAACATAAACATAAACATAAACATAAACATAATCATAAACTTAAACATAAATTAAAACATAAACATAAACATAAACATAAAAATAAACATAAACATAAACTTAAACATAAACTTAAACATAAACTTAATCATAAACATAAACGTAAACATAAACTTAAACATAAACTTAAACATAAACTTAAACATAAACATAAACTTAAACATAAACTTAAACATTAACTTAAACATAAACTTAAACATAAACATAAACATAAACATAAACATAAACATAATCATAAACTTAAACATAAATTAAAACATAAACATAAACATAAACATAAACATAAACATAAACATAAACTTAAACATAAACTTAAACATAAACTTAATCATAAACATAAACGTAAACATAAACTTAAACATAAACTTAAACATAAACTTAAACATAAACATAAACTTAAACATAAACTTAAACATTAACTTAAACATAAACTTAAACATAAACTTAAACATAAACATAAACATAAACATAAACATAAACATAAACATAAACTTAAACATAAACTTAAACATAAACTTAAACATAAACTTAAACATAAACTTAAACATAAACTTAAACATAAACTTAAACATAAACTTAAACATAAACTTAATCATAAACATAAACGTAAACATAAACATAAACATAAACATAAACATAAACATAAACTTAAACATAAACTTAAACATAAACTTAAACATAAACATAAACTTAAACATAAACTTAAACATTAACTTAAACATAAACTCAAACATAAACTTAAACATAAACATAAACATAAACATAAACATAAACATAAACATAAACTTAAACATAAACTTAAACATAAACTTAAACATAAACTTAAACATAAACTTAAACATAAACTTAAACATAAACTTAAACATAAACTTAAACATAAACTTAAACATAAACTTAATCATAAACATAAACGTAAACATAAACTTAAACATAAACATAAACATAAATATAAACATAAACATAAACATAAACATAAACATAAACATAAACATAAACATAAACATAAACATAAACATAAACATAAACATAAACATAAACATAATCATAAACTTAAACATAAATTAAAACATAAACATAAACATAAACATAAAAATAAACATAAACATAAACTTAAACATAAACTTAAACATAAACTTAATCATAAACATAAACGTAAACATAAACTTAAACATAAACTTAAACATAAACTTAAACATAAACATAAACTTAAACATAAACTTAAACATTAACTTAAACATAAACTTAAACATAAACTTAAACATAAACATAAACATAAACATAAACATAAACATAAACATAAACATAAACTTAAACATAAACTTAAACATAAACTTAAACATAAACTTAAACATAAACTTAAACATAAACTTAAACATAAACTTAAACATAAACTTAATCATAAACATAAACGTAAACATAAACTTAAACATAAACATAAACATAAATATAAACATAAACATAACCATCAACATAAACATAAACATAAACATAAACATAAACATAAACATAAACATAAACATAAACATAAACTTAATCATAAACATAAACGTAAACATAAACATAAACTTAAACATAAACTAAAACATAAACATAAACATAAATATAAACATAAACATAAACATAAACATAAACATAAACATAAACATAAACATAAACATAAACATAAACATAAACATAAACATAAACATAAACATAAACATAAACATAAATTTAAACATAAACTTAAACATAAACTTAAACATAAACATAAACTTAAACATAAACTTAAACATTAACTTAAACATAAACTTAAACATAAACTTAAACATAAACATAAACATAAACATAAACATAAACATAAACATAAACATAAACATAAACATAAACATAAACATAAACATAAACATAAACATAAACATAAACATAAACATAAACATAAACATAAACATAATCATAAACTTAAACATAAATTAAAACATAAACATAAACATAAACATAAACATAAACATAAACATAAACATAAACATAAACATAAACATAAACTTAAACATAAACTTAAACATAACCTTAAACATAAACTTAATCATAAACATAAACGTAAACATAAACATAAACTTAAACATAAACTTAAACATAAACATAAACATAAATATAAACATAAACATAAACATAAACATAAACATAAACATAAACATAAACATAAACATAAACATAAACATAAACATAAACATAAACATAAACATAAATATAAACATAAACATAAACATAAACTTAAACTTAAACATAAACTTAAACATAAACATAAACATAAACATAAACATAAACATAAACATAAACATAAACATAAACATAAACATAAACTTAAACATAAACTTAAACATAAACTTAAACATAAACATAAACTTAAACATAAACTTAAACATTAACTTAAACATAAACTTAAACATAAACTTAAACATAAACATAAACATAAACATAAACATAAACATAAACATAAACATAAACATAAATATAAACATAAACATAAACATAAACTTAAACATAAACCTTAACATAAACTTAAACATAAACATAAACATAAACATAAACATAAACATAAACATAATCATAAACTTAAACATAAATTAAAACATAAACATAAACATAAACATAAACATAAACATAAACATAAACATAAACATAAACATAAACATAAACTTAAACATAAACTTAAACATAACCTTAAACATAAACTTAATCATAAACATAAACGTAAACATAAACATAAACTTAATCATAAACATAAACGTAAACATAAACTTAAACATAAACATAAACATAAATATAAACATAAACATAAACATAAACATAATCATAAACATAAACATAAACATAAACATAAACATAAACATAAACATAAACATAAACATAAACATAAACATAATCATAAACTTAAACATAAATTAAAACATAAACATAAACATAAACATAAAAATAAACATAAACATAAACTTAAACATAAACTTAAACATAAACTTAATCATAAACATAAACGTAAACATAAACTTAAACATAAACTTAAACATAAACTTAAACATAAACATAAACTTAAACATAAACTTAAACATTAACTTAAACATAAACTTAAACATAAACTTAAACATAAACATAAACATAAACATAAACATAAACATAAACATAAACATAAACATAAACTTAAACATAAACTTAAACATAAACTTAAACATAAACTTAAACATAAACTTAAACATAAACTTAAACATAAACTTAAACATAAACTTAATCATAAACATAAACGTAAACATAAACTTAAACATAAACATAAACATAAATATAAACATAAACATAACCATCAACATAAACATAAACATAAACATAAACATAAACATAAACATAAACATAAACATAAACATAAACATAAACATAAACATAAACATAATCATAAACTTAAACATAAATTAAAACATAAACATAAACATAAACATAAACATAAACATAAACATAAACATAAACATAAACATAAACATAAACATAAACATAAACATAAACATAAACTTAAACATAATCTTAAACATAAACTTAAACATAAACTTAATCATAAACATAAACGTAAACATAAACATAAACTTAAACATAAACTAAAACATAAACATAAACATAAATATAAACATAAACATAAACATAAACATAAACATAAACATAAACATAAACATAAACATAAACATAAACATAAACATAAACATAAACATAAACATAAACATAAATTTAAACATAAACTTAAACATAAACTTAAACATAAACATAAACTTAAACATAAACTTAAACATTAACTTAAACATAAACTTAAACATAAACTTAAACATAAACATAAACATAAACATAAACATAAACATAAACATAAACATAAACATAAACATAAACATAAACATAAACATAAACATAAACATAAACATAAACATAAACATAAACATAAACATAAACATAATCATAAACTTAAACATAAATTAAAACATAAACATAAACATAAACATAAACATAAACATAAACATAAACATAAACATAAACATAAACATAAACATAAACATAAACTTAAACATAAACTTAAACATAACCTTAAACATAAACTTAATCATAAACATAAACGTAAACATAAACATAAACTTAAACATAAACTTAAACATAAACATAAACATAAATATAAACATAAACATAAACATAAACATAAACATAAACATAAACATAAACATAAACATAAACATAAACATAAACATAAACATAAACATAAACATAAATATAAACATAAACATAAACATAAACTTAAACTTAAACATAAACTTAAACATAAACATAAACATAAACATAAACATAAACATAAACATAAACATAAACATAAACATAAACTTAAACATAAACTTAAACATAAACTTAAACATAAACATAAACTTAAACATAAACTTAAACATTAACTTAAACATAAACTTAAACATAAACTTAAACATAAACATAAACATAAACATAAACATAAACATAAACATAAACATAAACATAAACATAAACATAAACATAAACATAAACATAAACATAAACATAAACATAAACATAAACATAAACATAAACATAATCATAAACTTAAACATAAATTAAAACATAAACATAAACATAAACATAAACATAAACATAAACATAAACATAAACATAAACATAAACATAAACATAAACATAAACTTAAACATAAACTTAAACATAACCTTAAACATAAACTTAATCATAAACATAAACGTAAACATAAACATAAACTTAAACATAAACTTAAACATAAACATAAACATAAATATAAACATAAACATAAACATAAACATAAACATAAACATAAACATAAACATAAACATAAACATAAACATAAACATAAACATAAACATAAACATAAACATAAACATAAACATAAACATAAACATAAATATAAACATAAACATAAACATAAACTTAAACTTAAACATAAACTTAAACATAAACATAAACATAAACATAAACATACACATAAACATAAACATAAACATAAACTTAAACATAAACTTAAACATAAACTTAAACATAAACATAAACTTAAACATAAACTTAAACATTAACTTAAACATAAACTTAAACATAAACTTAAACATAAACATAAACATAAACATAAACATAAACATAAACATAAACATAAACATAAACATAAATATAAACATAAACATAAACATAAACTTAAACATAAACCTTAACATAAACTTAAACATAAACATAAACATAAACATAAACATAAACATAAACATAATCATAAACTTAAACATAAATTAAAACATAAACATAAACATAAACATAAACATAAACATAAACATAAACATAAACATAAACATAAACATAAACATAAACTTAAACATAAACTTAAACATAACCTTAAACATAAACTTAATCATAAACATAAACGTAAACATAAACATAAACTTAAACATAAACTTAAACATAAACATAAACATAAACATAAATATAAACATAAACATAAACATAAACTTAAACATAATCATAAACTTAAACATAAATTAAAACATAAACATAAACATAATCATAAACTTAAACATAAATTAAAACATAAACATAAACATAAACATAAACATAAACATAAACTTAAACATAAACTTAAACATAAACTTAATCATAAACATAAACGTAAACATAAACTTAAACATAAACTTAAACATAAACTTAAACATAAACATAAACTTAAACATAAACTTAAACATTAACTTAAACATAAACTTAAACATAAACTTAAACATAAACTTAAACATAAACATAAACATAAACATAAACATAAACTTAAACATAAACTTAAACATAAACTTAAACATAAACTTAAACATAAACTTAAACATAAACATAAACATAAACTTAAACATAAACTTAAACATAAACTTAAACATAAACTTAATCATAAACATAAACGTAAACATAAACTTAAACATAAATATAAACATAAATATAAACATAAACATAAACATAAACATAAACATAAACATAAACATAAACATAAACATAAACATAAACTAAAACATAAACATAAACATAATCATAAACTTAAACATAAATTAAAACATAAACATAAACATAAATATAAACATAAACATAAACATAAACTTAAACATAAACCTTAACATAAACTTAAACATAAACATAAACATAAACATAAACATAAACATAAACATAATCATAAACTTAAACATAAATTAAAACATAAACATAAACATAAACATAAACATAAACATAAACATAAACATAAACATAAACATAAACATAAACATAAACTTAAACATAAACTTAAACATAACCTTAAACATAAACTTAATCATAAACATAAACGTAAACATAAACATAAACTTAAACATAAACTTAAACATAAACATAAACATAAACATAAATATAAACATAAACATAAACATAAACTTAAACATAAACTTAATCATAAACATAAACGTAAACATAAACTTAAACATAAACTTAAACATAAACTTAAACATAAACATAAACTTAAACATAAACTTAAACATTAACTTAAACATAAACTTAAACATAAACTTAAACATAAACATAAACATAAACATAAACATAAACATAAACTTAAACATAAACTTAAACATAAACATAAACATAAATATAAACATAAACATAAACATAAACATAAACATAAACATAAACATAAACATAAACATAAACATAAACATAAACATAAACATAAACATAAACATAAACATAAACATAAATATAAACATAAACATAAACATAAACTTAAACTTAAACATAAACTTAAACATAAACATAAACATAAACATAAACATAAACATAAACATAAACATAAACATAAACTTAAACATAAACCTAAACATAAACTTAAACATAAACATAAACTTAAACATAAACTTAAACATTAACTTAAACATAAACTTAAACATAAACTTAAACATAAACATTAACATAAACATAAACATAAACATAAACATAAACTTAAACATAAACTTAAACATAAACTTAAACATAAACTTAAACATAAACTTAAACATAAACCTAAACATAAACTTAAACATAAACTTAAACATAAACTTAAACATAAACTTAATCATAAACATAAACGTAAACATAAACTTAAACATAAACATAAACATAAATATAAACATAAACATAAACATAAACATAAACATAAACATAAACATAAACATAAACATAATCATAAACTTAAACATAAATTAAAACATAAACATAAACATAAACATAAACATAAACATAAACTTAAACATAAACTTAAACATAAACTTAATCATAAACATAAACGTAAACATAAACTTAAACATAAACTTAAACATAAACTTAAACATAAACATAAACTTAAACATAAACTTAAACATTAACTTAAACATAAACTTAAACATAAACTTAAACATAAACATAAACATAAACATAAACATAAACATAAACATAAACATAAACTTAAACATAAACTTAAACATAAACTTAAACATAAACTTAAACATAAACATAAACATAAACATAAACATAAAAATAAACATAAACATAAACTTAAACATAAACTTAAACATAAACTTAAACATTAACTTAAACATAAACTCAAACATAAACTTAAACATAAACATAAACATAAACATAAACATAAACATAAACTTAAACATAAACTTAAACATAAACTTAAACATAAACTTAAACATAAACTTAAACATAAACTTAAACATAAACTTAAACATAAACTTAAACATAAACTTAAACATAAACTTAATCATAAACATAAACGTAAACATAAACTTAAACATAAACATAAACATAAATATAAACATAAACATAAAAATAAACATAAACATAAACATAAACATAAACATAAACATAAACATAAACATAAACATAAACATAAACATAATCATAAACTTAAACATAAATTAAAACATAAACATAAACATAAACATAAAAATAAACATAAACATAAACTTAAACATAAACTTAAACATAAACTTAATCATAAACATAAACGTAAACATAAACTTAAACATAAACTTAAACATAAACTTAAACATAAACATAAACTTAAACATAAACTTAAACATTAACTTAAACATAAACTTAAACATAAACATAAACATAAACATAAACATAATCATAAACTTAAACATAAATTAAAACATAAACATAAACATAAACATAAACATAAACATAAACATAAACTTAAACATAAACTTAAACATAAACTTAATCATAAACATAAACGTAAACATAAACTTAAACATAAACTTAAACATAAACTTAAACATAAACATAAACTTAAACATAAACTTAAACATTAACTTAAACATAAACTTAAACATAAACTTAAACATAAACATAAACATAAACATAAACATAAACATAAACATAAACTTAAACATAAACTTAAACATAAACTTAAACATAAACTTAAACATAAACTTAAACATAAACTTAAACATAAACTTAAACATAAACTTAAACATAAACTTAATCATAAACATAAACGTAAACATAAACATAAACATAAACATAAACATAAACATAAACTTAAACATAAACTTAAACATAAACTTAAACATAAACATAAACTTAAACATAAACTTAAACATTAACTTAAACATAAACTCAAACATAAACTTAAACATAAACATAAACATAAACATAAACATAAACATAAACTTAAACATAAACTTAAACATAAACTTAAACATAAACTTAAACATAAACTTAAACATAAACTTAAACATAAACTTAAACATAAACTTAAACATAAACTTAAACATAAACTTAATCATAAACATAAACGTAAACATAAACTTAAACATAAACATAAACATAAATATAAACATAAACATAAACATAAACATAAACATAAACATAAACATAAACATAAACATAAACATAAACATAAACATAAACATAAACATAAACATAATCATAAACTTAAACATAAATTAAAACATAAACATAAACATAAACATAAAAATAAACATAAACATAAACTTAAACATAAACTTAAACATAAACTTAATCATAAACATAAACGTAAACATAAACTTAAACATAAACTTAAACATAAACTTAAACATAAACATAAACTTAAACATAAACTTAAACATTAACTTAAACATAAACTTAAACATAAACTTAAACATAAACATAAACATAAACATAAACATAAACATAAACATAAACATAAACTTAAACATAAACTTAAACATAAACTTAAACATAAACTTAAACATAAACTTAAACATAAACTTAAACATAAACTTAAACATAAACTTAATCATAAACATAAACGTAAACATAAACTTAAACATAAACATAAACATAAATATAAACATAAACATAACCATCAACATAAACATAAACATAAACATAAACATAAACATAAACATAAACATAAACATAAACATAAACATAAACATAAACATAAACATAATCATAAACTTAAACATAAATTAAAACATAAACATAAACATAAACATAAACATAAACATAAACATAAACATAAACATAAACATAAACATAAACATAAACATAAACATAAACTTAAACATAATCTTAAACATAAACTTAAACATAAACTTAATCATAAACATAAACGTAAACATAAACATAAACTTAAACATAAACTAAAACATAAACATAAACATAAATATAAACATAAACATAAACATAAACATAAACATAAACATAAACATAAACATAAACATAAACATAAACATAAACATAAACATAAACATAAACATAAATTTAAACATAAACTTAAACATAAACTTAAACATAAACATAAACTTAAACATAAACTTAAACATTAACTTAAACATAAACTTAAACATAAACTTAAACATAAACATAAACATAAACATAAACATAAACATAAACATAAACATAAACATAAACATAAACATAAACATAAACATAAACATAAACATAAACATAAACATAAACATAAACATAAACATAAACATAAACATAATCATAAACTTAAACATAAATTAAAACATAAACATAAACATAAACATAAACATAAACATAAACATAAACATAAACATAAACATAAACATAAACATAAACATAAACTTAAACATAAACTTAAACATAACCTTAAACATAAACTTAATCATAAACATAAACGTAAACATAAACATAAACTTAAACATAAACTTAAACATAAACATAAACATAAATATAAACATAAACATAAACATAAACATAAACATAAACATAAACATAAACATAAACATAAACATAAACATAAACATAAACATAAACATAAACATAAATATAAACATAAACATAAACATAAACTTAAACTTAAACATAAACTTAAACATAAACATAAACATAAACATAAACATAAACATAAACATAAACATAAACATAAACATAAACATAAACTTAAACATAAACTTAAACATAAACTTAAACATAAACATAAACTTAAACATAAACTTAAACATTAACTTAAACATAAACTTAAACATAAACTTAAACATAAACATAAACATAAACATAAACATAAACATAAACATAAACATAAACATAAACATAAACATAAATATAAACATAAACATAAACATAAACTTAAACATAAACCTTAACATAAACTTAAACATAAACATAAACATAAACATAAACATAAACATAAACATAATCATAAACTTAAACATAAATTAAAACATAAACATAAACATAAACATAAACATAAACATAAACATAAACATAAACATAAACATAAACATAAACTTAAACATAAACTTAAACATAACCTTAAACATAAACTTAATCATAAACATAAACGTAAACATAAACATAAACTTAATCATAAACATAAACGTAAACATAAACTTAAACATAAACATAAACATAAATATAAACATAAACATAAACATAAACATAAACATAAACATAAACATAAACATAAACATAAACATAAACATAAACATAAACATAAACATAAACATAAACATAATCATAAACTTAAACATAAATTAAAACATAAACATAAACATAAACATAAAAATAAACATAAACATAAACTTAAACATAAACTTAAACATAAACTTAATCATAAACATAAACGTAAACATAAACTTAAACATAAACTTAAACATAAACTTAAACATAAACATAAACTTAAACATAAACTTAAACATTAACTTAAACATAAACTTAAACATAAACTTAAACATAAACATAAACATAAACATAAACATAAACATAAACATAAACATAAACTTAAACATAAACTTAAACATAAACTTAAACATAAACTTAAACATAAACTTAAACATAAACTTAAACATAAACTTAAACATAAACTTAATCATAAACATAAACGTAAACATAAACATAAACATAAACATAAACATAAATATAAACATAAACATAACCATCAACATAAACATAAACATAAACATAAACATAAACATAAACATAAACATAAACATAAACATAAACATAAACATAAACATAAACATAAACATAATCATAAACTTAAACATAAATTAAAACATAAACATAAACATAAACATAAACATAAACATAAACATAAACATAAACATAAACATAAACATAAACATAAACATAAACATAAACATAAACTTAAACATAATCTTAAACATAAACTTAAACATAAACTTAATCATAAACATAAACGTAAACATAAACATAAACTTAAACATAAACTAAAACATAAACATAAACATAAATATAAACATAAACATAAACATAAACATAAACATAAACATAAACATAAACATAAACATAAACATAAACATAAACATAAACATAAACATAAACATAAACATAAATTTAAACATAAACTTAAACATAAACTTAAACATAAACATAAACTTAAACATAAACTTAAACATTAACTTAAACATAAACTTAAACATAAACTTAAACATAAACATAAACATAAACATAAACATAAACATAAACATAAACATAAACATAAACATAAACATAAACATAAACATAAACATAAACATAAACATAAACATAAACATAAACATAAACATAAACATAATCATAAACTTAAACATAAATTAAAACATAAACATAAACATAAACATAAACATAAACATAAACATAAACATAAACATAAACATAAACATAAACATAAACATAAACTTAAACATAAACTTAAACATAACCTTAAACATAAACTTAATCATAAACATAAACGTAAACATAAACATAAACTTAAACATAAACTTAAACATAAACATAAACATAAATATAAACATAAACATAAACATAAACATAAACATAAACATAAACATAAACATAAACATAAACATAAACATAAACATAAACATAAACATAAACATAAATATAAACATAAACATAAACATAAACTTAAACTTAAACATAAACTTAAACATAAACATAAACATAAACATAAACATAAACATAAACATAAACATAAACATAAACATAAACTTAAACATAAACTTAAACATAAACTTAAACATAAACATAAACTTAAACATAAACTTAAACATTAACTTAAACATAAACTTAAACATAAACTTAAACATAAACATAAACATAAACATAAACATAAACATAAACATAAACATAAACATAAACATAAACATAAACATAAACATAAACATAAACATAAACATAAACATAAACATAAACATAAACATAAACATAAACATAAACATAATCATAAACTTAAACATAAATTAAAACATAAACATAAACATAAACATAAACATAAACATAAACATAAACATAAACATAAACATAAACATAAACATAAACATAAACTTAAACATAAACTTAAACATAACCTTAAACATAAACTTAATCATAAACATAAACGTAAACATAAACATAAACTTAAACATAAACTTAAACATAAACATAAACATAAATATAAACATAAACATAAACATAAACATAAACATAAACATAAACATAAACATAAACATAAACATAAACATAAACATAAACATAAACATAAACATAAACATAAACATAAACATAAACATAAACATAAACATAAATATAAACATAAACATAAACATAAACTTAAACTTAAACATAAACTTAAACATAAACATAAACATAAACATAAACATAAACATAAACATAAACATAAACATAAACTTAAACATAAACTTAAACATAAACTTAAACATAAACATAAACTTAAACATAAACTTAAACATTAACTTAAACATAAACTTAAACATAAACTTAAACATAAACATAAACATAAACATAAACATAAACATAAACATAAACATAAACATAAATATAAACATAAACATAAACATAAACTTAAACATAAACCTTAACATAAACTTAAACATAAACATAAACATAAACATAAACATAAACATAAACATAAACATAATCATAAACTTAAACATAAATTAAAACATAAACATAAACATAAACATAAACATAAACATAAACATAAACATAAACATAAACATAAACATAAACATAAACATAAACTTAAACATAAACTTAAACATAACCTTAAACATAAACTTAATCATAAACATAAACGTAAACATAAACATAAACTTAAACATAAACTTAAACATAAACATAAACATAAACATAAATATAAACATAAACATAAACATAAACTTAAACATAATCATAAACTTAAACATAAATTAAAACATAAACATAAACATAATCATAAACTTAAACATAAATTAAAACATAAACATAAACATAAACATAAACATAAACATAAACTTAAACATAAACTTAAACATAAACTTAATCATAAACATAAACGTAAACATAAACTTAAACATAAACTTAAACATAAACTTAAACATAAACATAAACTTAAACATAAACTTAAACATTAACTTAAACATAAACTTAAACATAAACTTAAACATAAACTTAAACATAAACATAAACATAAACATAAACATAAACTTAAACATAAACTTAAACATAAACTTAAACATAAACTTAAACATAAACTTAAACATAAACTTAAACATAAACTTAAACATAAACTTAAACATAAACTTAATCATAAACATAAACGTAAACATAAACTTAAACATAAATATAAACATAAATATAAACATAAACATAAACATAAACATAAACATAAACATAAACATAAACATAAACATAAACTAAAACATAAACATAAACATAATCATAAACTTAAACATAAATTAAAACATAAACATAAACATAAACATAAACATAAACATAAACATAAACATAAACTTAAACATAAACTTAAACATAAACTTAATCATAAACATAAACGTAAACATAAACTTAAACATAAACTTAAACATAAACTTAAACATAAACATAAACTTAAACATAAACTTAAACATTAACTTAAACATAAACTTAAACATAAACTTACACATAAACATAAACATAAACATAAACATAAACATAAACTTAAACATAAACTTAAACATAAACATAAACATAAATATAAACATAAACATAAACATAAACATAAACATAAACATAAACATAAACATAAACATAAACATAAACATAAACATAAACATAAACATAAACATAAACATAAACATAAACATAAATATAAACATAAACATAAACATAAACTTAAACTTAAACATAAACTTAAACATAAACATAAACATAAACATAAACATAAACATAAACATAAACATAAACATAAACATAAACATAAACTTAAACATAAACCTAAACATAAACTTAAACATAAACATAAACTTAAACATAAACTTAAACATTAACTTAAACATAAACTTAAACATAAACTTAAACATAAACATAAACATAAACATAAACATAAACATAAACATAAACTTAAACATAAACTTAAACATAAACTTAAACATAAACTTAAACATAAACTTAAACATAAACCTAAACATAAACTTAAACATAAACTTAAACATAAACTTAATCATAAACATAAACGTAAACATAAACTTAAACATAAACATAAACATAAATATAAACATAAACATAAACATAAACATAAACATAAACATAAACATAAACATAAACATAATCATAAACTTAAACATAAATTAAAACATAAACATAAACATAAACATAAACATAAACATAAACATAAACTTAAACATAAACTTAAACATAAACTTAATCATAAACATAAACGTAAACATAAACTTAAACATAAACTTAAACATAAACTTAAACATAAACATAAACTTAAACATAAACTTAAACATTAACTTAAACATAAACTTAAACATAAACTTAAACATAAACATAAACATAAACATAAACATAAACATAAACATAAACATAAACTTAAACATAAACTTAAACATAAACTTAAACATAAACTTAAACATAAACTTAAACATAAACTTAAACATAAACTTAAACATAAACTTAAACATAAACTTAAACATAAACTTATTCATAAACATAAACGTAAACATAAACTTAAACATAAATATAAACATAAATATAAACATAAACATAAACATAAACATAAACTTAAACATTAACTTAAACATAAACTCAAACATAAACTTAAACATAAACATAAACATAAACATAAACATAAACATAAACTTAAACATAAACTTAAACATAAACTTAAACATAAACTTAAACATAAACTTAAACATAAACTTAAACATAAACTTAAACATAAACTTAAACATAAACTTAAACATAAACTTAATCATAAACATAAACGTAAACATAAACTTAAACATAAACATAAACATAAATATAAACATAAACATAACCATAAACATAAACATAAACATAAACATAAACATAAACATAAACATAAACATAAACATAAACATAAACATAAACATAAACATAAACATAAACATAAACATAATCATAAACTTAAACATAAATTAAAACATAAACATAAACATAAACATAAACATAAACATAAACATAAACATAAACATAAACATAAACATAAACTTAAACATAAACTTAAACATAAACTTAATCATAAACATAAACGTAAACATAAACTTAAACATAAACTTAAACATAAACTTAAACATAAACTTAAACATAAACATAAACATAAACATAAACATAAACATAAACATAAACATAAACGTAAACATAAACTTAAACATAAACTTAAACATAAACTTAAACATAAACTTAAACATAAACTTAAACATAAACTTAAACATAAACTTAAACATAAACTTAATCATAAACATAAACGTAAACATAAACTTAAACATAAACATAAACATAAATATAAACATAAACATAACCATAAACATAAACATAAACATAAACATAAACATAAACATAAACATAAACATAAACATAAACATAAACATAAACATAAACATAAACATAAACATAAACATAAACATAAACATAAACATAAACATAAACATAAACATAAACATAAACATAAACATAAACATAAACATAAACATAAACTTAAACATAAACTTAAACATAAACTTAAACATAAACTTAAACATAAACTTGCATCATATCACTCAAATAACATCAAATTAAGTCAAATCTAGACATTTTGACTCTAAACTTCCGATTAGCGCTGAAACTTTTCGAATTGATTTAAAAAACTAGTTCCAATTGACTGTTTGAAGCGAATCAAGACAACTATTAACGAATGAATACAAAATACAACGAATTAATACAAATCGAGTCGATTTGTATCTAATCTGTCTTGAGGAAAATTTAATATAATTATTTTTTTATTCAAAATCGAATTGAGACGAAATGTGTTGTTTATGTTTATGTTTATGTTTATGTTTATGTTTATGTTTATGTTTATGTTTATGTTTATGTTTTAATTTATGTTTAAGTTTATGATTGAGTTTATGATTAAGTTAATGATTAAGTTTATGATTAAGTTTATAATTAAGTTTAAGTTTAAGTTTATGATTAAGTTTATGATTAAGTTTTTAATTAAGTTTATGTTTAATTTTATGTTTAAGTTTATGTTTTAATTTATGTTTAAGTTTATGATTAACTTTATGATTAAATTTATGATTAAGTATATGTTTAAGTTTATGTTTAAGTTTATGATTAAGTTTATGATTAAGTTTATGTTTAAGTTTATGTTTAAGTTTATGATTAAGTTTATGATTAAGTTTATGATTAAGTTTATGTTTGAGTTTATGATTAAGTTTATGATTAAGTTTATGATTAAGTTTATGATTAAGTTAATGTTAAAGTTTATGATTAAGTTTATAATTAAGTTTATGATTAAGTTAATGTTAAAGTTTATGATTAAGTTTATAATTAAGTTTATGATTAAGTTTATGTTAAATTTTATGTTTTAGTTTATGTTTTAATTTATGTTTAAGTTAATGACTAACTTTATGATTAAATTTATGATTAAGTATATATTTCAGTTTATGTTTAAGTTTATGATTAAGTTTATGATTAAGTTTATGATTAAGTTTATGATTAGGTTTATATTTAAGTTTATGTTTAAGTTTATGATTAAGTTTATGATTTAGTTTATGTTTAAGTTTATGATTAAGTTTATGAATAAGTTTATGTTTATGTTTATGTTTAAGTTTATGATTAAGTTTATGATTAAGTTTATGATTAAGTTTATGATTTTAAGTTTATGTTTAAGTTTATGATTAAGTTTATGATTATGTTTATATTTAAGTTTTTTTTAAATTTATGTTTAAATTTATGTTTAAGTTTATGTTTAAGTTTATTATTATGTTTATGTTTTAATTTATGTTTAAGTTTATGATTGAGTTTATGATTAAGTTCATGTTTAAGTTTATGTTTAAGATTATAATTAAGTTTATGATTAAGTTTTTGATTAAGTTTATGATTAAGTTTATGTTTAAGTTTATGATTAAGTTTATGATTAAGTTTATGATTAAGTTTATGATTAAGTTTATGTTTTGTTTGTGTTTAAGTTTATGATTAAGTTTATGATCAAGTTTATGATTAAGTTTATGATTAAGTTTATGATTAAGTATATGATTAAGTTTATGATTAAGTTCATGTTTAAGTTTATGTTTAAGATTAAATATAAGTTTATGATTAAGTTTATGATTAAGTTTATGATTAAGTTTATGTTTAAGTTTATGATTAAGTTTATGATTAAGTTTAAGATTAAGTTTATGTTTAAGTTAATGATTAAGTTTATGTTTTAATTTATGTTTAATTTTATGTTTAAGTTTATGATTAAGTTTATGATTAAGTTTATGTTTAAGTTTATGTTTAAGTTTATGTTTATGTTTATGTTTTAATTTATGTTTAAGTTTATGATTAAGTTTATAATTAAGTTTATGATTAAGTTTATGTTTAAGTTTATGACTAAGTTTATGATTAAGTTTATGATTAAGTTTATGTTTAAGTTAATGATTAAGTTTATGTTTTAATTTATGTTTAATTTTATGTTTAAGTTTATGATAAAGTTTATGATTAAGTTAATGATTAAGTTTATGTTTAAGTTTATGTTTAAGCTTATGATTAAGTTTATGTTTAAATAATAATATGTTAAGTTTATATTTAAATAAACTTAAACATAAACTTAAACATAAATTTAAACATAAATTTGAACATTAGCATAAACATAAACTTAAACTTAAATATAAATTTAAACATAAACTTAAACATAAACATAAACATAAACATAAACATAAACATAAACATAAACATAAACATAAACATAATCATAAACTTAAACATAAATTAAAACATAAACATAAACATAAACATAAACATAAACATAAACTTAAACATAAACTTAAACATAAACTTAATCATAAACATAAACGTAAACATAAACTTAAACATAAACTTAAACATAAACTTAAACATAAACATAAACTTAAACATAAACTTAAACATTAACTTACACATAAACTTAAACATAAACTTAAACATAAACTTAAACATAAACATAAACATAAACATAAACATAAACATAAACATAAACATAAACTTAAACATAAACTTAAACATAAACTTAAACATAAACTTAAACATAAACATAAACATAAACTTAAACATAAACTTAAACATAAACTTAATCATAAACATAAACGTAAACATAAACTTAAACATAAACATAAACATAAATATAAACATAAACATAAACATAAACATAAACATAAACATAAACATAAACATAAACATAAACATAAACATAAACATAAACATAAACATAAACATAAATATAAACATAAACATAAACATAAACTTAAACTTAAACATAAACTTAAACATAAACATAAACATAAACATAAACATAAACATAAACATAAACATAAACATAAACTTAAACATAAACATAAACATAAACATAAACATAAACATAAACATAAACTTAAACATAAACTTAAACATTAACTTAAACATAAACATAAACATAAATATAAACATAAACATAAACATAAACTTAAACATAAACTTAAACATAAACTTAAACATAAACTTAAACATAAACTTAATCATAAACATAAACGTAAACATAAACTTAAACATAAACATAAACATAAATATAAACATAAACATAAACATAAACATAAACATAAACATAAACATAAACTTAAACATAAACTTAAACATTAACTTAAACATAAACATAAACATAAACATAAACATAAACATAAACATAAACATAAACATAAATATAAACATATACATAAACATAAACTTAAACATAAACTTAAACATAAACTTAAACATAAACTTAAACATAAACATAAACATAAACATAAACATAAATATAAACATAAACATAAACATAAACTTAAACTTAAACATAAACTTAAACATAAACATAAACATAAACATAAACATAAACATAAACATAAACATAAACTTAAACATAAACATAAACATAAACATAAACATAAACATAAACATAAACATAAACATAAACTTAAACATAAACTTAAACATTAACTTAAACATAAACTTAAACATAAACTTAAACATAAACATAAACATAAACATAAACATAAACATAAACATAAACATAAACATAAATATAAACATAAACATAAACATAAACTTAAACATAAACTTAAACATAAACTTAAACATAAACTTAAACATAAACTTAAACATAAACTTAAACATAAACTTAAACATAAACTTAAACATAAACTTAATCATAAACATAAACGTAAACATAAACATAAACATAAACATAAACATAAATATAAACATAAACATAAACATAAACATAAACATAAACATAAACTTAAACATAAACTTAAACATAAACTTAAACATAAACATAAACATAAACATAAACATAAACATAAACATAAACATAAACATAAACATAAACATAAACATAAACATAAACATAAACATAAACATAAACATAAACATAAACATAAACATAAACATAAACATAAACATAAACATAAACATAAACATAAACATAAACATAAACATAAACACAAACACAAACATAAACATAAACATAAACATAAACATAAACATAAACATAAACATAAACATAAACATAAACATAAACATAAACATAAACATAAACATAAACATAAACATAAACATAAACATAAACATAAACATAAACATAAACATTAACATAAACATAAACATAAACATAAACATAAACATAAACTTAAACATAAACTTAAACATAAACTTAAACATAAACTTAAACATAAACTTGCATCATATCACTCAAATAACATCAAATTAAGTCAAATCTAGACATTTTGACTCTAAACTTCCGATTAGCGCTGAAACTTTTCGAATTGATTTAAAAAACTAGTTCCAATTGACTGTTTGAAGCGAATCAAGACAACTATTAACGAATGAATACAAAATACAACGAATTAATACAAATCGAGTCGATTTGTATCTAATCTGTCTTGAGGAAAATTTAATATAATTATTTTTTTATTCAAAATCGAATTGAGACGAAATGTGTTGTTTATGTTTATGTTTATGTTTATGTTTATGTTTATGTTTATGTTTATGTTTATGTTTATGTTTATGTTTTAATTTATGTTTAAGTTTATGATTGAGTTTATGATTAAGTTAATGATTAAGTTTATGATTAAGTTTATAATTAAGTTTAAATTTAAGTTTATGATTAAGTTTATGATTAAGTTTATAATTAAGTTTATGTTTAATTTTATGTTTAAGTTTATGTTTTAATTTATGTTTAAGTTTATGATTAACTTTATGATTAAATTTATGATTAAGTATATGTTTAAGTTTATGTTTAAGTTTATGATTAAGTTTATGATTAAGTTTATGTTTAAGTTTATGTTTAAGTTTATGATTAAGTTTATGATTAAGTTTATGATTAAGTTTATGTTTGAGTTTATGATTAAGTTTATGATTAAGTTTATGATTAAGTTTATGATTAAGTTAATGTTAAAGTTTATGATTAAGTTTATAATTAAGTTTATGATTAAGTTTATGTTAAATTTATGTTTAAGTTAATAACTAACTTTATGATTAAATTTATGATTAAGTATATATTTCAGTTTATGTTTAAGTTTATGATTAAGTTTATGATTAAGTTTATGATTAAGTTTATGATTAAGTTTATGATTAAGTTTATGTTTTGTTTGTGTTTAAGTTTATGATTAAGTTTATGATCAAGTTTATGATTAAGTTTATGATTAAGTTTATGATTAAGTATATGATTAAGTTTATGATTAAGTTCATGTTTAAGTTTATGTTTAAGATTAAATATAAGTTTATGATTAAGTTTATGATTAAGTTTATGATTAAGTTTATGTTTAAGTTTATGATTAAGTTTATGATTAAGTTTAAGATTAAGTTTATGTTTAAGTTAATGATTAAGTTTATGTTTTAATTTATGTTTAATTTTATGTTTAAGTTTATGATTAAGTTTATGATTAAGTTTATGTTTAAGTTTATGTTTAAGTTTATGTTTATGTTTATGTTTTAATTTATGTTTAAGTTTATGATTAAGTTTATAATTAAGTTTATGATTAAGTTTATGTTTAAGTTTATGACTAAGTTTATGATTAAGTTTATGATTAAGTTTATGTTTAAGTTAATGATTAAGTTTATGTTTTAATTTATGTTTAATTTTATGTTTAAGTTTATGATAAAGTTTATGATTAAGTTAATGATTAAGTTTATGTTTAAGTTTATGTTTAAGCTTATGATTAAGTTTATGTTTAAATAATAATATGTTAAGTTTATATTTAAATAAACTTAAACATAAACTTAAACATAAATTTAAACATAAATTTGAACATTAGCATAAACATAAACTTAAACTTAAATATAAATTTAAACATAAACTTAAACATAAACATAAACATAAACATAAACATAAACATAAACATAATCATAAACTTAAACATAAATTAAAACATAAACATAAACATAAACATAAACATAAACATAAACTTAAACATAAACTTAAACATAAACTTAATCATAAACATAAACGTAAACATAAACTTAAACATAAACTTAAACATAAACTTAAACATAAACATAAACTTAAACATAAACTTAAACATTAACTTACACATAAACTTAAACATAAACTTAAACATAAACTTAAACATAAACATAAACATAAACATAAACATAAACATAAACATAAACATAAACATAAACATAAACTTAAACATAAACTTAAACATAAACTTAAACATAAACTTAAACATAAACATAAACATAAACTTAAACATAAACTTAAACATAAACTTAATCATAAACATAAACGTAAACATAAACTTAAACATAAACATAAACATAAATATAAACATAAACATAAACATAAACATAAACATAAACATAAACATAAACATAAACATAAACATAAACATAAACATAAACATAAACATAAACATAAATATAAACATAAACATAAACATAAACTTAAACTTAAACATAAACTTAAACATAAACATAAACATAAACATAAACATAAACATAAACATAAACATAAACATAAACTTAAACATAAACATAAACATAAACATAAACATAAACATAAACATAAACTTAAACATAAACTTAAACATTAACTTAAACATAAACTTAAACATAAACTTAAACATAAACATAAACATAAACATAAACATAAACATAAACATAAACATAAATATAAACATAAACATAAACATAAACTTAAACATAAACTTAAACATAAACTTAAACATAAACTTAAACATAAACTTAAACATAAACTTAAACATAAACTTAAACATAAACTTAATCATAAACATAAACGTAAACATAAACTTAAACATAAACATAAACATAAATATAAACATAAACATAAACATAAACATAAACATAAACATAAACTTAAACATAAACTTAAACATTAACTTAAACATAAACATAAACATAAACATAAACATAAACATAAACATAAACATAAATATAAACATATACATAAACATAAACTTAAACATAAACTTAAACATAAACTTAAACATAAACTTAAACATAAACATAAACATAAACATAAACATAAATATAAACATAAACATAAACATAAACTTAAACTTAAACATAAACTTAAACATAAACATAAACATAAACATAAACATAAACATAAACATAAACATAAACATAAACTTAAACATAAACATAAACATAAACATAAACATAAACATAAACATAAACATAAACATAAACTTAAACATAAACTTAAACATTAACTTAAACATAAACTTAAACATAAACTTAAACATAAACATAAACATAAACATAAACATAAACATAAACATAAACATAAATATAAACATAAACATAAACATAAACTTAAACATAAACTTAAACATAAACTTAAACATAAACTTAAACATAAACTTAAACATAAACTTAAACATAAACTTAAACATAAACTTAATCATAAACATAAACGTAAACATAAACATAAACATAAACATAAACATAAATATAAACATAAACATAAACATAAACATAAACATAAACATAAACATAAACATAAACATAAACATAAACATAAACATAAACATAAACATAAACATAAACATAAACATAAACATAAACATAAACATAAACATAAACATAAACATAAACATAAACATAAACACAAACACAAACATAAACATAAACATAAACATAAACATAAACATAAACATAAACATAAACATAAACATAAACATAAACATAAACATAAACATAAACATAAACATAAACATAAACATAAACATAAACATAAACATAAACATAAACATTAACATAAACATAAACATAAACATAAACATAAACATAAACTTAAACATAAACTTAAACATAAACTTAAACATAAACTTAAACATAAACTTGCATCATATCACTCAAATAACATCAAATTAAGTCAAATCTAGACATTTTGACTCTAAACTTCCGATTAGCGCTGAAACTTTTCGAATTGATTTAAAAAACTAGTTCCAATTGACTGTTTGAAGCGAATCAAGACAACTATTAACGAATGAATACAAAATACAACGAATTAATACAAATCGAGTCGATTTGTATCTAATCTGTCTTGAGGAAAATTTAATATAATTATTTTTTTATTCAAAATCGAATTGAGACGAAATGTGTTGTTTATGTTTATGTTTATGTTTATGTTTATGTTTATGTTTATGTTTATGTTTATGTTTATGTTTATGTTTTAATTTATGTTTAAGTTTATGATTGAGTTTATGATTAAGTTAATGATTAAGTTTATGATTAAGTTTATAATTAAGTTTAAATTTAAGTTTATGATTAAGTTTATGATTAAGTTTATAATTAAGTTTATGTTTAATTTTATGTTTAAGTTTATGTTTTAATTTATGTTTAAGTTTATGATTAACTTTATGATTAAATTTATGATTAAGTATATGTTTAAGTTTATGTTTAAGTTTATGATTAAGTTTATGATTAAGTTTATGTTTAAGTTTATGTTTAAGTTTATGATTAAGTTTATGATTAAGTTTATGATTAAGTTTATGTTTGAGTTTATGATTAAGTTTATGATTAAGTTTATGATTAAGTTTATGATTAAGTTAATGTTAAAGTTTATGATTAAGTTTATAATTAAGTTTATGATTAAGTTTATGTTAAATTTATGTTTAAGTTAATAACTAACTTTATGATTAAATTTATGATTAAGTATATATTTCAGTTTATGTTTAAGTTTATGATTAAGTTTATGATTAAGTTTATGATTAAGTTTATGATCAGGTTTATATTTAAGTTTATGTTTAAGTTTATGATTAAGTTTATGATTTAGTTTATGTTTAAGTTTATGATTAAGTTTATGAATAAGTTTATGTTTATGTTTATGTTTAAGTTTATGATTAAGTTTATGATTAAGTTTATGATTAAGTTTATGATTTTAAGTTTATGTTTAAGTTTATGATTAGGTTTATGATTATGTTTATATTTAAGTTTTTTTTAAATTTATGTTTAAATTTATGTTTAAGTTTATGTTTAAGTTTATTATTAAGTTTATGATTAAGTTTATGATTAAGTTTATGTTTAAGTTTATGTTTATGTTTATGTTTTAATTTATGTTTAAGTTTATGATTGAGTTTATGATTAAGTTCATGTTTAAGTTTATGTTTAAGATTATAATTAAGTTTATGATTAAGTTTATGATTAAGTTTATGATTAAGTTTATGATTAAGTTTATGTTTTGTTTGTGTTTAAGTTTATGATTAAGTTTATGATTAAGTTTATGTTTAATTTTATGTTTAAGTTTATGTTTTAATTTATGTTAAAGTTTATGATTAACTTTATGATTAAATTTATGATTAAGTATATGTTTATGTTTATGTTTAAGTTTATGATTAAGTTTATGATTAAGTTTATGATTAAGTTTATGATTAAGTTTGTGTTTAAGTTTATGATTAAGTTTATGATCAAGTTTATGATTAAGTTTATGATTAAGTTTATGATTAAGTATTTGATTAAGTTTATGATTAAGTTCATGTTTAAGTTTATGTTTAAGATTAAAAATAAGTTTATGAATAAGTTTATGATTAAGTTTATGATTAAGTTTATGTTTAAGTTTATGATTAGGTTAATGATTAAGTTTAAGATTAAGTTTATGTTTAAGTTAATGATTAAGTTTATGTTTTAATTTATGTTTAACTTTATGTTTATGTTTATGATTAAGTTTATGATTAAGTTTATGATTAAGTTTATGATTAAGTTTATGTTTAAGTTTATGTTTATGTTTATGTTTTAATTTATGTTTAAGTTTATGATTAAGTTTATGATTAAGTTTATGATTAAGTTTATGTTTAAGTTTATGACTAAGTTTATGATTAAGTTTATGATTAAGTTTATGTTTAAGTTAATGATTAAGTTTATGTTTTAATTTATGTTTAATTTTATGTTTAAGTTTATGATTAAGTTTATGATTAAGTTTATGATTAAGTTTATGTTTAAGTTTATGTTTAAGCTTATGATTAAGTTTATGTTTAAATAATAATATGTTAAGTTTATATTTAAATAAACTTAAACATAAACTTAAACATAAATTTAAACATAAATTTGAACATTAGCATAAACATAAACTTAAACTTAAATATAAATTTAAACATAAACTTAAACATAAACATAAACATAAACTTAAACATAAATTAAAACGTACACTTAAACATAAACATAAACATAAGTATAAACATAAACATTAAGATAAACATAAACTTAAACATAAACTTAAACATAAACTTAAACATAAACTTAAACATAAACTTAAACATAAACTTAAACATAAACTTAATCATAAACATAAACGTAAACATAAACTTAAACATAAACATAAACATAAATATAAACATAAACATAAACATAAACATAAACATAAACATAAACATAAACATAAACATAAACATAAACATAAACATAAACATAAACATAATCATAAACTTAAACATAAATTAAAACATAAACATAAACATAAACATAAACTTAATTATATACATAAACGTAAACATAAACTTAAACATAAACTTAAACATAAACTTAAACATAAACATAAACTTAAACATAAACTTAAACATTAACTTAAACATAAACTTAAACATAAACTTAAACATAAACATAAACATAAACATAAACATAAACATAAACATAAACATAAACATAAACATAAACATAAACTTAAACATAAACTTAAACATAAACTTAAACATAAACTTAAACATAAACTTAAACATAAACTTAAACATAAACTTAAACATAAACTTAATCATAAACATAAACGTAAACATAAACTTAAACATAAACATAAACATAAATATAAACATAAACATAAACATAAACATAAACATAAACATAAACATAAACATAAACATAAACATAAACATAAACATAAACATAAACATAAACATAAACATAATCATAAACTTAAACATAAATTAAAATATAAACATAAACATAAACATAAACATAAACATAAACATAAACATAAACTAAAACATAAACATAAACATAAACATAAACATAAACTTAAACATAAACTTAATCATAAACATAAACGTAAACATAAACATAAACTTAAACATAAACTTAAACATAAACATAAACATAAACATAAATATAAACATAAACATAAACATAAACATAAACATAAACATAAACATTAACATAAACATAAACATAAACATAAACATAAATATAAACATAAACATAAACATAAACTTAAACATAAACTTAAACATAAACATAAACATAAACATAAACATAAACATAAACATAAACTTAAACATAAACTTAAACATAAACTTAAACATAAACATAAACATAAACATAAACATAAACATAAACATAAACATAAACATAAACACAAACACAAACATAAACATAAACATAAACATAAACATAAACATAAACATAAACATAAACATAAACATAAACATAAACATAAACATAAACATAAACATAAACTTAAACATAAACTTAAACATAAACTTAAACATAAACTTAAACATAAACTTGCATCATATCACTCAAATAACATCAAATTAAGTCAAATCTAGACATTTTGACTCTTAACTTCCGATTAGCGCTGAAACTTTTCGAATTGATTTAAAAAACTAGTTCCAATTGACTGTTTGAAGCGAATCAAGACAACTATTAACGAATGAATACAAAATACAACGAATTAATACAAATCGAGTCGATTTGTATCTAATCTGTCTTGAGGAAAATTTAATATAATTATTTTTTTATTCAAAATCGAATTGAGACGAAATGTGTTGTTTATGTTTATGTTTATGTTTATGTTTATGTTTATGTTTATGTTTATGTTTATGTTTATGTTTATGTTTATGTTTATGTTTATGTTTATGTTTATGTTTATGTTTATGTTTATGTTTATGTTTATGTTTATGTTTATGTTTATGTTTATGTTTATGTTTATGTTTTAATTTATGTTTAAGTTTATGATTGAGTTTATGATTAAGTTAATGATTAAGTTTATGATTAAGTTTATAATTAAGTTTAAGTTTAAGTTTATGATTAAGTTTATGATTAAGTTTATGATTAAGTTTATGTTTAATTTTATGTTTAATTTTTATGTTTTAATTTATGTTTAAGTTTATGATTAACTTTATGATTAAATTTATGACTAAGTATATGTTTAAGTTTATGTTTAAGTTTATGATTAAGTTAATGATTAAGTTTATGATTAAGTTTATGATTTTAAGTTTATGTTTAAGTTTATGATTAAGTTTATGATTATGTTTATATTTAAGTTTTTTTTAAATTTATGTTTAAATTTATGTTTAAGTTTATGTTTAAGTTTATTATTAAGTTTATGATTAAGTTTATGATTAAGTTTATGTTTAAGTTTATGTTTATGTTTATGTTTTAATTTATGTTTATGTTTATGATTGAGTTTATGATTAAGTTCATGTTTAAGTTTATGTTTAAGATTATAATTAAGTTTATGATTAAGTTTATGATTAAGTTTATGATTAAGTTTATGTTTAAGTTTATGATTAAGTTTATGATTAAGTTTATGATTAAGTTTATAATTAAGTTTATGTTTAATTTTATGTTTAAGTTTATGTTTTAATTTATGTTAAAGTTTATGATTAACTTTATGATTAAATTTATGATTAAGTATATGTTTATGTTTATGTTTATGTTTATGATTAAGTTTATGATTAAGTTTATGTTTAAGTTTATGATTAAGTTTGTGTTTAAGTTTATGATTAAGTTTATGATCAAGTTTATGATTAAGTTTATGATTAAGTTTTTGATTAAGTATATGATTAAGTTTATGATTAAGTTCATGTTTAAGTTTATGTTTAAGATTAAATATAAGTTTATGATTAAGTTTATGATTAGGTTTATGATTAAGTTTATGTTTAAGTTTATGATTAGGTTAATGATTAAGTTTAAGATTAAGTTTATGTTTAAGTTAATGATTAAGTTTATGTTTTAATTTATGTTTAATTTTATGTTTAAGTTTATGATTAAGTTTATGATTAAGTTTATGATTAAGTTTATGATTAAGTTTATGTTTAAGTTTATGTTTATGTTTATGTTTTAATTTTTGTTTAAGTTTATGATTAAGTTTATGATTAAGTTTATGATTAAGTTTATGTTTAAGTTTATGACTAAGTTTATGATTAAGTTTATGATTAAGTTTATGTTTAAGTTAATGATTAAGTTTATGTTTTAATTTATGTTTAATTTTATGTTTAAGTTTATGATTAAGTTTATGATTAAGTTTATGATTAAGTTTATGTTTAAGTTTATGTTTAAGCTTATGATTAAGTTTATGTTTAAATAATAATATGTTAAGTTTATATTTAAATAAACTTAAACATAAACTTAAACATAAATTTAAACATAAATTTGAACATTAGCATAAACATAAACTTAAACTTAAATATAAATTTAAACATAAACTTAAACATAAACATAAACATAAACTTAAACATAAATTAAAACGTACACATAAACATAAACATAAACATAAGTATAAACATAAACATAAAGATAAACATAAACTTAAACATAAACTTAAACATAAACTTAAACATAAACTTAAACATAAACATAAACATACACTTAAACATAAATTAAAACATAAACTTAAACATAAACATAAACATAAACTTAAACATAAATTAAAACGTAAACATAAACATAAACTTAAACATAAACTTAAACATAAACATAAACATAAACATAAACATAAACATAAACATAAACATAAACATAAACATAAACATAAACATAAACATAAACATAAACATAAACATAAACTTAAACATAAACTTAAACATAAACTTAAACATAAACATAAACTTAAACATAAACTTAAACATTAACTTAAACATAAACTTAAACATAAAGTTAAACATAAACATAAACATAAACATAAACATAAACATAAACATAAACTTAAACATAAACTTAAACATAAACTTAAACATAAACTTAAACATAAACTTAAACATAAACTTAAACATAAACTTAAACATAAACTTAATCATAAACATAAACGTAAACATAAACTTAAACATAAACATAAACATAAATATAAACATAAACATAAACATAAACATAAACATAAACATAAACATAAACATAAACATAAACATAAACATAAACATAAACATAAACATAATCATAAACATAATCATAAACTTAAACATAAATTAAAACATAAACATAAACATAAACATAAACATAAACATTAACATAATCATAAACTTAAACATAAATTAAAACATAAACATAAACATAAACATAAACATAAACATAAACATAAACATAAACATAAACATAAACATAAACATAAACATAAACATAAACATAAACATAAACATAATCATAAACATAAACATAAACATAAACATAAACATAAACATAAACTTAAACATAAACTTAAACATAAACTTAAACATAAACTTAATCATAAACATAAACGTAAACATAAACATAAACTTAAACATAAACTTAAACATAAACATAAACATAAATATAAACATAAACATAAACATAAACATAAACATAAACATAAACATAAACATAAACATAAACATAAACATAAACATAAACATAAACATAAACATAAACATAAACATAAATATAAACATAAACATAAACATAAACTTAAATATAAACTTAAACATAAACATAAACATAAACATAAACATAAACATAAACATAAACATAAACATAAACTTAAACATAAACTTAAACATAAACTTTAACATAAACATAAACTTAAACATAAACTTAAACATTAACTTAAACATAAACTTAAACATAAACATAAACATAAACATAAACATAAACATAAACATAAACATAAACATAAATATAAACATAAACATAAACATAAACTTAAACATAAACTTAAACATAAACTTAAACATAAACTTAAACATAAACATAAACATAAACATTAACATAAACATAAACATAAACATAAACATAAACATAAACATAAACATAAACATAAACATAAACATAAACATAAACTTAAACATAAACTTAAACATTAACTTAAACATAAACTTAAACATAAACTTAAACATAAACATAAACATAAACATAAACATAAACATAAACTTAAACATAAACTTAAACATAAACTTAAACATAAACTTAAACATAAACTTAAACATAAACTTAAACATAAACTTAAACATAAACTTAATCATAAACATAAACGTAAACATAAACTTAAACATAAACATAAACATAAATATAAACATAAACATAAACATAAACATAAACATAAACATAAACATAAACATAAACATAAACATAAACATAAACATAAACATAAACATAAACATAATCATAAACATAATCATAAACTTAAACATAAATTAAAACATAAACATAAACATAAACATAAACATAAACATTAACATAATCATAAACTTAAACATAAATTAAAACATAAACATAAACATAAACATAAACATAAACATAAACATAAACATAAACATAAACATAAACATAAACATAAACATAAACATAAATATAAACATAAACATAAACATAAACATAAACTTAAACATAAACTTAAACATAAACTTAATCATAAACATAAACGTAAACATAAACATAAACTTAAACATAAACTTAAACATAAACATAAACATAAATATAAACATAAACATAAACATAAACATAAACATAAACATAAACATAAACATAAACATAAACATAAACATAAACATAAACATAAACATAAACATAAACATAAACATAAACATAAACATAAATATAAACATAAACATAAACATAAACTTAAATATAAACTTAAACATAAACATAAACATAAACATAAACATAAACATAAACATAAACATAAACATAAACTTAAACATAAACTTAAACATAAACTTTAACATAAACATAAACTTAAACATAAACTTAAACATTAACTTAAACATAAACTTAAACATAAACATAAACATAAACATAAACATAAACATAAACATAAACATAAATATAAACATAAACATAAACATAAACTTAAACATAAACTTAAACATAAACTTAAACATAAACTTAAACATAAACATAAACATAAACAATAACATAAACATAAACATAAACATAAACATAAACATAAACATAAACATAAACATAAACATAAACATAAACATAAACATAAACATAAACATAAACATAAACATAAACATAAACATAAACATAAACATAAACATAAACATAAACATAAACATAAACATAAACATAAACATAAACATAAACTTAAACATAAACTTAAACATAAACATAAACATAAACTTAAACATAAACTTAAACATAAACTTAAACATAAACTTAAACATAAACTTAATCATAAACATAAACGTAAACATAAACTTAAACATAAACATAAACATAAATATAAACATAAACATAAACATAAACATAAACATAAACATAAACATAAACATAAACATAAACATAAACATAAACATAAACATAAACATAAACATAATCATAAACATAATCATAAACTTAAACATAAATTAAAACATAAACATAAACATAAACATAAACATAAACATTAACATAATCATAAACTTAAACATAAATTAAAACATAAACATAAACATAAACATAAACATAAACATAAACATAAACATAAACATAAACATAAACATAAACATAAACATAAACATAAACATAAACATAAACATAAACATAATCATAAACATAAACATAAACATAAACATAAACATAAACATAAACTTAAACATAAACTTAAACATAAACTTAAACATAAACTTAATCATAAACATAAACGTAAACATAAACATAAACTTAAACATAAACTTAAACATAAACATAAACATAAATATAAACATAAACATAAACATAAACATAAACATAAACATAAACATAAACATAAACATAAACATAAACATAAACATAAACATAAACATAAACATAAACATAAACATAAACATAAACATAAACATAAACATAAATATAAACATAAACATAAACATAAACTTAAATAAAAACTTAAACATAAACATAAACATAAACATAAACATAAACATAAACATAAACATAAACATAAACTTAAACATAAACTTAAACATAAACTTTAACATAAACATAAACTTAAACATAAACTTAAACATTAACTTAAACATAAACTTAAACATAAACTTAAACATAAACATAAACATAAACATAAACATAAACATAAACATAAACATAAATATAAACATAAACATAAACATAAACTTAAACATAAACTTAAACATAAACTTAAACATAAACTTAAACATAAACATAAACATAAACATAAACATAAACATAAACATAAACATAAACATAAACATAAACATAAACAAAAACATAAACATAAACATAAACATAAACATAAACATAAACATAAACATAAACATAAACATAAACATAAACATAAACATAAACATAAACATAAACATAAACATAAACTTAAACATAAACTTAAACATAAACTTAATCATAAACATAAACGTAAACATAAACTTAAACATAAACTTAAACATTAACTTAAACATAAACATAAACTTAAACATAAACTTAAACATTAACTTAAACATAAACTTAAACAAAAACTTAAACATAAACATAAACATAAACATAAACATAAACATAAACATAAACATAAACATAAACATAAACTTAAACATAAACATAAACATAAACTTAAACATAAACTTAAACATAAACTTAAACATAAACTTAAACATAAACTTAAACATAAACTTAATCATAAACATAAACGTAAACATAAACTTAAACATAAACATAAACATAAATATAAACATAAACATAAACATAAACATAAACATAAACATAAACATAAACATAAACATAAACATAAACATAAACATAAACATAAACATAAACATAATCATAAACTTAAACATAAATTAAAACATAAACATAAACATAAACATAAACATAAACATAAACATAAACATAAACATAAACATAAACATAAACATAAACATAAACATAAACATAAACACAAACACAAACATAAACATAAACATAAACATAAACATAAACATAAACATAAACATAAACATAAACATAAACATAAACATAAACATAAACATAAACATAAACATAAACATAAACATAAACATAAACATAAACATAAACACAAACACAAACATAAACATAAACATAAACATAAACATAAACATAAACATAAACATAAACATAAACATAAACATAAACATAAACATAAACATAAACATAAACTTTAACATAAACTTAAACATAAACTTAAACATAAACTTAAACATAAACTTGCATCATATCACTCAAATAACATCAAATTAAGTCAAATCTAGACATTTTGACTCTTAACTTCCGATAAGCGCTGAAACTTTTCGAATTGATTTAAAAAACTAGTTCCAATTGACTGTTTGAAGCGAATCAAGACAACTATTAACGAATGAATACAAAATACAACGAATTAATACAAATCGAGTCGATTTGTATCTAATCTGTCTTGAGGAAAATTTAATATAATTATTTTTTTATTCAAAATCGAATTGAGACGAAATGTGTTGTTTATGTTTATGTTTATGTTTATGTTTATGTTTATGTTTATGTTTATGTTTATGTTTATGTTTATGTTTATGTTTATGTTTATGTTTATGTTTATGTTTATGTTTATGTTTATGTTTATGTTTATGTTTATGTTTATGTTTATGTTTATGTTTATGTTTATGTTTATGTTTATGTTTATGTTTATGTTTATGTTTATGTTTTAATTTATGTTTAAGTTTATGATTGAGTTTATGATTAAGTTAATGATTAAGTTTATGATTAAGTTTATAATTAAGTTTAAGTTTAAGTTTATGATTAAGTTTATGATTAAGTTTATGATTAAGTTTATGTTTAATTTTATGTTTAATTTTTATGTTTTAATTTATGTTTAAGTTTATGATTAACTTTATGATTAAATTTATGACTAAGTATATGTTTAAGTTTATGTTTAAGTTTATGATTAAGTTAATGATTAAGTTTATGATTAAGTTTATGATTTTAAGTTTATGTTTAAGTTTATGATTAAGTTTATGATTATGTTTATATTTAAGTTTTTTTTAAATTTATGTTTAAATTTATGTTTAAGTTTATGTTTAAGTTTATTATTAAGTTTATGATTAAGTTTATGATTAAGTTTATGTTTAAGTTTATGTTTATGTTTATGTTTTAATTTATGTTTAAGTTTATGATTGAGTTTATGATTAAGTTCATGTTTAAGTTTATGTTTAAGATTATAATTAAGTTTATGATTAAGTTTATGATTAAGTTTATGATTAAGTTTATGTTTAAGTTTATGATTAAGTTTATGATTAAGTTTATGATTAAGTTTATAATTAAGTTTATGTTTAATTTTATGTTTAAGTTTATGTTTTAATTTATGTTAAAGTTTATGATTAACTTTATGATTAAATTTATGATTAAGTATATGTTTATGTTTATGTTTAAGTTTATGATTAAGTTTATGATTAAGTTTATGTTTAAGTTTATGATTAAGTTTGTGTTTAAGTTTATGATTAAGTTTATGATCAAGTTTATGATTAAGTTTATGATTAAGTTTATGATTAAGTATATGATTAAGTTTATGATTAAGTTCATGTTTAAGTTTATGTTTAAGATTAAATATAAGTTTATGATTAAGTTTATGATTAAGTTTATGATTAAGTTTATGTTTAAGTTTATGATTAGGTTAATGATTAAGTTTAAGATTAAGTTTATGTTTAAGTTAATGATTAAGTTTATGTTTTAATTTATGTTTAATTTTATGTTTAAGTTTATGATTAAGTTTATGATTAAGTTTATGATTAAGTTTATGATTAAGTTTATGTTTAAGTTTATGTTTATGTTTATGTTTTAATTTATGTTTAAGTTTATGATTAAGTTTATGATTAAGTTTATGATTAAGTTTATGTTTAAGTTTATGACTAAGTTTATGATTAAGTTTATGATTAAGTTTATGTTTAAGTTAATGATTAAGTTTATGTTTTAATTTATGTTTAATTTTATGTTTAAGTTTATGATTAAGTTTATGATTAAGTTTATGATTAAGTTTATGTTTAAGTTTATGTTTAAGCTTATGATTAAGTTTATGTTTAAATAATAATATGTTAAGTTTATATTTAAATAAACTTAAACATAAACTTAAACATAAATTTAAACATAAATTTGAACATTAGCATAAACATAAACTTAAACTTAAATATAAATTTAAACATAAACTTAAACATAAACATAAACATAAACTTAAACATAAATTAAAACGTACACATAAACATAAACATAAACATAAGTATAAACATAAACATAAAGATAAACATAAACTTAAACATAAACTTAAACATAAACTTAAACATAAACTTAAATATAAACATAAACATACACTTAAACATAAATTAAAACATAAACTTAAACATAAACATAAACATAAACTTAAACATAAATTAAAACGTAAACATAAACATAAACTTAAACATAAACTTAAACATAAACATAAACATAAACATAAACATAAACATAAACATAAACATAAACATAAACATAAACATAAACATAAACATAAACTTAAACATAAACTTAAACATAAACTTAAACATAAACATAAACTTAAACATAAACTTAAACATTAACTTAAACATAAACTTAAACATAAACTTAAACATAAACATAAACATAAACATAAACATAAACATAAACATAAACTTAAACATAAACTTAAACATAAACTTAAACATAAACTTAAACATAAACTTAAACATAAACTTAAACATAAACTTAAACATAAACTTAATCATAAACATAAACGTAAACATAAACTTAAACATAAACATAAACATAAATATAAACATAAACATAAACATAAACATAAACATAAACATAAACATAAACATAAACATAAACATAAACATAAACATAAACATAAACATAAACATAAACATAAACATAAACATAAACATAATCATAAACATAAACATAAACATAAACATAAACATAAACTTAAACATAAACTTAAACATAAACTTAAACATAAACTTAATCATAAACATAAACGTAAACATAAACATAAACTTAAACATAAACTTAAACATAAACATAAACATAAATATAAACATAAACATAAACATAAACATAAACATAAACATAAACATAAACATAAACATAAACATAAACATAAACATAAACATAAATATAAACATTATATAAACATAAACATAAACATAAACTTAAATATAAACTTAAACATAAACATAAACATAAACATAAACATAAATATAAACATAAACATAAACATAAACTTAAACATAAACTTAAACATAAACTTAAACATAAACTTAAACATAAACATAAACATAAACATAAACATAAACATAAACATAAACATAAACATAAACATAAACATAAACATAAACATAAACATAAACATAAACATAAACATAAACATAAACATAAACATAAACATAAACATAAACATAAACATAAACATAAACATAAACATAAACTTAAACATAAACTTAAACATAAACTTAATCATAAACATAAACGTAAACATAAACTTAAACATAAACTTAAACATTAACTTAAACATAAACCTAAACTTAAACATAAACTTAAACATTAACTTAAACATAAACTTAAACAAAAACTTAAACATAAACATAAACATAAACATAAACATAAACATAAACATAAACATAAACATAAACATAAACTTAAACATAAACTTAAACATAAACTTAAACATAAACTTAAACATAAACTTAAACATAAACTTATACATAAACTTAATCATAAACATAAACGTAAACATAAACTTAAACATAAACATAAACATAAATATAAACATAAACATAAACATAAACATAAACATAAACATAAACATTAACATAAACATAAACATAAACATAAACATAAACATAAACATAAACATAATCATAAACTTAAACATAAATTAAAACATAAACATAAACATAAACATAAACATAAACATAAACATAAACATAAACATAAACATAAACATAAACATAAACATAAACATAAACATAAACATAAACATAAACATAAACATAAACATAAACATAAACACAAACACAAACATAAACATAAACATAAACATAAACATAAACATAAACATAAACATAAACATAAACATAAACATAAACATAAACATAAACATAAACATAAACATAAACATAAACATAAACATAAACATAAACATAAACATAAACATAAACATAAACATAAACTTAAACATAAACTTAAACATAAACTTAAACATAAACTTAAACATAAACTTGCATCATATCACTCAAATAACATCAAATAAGTCAAATCTAGACATTTTGACTCTTAACTTCCGATTAGCGCTGAAACTTTTCGAATTGATTTAAAAAACTAGTTCCAATTGACTGTTTGAAGCGAATCAAGACTACTATTAACGAATGAATACAAAATACAACGAATTATTACAAATCGAGTCGATTTGTATCTAATCTGTCTTGAGGAAAATTTAATATAATTATTTTTTTATTCAAAATCGAATTGAGACGAAATGTGTTGTTTATGTTTATGTTTATGTTTATGTTTATGTTTATGTTTATGTTTATGTTTATGTTTATGTTTATGTTTATGTTTATGTTTATGTTTATGTTTATGTTTATGTTTATGTTTATGTTTATGTTTTAATTTATGTTTAAGTTTATGATTGAGTTTATGATTAAGTTAATGATTAAGTTTATGATTAAGTTTATAATTAAGTTTAAGTTTAAGTTTATGATTAAGTTTATGATTAAGTTTATGATTAAGTTTATGTTTAATTTTATGTTTAAGTTTATGTTTTAATTTATGTTTAAGTTTATGATTAACTTTATGATTAAATTTATGACTAAGTATATGTTTAAGTTTATGTTTAAGTTTATGATTAAGTTAATGATTAAGTTTATGATTAAGTTTATGATTTTAAGTTTATGTTTAAGTTTATGATTAAGTTTATGATTATGTTTATATTTAAGTTTTTTTTTAATTTATGTTTAAATTTATGTTTAAGTTTATGTTTAAGTTTATTATTAAGTTTATGATTAAGTTTATGATTAAGTTTATGTTTAAGTTTATGTTTATGTTTATGTTTTAATTTATGTTTAAGTTTATGATTGAGTTTATGATTAAGTTCATGTTTAAGTTTATGTTTAAGATTATAATTAAGTTTATGATTAAGTTTATGATTAAGTTTATGATTAAGTTTATGTTTAAGTTTATGATTAAGTTTATGATTAAGTTTATGATTAAGTTTATAATTAAGTTTATGTTTAATTTTATGTTTAAGTTTATGTTTTAATTTATGTTAAAGTTTATGATTAACTTTATGATTAAATTTATGATTAAGTATATGTTTATGTTTATGTTTAAGTTTATGATTAAGTTTATGATTAAGTTTATGTTTAAGTTTATGATTAAGTTTGTGTTTAAGTTTATGATTAAGTTTATGATCAAGTTTATGATTAAGTTTATGATTAAGTTTATGATTAAGTATATGATTAAGTTTATGATTAAGTTCATGTTTAAGTTTATGTTTAAGATTAAATATAAGTTTATGATTAAGTTTATGATTAAGTTTATGATTAAGTTTATGTTTAAGTTTATGATTAGGTTAATGATTAAGTTTAAGATTAAGTTTATGTTTAAGTTAATGATTAAGTTTATGTTTTAATTTATGTTTAATTTTATGTTTAAGTTTATGATTAAGTTTATGATTAAGTTTATGATTAAGTTTATGATTAAGTTTATGTTTAAGTTTATGTTTATGTTTATGTTTTAATTTATGTTTAAGTTTATGATTAAGTTTATGATTAAGTTTATGATTAAGTTTATGTTTAAGTTTATGACTAAGTTTATGATTAAGTTTATGATTAAGTTTATGTTTAAGTTAATGATTAAGTTTATGTTTTAATTTATGTTTAATTTTATGTTTAAGTTTATGATTAAGTTTATGATTAAGTTTATGATTAAGTTTATGTTTAAGTTTATGTTTAAGCTTATGATTAAGTTTATGTTTAAATAATAATATGTTAAGTTTATATTTAAATAAACTTAAACATAAACTTAAACATAAATTTAAACATAAATTTGAACATTAGCATAAACATAAACTTAAACTTAAATATAAATTTAAACATAAACTTAAACATAAACATAAACATAAACTTAAACATAAATTAAAACGTACACATAAACATAAACATAAACATAAGTATAAACATAAACATAAAGATAAACATAAACTTAAACATAAACTTAAACATAAACTTAAACATAAACTTAAACATAAACATAAACATACACTTAAACATAAATTAAAACATAAACTTAAACATAAACATAAACATAAACTTAAACATAAATTAAAACGTAAACATAAACATAAACTTAAACATAAACTTAAACATAAACATAAACATAAACATAAACATAAACATAAACATAAACATAAAAATAAACATAAACATAAACATAAACATAAACATAAACATAAACATAAACTTAAACATAAACTTAAACATAAACTTAAACATAAACATAAACTTAAACATAAACTTAAACATTAACTTAAACATAAACTTAAACATAAACTTAAACATAAACATAAACATAAACATAAACATAAACATAAACTTAAACATAAACTTAAACATAAACTTAAACATAAACTTAAACATAAACTTAAACATAAACTTAAACATAAACTTAAACATAAACTTAAACATAAACTTAATCATAAACATAAACGTAAACATAAACTTAAACATAAACATAAACATAAATATAAACATAAACATAAACATAAACATAAACATAAACATAAACATAAACATAAACATAAACATAAACATAAACATAAACATAAACATAATCATAAACATAATCATAAACTTAAACATAAATTAAAACATAAACATAAACATAAACATAAACATAAACATTAACATAATCATAAACTTAAACATAAATTAAAACATAAACATAAACATAAACATAAACATAAACATAAACATAAACATAAACATAAACATAAACATAAACATAAACATAAACATAAACATAAACATAAACATAAACATAAACATAATCATAAACATAAACATAAACATAAACATAAACATAAACATAAACTTAAACATAAACTTAAACATAAACTTAAACATAAACTTAAACATAAACTTAATCATAAACATAAACGTAAACATAAACATAAACTTAAACATAAACTTAAACATAAACATAAACATAAATATAAACATAAACATAAACATAAACATAAACATAAACATAAACATAAACATAAACATAAACATAAACATAAACATAAACATAAACATAAACATAAACATAAACATAAACTTAAACATAAACTTAAACATAAACTTAAACATAAACATAAACTTAAACATAAACTTAAACATTAACTTAAACATAAACTTAAACATAAACTTAAACATAAACATAAACATAAACATAAACATAAACATAAACTTAAACATAAACTTAAACATAAACTTAAACATAAACTTAAACATAAACTTAAACATAAACTTAAACATAAACTTAAACATAAACTTAAACATAAACTTAATCATAAACATAAACGTAAACATAAACTTAAACATAAACATAAACATAAATATAAACATAAACATAAACATAAACATAAACATAAACATAAACATAAACATAAACATAAACATAAACATAATCATAAACATAATCATAAACTTAAACATAAATTAAAACATAAACATAAACATAAACATAAACATAAACATTAACATAATCATAAACTTAAACATAAATTAAAACATAAACATAAACATAAACATAAACATAAACATAAACATAAACATAAACATAAACATAAACATAAACATAAACATAAACATAAACATAAACATAAACATAATCATAAACATAAACATAAACATAAACATAAACTTAAACATAAACTTAAACATAAACTTGCATCATATCACTCAAATAACATCAAATTAAGTCAAATCTAGACATTTTGACTCTTAACTTCCGATTAGCGCTGAAACTTTTCGAATTGATTTAAAAAACTAGTTCCAATTGACTGTTTGAAGCGAATCAAGACTACTATTAACGAATGAATACAAAATACAACGAATTATTACAAATCGAGTCGATTTGTATCTAATCTGTCTTGAGGAAAATTTAATATAATTATTTTTTTATTCAAAATCGAATTGAGACGAAATGTGTTGTTTATGTTTATGTTTATGTTTATGTTTATGTTTATGTTTATGTTTATGTTTATGTTTATGTTTATGTTTATGTTTATGTTTATGTTTATGTTTATGTTTATGTTTATGTTTATGTTTATGTTTATGTTTTAATTTATGTTTAAGTTTATGATTGAGTTTATGATTAAGTTAATGATTAAGTTTATGATTAAGTTTATAATTAAGTTTAAGTTTAAGTTTATGATTAAGTTTATGATTAAGTTTATGATTAAGTTTATGTTTAATTTTATGTTTAAGTTTATGTTTTAATTTATGTTTAAGTTTATGATTAACTTTATGATTAAATTTATGACTAAGTATATGTTTAAGTTTATGTTTAAGTTTATGATTAAGTTAATGATTAAGTTTATGATTAAGTTTATGATTTTAAGTTTATGTTTAAGTTTATGATTAAGTTTATGATTATGTTTATATTTAAGTTTTTTTTTAATTTATGTTTAAATTTATGTTTAAGTTTATGTTTAAGTTTATTATTAAGTTTATGATTAAGTTTATGATTAAGTTTATGTTTAAGTTTATGTTTATGTTTATGTTTTAATTTATGTTTAAGTTTATGATTGAGTTTATGATTAAGTTCATGTTTAAGTTTATGTTTAAGATTATAATTAAGTTTATGATTAAGTTTATGATTAAGTTTATGATTAAGTTTATGTTTAAGTTTATGATTAAGTTTATGATTAAGTTTATGATTAAGTTTATAATTAAGTTTATGTTTAATTTTATGTTTAAGTTTATGTTTTAATTTATGTTAAAGTTTATGATTAACTTTATGATTAAATTTATGATTAAGTATATGTTTATGTTTATGTTTAAGTTTATGATTAAGTTTATGATTAAGTTTATGTTTAAGTTTATGATTAAGTTTGTGTTTAAGTTTATGATTAAGTTTATGATCAAGTTTATGATTAAGTTTATGATTAAGTTTATGATTAAGTATATGATTAAGTTTATGATTAAGTTCATGTTTAAGTTTATGTTTAAGATTAAATATAAGTTTATGATTAAGTTTATGATTAAGTTTATGATTAAGTTTATGTTTAAGTTTATGATTAGGTTAATGATTAAGTTTAAGATTAAGTTTATGTTTAAGTTAATGATTAAGTTTATGTTTTAATTTATGTTTAATTTTATGTTTAAGTTTATGATTAAGTTTATGATTAAGTTTATGATTAAGTTTATGATTAAGTTTATGTTTAAGTTTATGTTTATGTTTATGTTTTAATTTATGTTTAAGTTTATGATTAAGTTTATGATTAAGTTTATGATTAAGTTTATGTTTAAGTTTATGACTAAGTTTATGATTAAGTTTATGATTAAGTTTATGTTTAAGTTAATGATTAAGTTTATGTTTTAATTTATGTTTAATTTTATGTTTAAGTTTATGATTAAGTTTATGATTAAGTTTATGATTAAGTTTATGTTTAAGTTTATGTTTAAGCTTATGATTAAGTTTATGTTTAAATAATAATATGTTAAGTTTATATTTAAATAAACTTAAACATAAACTTAAACATAAATTTAAACATAAATTTGAACATTAGCATAAACATAAACTTAAACTTAAATATAAATTTAAACATAAACTTAAACATAAACATAAACATAAACTTAAACATAAATTAAAACGTACACATAAACATAAACATAAACATAAGTATAAACATAAACATAAAGATAAACATAAACTTAAACATAAACTTAAACATAAACTTAAACATAAACTTAAACATAAACATAAACATACACTTAAACATAAATTAAAACATAAACTTAAACATAAACATAAACATAAACTTAAACATAAATTAAAACGTAAACATAAACATAAACTTAAACATAAACTTAAACATAAACATAAACATAAACATAAACATAAACATAAACATAAACATAAAAATAAACATAAACATAAACATAAACATAAACATAAACATAAACATAAACTTAAACATAAACTTAAACATAAACTTAAACATAAACATAAACTTAAACATAAACTTAAACATTAACTTAAACATAAACTTAAACATAAACTTAAACATAAACATAAACATAAACATAAACATAAACATAAACTTAAACATAAACTTAAACATAAACTTAAACATAAACTTAAACATAAACTTAAACATAAACTTAAACATAAACTTAAACATAAACTTAAACATAAACTTAATCATAAACATAAACGTAAACATAAACTTAAACATAAACATAAACATAAATATAAACATAAACATAAACATAAACATAAACATAAACATAAACATAAACATAAACATAAACATAAACATAAACATAAACATAAACATAATCATAAACATAATCATAAACTTAAACATAAATTAAAACATAAACATAAACATAAACATAAACATAAACATTAACATAATCATAAACTTAAACATAAATTAAAACATAAACATAAACATAAACATAAACATAAACATAAACATAAACATAAACATAAACATAAACATAAACATAAACATAAACATAAACATAAACATAAACATAAACATAAACATAATCATAAACATAAACATAAACATAAACATAAACATAAACATAAACTTAAACATAAACTTAAACATAAACTTAAACATAAACTTAAACATAAACTTAATCATAAACATAAACGTAAACATAAACATAAACTTAAACATAAACTTAAACATAAACATAAACATAAATATAAACATAAACATAAACATAAACATAAACATAAACATAAACATAAACATAAACATAAACATAAACATAAACATAAACATAAACATAAACATAAACATAAACATAAACTTAAACATAAACTTAAACATAAACTTAAACATAAACATAAACTTAAACATAAACTTAAACATTAACTTAAACATAAACTTAAACATAAACTTAAACATAAACATAAACATAAACATAAACATAAACATAAACTTAAACATAAACTTAAACATAAACTTAAACATAAACTTAAACATAAACTTAAACATAAACTTAAACATAAACTTAAACATAAACTTAAACATAAACTTAATCATAAACATAAACGTAAACATAAACTTAAACATAAACATAAACATAAATATAAACATAAACATAAACATAAACATAAACATAAACATAAACATAAACATAAACATAAACATAAACATAATCATAAACATAATCATAAACTTAAACATAAATTAAAACATAAACATAAACATAAACATAAACATAAACATTAACATAATCATAAACTTAAACATAAATTAAAACATAAACATAAACATAAACATAAACATAAACATAAACATAAACATAAACATAAACATAAACATAAACATAAACATAAACATAAACATAAACATAAACATAATCATAAACATAAACATAAACATAAACATAAACATAAACATAAACTTAAACATAAACTTAAACATAAACTTAAACATAAACTTAAACATAAACTTAATCATAAACATAAACGTAAACATAAACATAAACTTAAACATAAACTTAAACATAAACATAAACATAAATATAAACATAAACATAAACATAAACATAAACATAAACATAAACATAAACATAAACATAAACATAAACATAAACATAAACATAAACATAAACATAAATATAAACATAAACATAAACATAAACTTAAATATAAACTTAAACATAAACATAAACATAAACATAAACATAAACATAAACATAAACATAAACTTAAACATAAACTTAAACATAAACTTTAACATAAACATAAACTTAAACATAAACTTAAACATTAACTTAAACATAAACTTAAACATAAACTTAAACATAAACATAAACATAAACATAAACATAAACATAAACATAAACATAAATATAAACATAAACATAAACATAAACTTAAACATAAACTTAAACATAAACTTAAACATAAACTTAAACATAAACATAAACATAAACATAAACATAAACATAAACATAAACATAAACATAAACATAAACATAAACATAAACATAAACATAAACATAAACATAAACATAAACATAAACATAAACATAAACATAAACATAAACATAAACATAAACATAAACATAAACATAAACATAAACATAAACATAAACATAAACATAAACATAAACATAAACTTAAACATAAACTTAAACATAAACTTAATCATAAACATAAACGTAAACATAAACTTAAACATAAACTTAAACATTAACTTAAACATAAACATAAACTTAAACATAAACTTAAACATTAACTTAAACATAAACTTAAACAAAAACTTAAACATAAACATAAACATAAACATAAACATAAACATAAACATAAACATATACATAAACATAAACATAAACATAAACTTAAACATAAACTTAAACATAAACATAAACATAAACATAAACATAAACATAAACATAAACATAAACATAAACATAAACATAAACATAATCATAAACATAAACATAAACATAAACATAAACATAAACATAAACTTAAACATAAACTTAAACATAAACTTAAACATAAACTTAAACATAAACTTAATCATAAACATAAACGTAAACATAAACATAAACTTAAACATAAACTTAAACATAAACATAAACATAAATATAAACATAAACATAAACATAAACATAAACATAAACATAAACATAAACATAAACATAAACATAAACATAAACATAAACATAAACATAAACATAAACATAAATATAAACATAAACATAAACATAAACTTAAATATAAACTTAAACATAAACATAAACATAAACATAAACATAAACATAAACATAAACATAAACATAAACTTAAACATAAACTTAAACATAAACTTTAACATAAACATAAACTTAAACATAAACTTAAACATTAACTTTAACATAAACTTAAACATAAACTTAAACATAAACATAAACATAAACATAAACATAAACATAAACATAAACATAAATATAAACATAAACATAAACATAAACTTAAACATAAACTTAAACATAAACTTAAACATAAACTTAAACATAAACATAAACATAAACATAAACATAAACATAAACATAAACATAAACATAAACATAAACATAAACATAAACATAAACATAAACATAAACATAAACATAAACATAAACATAAACATAAACATAAACATAAACATAAACATAAACATAAACATAAACATAAACATAAACATAAACATAAACATAAACATAAACTTAAACATAAACTTAAACATAAACTTAATCATAAACATAAACGTAAACATAAACTTAAACATAAACTTAAACATTAACTTAAACATAAACATAAACTTAAACATAAACTTAAACATTAACTTAAACATAAACTTAAACAAAAACTTAAACATAAACATAAACATAAACATAAACATAAACATAAACATAAACATAAACATAAACATAAACTTAAACATAAACTTAAACATAAACTTAAACATAAACTTAAACATAAACTTAAACATAAACTTAAACATAAACTTAAACATAAACTTAATCATAAACAGAAACGTAAACATAAACTTAAACATAAACATAAACATAAATATAAACATAAACATAAACATAAACATAAACATAAACATAAACATAAACATAAACATAAACATAAACATAAACATAAACATAAACATAATCATAAACTTAAACATAAATTAAAACATAAACATAAACATAAACATAAACATAAACATAAACATAAACATAAACATAAACATAAACATAAACATAAACATAAACATAAACATAAACATAAACATAAACACAAACACAAACATAAACATAAACATAAACATAAACATAAACATAAACATAAACATAAACATAAACATAAACATAAACATAAACATAAACATAAACATAAACATAAACATAAACATAAACATAAACATAAACATAAACACAAACACAAACATAAACATAAACATAAACATAAACATAAACATAAACATAAACATAAACATAAACATAAACATAAACATAAACATAAACATAAACATAAACATAAACTTTAACATAAACTTAAACATAAACTTAAACATAAACTTGCATCATATCACTCAAATAACATCAAATTAAGTCAAATCTAGACATTTTGACTCTTAACTTCCGATTAGCGCTGAAACTTTTCGAATTGATTTAAAAAACTAGTTCCAATTGACTGTTTGAAGCGAATCAAGACAACTATTAACGAATGAATACAAAATACAACGAATTAATACAAATCGAGTCGATTTGTATCTAATCTGTCTTGAGGAAAATTTAATATAATTATTTTTTTATTCAAAATCGAATTGAGACGAAATGTGTTGTTTATGTTTATGTTTATGTTTATGTTTATGTTTATGTTTATGTTTATGTTTATGTTTATGTTTATGTTTATGTTTATGTTTATGTTTATGTTTATGTTTATGTTTATGTTTATGTTTATGTTTATGTTTATGTTTATGTTTATGTTTTAATTTATGTTTAAGTTTATGATTGAGTTTATGATTAAGTTAATGATTAAGTTTATGATTAAGTTTATAATTAAGTTTAAGTTTAAGTTTATGATTAAGTTTATGATTAAGTTTATGATTAAGTTTATGTTTAATTTTATGTTTAATTTTTATGTTTTAATTTATGTTTAAGTTTATGATTAACTTTATGATTAAATTTATGACTAAGTATATGTTTAAGTTTATGTTTAAGTTTATGATTAAGTTAATGATTAAGTTTATGATTAAGTTTATGATTTTAAGTTTATGTTTAAGTTTATGATTAAGTTTATGATTATGTTTATATTTAAGTTTTTTTTAAATTTATGTTTAAATTTATGTTTAAGTTTATGTTTAAGTTTATTATTAAGTTTATGATTAAGTTTATGATTAAGTTTATGTTTAAGTTTATGTTTATGTTTATGTTTTAATTTATGTTTAAGTTTATGATTGAGTTTATGATTAAGTTCATGTTTAAGTTTATGTTTAAGATTATAATTAAGTTTATGATTAAGTTTATGATTAAGTTTATGATTAAGTTTATGTTTAAGTTTATGATTAAGTTTATGATTAAGTTTATGATTAAGTTTATAATTAAGTTTATGTTTAATTTTATGTTTAAGTTTATGTTTTAATTTATGTTAAAGTTTATGATTAACTTTATGATTAAATTTATGATTAAGTATATGTTTATGTTTATGTTTAAGTTTATGATTAAGTTTATGATTAAGTTTGTGTTTAAGTTTATGATTAAGTTTATGATCAAGTTTATGATTAAGTTTATGATTAAGTTTATGATTAAGTATATGATTAAGTTTATGATTAAGTTCATGTTTAAGTTTATGTTTAAGATTAAATATAAGTTTATGATTAAGTTTATGATTAAGTTTATGATTAAGTTTATGTTTAAGTTTATGATTAGGTTAATGATTAAGTTTAAGATTAAGTTTATGTTTAAGTTAATGATTAAGTTTATGTTTTAATTTATGTTTAATTTTATGTTTAAGTTTATGATTAAGTTTATGATTAAGTTTATGATTAAGTTTATGATTAAGTTTATGTTTAAGTTTATGTTTATGTTTATGTTTTAATTTATGTTTAAGTTTATGATTAAGTTTATGATTAAGTTTATGATTAAGTTTATGTTTAAGTTTATGACTAAGTTTATGATTAAGTTTATGATTAAGTTTATGTTTAAGTTAATGATTAAGTTTATGTTTTAATTTATGTTTAATTTTATGTTTAAGTTTATGATTAAGTTTATGATTAAGTTTATGATTAAGTTTATGTTTAAGTTTATGTTTAAGCTTATGATTAAGTTTATGTTTAAATAATAATATGTTAAGTTTATATTTAAATAAACTTAAACATAAACTTAAACATAAATTTAAACATAAATTTGAACATTAGCATAAACATAAACTTAAACTTAAATATAAATTTAAACATAAACTTAAACATAAACATAAACATAAGCTTAAACATAAATTAAAACGTACACATAAACATAAACATAAACTTAAAGTATAAACATAAACATAAAGATAAACATAAACTTAAACATAAACTTAAACATAAACTTAAACATAAACTTAAACATAAACATAAACATACACTTAAACATAAATTAAAACATAAACTTAAACATAAACATAAACATAAACTTAAACATAAATTAAAACGTAAACATAAACATAAACTTAAACATAAACTTAAACATAAACATAAACATAAACATAAACATAAAAATAAACATAAACATAAACATAAACATAAACATAAACTTAAACATAAACTTAAACATAAACTTAAACATAAACATAAACTTAAACATTAACTTAAACATAAACTTAAACATAAACTTAAACATAAACATAAACATAAACATAAACATAAACATAAACATAAACATAAACATAAATATAAACATAAACATAAACATAAACTTAAACATAAACTTAAACATAAACTTAAACATAAACTTAAACATAAACATAAACATAAACATAAACATAAACATAAACATAAACATAAACATAAACATAAACATAAACATAAACATAAACATAAACATAAACATAAACATAAACATAAACATAAACATAAACATAAACATAAACATAAACATAAACATAAACATAAACATAAACATAAACATAAACATAAACATAAACATAAACTTAAACATAAACTTAAACATAAACTTAATCATAAACATAAACGTAAACATAAACTTAAACATAAACTTAAACATTAACTTAAACATAAACATAAACTTAAACATAAACTTAAACATTAACTTAAACATAAACTTAAACATAAACTTAAACATAAACATAAACATAAACATAAACATAAACATAAACATAAACATAAACATAAACTTAAACATAAACTTAAACATAAACATAAACATAAACTTAAACATAAACTTAAACATAAACTTAAACATAAACTTAAACATAAACTTAATCATAAACATAAACGTAAACATAAACTTAAACATAAACATAAACATAAATATAAACATAAACATAAACATAAACATAAACATAAACATAAACATAAACATAAACATAAACATAAACATAAACATAAACATAAACATAATCATAAACTTAAACATAAATTAAAACATAAACATAAACATAAACATAAACATAAACATAAACATAAACATAAACATAAACATAAACATAAACATAAACATAAACATAAACATAAACATAAACACAAACACAAACATAAACATAAACATAAACATAAACATAAACATAAACATAAACATAAACATAAACATAAACATAAACATAAACATAAACTTAAACATAAACTTAAACATAAACTTAAACATAAACTTAAACATAAACTTGCATCATATCACTCAAATAACATCAAATAAGTCAAATCTAGACATTTTGACTCTTAACTTCCGATTAGCGCTGAAACTTTTCGAATTGATTTAAAAAACTAGTTCCAATTGACTGTTTGAAGCGAATCAAGACTACTATTAACGAATGAATACAAAATACAACGAATTATTACAAATCGAGTCGATTTGTATCTAATCTGTCTTGAGGAAAATTTAATATAATTATTTTTTTATTCAAAATCGAATTGAGACGAAATGTGTTGTTTATGTTTATGTTTATGTTTATGTTTATGTTTATGTTTATGTTTATGTTTATGTTTATGTTTATGTTTATGTTTATGTTTATGTTTATGTTTTAATTTATGGTTAAGTTTATGATTGAGTTTATGATTAAGTTAATGATTAAGTTTATGATTAAGTTTATAATTAAGTTTAAGTTTAAGTTTATGATTAAGTTTATGATTAAGTTTATGATTAAGTTTATGTTTAAGTTTATGTTTATGTTTATGTTTTAATTTATGTTTAAGTTTATGATTGAGTTTATGATTAAGTTCATGTTTAAGTTTATGTTTAAGATTATAATTAAGTTTATGATTAAGTTTATGATTAAGTTTATGATTAAGTTTATGTTTAAGTTTATGATTAAGTTTATGATTAAGTTTATGATTAAGTTTATAATTAAGTTTATGTTTAATTTTATGTTTAAGTTTATGTTTTAATTTATGTTAAAGTTTATGATTAACTTTATGATTAAATTTATGATTAAGTATATGTTTATGTTTATGTTTAAGTTTATGATTAAGTTTATGATTAAGTTTATGTTTAAGTTTATGATTAAGTTTGTGTTTAAGTTTATGATTAAGTTTATGATCAAGTTTATGATTAAGTTTATGATTAAGTTTATGATTAAGTATATGATTAAGTTTATGATTAAGTTCATGTTTAAGTTAATGTTTAAGATTAAATATAAGTTTATGATTAAGTTTATGATTAAGTTTATGATTAAGTTTATGTTTAAGTTTATGATTAGGTTAATTATTAAGTTTAAGATTAAGTTTATGTTTAAGTTAATGATTAAGTTTATGTTTTAATTTATGTTTAATTTTATGTTTAAGTTTATGATTAAGTTTATGATTAAGTTTATGATTAAGTTTATGATTAAGTTTATGTTTAAGTTTATGTTTATGTTTATATTTTAATTTTGGTTTAAGTTTATGATTAAGTTTATGATTAAGTTTATGATTAAGTTTATGTTTAAGTTTATGACTAAGTTTATGATTAAGTTTATGATTAAGTTTATGTTTAAGTTAATGATTAAGTTTATGTTTTAATTTATGTTTAATTTTATGTTTAAGTTTATGATTAAGTTTATGATTAAGTTTATGATTAAGTTTATGTTTAAGTTTATGTTTAAGCTTATGATTAAGTTTATGTTTAAATAATAATATGTTAAGTTTATATTTAAATAAACTTAAACATAAACTTAAACATAAATTTAAACATAAATTTGAACATTAGCATAAACATAAACTTAAACTTAAATATAAATTTAAACATAAACTTAAACATAAACATAAACATAAGCTTAAACATAAATTAAAACGTACACATAAACATAAACATAAACTTAAAGTATAAACATAAACATAAAGATAAACATAAACTTAAACATAAACTTAAACATAAACTTAAACATAAACTTAAACATAAACATAAACATACACTTAAACATAAATTAAAACATAAACTTAAACATAAACATAAACATAAACTTAAACATAAATTAAAACGTAAACATAAACATAAACTTAAACATAAACTTAAACATAAACATAAACATAAACATAAACATAAAAATAAACATAAACATAAACATAAACATAAACATAAACTTAAACATAAACTTAAACATAAACTTAAACATAAACATAAACTTAAACATTAACTTAAACATAAACTTAAACATAAACTTAAACATAAACATAAACATAAACATAAACATAAACATAAACATAAACATAAACATAAATATAAACATAAACATAAACATAAACTTAAACATAAACTTAAACATAAACTTAAACATAAACTTAAACATAAACATAAACATAAACATAAACATAAACATAAACATAAACATAAGCATAAACATAAACATAAACATAAACATAAACATAAACATAAACATAAACATAAACATAAACATAAACATAAACATAAACATAAACATAAACATAAACATAAACATAAACATAAACTTAAACATAAACTTAAACATAAACTTAATCATAAACATAAACGTAAACATAAACTTAAACATAAACTTAAACATAAACATAAACTTAAACATAAACTTAAACATAAACTTAAACATTAACTTAAACATAAACTTAAACAAAAACTTAAACATAAACATAAACATAAACATAAACATAAACATAAACATAAACATAAACATAAACTTAAACATAAACTTAAACATAAACTTAAACATAAACTTAAACATAAACTTAAACATAAACTTAAACATAAACTTAAACATAAACTTAAACATAAACTTAATCATAAACATAAACGTAAACATAAACTTAAACATAAACATAAACATAAATATAAACATAAACATAAACATAAACATAAACATAAACATAAACATAAACATAAACATAAACATAAACATAAACATAAACATAAACATAAACATAAACATAAACATAAACATAATCATAAACTTAAACATAAATTAAAACATAAACATAAACATAAACATAAACATAAACATAAACATAAACATAAACATAAACATAAACATAAACATAAACATAAACATAAATATAAACATAAACATAAACATAAACTTAAACATAAACTTAAGCATAAACTTAAACATAAACTTAAACATAAACATAAACATAAACATAAACATAAACATAAACATAAACATAAACATAAACATAAACATAAACATAAACATAAACATAAACATAAACATAAACATAAACATAAACATAAACATAAACATAAACATAAACATAAACATAAACATAAACATAAACATAAACATAAACATAAACATAAACATAAACTTAAACATAAACTTAAACATAAACTTAATCATAAACATAAACGTAAACATAAACTTAAACATAAACTTAAACATAAACATAAACTTAAACATAAACTTAAACATAAACTTAAACATTAACTTAAACATAAACTTAAACAAAAACTTAAACATGAACATAAACATAAACATAAACATAAACATAAACATAAACATAAACATAAACATAAACTTAAACATAAACTTAAACATAAACTTAAACATAAACTTAAACATAAACTTAAACATAAACTTAAACATAAACTTAAACATAAACTTAAACATAAACTTAATCATAAACATAAACGTAAACATAAACTTAAACATAAACATAAACATAAATATAAACATAAACATAAACATAAACATAAACATAAACATAAACATAAACATAAACATAAACATAAACATAAACATAAACATAAACATAAACATAAACATAATCATAAACTTAAACATAAATTAAAACATAAACATAAACATAAACATAAACATAAACATAAACATAAACATAAACATAAACATAAACATAAACATAAACATAAACATAAACATAAACATAAACATAAACACAAACACAAACACAAACACAAACACAAACATAAACATAAACATAAACATAAACATAAACATAAACATAAACATAAACATAAACATAAACATAAACATAAACATAAACATAAACATAAACATAAACATAAACATAAACATAAACACAAACACAAACATAAACATAAACATAAACATAAACATAAACATAAACATAAACATAAACATAAACATAAACATAAACATAAACATAAACATAAACATAAACATAAACATAAACTTTAACATAAACTTAAACATAAACTTAAACATAAACTTAAACATAAACTTGCATCATATCACTCAAATAACATCAAATTAAGTCAAATCTAGACATTTTGACTCTTAACTTCCGATTAGCGCTGAAACTTTTCGAATTGATTTAAAAAACTAGTTCCAATTGACTGTTTGAAGCGAATCAAGACAACTATTAACGAATGAATACAAAATACAACGAATTAATACAAATCGAGTCGATTTGTATCTAATCTGTCTTGAGGAAAATTTAATATGATTATTTTTTTATTCAAAATCGAATTGAGACGAAATGTGTTGTTTATGTTTATGTTTATGTTTATGTTTATGTTTATGTTTATGTTTATGTTTATGTTTATGTTTATGTTTATGTTTATGTTTATGTTTATGTTTATGTTTATGTTTATGTTTATGTTTATGTTTATGTTTATGTTTATGTTTATGTTTATGTTTTAATTTATGTTTAAGTTTATGATTGAGTTTATGATTAAGTTAATGATTAAGTTTATGATTAAGTTTATAATTAAGTTTAAGTTTAAGTTTATGATTAAGTTTATGATTAAGTTTATGATTAAGTTTATGTTTAATTTTATGTTTAATTTTTATGTTTTAATTTATGTTTAAGTTTATGATTAACTTTATGATTAAATTTATGACTAAGTATATGTTTAAGTTTATGTTTAAGTTTATGATTAAGTTAATGATTAAGTTTATGATTAAGTTTATGATTTTAAGTTTATGTTTAAGTTTATGATTAAGTTTATGATTATGTTTATATTTAAGTTTTATTTAAATTTATGTTTAAATTTATGTTTAAGTTTATGTTTAAGTTTATTATTAAGTTTATGATTAAGTTTATGATTAAGTTTATGTTTAAGTTTATGTTTATGTTTATGTTTTAATTTATGTTTAAGTTTATGATTGAGTTTATGATTAAGTTCATGTTTAAGTTTATGTTTAAGATTATAATTAAGTTTATGATTAAGTTTATGATTAAGTTTATGATTAAGTTTATGTTTAAGTTTATGATTAAGTTTATGATTAAGTTTATGATTAAGTTTATAATTAAGTTTATGTTTAATTTTATGTTTAAGTTTATGTTTTAATTTATGTTAAAGTTTATGATTAACTTTATGATTAAATTTATGATTAAGTATATGTTTATGTTTATGTTTAAGTTTATGATTAAGTTTATGATTAAGTTTATGTTTAAGTTTATGATTAAGTTTGTGTTTAAGTTTATGATTAAGTTTATGATCAAGTTTATGATTAAGTTTATGATTAAGTTTATGATTAAGTATATGATTAAGATTATGATTAAGTTTATGTTTAAGTTTATGTTTAAGATTAAATATAAGTTTATGATTAAGTTTATGATTAAGTTTATGATTAAGTTTATGTTTAAGTTTATGATTAGGTTAATGATTAAGTTTAAGATTAAGTTTATGTTTAAGTTAATGATTAAGTTTATGTTTTAATTTATGTTTAATTTTATGTTTAAGTTTATGATTAAGTTTATGATTAAGTTTATGATTAAGTTTATGATTAAGTTTATGTTTAAGTTTATGTTTATGTTTATGTTTTAATTTATGTTTAAGTTTATGATTAAGTTTATGATTAAGTTTATGATTAAGTTTATGTTTAAGTTTATGACTAAGTTTATGATTAAGTTTATGATTAAGTTTATGTTTAAGTTAATGATTAAGTTTATGTTTTAATTTATGTTTAATTTTATGTTTAAGTTTATGATTAAGTTTATGATTAAGTTTATGATTAAGTTAATGTTTAAGTTTATGTTTAAGCTTATGATTAAGTTTATGTTTAAATAATAATATGTTAAGTTTATATTTAAATAAACTTAAACATAAACTTAAACATAAATTTAAACATAAATTTGAACATTAGCATAAACATAAACTTAAACTTAAATATAAATTTAAACATAAACTTAAACATAAACTTAAACATAAACTTGCATCATATCACTCAAATAACATCAAATTAAGTCAAATCTAGACATTTTGACTCTTAACTTCCGATTAGCGCTGAAACTTTTCGAATTGATTTAAAAAACTAGTTCCAATTGACTGTTTGAAGCGAATCAAGACAACTATTAACGAATGAATACAAAATACAACGAATTAATACAAATCGAGTCGATTTGTATCTAATCTGTCTTGAGGAAAATTTAATATGATTATTTTTTTATTCAAAATCGAATTGAGACGAAATGTGTTGTTTATGTTTATGTTTATGTTTATGTTTATGTTTATGTTTATGTTTATGTTTATGTTTATGTTTATGTTTATGTTTATGTTTATGTTTATGTTTATGTTTATGTTTATGTTTATGTTTATGTTTATGTTTATGTTTATGTTTATGTTTATGTTTTAATTTATGTTTAAGTTTATGATTGAGTTTATGATTAAGTTAATGATTAAGTTTATGATTAAGTTTATAATTAAGTTTAAGTTTAAGTTTATGATTAAGTTTATGATTAAGTTTATGATTAAGTTTATGTTTAATTTTATGTTTAATTTTTATGTTTTAATTTATGTTTAAGTTTATGATTAACTTTATGATTAAATTTATGACTAAGTATATGTTTAAGTTTATGTTTAAGTTTATGATTAAGTTAATGATTAAGTTTATGATTAAGTTTATGATTTTAAGTTTATGTTTAAGTTTATGATTAAGTTTATGATTATGTTTATATTTAAGTTTTATTTAAATTTATGTTTAAATTTATGTTTAAGTTTATGTTTAAGTTTATTATTAAGTTTATGATTAAGTTTATGATTAAGTTTATGTTTAAGTTTATGTTTATGTTTATGTTTTAATTTATGTTTAAGTTTATGATTGAGTTTATGATTAAGTTCATGTTTAAGTTTATGTTTAAGATTATAATTAAGTTTATGATTAAGTTTATGATTAAGTTTATGATTAAGTTTATGTTTAAGTTTATGATTAAGTTTATGATTAAGTTTATGATTAAGTTTATAATTAAGTTTATGTTTAATTTTATGTTTAAGTTTATGTTTTAATTTATGTTAAAGTTTATGATTAACTTTATGATTAAATTTATGATTAAGTATATGTTTATGTTTATGTTTAAGTTTATGATTAAGTTTATGATTAAGTTTATGTTTAAGTTTATGATTAAGTTTGTGTTTAAGTTTATGATTAAGTTTATGATCAAGTTTATGATTAAGTTTATGATTAAGTTTATGATTAAGTATATGATTAAGATTATGATTAAGTTTATGTTTAAGTTTATGTTTAAGATTAAATATAAGTTTATGATTAAGTTTATGATTAAGTTTATGATTAAGTTTATGTTTAAGTTTATGATTAGGTTAATGATTAAGTTTAAGATTAAGTTTATGTTTAAGTTAATGATTAAGTTTATGTTTTAATTTATGTTTAATTTTATGTTTAAGTTTATGATTAAGTTTATGATTAAGTTTATGATTAAGTTTATGATTAAGTTTATGTTTAAGTTTATGTTTATGTTTATGTTTTAATTTATGTTTAAGTTTATGATTAAGTTTATGATTAAGTTTATGATTAAGTTTATGTTTAAGTTTATGACTAAGTTTATGATTAAGTTTATGATTAAGTTTATGTTTAAGTTAATGATTAAGTTTATGTTTTAATTTATGTTTAATTTTATGTTTAAGTTTATGATTAAGTTTATGATTAAGTTTATGATTAAGTTAATGTTTAAGTTTATGTTTAAGCTTATGATTAAGTTTATGTTTAAATAATAATATGTTAAGTTTATATTTAAATAAACTTAAACATAAACTTAAACATAAATTTAAACATAAATTTGAACATTAGCATAAACATAAACTTAAACTTAAATATAAATTTAAACATAAACTTAAACATAAACATAAACATAAACTTAAACATAAATTAAAACGTACACATAAACATAAACATAAACATAAGTATAAACATAAACATAAAGATAAACATAAACTTAAACATAAACTTAAACATAAACTTAAACATAAACTTAAATATAAACATAAACATACACTTAAACATAAATTAAAACATAAACTTAAACATAAACATAAACATAAACTTAAACATAAATTAAAACGTAAACATAAACATAAACTTAAACATAAACTTAAACATAAACATAAACATAAACATAAACATAAACATAAACATAAACATAAACATAAACATAAACATAAACTTAAACATAAACTTAAACATAAACTTAAACATAAACATAAACTTAAACATTAACTTAAACATAAACTTAAACATAAACTTAAACATAAACATAAACATAAACATAAACATAAACATAAACATAAATATAAACATAAACATAAACATAAACTTAAACATAAACTTAAACATAAACTTAAACATAAACTTAAACATAAACATAAACATAAACATAAACATAAACATAAACATAAACATAAACATAAACATAAACATAAACATAAACATAAACATAAACATAAACATAAACATAAACATAAACATAAACATAAACATAAACATAAACATAAACATAAACATAAACATAAACATAAACATAAACATAAACATAAACATAAACATAAACATAAACTTAAACATAAACTTAAACATAAACTTAATCATAAACATAAACGTAAACATAAACTTAAACATAAACTTAAACATTAACTTAAACATAAACATAAACTTAAACATAAACTTAAACATAAACATAAACATAAACTTAAACATAAACTTAAACATAAACTTAATCATAAACATAAACGTAAACATAAACTTAAACATAAACTTAAACATTAACTTAAACATAAACATAAACTTAAACATAAACTTAAACATTAACTTAAACATAAACTTAAACAAAAACTTAAACATAAACATAAACATAAACATAAACATAAACATAAACATAAACATAAACATAAACATAAACATAAACATAAACTTAAACATAAACTTAAACATTAACTTAAACATAAACTTAAACAAAAACTTAAACATAAACTTAAACATAAACTTAAACATAAACTTAATCATAAACATAAACATAAACATAAACTTAAACATAAACTTAAACATAAACATAAACATAAACTTAAACATAAACTTAAACATAAACTTAATCATAAACATAAACGTAAACATAAACTTAAACATAAACTTAAACATTAACTTAAACATAAACATAAACTTAAACATAAACTTAAACATTAACTTAAACATAAACTTAAACAAAAACTTAAACATAAACATAAACATAAACATAAACATAAACATAAACATAAACATAAACATAAACATAAACATAAACTTAAACATAAACTTAAACATTAACTTAAACATAAACTTAAACAAAAACTTAAACATAAACTTAAACATAAACTTAAACATAAACTTAATCATAAACATAAACGTAAACATAAACTTAAACATAAACATAAACATAAACATAAACATAAACATAAACATAAACATAAACATAAACATAAACATAAACATAAACATAAACATAAACATAAACATAAACATAATCATAAACTTAAACATAAATTAAAACATAAACATAAACATAAACATAAACATAAACATAAACATAAACATAAACATAAACATAAACATAAACATAAACATAAACATAAACATAAACATAAACATAAACATAAACACAAACACAAACATAAACATAAACATAAACATAAACATAAACATAAACATAAACATAAACATAAACATAAACATAAACATAAACATAAACATAAACATAAACTTAAACATAAACTTAAACATAAACTTAAACATAAACTTAAACATAAACTTGCATCATATCACTCAAATAACATCAAATAAGTCAAATCTAGACATTTTGACTCTTAACTTCCGATTAGCGCTGAAACTTTTCGAATTGATTTAAAAAACTAGTTCCAATTGACTGTTTGAAGCGAATCAAGACTACTATTAACGAATGAATACAAAATACAACGAATTATTACAAATCGAGTCGATTTGTATCTAATCTGTCTTGAGGAAAATTTAATATAATTATTTTTTTATTCAAAATCGAATTGAGACGAAATGTGTTGTTTATGTTTATGTTTATGTTTATGTTTATGTTTATGTTTATGTTTATGTTTATGTTTATGTTTATGTTTATGTTTATGTTTTAATTTATGTTTAAGTTTATGATTGAGTTTATGATTAAGTTAATGATTAAGTTTATGATTAAGTTTATAATTAAGTTTAAGTTTAAGTTTATGATTAAGTTTATGATTAAGTTTATGATTAAGTTTATGTTTAATTTTATGTTTAATTTTTATGTTTTAATTTATGTTTAAGTTTATGATTAACTTTATGATTAAATTTATGACTAAGTATATGTTTAAGTTTATGTTTAAGTTTATGATTAAGTTAATGATTAAGTTTATGATTAAGTTTATGATTTTAAGTTTATGTTTAAGTTTATGATTAAGTTTATGATTATGTTTATATTTAAGTTTTATTTAAATTTATGTTTAAATTTATGTTTAAGTTTATGTTTAAGTTTATTATTAAGTTTATGATTAAGTTTATGATTAAGTTTATGTTTAAGTTTATGTTTATGTTTATGTTTTAATTTATGTTTAAGTTTATGATTGAGTTTATGATTAAGTTCATGTTTAAGTTTATGTTTAAGATTATAATTAAGTTTATGATTAAGTTTATGATTAAGTTTATGATTAAGTTTATGTTTAAGTTTATGATTAAGTTTATGATTAAGTTTATGATTAAGTTTATAATTAAGTTTATGTTTAATTTTATGTTTAAGTTTATGTTTTAATTTATGTTAAAGTTTATGATTAACTTTATGATTAAATTTATGATTAAGTATATGTTTATGTTTATGTTTAAGTTTATGATTAAGTTTATGATTAAGTTTATGTTTAAGTTTATGATTAAGTTTGTGTTTAAGTTTATGATTAAGTTTATGATCAAGTTTATGATTAAGTTTATGATTAAGTTTATGATTAAGTATATGATTAAGATTATGATTAAGTTTATGTTTAAGTTTATGTTTAAGATTAAATATAAGTTTATGATTAAGTTTATGATTAAGTTTATGTTTAAGTTTATGATTAGGTTAATGATTAAGTTTAAGATTAAGTTTATGTTTAAGTTAATGATTAAGTTTATGTTTTAATTTATGTTTAATTTTATGTTTAAGTTTATGATTAAGTTTATGATTAAGTTTATGATTAAGTTTATGATTAAGTTTATGTTTAAGTTTATGTTTATGTTTATGTTTTAATTTATGTTTAAGTTTATGATTAAGTTTATGATTAAGTTTATGATTAAGTTTATGTTTAAGTTTATGACTAAGTTTATGATTAAGTTTATGATTAAGTTTATGTTTAAGTTAATGATTAAGTTTATGTTTTAATTTATGTTTAATTTTATGTTTAAGTTTATGATTAAGTTTATGATTAAGTTTATGATTAAGTTAATGTTTAAGTTTATGTTTAAGCTTATGATTAAGTTTATGTTTAAATAATAATATGTTAAGTTTATATTTAAATAAACTTAAACATAAGCTTAAACATAAATTTAAACATAAATTTGAACATTAGCATAAACATAAACTTAAACTTAAATATAAATTTAAACATAAACTTAAACATAAACATAAACATAAACTTAAACATAAATTAAAACGTACACATAAACATAAACATAAACATAAGTATAAACATAAACATAAAGATAAACATAAACTTAAACATAAACTTAAACATAAACTTAAACATAAACTTAAATATAAACATAAACATACACTTAAACATAAATTAAAACATAAACTTAAACATAAACATAAACATAAACTTAAACATAAATTAAAACGTAAACATAAACATAAACTTAAACATAAACTTAAACATAAACATAAACATAAACATAAACATAAACATAAACATAAACATAAACATAAACATAAACATAAACATAAACTTAAACATAAACTTAAACATAAACTTAAACATAAACATAAACTTAAACATTAACTTAAACATAAACTTAAACATAAACTTAAACATAAACATAAACATAAACATAAACTTAAACATAAACTTAAACATAAACATAAACTTAAACATTAACTTAAACATAAACTTAAACATAAACTTAAACATAAACATAAACATAAACATAAACATAAACATAAACATAAATATAAACATAAACATAAACATAAACTTAAACATAAACTTAAACATAAACTTAAACATAAACTTAAACATAAACATAAACATAAACATAAACATAAACATAAACATAAACATAAACATAAACATAAACATAAACATAAACATAAACATAAACATAAACATAAACATAAACATAAACATAAACATAAACATAAACATAAACATAAACATAAACATAAACATAAACATAAACGTAAACATAAACTTAAACATAAACTTAAACATTAACTTAAACATAAACATAAACTTAAACATAAACTTAAACATAAACATAAACATAAACTTAAACATAAACTTAAACATAAACTTAATCATAAACATAAACGTAAACATAAACTTAAACATAAACTTAAACATTAACTTAAACATAAACATAAACTTAAACATAAACTTAAACATTAACTTAAACATAAACTTAAACAAAAACTTAAACATAAACATAAACATAAACATAAACATAAACATAAACATAAACATAAACATAAACATAAACATAAACATAAACATAAACATAAACATAAACTTAAACATAAACTTAAACATTAACTTAAACATAAACTTAAACAAAAACTTAAACATAAACTTAAACATAAACTTAAACATAAACTTAATCATAAACATAAACATAAACATAAACTTAAACATAAACTTAAACATAAACATAAACATAAACTTAAACATAAACTTAAACATAAACTTAATCATAAACATAAACGTAAACATAAACTTAAACATAAACTTAAACATTAACTTAAACATAAACATAAACTTAAACATAAACTTAAACATTAACTTAAACATAAACTTAAACAAAAACTTAAACATAAACATAAACATAAACATAAACATAAACATAAACATAAACATAAACATAAACATAAACATAAACTTAAACATAAACTTAAACATTAACTTAAACATAAACTTAAACAAAAACTTAAACATAAACTTAAACATAAACTTAAACATAAACTTAATCATAAACATAAACGTAAACATAAACTTAAACATAAACATAAACATAAACATAAACATAAACATAAACATAAACATAAACATAAACATAAACATAAACATAAACATAAACATAAACATAAACATAAACATAAACATAAACATAAACATAAACATAATCATAAACTTAAACATAAATTAAAACATAAACATAAACATAAACATAAACATAAACATAAACATAAACATAAACATAAACATAAACATAAACATAAACATAAACATAAACATAAACATAAACATAAACACAAACACAAACATAAACATAAACATAAACATAAACATAAACATAAACATAAACATAAACATAAACATAAACATAAACATAAACATAAACTTAAACATAAACTTAAACATAAACTTAAACATAAACTTAAACATAAACTTGCATCATATCACTCAAATAACATCAAATAAGTCAAATCTAGACATTTTGACTCTTAACTTCCGATTAGCGCTGAAACTTTTCGAATTGATTTAAAAAACTAGTTCCAATTGACTGTTTGAAGCGAATCAAGACTACTATTAACGAATGAATACAAAATACAACGAATTATTACAAATCGAGTCGATTTGTATCTAATCTGTCTTGAGGAAAATTTAATATAATTATTTTTTTATTCAAAATCGAATTGAGACGAAATGTGTTGTTTATGTTTATGTTTATGTTTATGTTTATGTTTATGTTTATGTTTATGTTTATGTTTATGTTTATGTTTATGTTTATGTTTATGTTTATGTTTATGTTTTAATTTATGTTTAAGTTTATGATTGAGTTTATGATTAAGTTAATGATTAAGTTTATGATTAAGTTTATAATTAAGTTTAAGTTTAAGTTTATGATTAAGTTTATGATTAAGTTTATGATTAAGTTTATGTTTAATTTTATGTTTAAGTTTATGTTTTAATTTATGTTTAAGTTTATGATTAACTTTATGATTAAATTTATGACTAAGTATATGTTTAAGTTTATGTTTAAGTTTATGATTAAGTTAATGATTAAGTTTATGATTAAGTTTATGATTTTAAGTTTATGTTTAAGTTTATGATTAAGTTTATGATTATGTTTATATTTAAGTTTTTTTTAAATTTATGTTTAAATTTATGTTTAAGTTTATGTTTAAGTTTATTATTAAGTTTATGATTAAGTTTATGATTAAGTTTATGTTTAAGTTTATGTTTATGTTTATGTTTTAATTTATGTTTAAGTTTATGATTGAGTTTATGATTAAGTTCATGTTTAAGTTTATGTTTAAGATTATAATTAAGTTTATGATTAAGTTTATGATTAAGTTTATGATTAAGTTTATGTTTAAGTTTATGATTAAGTTTATGATTAAGTTTATGATTAAGTTTATAATTAAGTTTATGTTTAATTTTATGTTTAAGTTTATGTTTTAATTTATGTTAAAGTTTATGATTAACTTTATGATTAAATTTATGATTAAGTATATGTTTATGTTTATGTTTAAGTTTATGATTAAGTTTATGATTAAGTTTATGTTTAAGTTTATGATTAAGTTTGTGTTTAAGTTTATGATTAAGTTTATGATCAAGTTTATGATTAAGTTTATGATTAAGTTTATGATTAAGTATATGATTAAGTTTATGATTAAGTTCATGTTTAAGTTTATGTTTAAGATTAAATATAAGTTTATGATTAAGTTTATGATTAAGTTTATGATTAAGTTTATGTTTAAGTTTATGATTAGGTTAATGATTAAGTTTAAGATTAAGTTTATGTTTAAGTTAATGATTAAGTTTATTTTTTAATTTATGTTTAATTTTATGTTTAAGTTTATGATTAAGTTTATGATTAAGTTTATGATTAAGTTTATGATTAAGTTTATGTTTAAGTTTATGTTTATGTTTATGTTTTAATTTATGTTTAAGTTTATGATTAAGTTTATGATTAAGTTTATGATTAAGTTTATGTTTAAGTTTATGACTAAGTTTATGATTAAGTTTATGATTAAGTTTATGTTTAAGTTAATGATTAAGTTTATGTTTTAATTTATGTTTAATTTTATGTTTAAGTTTATGATTAAGTTTATGATTAAGTTTATGATTAAGTTTATGTTTAAGTTTATGTTTAAGCTTATGATTAAGTTTATGTTTAAATAATAATATGTTAAGTTTATATTTAAATAAACTTAAACATAAACTTAAACATAAATTTAAACATAAATTTGAACATTAGCATAAACATAAACTTAAACTTAAATATAAATTTAAACATAAACTTAAACATAAACATAAACATAAGCTTAAACATAAATTAAAACGTACACATAAACATAAACATAAACTTAAAGTATAAACATAAACATAAAGATAAACATAAACTTAAACATAAACTTAAACATAAACTTAAACATAAACTTAAACATAAACTTAAACATAAACTTAAACATAAACATAAACATAAACATAAACATAAACATAAACATAAACATAAACATAAACATAAACATAAACATAAACATAAACATAAACATAAACATAAACATAAACATAAACATAAACATAAACATAAACATAAACATAAACATAAACATAAACATAAACATAAACATAAACATAAACATAAACATAAACTTAAACATAAACTTAAACATAAACTTAATCATAAACATAAACGTAAACATAAACGTAAACATAAACTTAAACATAAACTTAAACATTAACTTAAACATAAACATAAACTTAAACATAAACTTAAACATTAACTTAAACATAAACTTAAACAAAAACTTAAACATAAACATAAACATAAACATAAACATAAACATAAACATAAACATAAACATAAACATAAACTTAAACATAAACTTAAACATAAACTTAAACATAAACTTAAACATAAACTTAAACATAAACTTAAACATAAACTTAAACATAAACTTAATCATAAACATAAACGTAAACATAAACTTAAACATAAACATAAACATAAATATAAACATAAACATAAACATAAACATAAACATAAACATAAACATAAACATAAACATAAACATAAACATAAACATAAACATAAACATAAACATAAACATAAACATAAACATAATCATAAACTTAAACATAAATTAAAACATAAACATAAACATAAACTTAAACATAAACATAAACATAAACATAAACATAAACATAAACATAAACATAAACATAAACATAAACATAAACATAAACATAAACATAAACATAAACATAAACATAAACATAAACATAAACATAAACATAAACATAAACATAAACATAAACATAAACATAAACATAAACATAAACATAAACTTAAACATAAACTTAAACATAAACTTAATCATAAACATAAACGTAAACATAAACTTAAACATAAACTTAAACATTAACTTAAACATAAACATAAACTTAAACATAAACTTAAACATTAACTTAAACATAAACTTAAACAAAAACTTGAACATAAACATAAACATAAACATAAACATAAACATAAACATAAACATAAACATAAACATAAACTTAAACATAAACTTAAACATAAACTTAAACATAAACTTAAACATAAACTTAAACATAAACTTAAACATAAACTTAAACATAAACTTAATCATAAACATAAACGTAAACATAAACATAAACATAAATATAAACATAAACATAAACATAAACATAAACATAAACATAAACATAAACATAAACATAAACATAAACATAAACATAAACATAAACATAATCATAAACTTAAACATAAATTAAAACATAAACATAAACATAAACATAAACATAAACATAAACATAAACATAAACATAAACATAAACATAAACATAAACATAAACATAAACATAAACATAAACACAAACACAAACACAAACATAAACATAAACATAAACATAAACATAAACATAAACATAAACATAAACATAAACATAAACATAAACATAAACATAAACATAAACATAAACATAAACATAAACATAAACTTAAACATAAACTTTAACATAAACTTAAACATAAACTTAAACATAAACTTGCATCATATCACTCAAATAACATCAAATAAGTCAAATCTAGACATTTTGACTCTTAACTTCCGATTAGCGCTGAAACTTTTCGAATTGATTTAAAAAACTAGTTCCAATTGACTGTTTGAAGCGAATCAAGACTACTATTAACGAATGAATACAAAATACAACGAATTATTACAAATCGAGTCGATTTGTATCTAATCTGTCTTGAGGAAAATTTAATATAATTATTTTTTTATTCAAAATCGAATTGAGACGAAATGTGTTGTTTATGTTTATGTTTATGTTTATGTTTATGTTTATGTTTATGTTTATGTTTATGTTTATGTTTATGTTTATGTTTATGTTTATGTTTATGTTTATGTTTATGTTTATGTTTATGTTTTAATTTATGTTTAAGTTTATGATTGAGTTTATGATTAAGTTAATGATTAAGTTTATGATTAAGTTTATAATTAAGTTTAAGTTTAAGTTTATGATTAAGTTTATGATTAAGTTTATGATTAAGTTTATGTTTAATTTTATGTTTAAGTTTATGTTTTAATTTATGTTTAAGTTTATGATTAACTTTATGATTAAATTTATGACTAAGTATATGTTTAAGTTTATGTTTAAGTTTATGATTAAGTTAATGATTAAGTTTATGATTAAGTTTATGATTTTAAGTTTATGTTTAAGTTTATGATTAAGTTTATGATTATGTTTATATTTAAGTTTTTTTTAAATTTATGTTTAAATTTATGTTTAAGTTTATGTTTAAGTTTATTATTAAGTTTATGATTAAGTTTATGATTAAGTTTATGTTTAAGTTTATGTTTATGTTTATGTTTTAATTTATGTTTAAGTTTATGATTGAGTTTATGATTAAGTTCATGTTTAAGTTTATGTTTAAGATTATAATTAAGTTTATGATTAAGTTTATGATTAAGTTTATGATTAAGTTTATGTTTAAGTTTATGATTAAGTTTATGATTAAGTTTATGATTAAGTTTATAATTAAGTTTATGTTTAATTTTATGTTTAAGTTTATGTTTTAATTTATGTTAAAGTTTATGATTAACTTTATGATTAAATTTATGATTAAGTATATGTTTATGTTTATGTTTAAGTTTATGATTAAGTTTATGATTAAGTTTATGTTTAAGTTTATGATTAAGTTTGTGTTTAAGTTTATGATTAAGTTTATGATCAAGTTTATGATTAAGTTTATGATTAAGTTTATGATTAAGTATATGATTAAGTTAATGATTAAGTTCATGTTTAAGTTTATGTTTAAGATTAAATATAAGTTTATGATTAAGTTTATGATTAAGTTTATGATTAAGTTTATGTTTAAGTTTATGATTAGGTTAATGATTAAGTTTAAGATTAAGTTTATGTTTAAGTTAATGATTAAGTTTATTTTTTAATTTATGTTTAATTTTATGTTTAAGTTTATGATTAAGTTTATGATTAAGTTTATGATTAAGTTTATGATTAAGTTTATGTTTAAGTTTATGTTTATGTTTATGTTTTAATTTATGTTTAAGTTTATGATTAAGTTTATGATTAAGTTTATGATTATGTTTATGTTTAAGTTTATGACTAAGTTTATGATTAAGTTTATGATTAAGTTTATGTTTAAGTTAATGATTAAGTTTATGTTTTAATTTATGTTTAATTTTATGTTTAAGTTTATGATTAAGTTTATGATTAAGTTTATGATTAAGTTTATGTTTAAGTTTATGTTTAAGCTTATGATTAAGTTTATGTTTAAATAATAATATGTTAAGTTTATATTTAAATAAACTTAAACATAAACTTAAACATAAATTTAAACATAAATTTGAACATTAGCATAAACATAAACTTAAACTTAAATATAAATTTAAACATAAACTTAAACATAAACATAAACATAAGCTTAAACATAAATTAAAACGTACACATAAACATAAACATAAACTTAAAGTATAAACATAAACATAAAGATAAACATAAACTTAAACATAAACTTAAACATAAACTTAAACATAAACTTAAACATAAACATAAACATACACTTAAACATAAATTAAAACATAAACTTAAACATAAACATAAACATAAACTTAAACATAAATTAAAACATAAACATAAACATAAACATAAACATAAACATAAACATAAACATAAACATAAACATAAACATAATCATAAACATAAACATAAACATAAACTTAAACATAAACTTAAACATAAACTTAAACATAAACTTAATCATAAACATAAACGTAAACATAAACATAAACTTAAACATAAACTTAAACATAAACATAAACATAAATATAAACATAAACATAAACATAAACATAAACATAAACATAAACATAAACATAAACATAAACATAAACATAAACATAAACATAAACATAAACATAAACATAAACATAAACATAAACATAAACATAAACATAAATATAAACATAAACATAAACATAAACTTAAATATAAACATAAACATAAACATAAACATAAACATAAACATAAACATAAACATAAACATAAACTTAAACATAAACTTAAACATAAACTTTAACATAAACATAAACTTAAACATAAACTTAAACATTAACTTAAACATAAACTTAAACATAAACTTAAACATAAACATAAACATAAACATAAACATAAACATAAACATAAACATAAATATAAACATAAACATAAACATAAACTTAAACATAAACTTAAACATAAACTTAAACATAAACTTAAACATAAACATAAACATAAACATAAACATAAACATAAACATAAACATAAACATAAACATAAACATAAACATAAACATAAACATAAACATAAACATAAACATAAACATAAACATAAACATAAACATAAACATAAACATAAACATAAACATAAACATAAACATAAACATAAACATAAACATAAACTTAAACATAAACTTAAACATAAACTTAATCATAAACATAAACGTAAACATAAACTTAAACATAAACTTAAACATTAACTTAAACATAAACATAAACTTAAACATAAACTTAAACATTAACTTAAACATAAACTTAAACAAAAACTTAAACATAAACATAAACATAAACATAAACATAAACATAAACATAAACATAAACATAAACATAAACTTAAACATAAACTTAAACATAAACTTAAACATAAACTTAAACATAAACTTAAACATAAACTTAAACATAAACTTAAACATAAACTTAATCATAAACATAAACGTAAACATAAACTTAAACATAAACATAAACATAAATATAAACATAAACATAAACATAAACATAAACATAAACATAAACATAAACATAAACATAAACATAAACATAAACATAAACATAAACATAAACATAAACATAAACATAAACATAATCATAAACTTAAACATAAATTAAAACATAAACATAAACATAAACATAAACATAAACATAAACATAAACATAAACATAAACATAAACATAAACATAAACATAAACACAAACACAAACACAAACATAAACATAAACATAAACATAAACATAAACATAAACATAAACATAAACATAAACATAAACATAAACATAAACATAAACATAAACATAAACATAAACATAAACATAAACATAAACATAAACATAAACATAAACTTAAACATAAACTTTAACATAAACTTAAACATAAACTTAAACATAAACTTGCATCATATCACTCAAATAACATCAAATAAGTCAAATCTAGACATTTTGACTCTTAACTTCCGATTAGCGCTGAAACTTTTCGAATTGATTTAAAAAACTAGTTCCAATTGACTGTTTGACGCGAATCAAGACTACTATTAACGAATGAATACAAAATACAACGAATTATTACAAATCGAGTCGATTTGTATCTAATCTGTCTTGAGGAAAATTTAATATAATTATTTTTTTATTCAAAATCGAATTGAGACGAAATGTGTTGTTTATGTTTATGTTTATGTTTATGTTTATGTTTATGTTTATGTTTATGTTTATGTTTATGTTTATGTTTATGTTTATGTTTATGTTTATGTTTTAATTTATGTTTAAGTTTATGATTGAGTTTATGATTAAGTTAATGATTAAGTTTATGATTAAGTTTATAATTAAGTTTAAGTTTAAGTTTATGATTAAGTTTATGATTAAGTTTATGATTAAGTTTATGTTTAATTTTATGTTTAAGTTTATGTTTTAATTTATGTTTAAGTTTATGATTAACTTTATGATTAAATTTATGACTAAGTATATGTTTAAGTTTATGTTTAAGTTTATGATTAAGTTAATGATTAAGTTTATGATTAAGTTTATGATTTTAAGTTTATGTTTAAGTTTATGATTAAGTTTATGATTATGTTTATATTTAAGTTTTTTTTAAATTTATGTTTAAATTTATGTTTAAGTTTATGTTTAAGTTTATTATTAAGTTTATGATTAAGTTTATGATTAAGTTTATGTTTAAGTTTATGTTTATGTTTATGTTTTAATTTATGTTTAAGTTTATGATTGAGTTTATGATTAAGTTCATGTTTAAGTTTATGTTTAAGATTATAATTAAGTTTATGATTAAGTTTATGATTAAGTTTATGATTAAGTTTATGTTTAAGTTTATGATTAAGTTTATGATTAAGTTTATGATTAAGTTTATAATTAAGTTTATGTTTAATTTTATGTTTAAGTTTATGTTTTAATTTATGTTAAAGTTTATGATTAACTTTATGATTAAATTTATGATTAAGTATATGTTTATGTTTATGTTTAAGTTTATGATTAAGTTTATGATTAAGTTTATGTTTAAGTTTATGATTAAGTTTGTGTTTAAGTTTATGATTAAGTTTATGATCAAGTTTATGATTAAGTTTATGATTAAGTTTATGATTAAGTATATGTTTATGTTTATGTTTAAGTTTATGATTAAGTTTATGATTAAGTTTATGTTTAAGTTTATGATTAAGTTTGTGTTTAAGTTTATGATTAAGTTTATGATCAAGTTTATGATTAAGTTTATGATTAAGTTTATGATTAAGTATATGATTAAGTTTATGATTAAGTTCATGTTTAAGTTTATGTTTAAGATTAAATATAAGTTTATGATTAAGTTTATGATTAAGTTTATGATTAAGTTTATGTTTAAGTTTATGATTAGGTTAATGATTAAGTTTAAGATTAAGTTTATGTTTAAGTTAATGATTAAGTTTATTTTTTAATATATGTTTAATTTTATGTTTAAGTTTATGATTAAGTTTATGATTAAGTTTATGATTAAGTTTATGATTAAGTTTATGTTTAAGTTTATGTTTATGTTTATGTTTTAATTTATGTTTAAGTTTATGATTAAGTTTATGATTAAGTTTATGATTAAGTTTATGTTTAAGTTTATGACTAAGTTTATGATTAAGTTTATGATTAAGTTTATGTTTAAGTTAATGATTAAGTTTATGTTTTAATTTATGTTTAATTTTATGTTTAAGTTTATGATTAAGTTTATGATTAAGTTTATGATTAAGTTTATGTTTAAGTTTATGTTTAAGCTTATGATTAAGTTTATGTTTAAATAATAATATGTTAAGTTTATATTTAAATAAACTTAAACATAAACTTAAACATAAATTTAAACATAAATTTGAACATTAGCATAAACATAAACTTAAACTTAAATATAAATTTAAACATAAACTTAAACATAAACATAAACATAAGCTTAAACATAAATTAAAACGTACACATAAACATAAACATAAACTTAAAGTATAAACATAAACATAAAGATAAACATAAACTTAAACATAAACTTAAACATAAACTTAAACATAAACTTAAACATAAACATAAACATACACTTAAACATAAATTAAAACATAAACTTAAACATAAACATAAACATAAACTTAAACATAAATTAAAACATAAACATAAACATAAACATAAACATAAACATAAACATAAACATAAACATAAACATAAACATAATCATAAACATAAACATAAACATAAACTTAAACATAAACTTAAACATAAACTTAAACATAAACTTAATCATAAACATAAACGTAAACATAAACATAAACTTAAACATAAACTTAAACATAAACATAAACATAAATATAAACATAAACATAAACATAAACATAAACATAAACATAAACATAAACATAAACATAAACATAAACATAAACATAAACATAAACATAAACATAAACATAAACATAAACATAAATATAAACATAAACATAAACATAAACTTAAATATAAACTTAAACATAAACATAAACATAAACATAAACATAAACATAAACATAAACATAAACTTAAACATAAACTTAAACATAAACTTTAACATAAACATAAACTTAAACATAAACTTAAACATTAACTTAAACATAAACTTAAACATAAACTTAAACATAAACATAAACATAAACATAAACATAAACATAAACATAAACATAAACATAAACATAAATATAAACATAAACATAAACATAAACTTAAACATAAACTTAAACATAAACTTAAACATAAACTTAAACATAAACATAAACATAAACATAAACATAAACATAAACATAAACATAAACATAAACATAAACATAAACATAAACATAAACATAAACATAAACATAAACATAAACATAAACATAAACATAAACATAAACATAAACATAAACATAAACATAAACATAAACATAAACATAAACATAAACATAAACATAAACTTAAACATAAACTTAAACATAAACTTAATCATAAACATAAACGTAAACATAAACTTAAACATAAACTTAAACATTAACTTAAACATAAACATAAACTTAAACATAAACTTAAACATTAACTTAAACATAAACTTAAACAAAAACTTAAACATAAACATAAACATAAACATAAACATAAACATAAACATAAACATAAACATAAACATAAACTTAAACATAAACTTAAACATAAACTTAAACATAAACTTAAACATAAACTTAATCATAAACATAAACGTAAACATAAACTTAAACATAAACATAAACATAAATATAAACATAAACATAAACATAAACATAAACATAAACATAAACATAAACATAAACATAAACATAAACATAAACATAAACATAAACATAAACATAAACATAAACATAAACATAAACATAAACATAAACATAAACTTAAACATAAACTTTAACATAAACTTAAACATAAACTTAAACATAAACTTGCATCATATCACTCAAATAACATCAAATAAGTCAAATCTAGACATTTTGACTCTTAACTTCCGATTAGCGCTGAAACTTTTCGAATTGATTTAAAAAACTAGTTCCAATTGACTGTTTGACGCGAATCAAGACTACTATTAACGAATGAATACAAAATACAACGAATTATTACAAATCGAGTCGATTTGTATCTAATCTGTCTTGAGGAAAATTTAATATAATTATTTTTTTATTCAAAATCGAATTGAGACGAAATGTGTTGTTTATGTTTATGTTTATGTTTATGTTTATGTTTATGTTTATGTTTATGTTTATGTTTATGTTTATGTTTATGTTTATGTTTATGTTTATGTTTATGTTTTAATTTATGTTTAAGTTTATGATTGAGTTTATGATTAAGTTAATGATTAAGTTTATGATTAAGTTTATAATTAAGTTTAAGTTTAAGTTTATGATTAAGTTTATGATTAAGTTTATGATTAAGTTTATGTTTAATTTTATGTTTAAGTTTATGTTTTAATTTATGTTTAAGTTTATGATTAACTTTATGATTAAATTTATGACTAAGTATATGTTTAAGTTTATGTTTAAGTTTATGATTAAGTTAATGATTAAGTTTATGATTAAGTTTATGATTTTAAGTTTATGTTTAAGTTTATGATTAAGTTTATGATTATGTTTATATTTAAGTTTTTTTTAAATTTATGTTTAAATTTATGTTTAAGTTTATGTTTAAGTTTATTATTAAGTTTATGATTAAGTTTATGATTAAGTTTATGTTTAAGTTTATGTTTATGTTTATGTTTTAATTTATGTTTAAGTTTATGATTGAGTTTATGATTAAGTTCATGTTTAAGTTTATGTTTAAGATTATAATTAAGTTTATGATTAAGTTTATGATTAAGTTTATGATTAAGTTTATGTTTAAGTTTATGATTAAGTTTATGATTAAGTTTATGATTAAGTTTATAATTAAGTTTATGTTTAATTTTATGTTTAAGTTTATGTTTTAATTTATGTTAAAGTTTATGATTAACTTTATGATTAAATTTATGATTAAGTATATGTTTATGTTTATGTTTAAGTTTATGATTAAGTTTATGATTAAGTTTATGTTTAAGTTTATGATTAAGTTTGTGTTTAAGTTTATGATTAAGTTTATGAATAAGTTTATGATTAAGTTTATGATTAAGTTTATGATTAAGTATATGATTAAGTTTATGATTAAGTTCATGTTTAAGTTTATGTTTAAGATTAAATATAAGTTTATGATTAAGTTTATGATTAAGTTTATGATTAAGTTTATGTTTAAGTTTATGATTAGGTTAATGATTAAGTTTAAGATTAAGTTTATGTTTAAGTTAATGATTAAGTTTATTTTTTAATTTATGTTTAATTTTATGTTTAAGTTTATGATTAAGTTTATGATTAAGTTTATGATTAAGTTTATGATTAAGTTTATGTTTAAGTTTATGTTTATGTTTATGTTTTAATTTATGTTTAAGTTTATGATTAAGTTTATGATTAAGTTTATGATTAAGTTTATGTTTAAGTTTATGACTAAGTTTATGATTAAGTTTATGATTAAGTTTATGTTTAAGTTAATGATTAAGTTTATGTTTTAATTTATGTTTAATTTTATGTTTAAGTTCATGATTAAGTTTATGATTAAGTTTATGATTAAGTTTATGTTTAAGTTTATGTTTAAGCTTATGATTAAGTTTATGTTTAAATAATAATATGTTAAGTTTATATTTAAATAAACTTAAACATAAACTTAAACATAAATTTAAACATAAATTTGAACATTAGCATAAACATAAACTTAAACTTAAATATAAATTTAAACATAAACTTAAACATAAACATAAACATAAGCTTAAACATAAATTAAAACGTACACATAAACATAAACATAAACTTAAAGTATAAACATAAACATAAAGATAAACATAAACTTAAACATAAACTTAAACATAAACTTAAACATAAACTTAAACATAAACATAAACATACACTTAAACATAAATTAAAACATAAACTTAAACATAAACATAAACATAAACTTAAACATAAATTAAAACATAAACATAAACATAAACATAAACATAAACATAAACATAAACATAAACATAAACATAAACATAATCATAAACATAAACATAAACATAAACTTAAACATAAACTTAAACATAAACTTAAACATAAACTTAATCATAAACATAAACGTAAACATAAACATAAACTTAAACATAAACTTAAACATAAACATAAGCATAAATATAAACATAAACATAAACATAAACATAAACATAAACATAAACATAAACATAAACATAAACATAAACATAAACATAAACATAAACATAAACATAAACATAAACATAAACATAAACATAAACATAAATATAAACATAAACATAAACATAAACTTAAATATAAACTTAAACATAAACATAAACATAAACATAAACATAAACATAAACATAAACATAAACTTAAACATAAACTTAAACATAAACTTTAACATAAACATAAACTTAAACATAAACTTAAACATTAACTTAAACATAAACTTAAACATAAACTTAAACATAAACATAAACATAAACATAAACATAAACATAAACATAAATATAAACATAAACATAAACATAAACTTAAACATAAACTTAAACATAAACTTAAACATAAACTTAAACATAAACATAAACATAAACATAAACATAAACATAAACATAAACATAAACATAAACATAAACATAAACATAAACATAAACATAAACATAAACATAAACATAAACATAAACATAAACATAAACATAAACATAAACATAAACATAAACATAAACATAAACATAAACATAAACATAAACATAAACATAAACATAAACTTAAACATAAACTTAAACATAAACTTAATCATAAACATAAACGTAAACATAAACTTAAACATAAACTTAAACATTAACTTAAACATAAACATAAACTTAAACATAAACTTAAACATTAACTTAAACATAAACTTAAACAAAAACTTAAACATAAACATAAACATAAACATAAACATAAACATAAACATAAACATAAACATAAACATAAACATAAACTTAAACATAAACTTAAACATAAACTTAAACATAAACTTAAACATAAACTTAAACATAAACTTAAACATAAACTTAATCATAAACATAAACGTAAACATAAACTTAAACATAAACATAAACATAAATATAAACATAAACATAAACATAAACATAAACATAAACATAAACATAAACATAAACATAAACATAAACATAAACATAAACATAAACATAAACATAAACATAAACATAAACATAATCATAAACTTAAACATAAATTAAAACATAAACATAAACATAAACATAAACATAAACATAAACATAAACATAAACATAAACATAAACATAAACATAAACACAAACACAAACACAAACACAAACATAAACATAAACATAAACATAAACATAAACATAAACATAAACATAAACATAAACATAAACATAAACATAAACATAAACATAAACATAAACATAAACATAAACATAAACTTAAACATAAACTTTAACATAAACTTAAACATAAACTTAAACATAAACTTGCATCATATCACTCAAATAACATCAAATAAGTCAAATCTAGACATTTTGACTCTTAACTTCCGATTAGCGCTGAAACTTTTCGAATTGATTTAAAAAACTAGTTCCAATTGACTGTTTGAAGCGAATCAAGACTACTATTAACGAATGAATACAAAATACAACGAATTATTACAAATCGAGTCGATTTGTATCTATTCTGTCTTGAGGAAAATTTAATATAATTATTTTTTTATTCAAAATCGAATTGAGACGAAATGTGTTGTTTATGTTTATGTTTATGTTTATGTTTATGTTTATGTTTATGTTTATGTTTATGTTTATGTTTATGTTTATGTTTATGTTTTAATTTATGTTTAAGTTTATGATTGAGTTTATGATTAAGTTAATGATTAAGTTTATGATTAAGTTTATAATTAAGTTTAAGTTTAAGTTTATGATTAAGTTTATGATTAAGTTTATGATTAAGTTTATGTTTAATTTTATGTTTAAGTTTATGTTTTAATTTATGTTTAAGTTTATGATTAACTTTATGATTAAATTTATGACTAAGTATATGTTTAAGTTTATGTTTAAGTTTATGATTAAGTTAATGATTAAGTTTATGATTAAGTTTATGATTTTAAGTTTATGTTTAAGTTTATGATTAAGTTTATGATTATGTTTATATTTAAGTTTTTTTTAAATTTATGTTTAAATTTATGTTTAAGTTTATGTTTAAGTTTATTATTAAGTTTATGATTAAGTTTATGATTAAGTTTATGTTTAAGTTTATGTTTATGTTTATGTTTTAATTTATGTTTAAGTTTATGATTGAGTTTATGATTAAGTTCATGTTTAAGTTTATGTTTAAGATTATAATTAAGTTTATGATTAAGTTTATGATTAAGTTTATGATTAAGTTTATGTTTAAGTTTATGATTAAGTTTATGATTAAGTTTATGATTAAGTTTATAATTAAGTTTATGTTTAATTTTATGTTTAAGTTTATGTTTTAATTTATGTTAAAGTTTATGATTAACTTTATGATTAAATTTATGATTAAGTATATGTTTATGTTTATGTTTAAGTTTATGATTAAGTTTATGATTAAGTTTATGTTTAAGTTTATGATTAAGTTTGTGTTTAAGTTTATGATTAAGTTTATGATCAAGTTTATGATTAAGTTTATGATTAAGTTTATGATTAAGTATATGATTAAGTTTATGATTAAGTTCATGTTTAAGTTTATGTTTAAGATTAAATATAAGTTTATGATTAAGTTTATGATTAAGTTTATGATTAAGTTTATGTTTAAGTTTATGATTAGGTTAATGATTAAGTTTAAGATTAAGTTTATGTTTAAGTTAATGATTAAGTTTATTTTTTAATTTATGTTTAATTTTATGTTTAAGTTTATGATTAAGTTTATGATTAAGTTTATGATTAAGTTTATGATTAAGTTTATGTTTAAGTTTATGTTTATGTTTATGTTTTAATTTATGTTTAAGTTTATGATTAAGTTTATGATTAAGTTTATGATTAAGTTTATGTTTAAGTTTATGACTAAGTTTATGATTAAGTTTATGATTAAGTTTATGTTTAAGTTAATGATTAAGTTTATGTTTTAATTTATGTTTAATTTTATGTTTAAGTTTATGATTAAGTTTATGATTAAGTTTATGATTAAGTTTATGTTTAAGTTTATGTTTAAGCTTATGATTAAGTTTATGTTTAAATAATAATATGTTAAGTTTATATTTAAATAAACTTAAACATAAACTTAAACATAAATTTAAACATAAATTTGAACATTAGCATAAACATAAACTTAAACTTAAATATAAATTTAAACATAAACTTAAACATAAACATAAACATAAGCTTAAACATAAATTAAAACGTACACATAAACATAAACATAAACTTAAAGTATAAACATAAACATAAAGATAAACATAAACTTAAACATAAACTTAAACATAAACTTAAACATAAACTTAAACATAAACATAAACATACACTTAAACATAAATTAAAACATAAACTTAAACATAAACATAAACATAAACTTAAACATAAATTAAAACATAAACATAAACATAAACATAAACATAAACATAAACATAAACATAAACATAAACATAAACATAATCATAAACATAAACATAAACATAAACTTAAACATAAACTTAAACATAAACTTAAACATAAACTTAATCATAAACATAAACGTAAACATAAACATAAACTTAAACATAAACTTAAACATAAACATAAACATAAATATAAACATAAACATAAACATAAACATAAACATAAACATAAACATAAACATAAACATAAACATAAACATAAACATAAACATAAACATAAACATAAACATAAACATAAACATAAACATAAATATAAACATAAACATAAACATAAACTTAAATATAAACATAAACATAAACATAAACTTAAATATAAACATAAACATAAACATAAACATAAACATAAACATAAACTTAAACATAAACTTAAACATAAACTTTAACATAAACATAAACTTAAACATAAACTTAAACATTAACTTAAACATAAACTTAAACATAAACTTAAACATAAACATAAACATAAACATAAACATAAACATAAACATAAACATAAATATAAACATAAACATAAACATAAACATAAACTTAAACATAAACTTAAACATAAACTTAAACATAAACTTAAACATAAACATAAACATAAACATAAACATAAACATAAACATAAACATAAACATAAACATAAACATAAACATAAACATAAACATAAACATAAACATAAACATAAACATAAACATAAACATAAACATAAACATAAACATAAACATAAACATAAACATAAACATAAACATAAACATAAACATAAACTTAAACATAAACTTAAACATAAACTTAATCATAAACATAAACGTAAACATAAACTTAAACATAAACTTAAACATTAACTTAAACATAAACATAAACTTAAACATAAACTTAAACATTAACTTAAACATAAACTTAAACAAAAACTTAAACATAAACATAAACATAAACATAAACATAAACATAAACATAAACATAAACATAAACATAAACTTAAACATAAACTTAAACATAAACTTAAACATAAACTTAAACATAAACTTAAACATAAACTTAAACATAAACTTAAACATAAACTTAATCATAAACATAAACGTAAACATAAACTTAAACATAAACATAAACATAAATATAAACATAAACATAAACATAAACATAAACATAAACATAAACATAAACATAAACATAAACATAAACATAAACATAAACATAAACATAATCATAAACTTAAACATAAATTAAAACATAAACATAAACATAAACATAAACATAAACATAAACATAAACATAAACATAAACATAAACATAAACATAAACATAAACATAAACACAAACACAAACACAAACATAAACATAAACATAAACATAAACATAAACATAAACATAAACATAAACATAAACATAAACATAAACATAAACATAAACATAAACATAAACATAAACATAAACATAAACATAAACATAAACATAAACTTAAACATAAACTTTAACATAAACTTAAACATAAACTTAAACATAAACTTGCATCATATCACTCAAATAACATCAAATAAGTCAAATCTAGACATTTTGACTCTTAACTTCCGATTAGCGCTGAAACTTTTCGAATTGATTTAAAAAACTAGTTCCAATTGACTGTTTGAAGCGAATCAAGACTACTATTAACGAATGAATACAAAATACAACGAATTATTACAAATCGAGTCGATTTGTATCTAATCTGTCTTGAGGAAAATTTAATATAATTATTTTTTTATTCAAAATCGAATTGAGACGAAATGTGTTGTTTATGTTTATGTTTATGTTTATGTTTATGTTTATGTTTATGTTTATGTTTATGTTTATGTTTATGTTTATGTTTATGTTTATGTTTATGTTTATGTTTATGTTTATGTTTATGTTTTAATTTATGTTTAAGTTTATGATTGAGTTTATGATTAAGTTAATGATTAAGTTTATGATTAAGTTTATAATTAAGTTTAAGTTTAAGTTTATGATTAAGTTTATGATTAAGTTTATGATTAAGTTTATGTTTAATTTTATGTTTAAGTTTATGTTTTAATTTATGTTTAAGTTTATGATTAACTTTATGATTAAATTTATGACTAAGTATATGTTTAAGTTTATGTTTAAGTTTATGATTAAGTTAATGATTAAGTTTATGATTAAGTTTATGATTTTAAGTTTATGTTTAAGTTTATGATTAAGTTTATGATTATGTTTATATTTAAGTTTTTTTTAAATTTATGTTTAAATTTATGTTTAAGTTTATGTTTAAGTTTATTATTAAGTTTATGATTAAGTTTATGATTAAGTTTATGTTTAAGTTTATGTTTATGTTTATGTTTTAATTTATGTTTAAGTTTATGATTGAGTTTATGATTAAGTTCATGTTTAAGTTTATGTTTAAGATTATAATTAAGTTTATGATTAAGTTTATGATTAAGTTTATGATTAAGTTTATGTTTAAGTTTATGATTAAGTTTATGATTAAGTTTATGATTAAGTTTATAATTAAGTTTATGTTTAATTTTATGTTTAAGTTTATGTTTTAATTTATGTTAAAGTTTATGATTAACTTTATGATTAAATTTATGATTAAGTATATGTTTATGTTTATGTTTAAGTTTATGATTAAGTTTATGATTAAGTTTATGTTTAAGTTTATGATTAAGTTTGTGTTTAAGTTTATGATTAAGTTTATGATCAAGTTTATGATTAAGTTTATGATTAAGTTTATGATTAAGTATATGATTAAGTTTATGATTAAGTTCATGTTTAAGTTTATGTTTAAGATTAAATATAAGTTTATGATTAAGTTTATGATTAAGTTTATGATTAAGTTTATGTTTAAGTTTATGATTAGGTTAATGATTAAGTTTAAGATTAAGTTTATGTTTAAGTTAATGATTAAGTTTATTTTTTAATTTATGTTTAATTTTATGTTTAAGTTTATGATTAAGTTTATGATTAAGTTTATGATTAAGTTTATGATTAAGTTTATGTTTAAGTTTATGTTTATGTTTATGTTTTAATTTATGTTTAAGTTTATGATTAAGTTTATGATTAAGTTTATGATTAAGTTTATGTTTAAGTTTATGACTAAGTTTATGATTAAGTTTATGATTAAGTTTATGTTTAAGTTAATGATTAAGTTTATGTTTTAATTTATGTTTAATTTTATGTTTAAGTTTATGATTAAGTTTATGATTAAGTTTATGATTAAGTTTATGTTTAAGTTTATGTTTAAGCTTATGATTAAGTTTATGTTTAAATAATAATATGTTAAGTTTATATTTAAATAAACTTAAACATAAACTTAAACATAAATTTAAACATAAATTTGAACATTAGCATAAACATAAACTTAAACTTAAATATAAATTTAAACATAAACTTAAACATAAACATAAACATAAGCTTAAACATAAATTAAAACGTACACATAAACATAAACATAAACTTAAAGTATAAACATAAACATAAAGATAAACATAAACTTAAACATAAACTTAAACATAAACTTAAACATAAACTTAAACATAAACATAAACATACACTTAAACATAAATTAAAACATAAACTTAAACATAAACATAAACATAAACTTAAACATAAATTAAAACGTAAACATAAACATAAACTTAAACATAAACTTAAACATAAACATAAACATAAACATAAACATAAAAATAAACATAAACATAAACATAAACATAAACATAAACTTAAACATAAACTTAAACATAAACTTAAACATAAACATAAACTTAAACATAAACTTAAACATTAACTTAAACATAAACTTAAACATAAACTTAAACATAAACATAAACATAAACATAAACATAAACATAAACTTAAACATAAACTTAAACATAAACTTAAACATAAACTTAAACATAAACTTAAACATAAACTTAAACATAAACTTAAACATAAACTTAATTATAAACATAAACGTAAACATAAACTTAAACATAAACATAAACATAAATATAAACATAAACATAAACATAAACATAAACATAAACATAAACATAAACATAAACATAAACATAAACATAAACATAAACATAAACATAAACATAATCATAAACTTAAACATAAATTAAAACATAAACATAAACATAAACATAAACATAAACATAATCATAAACTTAAACATAAATTAAAACATAAACATAAACATAAACATAAACATAAACATAAACATAAACATAAACATAAACATAAACATAATCATAAACATAAACATAAACATAAACATAAACATAAACATAAACATAAACATAAACTTAAACATAAACTTAAACATAAACTTAAACATAAACTTAATCATAAACATAAACGTAAACATAAACATAAACTTAAACATAAACTTAAACATAAACATAAACATAAATATAAACATAAACATAAACATAAACATAAACATAAACATAAACATAAACATAAACATAAACATAAACATAAACATAAACATAAACATAAACATAAACATAAACATAAATATAAACATAAACATAAACATAAACTTAAACATAAACTTAAACATAAACATAAACATAAACATAAACATAAACATAAACATAAACATAAACATAAACTTAAACATAAACTTAAACATAAACTTCAACATAAACATAAACTTAAACATAAACTTAAACATTAACTTAAACATAAACTTAAACATAAACTTAAACATAAACATAAACATAAACATAAACATAAACATAAACATAAACATAAATATAAACATAAACATAAACATAAACTTAAACATAAACTTAAACATAAACTTAAACATAAACTTAAACATAAACATAAACATAAACATAAACATAAACATAAACATAAACATAAACATAAACATAAACATAAACATAAACATAAACATAAACATAAACATAAACATAAACATAAACATAAACATAAACATAAACATAAACATAAACATAAACATAAACATAAACATAAACTTAAACATAAACTTAAACATAAACTTAATCATAAACATAAACGTAAACATAAACTTAAACATAAACTTATACATAAACTTAAACATAAACATAAACTTAAAGTATAAACATAAACATAAAGATAAACATAAACTTAAACATAAACTTAAACATAAACTTAAACATAAACTTAAACATAAACATAAACATACACTTAAACATAAATTAAAACATAAACTTAAACATAAACATAAACATAAACTTAAACATAAATTAAAACGTAAACATAAACATAAACTTAAACATAAACTTAAACATAAACATAAACATAAACATAAACATAAACATAAACATAAACATAAACATAAACTTAAACATAAACTTAAACATAAACTTCAACATAAACATAAACTTAAACATAAACTTAAACATTAACTTAAACATAAACTTAAACATAAACTTAAACATAAACATAAACATAAACATAAACATAAACATAAACATAAACATAAATATAAACATAAACATAAACATAAACTTAAACATAAACTTAAACATAAACTTAAACATAAACTTAAACATAAACATAAACATAAACATAAACATAAACATAAACATAAACATAAACATAAACATAAACATAAACATAAACATAAACATAAACATAAACATAAACATAAACATAAACATAAACATAAACATAAACATAAACATAAACATAAACATAAACATAAACATAAACATAAACATAAACATAAACTTAAACATAAACTTAAACATAAACTTAATCATAAACATAAACGTAAACATAAACTTAAACATAAACTTATACATAAACTTAAACATAAACATAAACTTAAAGTATAAACATAAACATAAAGATAAACATAAACTTAAACATAAACTTAAACATAAACTTAAACATAAACTTAAACATAAACATAAACATACACTTAAACATAAATTAAAACATAAACTTAAACATAAACATAAACATAAACTTAAACATAAATTAAAACGTAAACATAAACATAAACTTAAACATAAACTTAAACATAAACTTAAACATAAACTTAATCATAAACATAAACGTAAACATAAACTTAAACATAAACATAAACATAAATATAAACATAAACATAAACATAAACATAAACATAAACATAAACATAAACATAAACATAAACATAAACATAAACATAAACATAAACATAAACATAAACATAATCATAAACTTAAACATAAATTAAAACATAAACATAAACATAAACATAAACATAAACATAAACATAATCATAAACTTAAACATAAATTAAAACATAAACATAAACATAAACATAAACATAAACATAAACATAAACATAAACATAAACATAAACATAATCATAAACATAAACATAAACATAAACATAAACATAAACATAAACTTAAACATAAACTTAAACATAAACTTAAACATAAACTTAATCATAAACATAAACGTAAATATAAACATAAACTTAAACATAAACTTAAACATAAACATAAACATAAATATAAACATAAACATAATCATAAACATAAACGTAAATATAAACATAAACTTAAACATAAACTTAAACATAAACATAAACATAAATATAAACATAAACATAAACATAAACATAAACATAAACATAAACATAAACATAAACATAAACATAAACATAAACATAAACATAAACATAAACATAAACATAAACATAAATATAAACATAAACATAAACATAAACTTAAACATAAACTTAAACATAAACATAAACATAAACATAAACATAAACATAAACATAAACATAAACTTAAACATAAACTTAAACATAAACTTAAACATAAACATAAACTTAAACATAAACTTAAACATAAACATAAACTTAAACATAAACTTAAACATTAACTTAAACATAAACTTAAACATAAACTTAAACATAAACATAAACATAAACATAAACATAAACATAAACTTAAACATAAACTTAAACATAAACTTAAACATAAACTTAAACATAAACTTAAACATAAACTTAAACATAAACTTAAACATAAACTTAAACATAAACTTAATCATAAACATAAACGTAAACATAAACTTAAACATAAACATTAACATAAATATAAACATAAACATAAACATAAACATAAACATAAACATAAACATAAACATAAACATAAACATAAACATAAACATAAACATAAACATAAACATAATCATAAACTTAAACATAAATTAAAACATAAACATAAACATAAACATAAACATAAACATAATCATAAACTTAAACATAAATTAAAACATAAACATAAACATAAACATAAACATAAACATAAACATAAACATAAACATAAACATAAACATAATCATAAACATAAACATAAACATAAACATAAACATAAACATAAACATAAACTTAAACATAAACTTAAACATAAACTTAAACATAAACTTAATCATAAACATAAACGTAAACATAAACATAAACTTAAACATAAACTTAAACATAAACATAAACATAAATATAAACATAAACATAAACATAAACATAAACATAAACATAAACATAAACATAAACATAAACATAAACATAAACATAAACATAAACATAAATATAAACATAAACATAAACATAAACTTAAACATAAACTTAAACATAAACATAAACATAAACATAAACATAAACATAAACATAAACATAAACATAAACTTAAACATAAACTTAAACATAAACTTAAACATAAACATAAACTTAAACATAAACTTAAACATTAACTTAAACATAAACTTAAACATAAACTTAAACATAAACATAAACATAAACATAAACATAAACATAAACATAAACATAAACATAAATATAAACATAAACATAAACATAAACTTAAACATAAACTTAAACATAAACTTAAACATAAACTTAAACATAAACATAAACATAAACATAAACATAAACATAAACATAAACATAAACATAAACATAAACATAAACATAAACATAAACATAAACATAAACATAAACATAAACATAAACATAAACATAAACTTAAACATAAACATAAACATAAACTTAATCATAAACATAAACGTAAACATAAACTTAAACATAAACTTATACATAAACTTAAACATAAACATAAACTTAAAGTATAAACATAAACATAAAGATAAACATAAACTTAAACATAAACTTAAACATAAACTTAAACATAAACTTAAACATAAACATAAACATACACTTAAACATAAATTAAAACATAAACTTAAACATAAACATAAACATAAACTTAAACATAAATTAAAACGTAAACATAAACATAAACTTAAACATAAACTTAAACATAAACTTAAACATAAACTTAAACATAAACTTAATCATAAACATAAACGTAAACATAAACTTAAACATAAACATAAACATAAATATAAACATAAACATAAACATAAACATAAACATAAACATAAACATAAACATAAACATAAACATAAACATAAACATAAACATAAACATAAACATAAACATAAACATAATCATATACTTAAACATAAATTAAAACATAAACATAAACATAAACATAAACATAAACATAATCATAAACTTAAACATAAATTAAAACATAAACATAAACATAAACATAAACATAAACATAAACATAAACATAAACATAAACATAAACATAATCATAAACATAAACATAAACATAAACATAAACATAAACATAAACTTAAACATAAACTTAAACATAAACTTAAACATAAACTTAATCATAAACATAAACGTAAATATAAACATAAACTTAAACATAAACTTAAACATAAACATAAACATAAATATAAACATAAACATAAACATAAACATAAACATAAACATAAACATAAACATAAACATAAACATAAACATAAACATAAACATAAACATAAACATAAACATAAACATAAATATAAACATAAACATAAACATAAACTTAAACATAAACTTAAACATAAACTTAATCATAAACATAAACGTAAATATAAACATAAACTTAAACATAAACTTAAACATAAACATAAACATAAATATAAACATAAACATAAACATAAACATAAACATAAACATAAACATAAACATAAACATAAACATAAACATAAACATAAACATAAACATAAACATAAACATAAACATAAACATAAACATAAACATAAACATAAACATAAACATAAACATAAACATAAACATAAACATAAACATAAACATAAACATAAACATAAACATAAACATAAACATAAACATAAACATAAACATAAACATAAACATAAACATAAACATAAACATAAACATAAACATAAACATAAACATAAACATAAACATAAACATAAACATAAACATAAACATAAACATAAACATAAACATAAACATAAACATAAACATAAACATAAACATAAACATAAACATAAACATAAACATAAACATAAACATAAACATAAACATAAACATAAACATAAACTTAAACTTAAACTTAAACATAAACTTAAACATAATCTTAAACATAAACATAAACATAAATTTAAACATAAACATAAACATAAATATAAACATAAACATAAACATAAACTTAAACATAAACTTAAACATAAACTTAAACATAAACATAAACATAAACATTAACATAAACTTAAACATAAACATAAACATAAACATAAACATAAACATAAACATAAACATAAACATAAACATAAACAAAAACATAAACATAAACATAAACATAAACATAAACATAAACACAAACACAAACACAAACATAAACATAAACATAAACATAAACATAAACATAAACATAAACATAAACATAAACATAAACTTAAACATAAACTTAAACATAAACTTAAACATAAACTTGCATCATATCACTCAAATAACATCAAATTAAGTCAAATCTAGACATTTTGACTCTAAACTTCCGATTAGCGCTGAAACTTTTCGAATTGATTTAAAAAACTAGTTCCAATTGACTGTTTGAAACGAATCAAGACAACTATTAACGAATGAATACAAAATACAACGAATATGTTTATGTTTATGTTTATGTTTATGTTTATGTTTATGTTTATGTTTATGTTTTAATTTATGTTTAAGTTTATGATTGAGTTTATGATTAAGTTAATGATTAAGTTTATGATTAAGTTTATAATTAAGTATAAGTTTAAGTTTATGATTAAGTTTATGATTAAGTTTATGATTAAGTTTATGTTTAATTTTATGTTTAAGTTTATGTTTTAATTTATGTTTAAGTTTATGATTAATTTTATGATTAAATTTATGATTAAGTATATGTTTAAGTTTATGTTTAAGTTTATGATTAAGTTTATGATTAAGTTTATGTTTAAGTTTATGTTTAAGTTTATGATTAAGTTTATGATTAAGTTTATGATTAAGTTAATGTTAAAGTTTATGATTAAGTTTATGATTAAGTTTATGATTAATTTTATGTTAAATTTTATGTTTTAGTTTATGTTTTAATTTATGTTTAAGTTAATGACTAACTTTATGATTAAATTTATGATTAAGTATATATTTCAGTTTATGTTTAAGTTTATGATTAAGTTTATGATTAAGTTTATGATTAAGTTTATGATTAAGTTTATGATTAGGTTTATATTTAAGTTTATGTTTAAGTTTATGATTAAGTTTATGATTGTGTTTATGATTAAGTTTATGATTAAGTTTATGATTAAGTTTATGATTAAGTTAATGTTAATGTTTATGATTAAGTTTATGATTAAGTTTATGTTAAAATTTATGTTTTAGTTTATGTTTTAATTTATGTTTAAGTTAATGACTAACTTTATGATTAAATTTATAATTAAGTATATATTTCAGTTTATGTTTAAGTTTATGATTAATTTTATGATTAAGTTTATGATTAAGTTTATGATTAGGTTTATATTTATGTTTATGTTTAAGTTTATGATTAAGTTTATGATTTAGTTTTTGTTTAAGTTTATGATTAAGTTTATGAATAAGTTTATGTTTATGTTTATGTTTAAGTTTATGATTAAGTTTATGATTAAGTTTATGATTAAGTTTATGATTTTAAGTTTATGTTTAAGTTTATGATTAAGTTTATGATTATATTTATATTTAAATAAACTTAAACATCAACTTAAACATAAATTTAAACTTAAATTTGAACATTAGCTTAAACATAAACTTAAACTTAAATATAAATTTAAACATAAACTTAAACATAAACATAAACATAAACTTAAACATAAATTTAAACGTAAACATAAACATAAACATAAACATAAACATAAGTATAAACATAAACATAAAGATAAACATAAACTTAAACATAAACTTAAACATAAACTTAAACATAAACATAAACATAAACTTAAACATAAATTAAAACATAAACATAAATTAAAACGTAAACATAAACATAAACATAAACATAAACATAAGTATAAACATAAACATAAAGATAAACATAAGCTTAAACATAAACATAAACATAAACATAAACATAAACATAAACATAAACATAAACATAAACATAAACTTAAACATAAATTAAAACATAAACTTAAACATAAACTTAAACATAAACTTAAACATAAATTAAAACATAAACTTAAACATAAATATAAACATAAACATAAACATAAACTTAAACATAAACATAAACATAAACATAAACATAAACATAAACATAAATATAAACATAAACATAAACATAAACATAAACTTAAACATAAACATAAACATAAACATAAACTTAAACATAAACTTAAACATAAACATAAACTTAAACATAAACTTAAACATTAACTTAAACATAAACTTAAACATAAACTTAAACATAAACATAAACATGAACATAAACATAAACATAAACATAAACATAAACATAAATATAAACATAAACATAAACATAAACTTAAACATAAACTTAAACATAAACTTAAACATAAACTTAAACATAAACTTGCATCATATCACTCAAATAACATCAAATTAAGTCAAATCTAGACATTTTGACTCTAAACTTCCGATTAGCGCTGAAACTTTTCGAATTGATTTAAAAAACTAGTTCCAATTGACTGTTTGAAACGAATCAAGACAACTATTAACGAATGAATACAAAATACAACGAATTAATACAAATCGAGTCGATTTGTATCTAATCTGTCTTGAGGAAAATTTAATATAATTATTTTTTTATTCAAAATCGAATTGAGACGAAATGTGTTGTTTATGTTTATGTTTATGTTTATGTTTATGTTTATGTTTATGTTTATGTTTATGTTTATGTTTATGTTTTAATTTATGTTTAAGTTTATGATTGAGTTTATGATTAAGTTTATAATTAAGTTTAAGTTTAAGTTTATGATTAAGTTTATGATTAAGTTTATGATTAAGTTTATGTTTAATTTTATGTTTAAGTTTATGTTTTAATTTATGTTAAAGTTTATGATTAACTTTATGATTAAATTTATGATTAGGTATATGTTTAAGTTTATGTTTAAGTTTATGATTAAGTTTATGATTAAGTTTATGATTAAGTTTATGATTAAGTTTGTGTTTAAGTTTATGATTAAGTTTATGATCAAGTTTATGATTAAGTTTATGATTAAGTTTATGATTAAGTTTATGATTAAGTTTATGATTAAGTTCATGTTTAAGTTTATGTTTAAGATTAAATATAAGTTTATGATTAAGTTTATGATTAAGTTTATGATTAAGTTTATGTTTAAGTTAATGATTAAGTTTATGTTTTAATTTATGTTTAATTTTATGTTTAAGTTTATGATTAAGTTTATGATTAAGTTAATGATTAAGTTTATGATTAAGTTTATGTTTAAGTTTATGTTTATGTTTATGTTTTAATTTATGTTTAAGTTTATGATTAAGTTTATGATTAAGTTTATGATTAAGTTTATGTTTAAGTTTATGATTAAGTTTATGATTAAGTTTATGATTAATTTTATGTTTAAGTTAATGATTAAGTTTATGTTTTAATTTATGTTTAATTTTATGTTTAAGTTTATGTTTAAGCTTATGATTAAGTTTATGTTTAATTAATAATATGTTAAGTTTATATTTAAATAAACTTAAACATAAACTTAAACATAAATTTAAACATAAATTTGAACATTAGCATAAACATAAACTTAAACTTAAATATAAATTTAAACATAAACTTTAACATAAACATAAACATAAACTTAAACATAAATTAAAACGTACACATAAACATAAACATAAACATAAGTATAAACATAAACATAAAGATAAACATAAACTTAAACATAAACTTAAACATAAACTTAAACATAAACATAAACATAAACTTAAACATAAATTAAAACATAAACTTAAACATAAACATAAACATAAACATAAACATAAACATAAACATAAACATAAACATAAACATAAACATAAACATAAACATAAACATAAACATAAACATAAACTTAAACATAAACTTAAACATAAACTTAAACATAAACTTAAACATAAACTTAAACATAAACTTAATCATAAACATAAACGTAAACATAAACTTAAACATAAACATAAACATAAATATAAACATAAACATAAACATAAACATAAACATAAACATAAACATAAACATAAACATAAACATAAACATAAACATAAACATAAACATAAACATAAACATAAACATAAACATAAACATAAACATAATCAAAAACTTAAACATAAATTAAAACATAAACACAAACATAAACATAAACATAAACATAAACATAAACATAAACATAAACATAAACATAAACATAAACATAAACACAAACACAAACATAAACATAAACATAAACATAAACTTAAACATAAACTTAAACATAAACTTAAACATAAACATAAACATAAACATAAACATAAACATAAACATAAACATAAACTTAAACATAAACTTAAACATAAACTTAAACATAAACTTAAACATAAACATAAACTTAAACATAAACTTAAACATTAACTTAAACATAAACTTAAACATAAACTTAAACATAAACATAAACATAAACATAAACATAAACATAAATATAAACATAAACATAAACATAAACTTAAACATAAACTTAAACATAAACATAAACATAAACATAAACATAAACATAAACATAAACATAAACATAAACATAAACATAAATATAAACATAAACATAAACATAAACATAAACATAAACATAAACATAAACATAAACATAAACATAAACATAAACATAAACATAAACATAAACATAAACATAAACATAAACATAAACATAAACATAAACATAAACATAAACATAAACATAAACATAAACATAAACATAAACATAAACATAAACATAAACATAAACTTAAACATAAACTTAAACATAAACTTAAACATAAACTTAAACATAAACATAAGTTTAAACTTAAACATAAACTTGCATCATATCACTCAAATAACATCAAATTAAGTCAAATCTAGACATTTTGACTCTAAACTTCCGATTAGCGCTGAAACTTTTCGAATTGATTCAAAAAACTAGTTCCAATTGACTGTTTGAAACGAATCAAGACAACTATTAACGAATGAATACAAAATACAACGAATTAATACAAATCGAGTCGATTTGTATTAATTAAATGTTTATGTTTATGTTTTAATTTATGTTTAAGTTTATGATTGAGTTTATGATTAAGTTAATGATTAAGTTTATGATTAAGTTTATAATTAAGTTTAAGTTTAAGTTTATGATTAAGTTTATGATTAAGTTTATGATTAAGTTTATGTTTAATTTTATGTTTAAGTTTATGTTTTAATTTATGTTTAAGTTTATGATTGAGTTTATGATTAAGTTAATGATTAAGTTAATGATTAAGTTTATGATTAAGTTTAAGTTTAAGTTTATGATTAAGTTTATGATTAAGTTTATGATTAAGTTTATGTTTAATTTTATGTTTAAGTTTATGTTTTAATTTATGTTTAAGTTTATGATTAACTTTATGATTAAATTTATGATTAAGTATATGTTTAAGTTTATGTTTAAGTTTATGATTAAGTTTATGATTAAGTTTATGTTTAAGTTTATGTTTAAGTTTATGATTAAGTTTATGATTAAGTTTATGATTAAGTTTATGATTGAGTTTATGATTAAGTTTATGATTAAGTTTATGATTAAGTTAATGTTAAAGTTTATGATTAAGTTTATGATTAAGTTTATCATTAAGTTTATGTTAAATTTTATGTTTTAGTTTATGTTTTAATTTATGTTTAAGTTAATGACTAACTTTATGATTAAATTTATGATTAAGTATATATTTTAGTTTATGTTTAAGTTTATGATTAAGTTTATGATTAAGTTAATGATTAAGTTTATGATTAGGTTTATATTTAAGTTTATGTTTAAGTTTATGATTAAGTTTATGATTTTGTTTATGTTTAAGTTTATGATTAAGTTTATGAATAAGTTTATGTTTATGTTTATGTTTAAGTTTATGATTAAGTTTATGATTAAGTTTATGATTAAGTTTATGATTTTAAGTTTATGTTTAAGTTTATGATTAAGTTTATGATTATGTTTATATTTAAGTTTTTTTTAAATTTATGTTTAAATTTATGTTTAAGTTTATGTTTAAGTTTATTATTAAGTTTATGATTAAGTTTATGATTAAGTTTATGTTTAAGTTTATGTTTATGTTTATGTTTTAATTTATGTTTAAGTTTATGATTAAGTTTATGATTAAGTTTATGATTAAGTTTATGATAAAGTTTATGATTAAGTTTATGATTAAGTTTACGATTACGTTTATGTTTAAGTTTATGTTTATGTTTATGTTTTAATTTATGTTTAAGTTTATGATTGAGTTTATGATTAAGTTCATGTTTAAGTTTATGTTTAAGATTATAATTAAGTTTATGATTAAGTTTATGATTAAGTTTATGATTAAGTTTATGTTTAAGTTTATGATTAAGTTTATGATTAAGTTTATGATTAAGTTTATGATTAAGTTTATGTTTAATTTTATGTTTAAGTTTATGTTTTAATTTATGTTTAAGTTTATGATTAACTTTATGATTAAATTTATGATTAAGTATATGTTTAAGTTTATGTTTAAGTTTATGATTAAGTTTATGATTAAGTTTATGATTAAGTTTATGATTAAGTTTGTGTTTAAGTTTATGATTAAGTTTATGATCAAGTTTATGATTAAGTTTATGATTAAGTTTATGATTAAGTTTATGATTAAGTTTATGATTAAGTTTATGATTAAGTTTATGATTAAGTTCATGTTTAAGTTTATGTTTAAGATTATATATAAGTTTATGATTAAGTTTATGATTAAGTTAATGTTAAAGTTTATGATTAAGTTTATGATTAAGTTTATCATTAAGTTTATGTTAAATTTTATGTTTTAGTTTATGTTTTAATTTATGTTTAAGTTAATGACTAACTTTATGATTAAATTTATGATTAAGTATATATTTTAGTTTATGTTTAAGTTTATGATTAAGTTTATGATTAAGTTTATGATTAAGTTTATGATTAGGTTTATATTTAAGTTTATGTTTAAGTTTATGATTAAGTTTATGATTTTGTTTATGATTAAGTTTATGATTAAGTTTATGAATAAGTTTATGTTTATGTTTATGTTTAAGTTTATGATTAAGTTTATGATTAAGTTTATGATTAAGTTTATGATTTTAAGTTTATGTTTAAGTTTATGATTAAGTTTATGATTATGTTTATATTTAAGTTTTTTTTAAATTTATGTTTAAATTTATGTTTAAGTTTATGTTTAAGTTTATTATTAAGTTTATGATTAAGTTTATGATTAAGTTTATATTTAAGTTTATGTTTATGTTTATGTTTTAATTTATGTTTAAGTTTATGATTAAGTTTATGATTAAGTTTATGATTAAGTTTATGATAAAGTTTATGATTAAGTTTATGATTAAGTTTACGATTAAGTTTATGTTTAAGTTTATGTTTATGTTTATGTTTTAATTTATGTTTAAGTTTATGATTGAGTTTATGATTAAGTTCATGTTTAAGTTTATGTTTAAGATTATAATTAAGTTTATGATTAAGTTTATAATTAAGTTTATGATTAAGTTTATGTTTAAGTTTATGATTAAGTTTATGATTAAGTTTATGATTAAGTTTATGATTAAGTTTATGTTTAATTTTATGTTTAAGTTTATGTTTTAATTTATGTTTAAGTTTATGATTAACTTTATGATTAAATTTATGATTAAGTATATGTTTAAGTTTATGTTTAAGTTTATGATTAAGTTTATGATTAAGTTTATGATTAAGTTTATGATTAAGTTTGTGTTTAAGTTTATGATTAAGTTTATGATCAAGTTTATGATTAAGTTTATGATTAAGTTTATGATTAAGTTTATGATTAAGTTTATGATTAAGTTTATGATTAAGTTTATGATTAAGTTCATGTTTAAGTTTATGTTTAAGATTATATATAAGTTTATGATTAAGTTTATGATTAAGTTTATGATTAAGTTTAAGATTAAGTTTATGTTTAAGTTAATGATTAAGTTTATGTTTTAATTTATGTTTAATTTTATGTTTAAGTTTATGATTAAGTTTATGATTAAGTTTATGATTAAGTTTATGTTTAAGTTTATGTTTATGTTTATGTTTTAATTTATGTTTAAGTTTATGATTAAGTTTATGATTAAGTTTATGATTAAGTTTATGTTTAAGTTTATGATTAAGTTTATGATTAGGTTTATGATTAAGTTTATGTTTAAGTTAATGATTAAGTTTATGTTTTAATTTATGTTTAATTTTATGTTTAAGTTTATGATTAAGTTTATTATTAAGTTTATGATTAAGTTTATGTTTAAGTTTATGTTTAAGCTTATGATTAAGTTTATGTTTAAATAATAATATGTTAAGTTTATATTTAAATAAACTTAAACATAAACTTAAACATAAATTTAAACATAAATTTGAACATTAGCTTAAACATTTAAGTTTATGATTAAGTTTATGATTAAGTTTATGATTAAGTTTATGTTTAAGTTAATGATTAAGTTTATGTTTTAATTTATGTTTAATTTTATGTTTAAGTTTATGATTAAGTTTATGATTAAGTTTATGATTAAGTTTATGTTTAAGTTTATGTTTATGTTTATGTTTTAATTTATGTTTAAGTTTATGATTAAGTTTATGATTAAGTTTATGATTAAGTTTATGTTTAAGTTTATGTTTAAGCTTATGATTAAGTTTATGTTTAAATAATAATATGTTAAGTTTATATTTAAATAAACTTAAACATAAACTTAAACATAAATTTAAACATAAATTTGAACATTAGCTTAAACATAAACTTAAACTTAAATATAAATTTAAACATAAACTTAAACATAAACATAAACATAAACATAAACTTAAACATAAATTAAAACGTAAACATAAACATAAACATAAACATAAACATAAACATAAGTAGTAACATAAACATAAAGATAAACATAAACTTAAACATAAACATAAACATAAACATAAACATAAACATAAACATAAATATAAACATAAACATAAACATAAACATAAACATAAACATAAACATAAACATAAACATAAACATAAACATAAACATAAACATAAACATAAACATAAACATAAACATAAACATAAACATAAACATAAACATAAACATAAACATAAACATAAACATAAACATAAACATAAACATAAACATTAAGTTTATGATTAAGTTTATGTTTAAGTTTATGATTAAGTTTATGATTAGGTTTATGATTAAGTTTATGTTTAAGTTAATGATTAAGTTTATGTTTTAATTTATGTTTAATTTTATGTTTAAGTTTATGATTAAGTTTATTATTAAGTTTATGATTAAGTTTATGTTTAAGTTTATGTTTAAGCTTATGATTAAGTTTATGTTTAAATAATAATATGTTAAGTTTATATTTAAATAAACTTAAACATAAACTTAAACATAAATTTAAACATAAATTTGAACATTAGCTTAAACATAAACTTAAACTTAAATATAAATTTAAACATAAACTTAAACATAAACATAAACATAAACATAAACTTAAACATAAATTAAAACGTAAACATAAACATAAACATAAACATAAACATAAGTAGTAACATAAACATAAAGATAAACATAAACTTAAACATAAACTTAAACATAAACTTAAACATAAACATAAACATAAACATAAACATAAACATAAACATAAACATAAACATAAACATAAACATAAACATAAACATAAACATAAACATAAACATAAACATAAACATAAACATAAACATAAACATAAACATAAACATAAACATAAACATAAACATAAACATAAACAAAAACATAAACATAAACATAAACATAAACATAAACATAAACATAAACATAAACATAAACATAAACATAAACATAAACATAAACATAAACATAAACATAAACATAAACATAAACATAAACATAAACATAAATATAAACATAAACATAAACATAAACATAAACTTAAACATAAACTTAAACATAAACATAAACATAAACATAAACATAAACATAAACATAAACATAAACATAAACATAAACATAAACTTAAACATAAACTTAAACATAAACTTAAACATAAACATAAACTTAAACATAAACTTAAACATTAACTTAAACATAAAATTAAACATAAACTTAAACATAAACATAAACATAAACATAAACATAAACATAAACATAAACATAAACATAAACATAAACATAAACATAAACATAAATATAAACATAAACATAAACATAAACTTAAACATAAACTTAAACATAAACTTAAACATAAACTTAAACATAAACATAAACATAAACATAAACATAAACATAAACATAAACATAAACATAAACATAAACATAAATATAAACATAAACATAAACATAAACTTAAACATAAACTTAAACATAAACATAAACATAAACATAAACATAAACATAAACATAAACATAAACATAAACATAAACATAAACTTAAACATAAACTTAAACATAAACTTAAACATAAACATAAACTTAAACATAAACTTAAACATTAACTTAAACATAAACTTAAACATAAACTTAAACATAAACATAAACATAAACATAAACATAAACATAAACATAAACATAAACATAAACATAAACATAAACATAAATATAAACATAAACATAAACATAAACATAAACTTAAACATAAACTTAAACATAAACTTAAACATAAACTTAAACATAAACATAAACATTAACATAAATATAAACTTAAACTTAAACATAAACTTAAACATAAACTTAAACATAAACTTAAACATAAACCTAAACATAAACTTGCATCATATCACTCAAATAACATCAAATTAAGTCAAATCTAGACATTTTGACTCTAAACTTCCGATTAGCGCTGAAACTTTTCGAATTGATTTAAAAAACTTGTTCCAATTGACTGTTTGAAACGAATCAAGACAACTATTAACGAATGAATACAAAATACAACGAATTAATACAAATCGAGTCGATTTGTATCTAATCTGTCTTGAGGAAAATTTAATATAATTATTTTTTTATTCAAAATCGAATTGAGACGAAATGTGTTGTTTATGTTTATGTTTATGTTTATGTTTATGTTTATGTTTATGTTTATGTTTATGTTTATGTTTATGTTTATGTTTATGTTTATGTTTATGTTTATGTTTTAATTTTTGTTTAAGTTTATGATTGAGTTTATGATTAAGTTAATGATTAAGTTTATGATTAAGTTTATAATTAAGTTTAAGTTTAAGTTTATGATTAAGTTTATGATTAAGTTTATGATTAAGTTTATGTTTAATTTTATGTTTAAGTTTATGTTTTAATTTATGTTTAAGTTTATGATTGAGTTTATGATTAAGTTAATAATTAAGTTTATGATTAAGTTTATAATTAAGTTTAAGTTTAAGTTTATGATTAAGTTTATGATTAAGTTTATGATTAAGTTTATGTTTAATTTTATGTTTAAGTTTATGTTTTAATTTATGTTTAAGTTTATGATTAACTTTATGATTAAATTTATGATTAAGTATATGTTTAAGTTTATGTTTAAGTTTATGATTAAGTTTATGATTAAGTTTATGTTTAAGTTTATGTTTATGTTTATGATTAAGTTTATGATTAAGTTTATGATTAAGTTTATGATTGAGTTTATGATTAAGTTTATGATTAAGTTTATGATTAAGTTTATGATTAAGTTAATGTTAAAGTTTATGATTAAGTTTATGATTAAGTTTATCATTAAGTTTATGTTAAATTTTATGTTTTAGTTTATGTTTTAATTTATGTTTAAGTTAATGACTAACTTTATGATTAAATTTATGATTAAGTATATATTTTAGTTTATGATTAAGTTTATGATTAAGTTTATGATTAAGTTTATGATTAGGTTTATATTTAAGTTTATGTTTAAGTTTATGATTAAGTTTATGATTTTGTTTATGTTTAAGTTTATGATTAAGTTTATGAATAAGTTTATGTTTATGTTTATGTTTAAGTTTATGATTAAGTTTATGATTAAGTTTATGATTAAGTTTATGATTTTAAGTTTATGTTTAAGTTTATGATTAAGTTTATGATTATGTTTATATTTAAGTTTTTTTTAAATTTATGTTTAAATTTATGTTTAAGTTTATGTTTAAGTTTATGATTGAGTTTATGATTAAGTTTATGTTTAAGTTTATGTTTAAGATTATAATTAAGTTTATGATTAAGTTTATGATTAAGTTTATGATTAAGTTTATGTTTAAGTTTATGATTAAGTTTATGTTTAAGTTTATGATTAAGTTTATGATTAAGTTTATGTTTAATTTTATGTTTAAGTTTATGTTTTAATTTATGTTTAAGTTTATGATTAACTTTATGATTAAATTTATGATTAAGTATATGTTTAAGTTTATGTTTAAGTTTATGATTAAGTTTATGATTAAGTTTATGATTAAGTTTATGATTAAGTTTGTGTTTAAGTTTATGATTAAGTTTATGATCAAGTTTATGATTAAGTTTATGATTAAGTTCATGTTTATGTTTATGTTTAAGATTATATATAAGTTTATGATTAAGTTTATGATTAAGTTTATGATTAAGTTTAAGATTAAGTTTATGTTTAAGTTAATGATTAAGTTTATGTTTTAATTTATGTTTAATTTTATGTTTAAGTTTATGATTAAGTTTATGATTAAGTTTATGATAAAGTTTATGTTTAAGTTTATGTTTATGTTTATGTTTTAATTTATGTTTAAGTTTATGATTAAGTTTATGATTAAGTTTATGATTAAGTTTATGTTTAAGTTTATGATTAAGTTTATGATTAAGTTTATGATTAAGTTTATGTTTAAGTTAATGATTAAGTTTATGTTTTAATTTATGTTTAATTTTATGTTTAAGTTTATGATTAAGTTTATTATTAAGTTTATGATTAAGTTTATGATTAAGTTTATGTTTAAGTTTATGATTAAGTTTATGATTAAGTTTATGATTAAGTTTATGATTAAGTTTATGTTTAATTTTATGTTTAAGTTTATGTTTTAATTTATGTTTAAGTTTATGATTAACTTTATGATTAAATTTATGATTAAGTATATGTTTAAGTTTATGTTTAAGTTTATGATTAAGTTTATGATTAAGTTTATGATTAAGTTTATGATCAAGTTTATGATTAAGTTTATGATTAAGTTTATGATTAAGTTTATGATTAAGTTTATGATTATGTTTATGATTAAGTTTATGATTAAGTTCATGTTTAAGTTTATGTTTAAGATTATATATAAGTTTATGATTAAGTTTATGATTAAGTTTATGATTAAGTTTAAGATTAAGTTTATGTTTAAGTTAATGATTAAGTTTATGTTTTAATTTATGTTTAATTTTATGTTTAAGTTTATGATTAAGTTTATGATTAAGTTTATGATTAAGTTTATGTTTAAGTTTATGTTTATGTTTATGTTTTAATTTATGTTTAAGTTTATGATTAAGTTTATGATTAAGTTTATGATTAAGTTTATGTTTAAGTTTATGATTAAGTTTATGATTAAGTTTATGATTAAGTTTATGTTTAAGTTAATGATTAAGTTTATGTTTTAATTTATGTTTAATTTTATGTTTAAGTTTATGATTAAGTTTATGATTAAGTTTATGATTAAGTTTATGTTTAAGTTTATGTTTATGTTTATGTTTTAATTTATGTTTAAGTTTATGATTAAGTTTATGATTAAGTTTATGATTAAGTTTATGTTTAAGTTTATGTTTAAGCTTATGATTAAGTTTATGTTTAAATAATAATATGTTAAGTTTATATTTAAATAAACTTAAACATAAACTTAAACATAAATTTAAACATAAATTTGAACATTAGCTTAAACATAAACTTAAACTTAAATATAAATTTAAACATAAACTTAAACATAAACATAAACATAAACATAAACTTAAACATAAATTAAAACGTAAACATAAACATAAACATAAACATAAACATAAACATAAACATAAACATAAACATAAACATAAACATAAACATAAACATAAACATAAACATAAACATAAACATAAACATAAACATAAACATAAACATAAACATAAACATAAACATAAACATAAACATAAACATAAACATAAACATAAACATAAACATAAACATAAACATATACATAAACATAAACATAAACATAAATATAAACATAAACATAAACATAAACTTAAACATAAACATAAACTTAAACATAAACATAAACATAAACATAAACATAAACATAAACATAAACATAAACATAAACATAAACATAAACTTAAACATAAACTTAAACATTAACTTAAACATAAACTTAAACATAAACTTAAACATAAACATAAACATAAACATAAACATAAACATAAACATAAACATAAACATAAACATAAACATAAATATAAACATAAACATAAACATAAACTTAAACATAAACATAAACATAAACATAAACTTAAACATAAATTAAAACGTAAACATAAACATAAACATAAACATAAACATAAACATAAACATAAACATAAACATAAACATAAACATAAACATAAACATAAACATAAACATAAACATAAACATAAACATAAACATAAACATAAACATAAACATAAACATAAACATAAACATAAACATAAACATAAACTTAAACATAAACTTAAACATTAACTTAAACATAAACTTAAACATAAACTTAAACATAAACATAAACATAAACATAAACATAAACATAAACATAAACATAAACATAAACATAAACATAAATATAAACATAAACATAAACATAAACTTAAACATAAACTTAAACATAAACTTAAACATAAACTTAAACATAAACATAAACATAAACATAAACATAAATATAAACTTAAACTTAAACATAAACTTAAACATAAACTTAAACATAAACTTAAACATAAACCTAAACATAAACTTGCATCATATCACTCAAATAACATCAAATTAAGTCAAATCTAGACATTTTGACTCTAAACTTCCGATTAGCGCTGAAACTTTTCGAATTGATTTAAAAAACTAGTTCCAATTGACTGTTTGAAACGAATCAAGACAACTATTAACGAATGAATACAAAATACAACGAATTAATACAAATCGAGTCGATTTGTATCTAATCTGTCTTGAGGAAAATTTAATATAATTATTTTTTTATTCAAAATCGAATTGAGACGAAATGTGTTGTTTATGTTTATGTTTATGTTTATGTTTAAGTTTATGTTTATGTTTATGTTTATGTTTATGTTTATGTTTATGTTTATGTTTATGTTTTAATTTATGTTTAAGTTTATGATTGAGTTTATGATTAAGTTAATGATTAAGTTTATGATTAAGTTTATAATTAAGTTTAAGTTTAAGTTTATGATTAAGTTTATGATTAAGTTTATGATTAAGTTTATGTTTAATTTTATGTTTAAGTTTATGTTTATGTTTATGTTTTAATTTATGTTTAAGTTTATGATTAAGTTTATGATTAAGTTTATGATTAAGTTTATGTTTAAGTTTATGTTTAAGCTTATGATTAAGTTTATGTTTAAATAATAATATGTTAAGTTTATATTTAAATAAACTTAAACATAAACTTAAACATAAATTTAAACATAAATTTGAACATTAGCTTAAACATAAACTTAAACTTAAATATAAATTTAAACATAAACTTAAACATAAACATAAACATAAACATAAACTTAAACATAAATTAAAACGTAAACATAAACATAAACATAAACATAAACATAAACATAAGTAGTAACATAAACATAAAGATAAACATAAACTTAAACATAAACATAAACATAAACATAAACATAAACATAAACATAAATATAAACATAAACATAAACATAAACATAAACATAAACATAAACATAAACATAAACATAAACATAAACATAAACATAAACATAAACATAAACATAAACATAAACATAAACATAAACATAAACATAAACATAAACATAAACATAAACATAAACATAAACATAAACATAAACATAAACATAAACATAAACATAAACATAAACATAAACATAAACATATACATAAACATAAACATAAACATAAATATAAACATAAACATAAACATAAACTTAAACATAAACATAAACTTAAACATAAACATAAACATAAACATAAACATAAACATAAACATAAACATAAACATAAACATAAACATAAACATAAACATAAACTTAAACATAAACTTAAACATAAACTTAAACATAAACATAAACTTAAACATAAACTTAAACATTAACTTAAACATAAACTTAAACATAAACTTAAACATAAACATAAACATAAACATAAACATAAACATAAACATAAACATAAACATAAACATAAACATAAATATAAACATAAACATAAACATAAACTTAAACATAAACTTAAACATAAACTTAAACATAAACTTAAACATAAACATAAACATAAACATAAACATAAATATAAACTTAAACTTAAACATAAACTTAAACATAAACTTAAACATAAACTTAAACATAAACCTAAACATAAACTTGCATCATATCACTCAAATAACATCAAATTAAGTCAAATCTAGACATTTTGACTCTAAACTTCCGATTAGCGCTGAAACTTTTCGAATTGATTTAAAAAACTAGTTCCAATTGACTGTTTGAAACGAATCAAGACAACTATTAACGAATGAATACAAAATACAACGAATTAATACAAATCGAGTCGATTTGTATCTAATCTGTCTTGAGGAAAATTTAATATAATTATTTTTTTATTCAAAATCGAATTGAGACGAAATGTGTTGTTTATGTTTATGTTTATGTTTATGTTTAAGTTTATGTTTATGTTTATGTTTATGTTTATGTTTATGTTTATGTTTATGTTTATGTTTTAATTTATGTTTAAGTTTATGATTGAGTTTATGATTAAGTTAATGATTAAGTTTATGATTAAGTTTATAATTAAGTTTAAGTTTAAGTTTATGATTAAGTTTATGATTAAGTTTATGATTAAGTTTATGTTTAATTTTATGTTTAAGTTTATGTTTTAATTTATGTTTAAGTTTATGATTGAGTTTATGATTAAGTTAATGATTAAGTTTATGATTAAGTTTATAATTAAGTTTAAGTTTAAGTTTATGATTAAGTTTATGATTAAGTTTATGATTAAGTTTATGTTTAATTTTATGTTTAAGTTTATGTTTTAATTTATGTTTAAGTTTATGATTAACTTTATGATTAAATTTATGATTAAGTATATGTTTTAGTTTATGTTTAAGTTTATGATTAAGTTTATGATTAAGTTTATGTTTAAGTTTATGTTTAAGTTTATGATTAAGTTTATGATTAAGTTTATGATTAAGTTTATGATTGAGTTTATGATTAAGTTTATGATTAAGTTTATGATTAAGTTAATGTTAAAGTTTATGATTAAGTTTATGATTAAGTTTATCATTAAGTTTATGTTAAATTTTATGTTTTAGTTTATGTTTTAATTTATGTTTAAGTTAATGACTAACTTTATGATTAAATTTATGATTAAGTATATATTTTAGTTTATGTTTAAGTTTATGATTAAGTTTATGATTAAGTTTATGATTAAGTTTATGATTAGGTTTATATTTAAGTTTATGTTTAAGTTTATGATTAAGTTTATGATTTTGTTTATGTTTAAGTTTATGATTAAGTTTATGAATAAGTTTATGTTTATGTTTATGTTTAAGTTTATGATTAAGTTTATGATTAAGTTTATGATTAAGTTTATGATTTTAAGTTTATGTTTAAGTTTATGATTAAGTTTATGATTATGTTTATATTTAAGTTTTTTTTAAATTTATGTTTAAATTTATGTTTAAGTTTATGTTTAAGTTTATTATTAAGTTTATGATTAAGTTTATGATTAAGTTTATGTTTAAGTTTATGTTTATGTTTATGTTTTAATTTATGTTTAAGTTTATGATTAAGTTTATGATTAAGTTTATGATTAAGTTTATGATAAAGTTTATGATTAAGTTTATGATTAAGTTTACGATTAAGTTTATGTTTAAGTTTATGTTTATGTTTATGTTTTAATTTATGTTTAAGTTTATGATTGAGTTTATGATTAAGTTCATGTTTAAGTTTATGTTTAAGATTATAATTAAGTTTATGATTAAGTTTATGATTAAGTTTATGATTAAGTTTATGTTTAAGTTTATGATTAAGTTTATGATTAAGTTTATGATTAAGTTTATGATTAAGTATATGTTTAAGTTTATGTTTAAGTTTATGATTAAGTTTATGATTAAGTTTATGATTAAGTTTATGATTAAGTTTGTGTTTAAGTTAATGATTAAGTTTATGATCAAGTTTATGATTAAGTTTATGATTAAGTTTATGATTAAGTTTATGTTTTAATTTATGTTTAAGTTTATGATTAAGTTTATGATTAAGTTTATGATTAAGTTTATGTTTAAGTTTATGATTAAGTTTATGATTAAGTTTATGATTAAGTTTATGTTTAAGTTAATGATTAAGTTTATGTTTTAATTTATGTTTAATTTTATGTTTAAGTTTATGATTAAGTTTATGATTAAGTTTATGATTAAGTTTATGTTTAAGTTTATGTTTAAGCTTATGATTAAGTTTATGTTTAAATAATAATATGTTAAGTTTATATTTAAATAAACTTAAACATAAACTTAAACATAAATTTAAACATAAATTTGAACATTAGCTTAAACATAAACTTAAACTTAAATATAAATTTAAACATAAACTTAAACATAAACATAAACATAAACATAAACTTAAACATAAATTAAAACATAAACATAAACATAAACATAAACATAAACATAAACATAAACATAAATATAAACATAAACATAAACATAAACTTAAACATAAACTTAAACATAAACTTAAACATAAACTTAAACATAAACATAAACATAAACATAAACATAAATATAAACTTAAACTTAAACATAAACTTAAACATAAACTTAAACATAAACTTAAACATAAACCTAAACATAAACTTGCATCATATCACTCAAATAACATCAAATTAAGTCAAATCTAGACATTTTGACTCTAAACTTCCGATTAGCGCTGAAACTTTTCGAATTGATTTAAAAAACTAGTTCCAATTGACTGTTTGAAACGAATCAAGACAACTATTAACGAATGAATACAAAATACAACGAATTAATACAAATCGAGTCGATTTGTATATAATCTGTCTTGAGGAAAATTTAATATAATTATTTTTTTATTCAAAATCGAATTGAGACGAAATGTGTTGTTTATGTTTATGTTTATGTTTATGTTTAAGTTTATGTTTATGTTTATGTTTATGTTTATGTTTATGTTTATGTTTATGTTTATGTTTATGTTTTAATTTATGTTTAAGTTTATGATTGAGTTTATGATTAAGTTAATGATTAAGTTTATGATTAAGTTTATAATTAAGTTTAAGTTTAAGTTTATGATTAAGTTTATGATTAAGTTTATGATTAAGTTTATGTTTAATTTTATGTTTAAGTTTATGTTTTAATTTATGTTTAAGTTTATGATTGAGTTTATGATTAAGTTAATGATTAAGTTTATGATTAAGTTTATAATTAAGTTTAAGTTTAAGTTTATGATTAAGTTTATGATTAAGTTTATGATTAAGTTTATGTTTAATTTTATGTTTAAGTTTATGTTTTAATTTATGTTTAAGTTTATGATTAACTTTATGATTAAATTTATGATTAAGTATATGTTTTAGTTTATGTTTAAGTTTATGATTAAGTTTATGATTAAGTTTATGTTTAAGTTTATGTTTAAGTTTATGATTAAGTTTATGATTAAGTTTATGATTAAGTTTATGATTGAGTTTACGATTAAGTTTATGATTAAGTTTATGATTAAGTTAATGTTAAAGTTTATGATTAAGTTTATGATTAAGTTTATCATTAAGTTTATGTTAAATTTTATGTTTTAGTTTATGTTTTAATTTATGTTTAAGTTAATGACTAACTTTATGATTAAATTTATGATTAAGTATATATTTTAGTTTATGTTTAAGTTTATGATTAAGTTTATGATTAAGTTTATGATTAAGTTTATGATTAGGTTTATATTTAAGTTTATGTTTAAGTTTATGATTAAGTTTATGATTTTGTTTATGTTTAAGTTTATGATTAAGTTTATGAATAAGTTTATGTTTATATTTATGTTTAAGTTTATGATTAAGTTTGTGATTAAGTTTATGATTAAGTTTATGATTTTAAGTTTATGTTTAAGTTTATGATTAAGTTTATGATTATGTTTATATTTAAGTTTTTTTTAAATTTATGTTTAAATTTATGTTTAAGTTTATGTTTTAGTTTATTATTAAGTTTATGATTAAGTTTATGATTAAGTTTATGTTTAAGTTTATGTTTATGTTTATGTTTTAATTTATGTTTAAGTTTATGATTAAGTTTATGATTAAGTTTATGATTAAGTTTATGATAAAGTTTATGATTAAGTTTATGATTAAGTTTACGATTAAGTTTATGTTTAAGTTTATGTTTATGTTTATGTTTTAATTTATGTTTAAGTTTATGATTGAGTTTATGATTAAGTTCATGTTTAAGTTTATGTTTAAGATTATAATTAAGTTTATGATTAAGTTTATGATTAAGTTTATGATTAAGTTTATGTTTAAGTTTATGATTAAGTTTATGATTAAGTTTATGATTAAGTTTATGATTAAGTATATGTTTAAGTTTATGTTTAAGTTTATGATTAAGTTTATGATTAAGTTTATGATTAAGTTTATGATTAAGTTTGTGTTTAAGTTAATGATTAAGTTTATGATCAAGTTTATGATTAAGTTTATGATTAAGTTTATGATTAAGTTTATGTTTTAATTTATGTTTAAGTTTATGATTAAGTTTATGATTAAGTTTATGATTAAGTTTATGTTTAAGTTTATGATTAAGTTTATGATTAAGTTTATGATTAAGTTTATGTTTAAGTTAATGATTAAGTTTATGTTTTAATTTATGTTTAATTTTATGTTTAAGTTTATGATTAAGTTTATGATTAAGTTTATGATTTAGTTTATGTTTAAGTTTATGTTTAAGCTTATGATTAAGTTTATGTTTAAATAATAATATGTTAAGTTTATATTTAAATAAACTTAAACATAAACTTAAACATAAATTTAAACATAAATTTGAACATTAGCTTAAACATAAACTTAAACTTAAATATAAATTTAAACATAAACTTAAACATAAACATAAACATAAACATAAACTTAAACATAAATTAAAACGTAAACATAAACATAAACATAAACATAAACATAAACATAAGTAGTAACATAAACATAAAGATAAACATAAACTTAAACATAAACTTAAACATAAACTTAAACATAAACATAAACATAAACATAAACATAAACATAAACATAAACATAAACATAAACATAAATATAAACATAAACATAAACATAAACATAAACATAAACATAAACATAAACATAAACATAAACATAAACATAAACATAAACATAAACATAAACATAAACATAAACATAAACATAAACATAAACATAAACATAAACATAAACATAAACATAAACATAAACATAAACATAAACATAAACATAAACATAAACATAAACATAAACATAAACATAAACATAAACATATACATAAACATAAACATAAACATAAATATAAACATAAACATAAACATAAACTTAAACATAAACATAAACTTAAACATAAACATAAACATAAACATAAACATAAACATAAACATAAACATAAACATAAACATAAACATAAACATAAACATAAACATAAACTTAAACATAAACTTAAACATAAACTTAAACATAAACATAAACTTAAACATAAACTTAAACATTAACTTAAACATAAACTTAAACATAAACTTAAACATAAACATAAACATAAACATAAACATAAACATAAACATAAACATAAACTTAAACATAAACATAAACATAAACATAAACATAAATATAAACTTAAACTTAAACATAAACTTAAACATAAACTTAAACATAAACTTAAACATAAACCTAAACATAAACTTGCATCATATCACTCAAATAACATCAAATTAAGTCAAATCTAGACATTTTGACTCTAAACTTCCGATTAGCGCTGAAACTTTTCGAATTGATTTAAAAAACTAGTTCCAATTGACTGTTTGAAACGAATCAAGACAACTATTAACGAATGAATACAAAATACAACGAATTAATACAAATCGAGTCGATTTGTATCTAATCTGTCTTGAGGAAAATTTAATATAATTATTTTTTTATTCAAAATCGAATTGAGACGAAATGTGTTGTTTATGTTTATGTTTATGTTTATGTTTATGTTTATGTTTATGTTTATGTTTATGTTTATGTTTATGTTTATGTTTATGTTTATGTTTATGTTTATGTTTATGTTTTAATTTATGTTTAAGTTTATGATTGAGTTTATGATTAAGTTAATGATTAAGTTTATAATTAAGTTTAAGTTTAAGTTTATGATTAAGTTTATGATTAAGTTTATGATTAAGTTTATGTTTAATTTTATGTTTAAGTTTATGTTTTAATTTATGTTTAAGTTTATGATTGAGTTTATGATTAAGTTAATGATTAAGTTTATGATTAAGTTTATAATTAAGTTTAAGTTTAAGTTTATGATTAAGTTTATGATTAAGTTTATGATTAAGTTTATGATTAAGTTTATGTTTAATTTTATGTTTAAGTTTATGTTTTAATTTATGTTTAAGTTTATGATTAACTTTATGATTAAATTTATGATTAAGTATATGTTTTAGTTTATGTTTAAGTTTATGATTAAGTTTATGATTAAGTTTATGTTTAAGTTTATGTTTAAGTTTATGATTAAGTTTATGATTAAGTTTATGATTAAGTTTATGATTGAGTTTATGATTAAGTTTATGATTAAGTTTATGATTAAGTTAATGTTAAAGTTTATGATTAAGTTTATGATTAAGTTTATCATTAAGTTTATGTTAAATTTTATGTTTTAGTTTATGTTTTAATTTATGTTTAAGTTAATGACTAACTTTATGATTAAATTTATGATTAAGTATATATTTTAGTTTATGTTTAAGTTTATGATTAAGTTTATGATTAAGTTTATGATTAAGTTTATGATTAGGTTTATATTTAAGTTTATGTTTAAGTTTATGATTAAGTTTATGATTTTGTTTATGTTTAAGTTTATGATTAAGTTTATGAATAAGTTTATGTTTATGTTTATGTTTAAGTTTATGATTAAGTTTATGATTAAGTTTATGATTAAGTTTATGATTTTAAGTTTATGTTTAAGTTTATGATTAAGTTTATGATTATGTTTATATTTAAGTTTTTTTTAAATTTATGTTTAAATTTATGTTTAAGTTTATGTTTAAGTTTATTATTAAGTTTATGATTAAGTTTATGATTAAGTTTATGTTTAAGTTTATGTTTATGTTTATGTTTTAATTTATGTTTAAGTTTATGATTAAGTTTATGATTAAGTTTATGATTAAGTTTATGATAAAGTTTATGATTAAGTTTATGATTAAGTTTACGATTAAGTTTATGTTTAAGTTTATGTTTATGTTTATGTTTTAATTTATGTTTAAGTTTATGATTGAGTTTATGATTAAGTTCATGTTTAAGTTTATGTTTAAGATTATAATTAAGTTTATGATTAAGTTTATGATTAAGTTTATGATTAAGTTTATGTTTAAGTTTATGATTAAGTTTATGATTAAGTTTATGATTAAGTTTATGATTAAGTATATGTTTAAGTTTATGTTTAAGTTTATGATTAAGTTTATGATTAAGTTTATGATTAAGTTTATGATTAAGTTTGTGTTTAAGTTAATGATTAAGTTTATGATCAAGTTTATGATTAAGTTTATGATTAAGTTTATGATTAAGTTTATGTTTTAATTTATGTTTAAGTTTATGATTAAGTTTATGATTAAGTTTATGATTAAGTTTATGTTTAAGTTTATGATTAAGTTTATGATTAAGTTTATGATTAAGTTTATGTTTAAGTTAATGATTAAGTTTATGTTTTAATTTATGTTTAATTTTATGTTTAAGTTTATGATTAAGTTTATGATTAAGTTTATGATTAAGTTTATGTTTAAGTTTATGTTTAAGCTTATGATTAAGTTTATGTTTAAATAATAATATGTTAAGTTTATATTTAAATAAACTTAAACATAAACTTAAACATAAATTTAAACATAAATTTGAACATTAGCTTAAACATAAACTTAAACTTAAATATAAATTTAAACATAAACTTAAACATAAACATAAACATAAACATAAACTTAAACATAAATTAAAACGTAAACATAAACATAAACATAAACATAAGTAGTAACATAAACATAAAGATAAACATAAACTTAAACATAAACTTAAACATAAACTTAAACATAAACATAAACATAAACATAAACATAAACATAAACATAAACATAAACATAAACATAAATATAAACATAAACATAAACATAAACATAAACATAAACATAAACATAAACATAAACATAAACATAAACATAAACATAAACATAAACATAAACATAAACATAAACATAAACATAAACATAAACATAAACATAAACATAAACATAAACATAAACATAAACATAAACATAAACATAAACATAAACATAAACATAAACATAAACATAAACATAAACATATACATAAACATAAACATAAACATAAATATAAACATAAACATAAACATAAACTTAAACATAAACATAAACTTAAACATAAACATAAACATAAACATAAACATAAACATAAACATAAACATAAACATAAACATAAACATAAACATAAACATAAACTTAAACATAAACTTAAACATAAACTTAAACATAAACATAAACTTAAACATAAACTTAAACATTAACTTAAACATAAACTTAAACATAAACTTAAACATAAACATAAACATAAACATAAACATAAACATAAACATAAACATAAACATAAACATAAACATAAACATAAATATAAACATAAACATAAACATAAACTTAAACATAAACTTAAACATAAACTTAAACATAAACTTAAACATAAACATAAACATAAACATAAACATAAATATAAACTTAAACTTAAACATAAACTTAAACATAAACTTAAACATAAACTTAAACATAAACCTAAACATAAACTTGCATCATATCACTCAAATAACATCAAATTAAGTCAAATCTAGACATTTTGACTCTAAACTTCCGATTAGCGCTGAAACTTTTCGAATTGATTTAAAAAACTAGTTCCAATTGACTGTTTGAAACGAATCAAGACAACTATTAACGAATGAATACAAAATACAACGAATTAATACAAATCGAGTCGATTTGTATCTAATCTGTCTTGAGGAAAATTTAATATAATTATTTTTTTATTCAAAATCGAATTGAGACGAAATGTGTTGTTTATGTTTATGTTTATGTTTATGTTTAAGTTTATGTTTATGTTTATGTTTATGTTTATGTTTATGTTTATGTTTATGTTTATGTTTTAATTTATGTTTAAGTTTATGATTGAGTTTATGATTAAGTTAATGATTAAGTTTATGATTAAGTTTATAATTAAGTTTAAGTTTAAGTTTATGATTAAGTTTATGATTAAGTTTATGATTAAGTTTATGTTTAATTTTATGTTTAAGTTTATGTTTTAATTTATGTTTAAGTTTATGATTAACTTTATGATTAAATTTATGATTAAGTATATGTTTTAGTTTATGTTTAAGTTTATGATTAAGTTTATGATTAAGTTTATGTTTAAGTTTATGTTTAAGTTTATGATTAAGTTTATGATTAAGTTTATGATTAAGTTTATGATTGAGTTTATGATTAAGTTTATGATTAAGTTTATGATTAAGTTAATGTTAAAGTTTATGATTAAGTTTATGATTAAGTTTATCATTAAGTTTATGTTAAATTTTATGTTTTAGTTTATGTTTTAATTTATGTTTAAGTTAATGACTAACTTTATGATTAAATTTATGATTAAGTATATATTTTAGTTTATGTTTAAGTTTATGATTAAGTTTATGATTAAGTTTATGATTAAGTTTATGATTAGGTTTATATTTAAGTTTATGTTTAAGTTTATGATTAAGTTTATGATTTTGTTTATGTTTAAGTTTATGATTAAGTTTATGAATAAGTTTATGTTTATGTTTATGTTTAAGTTTATGATTAAGTTTATGATTAAGTTTATGATTAAGTTTATGATTTTAAGTTTATGTTTAAGTTTATGATTAAGTTTATGATTATGTTTATATTTAAGTTTTTTTTAAATTTATGTTTAAATTTATGTTTAAGTTTATGTTTAAGTTTATTATTAAGTTTATGATTAAGTTTATGATTAAGTTTATGTTTAAGTTTATGTTTATGTTTATGTTTTAATTTATGTTTAAGTTTATGATTAAGTTTATGATTAAGTTTATGATTAAGTTTATGATAAAGTTTATGATTAAGTTTATGATTAAGTTTACGATTAAGTTTATGTTTAAGTTTATGTTTATGTTTATGTTTTAATTTATGTTTAAGTTTATGATTGAGTTTATGATTAAGTTCATGTTTAAGTTTATGTTTAAGATTATAATTAAGTTTATGATTAAGTTTATGATTAAGTTTATGATTAAGTTTATGTTTAAGTTTATGATTAAGTTTATGATTAAGTTTATGATTAAGTTTATGATTAAGTATATGTTTAAGTTTATGTTTAAGTTTATGATTAAGTTTATGATTAAGTTTATGATTAAGTTTATGATTAAGTTTGTGTTTAAGTTAATGATTAAGTTTATGATCAAGTTTATGATTAAGTTTATGATTAAGTTTATGATTAAGTTTATGTTTTAATTTATGTTTAAGTTTATGATTAAGTTTATGATTAAGTTTATGATTAAGTTTATGTTTAAGTTTATGATTAAGTTTATGATTAAGTTTATGATTAAGTTTATGTTTAAGTTAATGATTAAGTTTATGTTTTAATTTATGTTTAATTTTATGTTTAAGTTTATGATTAAGTTTATGATTAAGTTTATGATTAAGTTTATGTTTAAGTTTATGTTTAAGCTTATGATTAAGTTTATGTTTAAATATTAATATGTTAAGTTTATATTTAAATAAACTTAAACATAAACTTAAACATAAATTTAAACATAAATTTGAACATTAGCTTAAACATAAACTTAAACTTAAATATAAATTTAAACATAAACTTAAACATAAACATAAACATAAACATAAACTTAAACATAAATTAAAACGTAAACATAAACATAAACATAAACATAAACATAAACATAAGTAGTAACATAAACATAAAGATAAACATAAACTTAAACATAAACTTAAACATAAACTTAAACATAAACATAAACATAAACATAAACATAAACATAAACATAAACATAAACATAAACATAAACATAAACATAAACATAAACATAAACATAAACATAAACATAAACATAAACATAAACATAAACATAAACATAAACATAAACATAAACATAAACATAAACATAAACATAAACATAAACATAAACATAAACATAAACATAAACATAAACATAAACATAAACATAAACATAAACATAAACATAAACATAAACATAAACATAAACATAAATATAAACATAAACATAAACATAAACATAAACTTAAACATAAACTTAAACATAAACTTAAACATAAACTTAAACATAAACATAAACATTAACATAAATATAAACTTAAACTTAAACATAAACTTAAACATAAACTTAAACATAAACTTAAACATAAACCTAAACATAAACTTGCATCATATCACTCAAATAACATCAAATTAAGTCAAATCTAGACATTTTGACTCTAAACTTCCGATTAGCGCTGAAACTTTTCGAATTGATTTAAAAAACTTGTTCCAATTGACTGTTTGAAACGAATCAAGACAACTATTAACGAATGAATACAAAATACAACGAATTAATACAAATCGAGTCGATTTGTATCTAATCTGTCTTGAGGAAAATTTAATATAATTATTTTTTTATTCAAAATCGAATTGAGACGAAATGTGTTGTTTATGTTTATGTTTATGTTTATGTTTATGTTTATGTTTATGTTTATGTTTATGTTTATGTTTATGTTTATGTTTATGTTTATGTTTATGTTTATGTTTTAATTTTTGTTTAAGTTTATGATTGAGTTTATGATTAAGTTAATGATTAAGTTTATGATTAAGTTTATAATTAAGTTTAAGTTTAAGTTTATGATTAAGTTTATGATTAAGTTTATGATTAAGTTTATGTTTAATTTTATGTTTAAGTTTATGTTTTAATTTATGTTTAAGTTTATGATTGAGTTTATGATTAAGTTAATAATTAAGTTTATGATTAAGTTTATAATTAAGTTTAAGTTTAAGTTTATGATTAAGTTTATGATTAAGTTTATGATTAAGTTTATGTTTAATTTTATGTTTAAGTTTATGTTTTAATTTATGTTTAAGTTTATGATTAACTTTATGATTAAATTTATGATTAAGTATATGTTTAAGTTTATGTTTAAGTTTATGATTAAGTTTATGATTAAGTTTATGTTTAAGTTTATGTTTATGTTTATGATTAAGTTTATGATTAAGTTTATGATTAAGTTTATGATTGAGTTTATGATTAAGTTTATGATTAAGTTTATGATTAAGTTTATGATTAAGTTAATGTTAAAGTTTATGATTAAGTTTATGATTAAGTTTATCATTAAGTTTATGTTAAATTTTATGTTTTAGTTTATGTTTTAATTTATGTTTAAGTTAATGACTAACTTTATGATTAAATTTATGATTAAGTATATATTTTAGTTTATGATTAAGTTTATGATTAAGTTTATGATTAAGTTTATGATTAGGTTTATATTTAAGTTTATGTTTAAGTTTATGATTAAGTTTATGATTTTGTTTATGTTTAAGTTTATGATTAAGTTTATGAATAAGTTTATGTTTATGTTTATGTTTAAGTTTATGATTAAGTTTATGATTAAGTTTATGATTAAGTTTATGATTTTAAGTTTATGTTTAAGTTTATGATTAAGTTTATGATTATGTTTATATTTAAGTTTTTTTTAAATTTATGTTTAAATTTATGTTTAAGTTTATGTTTAAGTTTATGATTGAGTTTATGATTAAGTTTATGTTTAAGTTTATGTTTAAGATTATAATTAAGTTTATGATTAAGTTTATGATTAAGTTTATGATTAAGTTTATGTTTAAGTTTATGATTAAGTTTATGTTTAAGTTTATGATTAAGTTTATGATTAAGTTTATGTTTAATTTTATGTTTAAGTTTATGTTTTAATTTATGTTTAAGTTTATGATTAACTTTATGATTAAATTTATGATTAAGTATATGTTTAAGTTTATGTTTAAGTTTATGATTAAGTTTATGATTAAGTTTATGATTAAGTTTATGATTAAGTTTGTGTTTAAGTTTATGATTAAGTTTATGATCAAGTTTATGATTAAGTTTATGATTAAGTTCATGTTTATGTTTATGTTTAAGATTATATATAAGTTTATGATTAAGTTTATGATTAAGTTTATGATTAAGTTTAAGATTAAGTTTATGTTTAAGTTAATGATTAAGTTTATGTTTTAATTTATGTTTAATTTTATGTTTAAGTTTATGATTAAGTTTATGATTAAGTTTATGATAAAGTTTATGTTTAAGTTTATGTTTATGTTTATGTTTTAATTTATGTTTAAGTTTATGATTAAGTTTATGATTAAGTTTATGATTAAGTTTATGTTTAAGTTTATGATTAAGTTTATGATTAAGTTTATGATTAAGTTTATGTTTAAGTTAATGATTAAGTTTATGTTTTAATTTATGTTTAATTTTATGTTTAAGTTTATGATTAAGTTTATTATTAAGTTTATGATTAAGTTTATGATTAAGTTTATGTTTAAGTTTATGATTAAGTTTATGATTAAGTTTATGATTAAGTTTATGATTAAGTTTATGTTTAATTTTATGTTTAAGTTTATGTTTTAATTTATGTTTAAGTTTATGATTAACTTTATGATTAAATTTATGATTAAGTATATGTTTAAGTTTATGTTTAAGTTTATGATTAAGTTTATGATTAAGTTTATGATTAAGTTTATGATCAAGTTTATGATTAAGTTTATGATTAAGTTTATGATTAAGTTTATGATTAAGTTTATGATTATGTTTATGATTAAGTTTATGATTAAGTTCATGTTTAAGTTTATGTTTAAGATTATATATAAGTTTATGATTAAGTTTATGATTAAGTTTATGATTAAGTTTAAGATTAAGTTTATGTTTAAGTTAATGATTAAGTTTATGTTTTAATTTATGTTTAATTTTATGTTTAAGTTTATGATTAAGTTTATGATTAAGTTTATGATTAAGTTTATGTTTAAGTTTATGTTTATGTTTATGTTTTAATTTATGTTTAAGTTTATGATTAAGTTTATGATTAAGTTTATGATTAAGTTTATGTTTAAGTTTATGATTAAGTTTATGATTAAGTTTATGATTAAGTTTATGTTTAAGTTAATGATTAAGTTTATGTTTTAATTTATGTTTAATTTTATGTTTAAGTTTATGATTAAGTTTATGATTAAGTTTATGATTAAGTTTATGTTTAAGTTTATGTTTATGTTTATGTTTTAATTTATGTTTAAGTTTATGATTAAGTTTATGATTAAGTTTATGATTAAGTTTATGTTTAAGTTTATGTTTAAGCTTATGATTAAGTTTATGTTTAAATAATAATATGTTAAGTTTATATTTAAATAAACTTAAACATAAACTTAAACATAAATTTAAACATAAATTTGAACATTAGCTTAAACATAAACTTAAACTTAAATATAAATTTAAACATAAACTTAAACATAAACATAAACATAAACATAAACTTAAACATAAATTAAAACGTAAACATAAACATAAACATAAACATAAACATAAACATAAACATAAACATAAACATAAACATAAACATAAACATAAACATAAACATAAACATAAACATAAACATAAACATAAACATAAACATAAACATAAACATAAACATAAACATAAACATAAACATAAACATAAACATAAACATAAACATAAACATAAACATAAACATATACATAAACATAAACATAAACATAAATATAAACATAAACATAAACATAAACTTAAACATAAACATAAACTTAAACATAAACATAAACATAAACATAAACATAAACATAAACATAAACATAAACATAAACATAAACATAAACTTAAACATAAACTTAAACATTAACTTAAACATAAACTTAAACATAAACTTAAACATAAACATAAACATAAACATAAACATAAACATAAACATAAACATAAACATAAACATAAACATAAATATAAACATAAACATAAACATAAACTTAAACATAAACATAAACATAAACATAAACTTAAACATAAATTAAAACGTAAACATAAACATAAACATAAACATAAACATAAACATAAACATAAACATAAACATAAACATAAACATAAACATAAACATAAACATAAACATAAACATAAACATAAACATAAACATAAACATAAACATAAACATAAACATAAACATAAACATAAACATAAACATAAACTTAAACATAAACTTAAACATTAACTTAAACATAAACTTAAACATAAACTTAAACATAAACATAAACATAAACATAAACATAAACATAAACATAAACATAAACATAAACATAAACATAAATATAAACATAAACATAAACATAAACTTAAACATAAACTTAAACATAAACTTAAACATAAACTTAAACATAAACATAAACATAAACATAAACATAAATATAAACTTAAACTTAAACATAAACTTAAACATAAACTTAAACATAAACTTAAACATAAACCTAAACATAAACTTGCATCATATCACTCAAATAACATCAAATTAAGTCAAATCTAGACATTTTGACTCTAAACTTCCGATTAGCGCTGAAACTTTTCGAATTGATTTAAAAAACTAGTTCCAATTGACTGTTTGAAACGAATCAAGACAACTATTAACGAATGAATACAAAATACAACGAATTAATACAAATCGAGTCGATTTGTATCTAATCTGTCTTGAGGAAAATTTAATATAATTATTTTTTTATTCAAAATCGAATTGAGACGAAATGTGTTGTTTATGTTTATGTTTATGTTTATGTTTAAGTTTATGTTTATGTTTATGTTTATGTTTATGTTTATGTTTATGTTTATGTTTATGTTTTAATTTATGTTTAAGTTTATGATTGAGTTTATGATTAAGTTAATGATTAAGTTTATGATTAAGTTTATAATTAAGTTTAAGTTTAAGTTTATGATTAAGTTTATGATTAAGTTTATGATTAAGTTTATGTTTAATTTTATGTTTAAGTTTATGTTTATGTTTATGTTTTAATTTATGTTTAAGTTTATGATTAAGTTTATGATTAAGTTTATGATTAAGTTTATGTTTAAGTTTATGTTTAAGCTTATGATTAAGTTTATGTTTAAATAATAATATGTTAAGTTTATATTTAAATAAACTTAAACATAAACTTAAACATAAATTTAAACATAAATTTGAACATTAGCTTAAACATAAACTTAAACTTAAATATAAATTTAAACATAAACTTAAACATAAACATAAACATAAACATAAACATAAACTTAAACATAAATTAAAACGTAAACATAAACATAAACATAAACATAAACATAAACATAAGTAGTAACATAAACATAAAGATAAACATAAACTTAAACATAAACATAAACATAAACATAAACATAAACATAAACATAAATATAAACATAAACATAAACATAAACATAAACATAAACATAAACATAAACATAAACATAAACATAAACATAAACATAAACATAAACATAAACATAAACATAAACATAAACATAAACATAAACATAAACATAAACATAAACATAAACATAAACATAAACATAAACATAAACATAAACATAAACATAAACATAAACATAAACATAAACATAAACATATACATAAACATAAACATAAACATAAATATAAACATAAACATAAACATAAACTTAAACATAAACATAAACTTAAACATAAACATAAACATAAACATAAACATAAACATAAACATAAACATAAACATAAACATAAACATAAACATAAACATAAACTTAAACATAAACTTAAACATAAACTTAAACATAAACATAAACTTAAACATAAACTTAAACATTAACTTAAACATAAACTTAAACATAAACTTAAACATAAACATAAACATAAACATAAACATAAACATAAACATAAACATAAACATAAACATAAACATAAATATAAACATAAACATAAACATAAACTTAAACATAAACTTAAACATAAACTTAAACATAAACTTAAACATAAACATAAACATAAACATAAACATAAATATAAACTTAAACTTAAACATAAACTTAAACATAAACTTAAACATAAACTTAAACATAAACCTAAACATAAACTTGCATCATATCACTCAAATAACATCAAATTAAGTCAAATCTAGACATTTTGACTCTAAACTTCCGATTAGCGCTGAAACTTTTCGAATTGATTTAAAAAACTAGTTCCAATTGACTGTTTGAAACGAATCAAGACAACTATTAACGAATGAATACAAAATACAACGAATTAATACAAATCGAGTCGATTTGTATCTAATCTGTCTTGAGGAAAATTTAATATAATTATTTTTTTATTCAAAATCGAATTGAGACGAAATGTGTTGTTTATGTTTATGTTTATGTTTATGTTTAAGTTTATGTTTATGTTTATGTTTATGTTTATGTTTATGTTTATGTTTATGTTTATGTTTTAATTTATGTTTAAGTTTATGATTGAGTTTATGATTAAGTTAATGATTAAGTTTATGATTAAGTTTATAATTAAGTTTAAGTTTAAGTTTATGATTAAGTTTATGATTAAGTTTATGATTAAGTTTATGTTTAATTTTATGTTTAAGTTTATGTTTTAATTTATGTTTAAGTTTATGATTGAGTTTATGATTAAGTTAATGATTAAGTTTATGATTAAGTTTATAATTAAGTTTAAGTTTAAGTTTATGATTAAGTTTATGATTAAGTTTATGATTAAGTTTATGTTTAATTTTATGTTTAAGTTTATGTTTTAATTTATGTTTAAGTTTATGATTAACTTTATGATTAAATTTATGATTAAGTATATGTTTTAGTTTATGTTTAAGTTTATGATTAAGTTTATGATTAAGTTTATGTTTAAGTTTATGTTTAAGTTTATGATTAAGTTTATGATTAAGTTTATGATTAAGTTTATGATTGAGTTTATGATTAAGTTTATGATTAAGTTTATGATTAAGTTAATGTTAAAGTTTATGATTAAGTTTATGATTAAGTTTATCATTAAGTTTATGTTAAATTTTATGTTTTAGTTTATGTTTTAATTTATGTTTAAGTTAATGACTAACTTTATGATTAAATTTATGATTAAGTATATATTTTAGTTTATGTTTAAGTTTATGATTAAGTTTATGATTAAGTTTATGATTAAGTTTATGATTAGGTTTATATTTAAGTTTATGTTTAAGTTTATGATTAAGTTTATGATTTTGTTTATGTTTAAGTTTATGATTAAGTTTATGAATAAGTTTATGTTTATGTTTATGTTTAAGTTTATGATTAAGTTTATGATTAAGTTTATGATTAAGTTTATGATTTTAAGTTTATGTTTAAGTTTATGATTAAGTTTATGATTATGTTTATATTTAAGTTTTTTTTAAATTTATGTTTAAATTTATGTTTAAGTTTATGTTTAAGTTTATTATTAAGTTTATGATTAAGTTTATGATTAAGTTTATGTTTAAGTTTATGTTTATGTTTATGTTTTAATTTATGTTTAAGTTTATGATTAAGTTTATGATTAAGTTTATGATTAAGTTTATGATAAAGTTTATGATTAAGTTTATGATTAAGTTTACGATTAAGTTTATGTTTAAGTTTATGTTTATGTTTATGTTTTAATTTATGTTTAAGTTTATGATTGAGTTTATGATTAAGTTCATGTTTAAGTTTATGTTTAAGATTATAATTAAGTTTATGATTAAGTTTATGATTAAGTTTATGATTAAGTTTATGTTTAAGTTTATGATTAAGTTTATGATTAAGTTTATGATTAAGTTTATGATTAAGTATATGTTTAAGTTTATGTTTAAGTTTATGATTAAGTTTATGATTAAGTTTATGATTAAGTTTATGATTAAGTTTGTGTTTAAGTTAATGATTAAGTTTATGATCAAGTTTATGATTAAGTTTATGATTAAGTTTATGATTAAGTTTATGTTTTAATTTATGTTTAAGTTTATGATTAAGTTTATGATTAAGTTTATGATTAAGTTTATGTTTAAGTTTATGATTAAGTTTATGATTAAGTTTATGATTAAGTTTATGTTTAAGTTAATGATTAAGTTTATGTTTTAATTTATGTTTAATTTTATGTTTAAGTTTATGATTAAGTTTATGATTAAGTTTATGATTAAGTTTATGTTTAAGTTTATGTTTAAGCTTATGATTAAGTTTATGTTTAAATAATAATATGTTAAGTTTATATTTAAATAAACTTAAACATAAACTTAAACATAAATTTAAACATAAATTTGAACATTAGCTTAAACATAAACTTAAACTTAAATATAAATTTAAACATAAACTTAAACATAAACATAAACATAAACATAAACTTAAACATAAATTAAAACATAAACATAAACATAAACATAAACATAAACATAAACATAAACATAAATATAAACATAAACATAAACATAAACTTAAACATAAACTTAAACATAAACTTAAACATAAACTTAAACATAAACATAAACATAAACATAAACATAAATATAAACTTAAACTTAAACATAAACTTAAACATAAACTTAAACATAAACTTAAACATAAACCTAAACATAAACTTGCATCATATCACTCAAATAACATCAAATTAAGTCAAATCTAGACATTTTGACTCTAAACTTCCGATTAGCGCTGAAACTTTTCGAATTGATTTAAAAAACTAGTTCCAATTGACTGTTTGAAACGAATCAAGACAACTATTAACGAATGAATACAAAATACAACGAATTAATACAAATCGAGTCGATTTGTATATAATCTGTCTTGAGGAAAATTTAATATAATTATTTTTTTATTCAAAATCGAATTGAGACGAAATGTGTTGTTTATGTTTATGTTTATGTTTATGTTTAAGTTTATGTTTATGTTTATGTTTATGTTTATGTTTATGTTTATGTTTATGTTTATGTTTATGTTTTAATTTATGTTTAAGTTTATGATTGAGTTTATGATTAAGTTAATGATTAAGTTTATGATTAAGTTTATAATTAAGTTTAAGTTTAAGTTTATGATTAAGTTTATGATTAAGTTTATGATTAAGTTTATGTTTAATTTTATGTTTAAGTTTATGTTTTAATTTATGTTTAAGTTTATGATTGAGTTTATGATTAAGTTAATGATTAAGTTTATGATTAAGTTTATAATTAAGTTTAAGTTTAAGTTTATGATTAAGTTTATGATTAAGTTTATGATTAAGTTTATGTTTAATTTTATGTTTAAGTTTATGTTTTAATTTATGTTTAAGTTTATGATTAACTTTATGATTAAATTTATGATTAAGTATATGTTTTAGTTTATGTTTAAGTTTATGATTAAGTTTATGATTAAGTTTATGTTTAAGTTTATGTTTAAGTTTATGATTAAGTTTATGATTAAGTTTATGATTAAGTTTATGATTGAGTTTACGATTAAGTTTATGATTAAGTTTATGATTAAGTTAATGTTAAAGTTTATGATTAAGTTTATGATTAAGTTTATCATTAAGTTTATGTTAAATTTTATGTTTTAGTTTATGTTTTAATTTATGTTTAAGTTAATGACTAACTTTATGATTAAATTTATGATTAAGTATATATTTTAGTTTATGTTTAAGTTTATGATTAAGTTTATGATTAAGTTTATGATTAAGTTTATGATTAGGTTTATATTTAAGTTTATGTTTAAGTTTATGATTAAGTTTATGATTTTGTTTATGTTTAAGTTTATGATTAAGTTTATGAATAAGTTTATGTTTATATTTATGTTTAAGTTTATGATTAAGTTTGTGATTAAGTTTATGATTAAGTTTATGATTTTAAGTTTATGTTTAAGTTTATGATTAAGTTTATGATTATGTTTATATTTAAGTTTTTTTTAAATTTATGTTTAAATTTATGTTTAAGTTTATGTTTTAGTTTATTATTAAGTTTATGATTAAGTTTATGATTAAGTTTATGTTTAAGTTTATGTTTATGTTTATGTTTTAATTTATGTTTAAGTTTATGATTAAGTTTATGATTAAGTTTATGATTAAGTTTATGATAAAGTTTATGATTAAGTTTATGATTAAGTTTACGATTAAGTTTATGTTTAAGTTTATGTTTATGTTTATGTTTTAATTTATGTTTAAGTTTATGATTGAGTTTATGATTAAGTTCATGTTTAAGTTTATGTTTAAGATTATAATTAAGTTTATGATTAAGTTTATGATTAAGTTTATGATTAAGTTTATGTTTAAGTTTATGATTAAGTTTATGATTAAGTTTATGATTAAGTTTATGATTAAGTATATGTTTAAGTTTATGTTTAAGTTTATGATTAAGTTTATGATTAAGTTTATGATTAAGTTTATGATTAAGTTTGTGTTTAAGTTAATGATTAAGTTTATGATCAAGTTTATGATTAAGTTTATGATTAAGTTTATGATTAAGTTTATGTTTTAATTTATGTTTAAGTTTATGATTAAGTTTATGATTAAGTTTATGATTAAGTTTATGTTTAAGTTTATGATTAAGTTTATGATTAAGTTTATGATTAAGTTTATGTTTAAGTTAATGATTAAGTTTATGTTTTAATTTATGTTTAATTTTATGTTTAAGTTTATGATTAAGTTTATGATTAAGTTTATGATTTAGTTTATGTTTAAGTTTATGTTTAAGCTTATGATTAAGTTTATGTTTAAATAATAATATGTTAAGTTTATATTTAAATAAACTTAAACATAAACTTAAACATAAATTTAAACATAAATTTGAACATTAGCTTAAACATAAACTTAAACTTAAATATAAATTTAAACATAAACTTAAACATAAACATAAACATAAACATAAACTTAAACATAAATTAAAACGTAAACATAAACATAAACATAAACATAAACATAAACATAAGTAGTAACATAAACATAAAGATAAACATAAACTTAAACATAAACTTAAACATAAACTTAAACATAAACATAAACATAAACATAAACATAAACATAAACATAAACATAAACATAAACATAAATATAAACATAAACATAAACATAAACATAAACATAAACATAAACATAAACATAAACATAAACATAAACATAAACATAAACATAAACATAAACATAAACATAAACATAAACATAAACATAAACATAAACATAAACATAAACATAAACATAAACATAAACATAAACATAAACATAAACATAAACATAAACATAAACATAAACATAAACATAAACATAAACATATACATAAACATAAACATAAACATAAATATAAACATAAACATAAACATAAACTTAAACATAAACATAAACTTAAACATAAACATAAACATAAACATAAACATAAACATAAACATAAACATAAACATAAACATAAACATAAACATAAACATAAACATAAACTTAAACATAAACTTAAACATAAACTTAAACATAAACATAAACTTAAACATAAACTTAAACATTAACTTAAACATAAACTTAAACATAAACTTAAACATAAACATAAACATAAACATAAACATAAACATAAACATAAACATAAACTTAAACATAAACATAAACATAAACATAAACATAAATATAAACTTAAACTTAAACATAAACTTAAACATAAACTTAAACATAAACTTAAACATAAACCTAAACATAAACTTGCATCATATCACTCAAATAACATCAAATTAAGTCAAATCTAGACATTTTGACTCTAAACTTCCGATTAGCGCTGAAACTTTTCGAATTGATTTAAAAAACTAGTTCCAATTGACTGTTTGAAACGAATCAAGACAACTATTAACGAATGAATACAAAATACAACGAATTAATACAAATCGAGTCGATTTGTATCTAATCTGTCTTGAGGAAAATTTAATATAATTATTTTTTTATTCAAAATCGAATTGAGACGAAATGTGTTGTTTATGTTTATGTTTATGTTTATGTTTATGTTTATGTTTATGTTTATGTTTATGTTTATGTTTATGTTTATGTTTATGTTTATGTTTATGTTTATGTTTATGTTTTAATTTATGTTTAAGTTTATGATTGAGTTTATGATTAAGTTAATGATTAAGTTTATAATTAAGTTTAAGTTTAAGTTTATGATTAAGTTTATGATTAAGTTTATGATTAAGTTTATGTTTAATTTTATGTTTAAGTTTATGTTTTAATTTATGTTTAAGTTTATGATTGAGTTTATGATTAAGTTAATGATTAAGTTTATGATTAAGTTTATAATTAAGTTTAAGTTTAAGTTTATGATTAAGTTTATGATTAAGTTTATGATTAAGTTTATGATTAAGTTTATGTTTAATTTTATGTTTAAGTTTATGTTTTAATTTATGTTTAAGTTTATGATTAACTTTATGATTAAATTTATGATTAAGTATATGTTTTAGTTTATGTTTAAGTTTATGATTAAGTTTATGATTAAGTTTATGTTTAAGTTTATGTTTAAGTTTATGATTAAGTTTATGATTAAGTTTATGATTAAGTTTATGATTGAGTTTATGATTAAGTTTATGATTAAGTTTATGATTAAGTTAATGTTAAAGTTTATGATTAAGTTTATGATTAAGTTTATCATTAAGTTTATGTTAAATTTTATGTTTTAGTTTATGTTTTAATTTATGTTTAAGTTAATGACTAACTTTATGATTAAATTTATGATTAAGTATATATTTTAGTTTATGTTTAAGTTTATGATTAAGTTTATGATTAAGTTTATGATTAAGTTTATGATTAGGTTTATATTTAAGTTTATGTTTAAGTTTATGATTAAGTTTATGATTTTGTTTATGTTTAAGTTTATGATTAAGTTTATGAATAAGTTTATGTTTATGTTTATGTTTAAGTTTATGATTAAGTTTATGATTAAGTTTATGATTAAGTTTATGATTTTAAGTTTATGTTTAAGTTTATGATTAAGTTTATGATTATGTTTATATTTAAGTTTTTTTTAAATTTATGTTTAAATTTATGTTTAAGTTTATGTTTAAGTTTATTATTAAGTTTATGATTAAGTTTATGATTAAGTTTATGTTTAAGTTTATGTTTATGTTTATGTTTTAATTTATGTTTAAGTTTATGATTAAGTTTATGATTAAGTTTATGATTAAGTTTATGATAAAGTTTATGATTAAGTTTATGATTAAGTTTACGATTAAGTTTATGTTTAAGTTTATGTTTATGTTTATGTTTTAATTTATGTTTAAGTTTATGATTGAGTTTATGATTAAGTTCATGTTTAAGTTTATGTTTAAGATTATAATTAAGTTTATGATTAAGTTTATGATTAAGTTTATGATTAAGTTTATGTTTAAGTTTATGATTAAGTTTATGATTAAGTTTATGATTAAGTTTATGATTAAGTATATGTTTAAGTTTATGTTTAAGTTTATGATTAAGTTTATGATTAAGTTTATGATTAAGTTTATGATTAAGTTTGTGTTTAAGTTAATGATTAAGTTTATGATCAAGTTTATGATTAAGTTTATGATTAAGTTTATGATTAAGTTTATGTTTTAATTTATGTTTAAGTTTATGATTAAGTTTATGATTAAGTTTATGATTAAGTTTATGTTTAAGTTTATGATTAAGTTTATGATTAAGTTTATGATTAAGTTTATGTTTAAGTTAATGATTAAGTTTATGTTTTAATTTATGTTTAATTTTATGTTTAAGTTTATGATTAAGTTTATGATTAAGTTTATGATTAAGTTTATGTTTAAGTTTATGTTTAAGCTTATGATTAAGTTTATGTTTAAATAATAATATGTTAAGTTTATATTTAAATAAACTTAAACATAAACTTAAACATAAATTTAAACATAAATTTGAACATTAGCTTAAACATAAACTTAAACTTAAATATAAATTTAAACATAAACTTAAACATAAACATAAACATAAACATAAACTTAAACATAAATTAAAACGTAAACATAAACATAAACATAAACATAAGTAGTAACATAAACATAAAGATAAACATAAACTTAAACATAAACTTAAACATAAACTTAAACATAAACATAAACATAAACATAAACATAAACATAAACATAAACATAAACATAAACATAAATATAAACATAAACATAAACATAAACATAAACATAAACATAAACATAAACATAAACATAAACATAAACATAAACATAAACATAAACATAAACATAAACATAAACATAAACATAAACATAAACATAAACATAAACATAAACATAAACATAAACATAAACATAAACATAAACATAAACATAAACATAAACATAAACATAAACATAAACATAAACATATACATAAACATAAACATAAACATAAATATAAACATAAACATAAACATAAACTTAAACATAAACATAAACTTAAACATAAACATAAACATAAACATAAACATAAACATAAACATAAACATAAACATAAACATAAACATAAACATAAACATAAACTTAAACATAAACTTAAACATAAACTTAAACATAAACATAAACTTAAACATAAACTTAAACATTAACTTAAACATAAACTTAAACATAAACTTAAACATAAACATAAACATAAACATAAACATAAACATAAACATAAACATAAACATAAACATAAACATAAACATAAATATAAACATAAACATAAACATAAACTTAAACATAAACTTAAACATAAACTTAAACATAAACTTAAACATAAACATAAACATAAACATAAACATAAATATAAACTTAAACTTAAACATAAACTTAAACATAAACTTAAACATAAACTTAAACATAAACCTAAACATAAACTTGCATCATATCACTCAAATAACATCAAATTAAGTCAAATCTAGACATTTTGACTCTAAACTTCCGATTAGCGCTGAAACTTTTCGAATTGATTTAAAAAACTAGTTCCAATTGACTGTTTGAAACGAATCAAGACAACTATTAACGAATGAATACAAAATACAACGAATTAATACAAATCGAGTCGATTTGTATCTAATCTGTCTTGAGGAAAATTTAATATAATTATTTTTTTATTCAAAATCGAATTGAGACGAAATGTGTTGTTTATGTTTATGTTTATGTTTATGTTTAAGTTTATGTTTATGTTTATGTTTATGTTTATGTTTATGTTTATGTTTATGTTTATGTTTTAATTTATGTTTAAGTTTATGATTGAGTTTATGATTAAGTTAATGATTAAGTTTATGATTAAGTTTATAATTAAGTTTAAGTTTAAGTTTATGATTAAGTTTATGATTAAGTTTATGATTAAGTTTATGTTTAATTTTATGTTTAAGTTTATGTTTTAATTTATGTTTAAGTTTATGATTAACTTTATGATTAAATTTATGATTAAGTATATGTTTTAGTTTATGTTTAAGTTTATGATTAAGTTTATGATTAAGTTTATGTTTAAGTTTATGTTTAAGTTTATGATTAAGTTTATGATTAAGTTTATGATTAAGTTTATGATTGAGTTTATGATTAAGTTTATGATTAAGTTTATGATTAAGTTAATGTTAAAGTTTATGATTAAGTTTATGATTAAGTTTATCATTAAGTTTATGTTAAATTTTATGTTTTAGTTTATGTTTTAATTTATGTTTAAGTTAATGACTAACTTTATGATTAAATTTATGATTAAGTATATATTTTAGTTTATGTTTAAGTTTATGATTAAGTTTATGATTAAGTTTATGATTAAGTTTATGATTAGGTTTATATTTAAGTTTATGTTTAAGTTTATGATTAAGTTTATGATTTTGTTTATGTTTAAGTTTATGATTAAGTTTATGAATAAGTTTATGTTTATGTTTATGTTTAAGTTTATGATTAAGTTTATGATTAAGTTTATGATTAAGTTTATGATTTTAAGTTTATGTTTAAGTTTATGATTAAGTTTATGATTATGTTTATATTTAAGTTTTTTTTAAATTTATGTTTAAATTTATGTTTAAGTTTATGTTTAAGTTTATTATTAAGTTTATGATTAAGTTTATGATTAAGTTTATGTTTAAGTTTATGTTTATGTTTATGTTTTAATTTATGTTTAAGTTTATGATTAAGTTTATGATTAAGTTTATGATTAAGTTTATGATAAAGTTTATGATTAAGTTTATGATTAAGTTTACGATTAAGTTTATGTTTAAGTTTAAGTTTATGTTTATGTTTATGTTTTAATTTATGTTTAAGTTTATGATTGAGTTTATGATTAAGTTCATGTTTAAGTTTATGTTTAAGATTATAATTAAGTTTATGATTAAGTTTATGATTAAGTTTATGATTAAGTTTATGTTTAAGTTTATGATTAAGTTTATGATTAAGTTTATGATTAAGTTTATGATTAAGTATATGTTTAAGTTTATGTTTAAGTTTATGATTAAGTTTATGATTAAGTTTATGATTAAGTTTATGATTAAGTTTGTGTTTAAGTTAATGATTAAGTTTATGATCAAGTTTATGATTAAGTTTATGATTAAGTTTATGATTAAGTTTATGTTTTAATTTATGTTTAAGTTTATGATTAAGTTTATGATTAAGTTTATGATTAAGTTTATGTTTAAGTTTATGATTAAGTTTATGATTAAGTTTATGATTAAGTTTATGTTTAAGTTAATGATTAAGTTTATGTTTTAATTTATGTTTAATTTTATGTTTAAGTTTATGATTAAGTTTATGATTAAGTTTATGATTAAGTTTATGTTTAAGTTTATGTTTAAGCTTATGATTAAGTTTATGTTTAAATATTAATATGTTAAGTTTATATTTAAATAAACTTAAACATAAACTTAAACATAAATTTAAACATAAATTTGAACATTAGCTTAAACATAAACTTAAACTTAAATATAAATTTAAACATAAACTTAAACATAAACATAAACATAAACATAAACTTAAACATAAATTAAAACGTAAACATAAACATAAACATAAACATAAACATAAACATAAGTAGTAACATAAACATAAAGATAAACATAAACTTAAACATAAACTTAAACATAAACTTAAACATAAACATAAACATAAACATAAACATAAACATAAACATAAACATAAACATAAACATAAACATAAACATAAACATAAACATAAACATAAACATAAACATAAACATAAACATAAACATAAACATAAACATAAACATAAACATAAACATAAACATAAACATAAACATAAACATAAACATAAACATAAACATAAACATAAACATAAACATAAACATAAACATAAACATAAACATAAACATAAACATAAACATAAACATAAACATAAACATAAACATAAACATATACATAAACATAAACATAAACATAAATATAAACATAAACATAAACATAAACTTAAACATAAACATAAACTTAAACATAAACATAAACATAAACATAAACATAAACATAAACATAAACATAAACATAAACATAAACATAAACATAAACATAAACTTAAACATAAACTTAAACATAAACTTAAACATAAACATAAACTTAAACATAAACTTAAACATTAACTTAAACATAAACTTAAACATAAACTTAAACATAAACATAAACATAAACATAAACATAAACATAAACATAAACATAAACTTAAACATAAACATAAACATAAACATAAACATAAATATAAACTTAAACTTAAACATAAACTTAAACATAAACTTAAACATAAACTTAAACATAAACCTAAACATAAACTTGCATCATATCACTCAAATAACATCAAATTAAGTCAAATCTAGACATTTTGACTCTAAACTTCCGATTAGCGCTGAAACTTTTCGAATTGATTTAAAAAACTAGTTCCAATTGACTGTTTGAAACGAATCAAGACAACTATTAACGAATGAATACAAAATACAACGAATTAATACAAATCGAGTCGATTTGTATCTAATCTGTCTTGAGGAAAATTTAATATAATTATTTTTTTATTCAAAATTGAATTGAGACGAAATGTGTTGTTTATGTTTATGTTTATGTTTATGTTTATGTTTATGTTTATGTTTATGTTTATGTTTTAATTTATGTTTAAGTTTATGATTGAGTTTATGATTAAGTTAATGATTAAGTTTATGATTAAGTTTATAATTAAGTTTGTGTTGTTTATGTTTATGTTATGTTATGTTTATGTTTGTGTTGTTTATGTTTATGTTTATGTTTATGTTTTAATTTATGTTTAAGTTTATGATTGAGTTTATGATTAAGTTAATGATTAAGTTTATAATTAAGTTTAAGTTTAAGTTTATGATTAAGTTTATGATTAAGTTTATGATTAAGTTTATGTTTAATTTTATGTTTAAGTTTATGTTTTAATTTATGTTTAAGTTTATGATTGAGTTTATGATTAAGTTAATGATTAAGTTTATGATTAAGTTTATAATTAAGTTTAAGTTTAAGTTTATGATTAAGTTTATGATTAAGTTTATGATTAAGTTTATGATTAAGTTTATGTTTAATTTTATGTTTAAGTTTATGTTTTAATTTATGTTTAAGTTTATGATTAACTTTATGATTACATTTATGATTAAGTATATGTTTTAGTTTATGTTTAAGTTTATGATTAAGTTTATGATTAAGTTTATGTTTAAGTTTATGTTTAAGTTTATGATTAAGTTTATGATTAAGTTTATGATTAAGTTTATGATTGAGTTTATGATTAAGTTTATGATTAAGTTTATGATTAAGTTAATGTTAAAGTTTATGATTAAGTTTATGATTAAGTTTATCATTAAGTTTATGTTAAATTTTATGTTTTAGTTTATGTTTTAATTTATGTTTAAGTTAATGACTAACTTTATGATTAAATTTATGATTAAGTATATATTTTAGTTTATGTTTAAGTTTATGATTAAGTTTATGATTAAGTTTATGATTAAGTTTATGATTAGGTTTATATTTAAGTTTATGTTTAAGTTTATGATTAAGTTTATGATTTTGTTTATGTTTAAGTTTATGATTAAGTTTATGAATAAGTTTATGTTTATGTTTATGTTTAAGTTTATGATTAAGTTTATGATTAAGTTTATGATTAAGTTTATGATTTTAAGTTTATGTTTAAGTTTATGATTAAGTTTATGATTATGTTTATATTTAAGTTTTTTTTAAATTTATGTTTAAATTTATGTTTAAGTTTATGTTTAAGTTTATTATTAAGTTTATGATTAAGTTTATGATTAAGTTTATGTTTAAGTTTATGTTTATGTTTATGTTTTAATTTATGTTTAAGTTTATGATTAAGTTTATGATTAAGTTTATGATTAAGTTTATGATAAAGTTTATGATTAAGTTTATGATTAAGTTTACGATTAAGTTTATGTTTAAGTTTATGTTTATGTTTATGTTTTAATTTATGTTTAAGTTTATGATTGAGTTTATGATTAAGTTCATGTTTAAGTTTATGTTTAAGATTATAATTAAGTTTATGATTAAGTTTATGATTAAGTTTATGATTAAGTTTATGTTTAAGTTTATGATTAAGTTTATGATTAAGTTTATGATTAAGTTTATGATTAAGTATATGTTTAAGTTTATGTTTAAGTTTATGATTAAGTTTATGATTAAGTTTATGATTAAGTTTATGATTAAGTTTGTGTTTAAGTTAATGATTAAGTTTATGATCAAGTTTATGATTAAGTTTATGATTAAGTTTATGATTAGGTTTATGTTTTAATTTATGTTTAAGTTTATGATTAAGTTTATGATTAAGTTTATGATTAAGTTTATGTTTAAGTTTATGATTAAGTTTATGATTAAGTTTATGATTAAGTTTATGTTTAAGTTAATGATTAAGTTTATGTTTTAATTTATGTTTAATTTTATGTTTAAGTTTATGATTAAGTTTATGATTAAGTTTATGATTAAGTTTATGTTTAAGTTTATGTTTAAGCTTATGATTAAGTTTATGTTTAAATAATAATATGTTAAGTTTATATTTAAATAAACTTAAACATAAACTTAAACATAAATTTAAACATAAATTTGAACATTAGCTTAAACATAAACTTAAACTTAAATATAAATTTAAACATAAACTTAAACATAAACATAAACATAAACATAAACTTAAACATAAATTAAAACGTAAACATAAACATAAACATAAACATAAGTAGTAACATAAACATAAAGATAAACATAAACTTAAACATAAACTTAAACATAAACTTAAACATAAACATAAACATAAACATAAACATAAACATAAACATAAACATAAACATAAACATAAACATAAACATAAATATAAACATAAACATAAACATAAACATAAACATAAACATAAACATAAACATAAACATAAACATAAACATAAACATAAACATAAACATAAACATAAACATAAACATAAACATAAACATAAACATAAACATAAACATAAACATAAACATAAACATAAACATAAACATAAACATAAACATAAACATAAACATAAACATAAACATAAACATAAACATAAACATAAACATAAACATAAACATAAACATATACATAAACATAAACATAAACATAAATATAAACATAAACATAAACATAAACTTAAACATAAACATAAACTTAAACATAAACATAAACATAAACATAAACATAAACATAAACATAAACATAAACATAAACATAAACATAAACATAAACATAAACTTAAACATAAACTTAAACATAAACTTAAACATAAACATAAACTTAAACATAAACTTAAACATTAACTTAAACATAAACTTAAACATAAACTTAAACATAAACATAAACATAAACATAAACATAAACATAAACATAAACATAAACATAAACATAAACATAAATATAAACATAAACATAAACATAAACTTAAACATAAACTTAAACATAAACTTAAACATAAACTTAAACATAAACATAAACATAAACATAAACATAAATATAAACTTAAACTTAAACATAAACTTAAACATAAACTTAAACATAAACTTAAACATAAACCTAAACATAAACTTGCATCATATCACTCAAATAACATCAAATTAAGTCAAATCTAGACATTTTGACTCTAAACTTCCGATTAGCGCTGAAACTTTTCGAATTGATTTAAAAAACTAGTTCCAATTGACTGTTTGAAACGAATCACTATTAACGAATGAATACAAAATACAACGAATTAATACAAATCGAGTCGATTTGTATCTAATCTGTCTTGAGGAAAATTTAATATAATTATTTTTTTATTCAAAATCGAATTGAGACGAAATGTGTTGTTTATGTTTATGTTTATGTTTATGTTTATGTTTATGTTTATGTTTATGTTTATGTTTATGTTTATGTTTATGTTTATGTTTATGTTTATGTTTTAATTTATGTTTAAGTTTATGATTGAGTTTATGATTAAGTTAATGATTAAGTTTATGATTAAGTTTATAATTAAGTTTAAGTTTAAGTTTATGATTAAGTTTATGATTAAGTTTATGATTAAGTTTATGTTTAATTTTATGTTTAAGTTTATGTTTTAATTTATGTTTAAGTTTATGATTGAGTTTATGATTAAGTTAATGATTAAGTTTATGATTAAGTTTATAATTAAGTTTAAGTTTAAGTTTATGATTAAGTTTATGATTAAGTTTATGATTAAGTTTATGTTTAATTTTATGTTTAAGTTTATGTTTTAATTTATGTTTAAGTTTATGATTAACTTTATGATTAAATTTATGATTAAGTATATGTTTTAGTTTATGTTTAAGTTTATGATTAAGTTTATGATTAAGTTTATGTTTAAGTTTATGTTTAAGTTTATGATTAAGTTTATGATTAAGTTTATGATTAAGTTTATGATTGAGTTTATGATTAAGTTTATGATTAAGTTTATGATTAAGTTAATGTTAAAGTTTATGATTAAGTTTATGATTAAGTTTATCATTAAGTTTATGTTAAATTTTATGTTTTAGTTTATGTTTTAATTTATGTTTAAGTTAATGACTAACTTTATGATTAAATTTATGATTAAGTATATATTTTAGTTTATGTTTAAGTTTATGATTAAGTTTATGATTAAGTTTATGATTAAGTTTATGATTAGGTTTATATTTAAGTTTATGTTTAAGTTTATGATTAAGTTTATGATTTTGTTTATGTTTAAGTTTATGATTAAGTTTATGAATAAGTTTATGTTTATGTTTATGTTTAAGTTTATGATTAAGTTTATGATTAAGTTTATGATTAAGTTTATGATTTTAAGTTTATGTTTAAGTTTATGATTAAGTTTATGATTATGTTTATATTTAAGTTTTTTTTAAATTTATGTTTAAATTTATGTTTAAGTTTATGTTTAAGTTTATTATTAAGTTTATGATTAAGTTTATGATTAAGTTTATGTTTAAGTTTATGTTTATGTTTATGTTTTAATTTATGTTTAAGTTTATGATTAAGTTTATGATTAAGTTTATGATTAGGTTTATGATAAAGTTTATGATTAAGTTTATGATTAAGTTTACGATTAAGTTTATGTTTAAGTTTATGTTTATGTTTATGTTTTAATTTATGTTTAAGTTTATGATTGAGTTTATGATTAAGTTCATGTTTAAGTTTATGTTTAAGATTATAATTAAGTTTATGATTAAGTTTATGATTAAGTTTATGATTAAGTTTATGTTTAAGTTTATGATTAAGTTTATGATTAAGTTTATGATTAAGTTTATGATTAAGTATATGTTTAAGTTTATGTTTAAGTTTATGATTAAGTTTATGATTAAGTTTATGATTAAGTTTATGATTAAGTTTGTGTTTAAGTTAATGATTAAGTTTATGATCAAGTTTATGATTAAGTTTATGATTAAGTTTATGATTAAGTTTATGATTAAGTTTATGATTAAGTTTATGATTAAGTTCATGTTTAAGTTTATGTTTAAGATTATATATAAGTTTATGATTAAGTTTATGATTAAGTTTAAGATTAAGTTTATGTTTAAGTTAATGATTAAGTTTATGTTTTAATTTATGTTTAATTTTATGTTTAAGTTTATGATTAAGTTTATGATTAAGTTTATGATTAAGTTTATGTTTAAGTTTATGTTTATGTTTATGTTTTAATTTATGTTTAAGTTTATGATTAAGTTTATGATTAAGTTTATGATTAAGTTTATGTTTAAGTTTATGATTAAGTTTATGATTAAGTTTATGATTAAGTTTATGTTTAAGTTAATGATTAAGTTTATGTTTTAATTTATGTTTAATTTTATGTTTAAGTTTATGATTAAGTTTATGATTAAGTTTATGATTAAGTTTATGTTTAAGTTTATGTTTAAGCTTATGATTAAGTTTATGTTTAAATAATAATATGTTAAGTTTATATTTAAATAAACTTAAACATAAACTTAAACATAAATTTAAACATAAATTTGAACATTAGCTTAAACATAAACTTAAACTTAAATATAAATTTAAACATAAACTTAAACATAAACATAAACATAAACATAAACTTAAACATAAATTAAAACGTATACATAAACATAAACATAAACATAAACATAAGTATAAACATAAACATAAAGATAAACATAAACTTAAACATAAACTTAAACATAAACTTAAACATAAACATAAACATAAACTTAAACATAAATTAAAACATAAACTTAAACATAAACATAAACATAAACATAAGTATAAACATAAACATAAAGATAAACATAAACTTAAACATAAACTTAAACATAAACTTAAACATAAACTTAAACATGAATTAAAACATAAACTTAAACATAAACATAAACATAAATATAAACATAAACATAAACATAAACATAAACATAAACATAAACATAAACATAAACATAAACATAAACATAAACATAAACATAAACATAAACATAAACATAAACATAAACATAAACATAAACATAAACATAAACATAAACATAAACATAATCATAAATTTAAACATAAATTAAAACATAAACATAAACATAAACATAAACATAAACATAAACATAAACATAAACATAAACATAAACATAATCATAAACTTAAACATAAATTAAAACATAAACATAAACATAAACATAAACATAAACATAAACATAAACACAAACATAAACATAAACATAAACATAAACATAAACATAAACATAAACATAAACATAAACATAAACATAAACATAAACATAAACATAAACATAAATATAAACTTAAACTTAAACATAAACTTAATCATAAACTTAAACATAAACTTAAACATAAACCTAAACATAAACTTGCATCATATCACTCAAATAACATCAAATTAAGTCAAATCTAGACATTTTGACTCTAAACTTCCGATTAGCGCTGAAACTTTTCGAATTGATTTAAAAAACTAGTTCCAATTGACTGTTTGAAACGAATCAAGACAACTATTAACGAATGAATACAAAATACAACGAATTAATACAAATCGAGTCGATTTGTATCTAATCTGTCTTGAGGAAAATTTAATATAATTATTTTTTTATTCAAAATCGAATTGAGACGAAATGTGTTGTTTATGTTTATGTTTATGTTTATGTTTATGTTTATGTTTTAATTTATGTTTAAGTTTATGATTGAGTTTATGATTAAGTTAATGATTAAGTTTATGATTAAGTTTATAATTAAGTTTAAGTTTAAGTTTATGATTAAGGTTATGATTAAGTTTATGATTAAGTTTATGTTTAATTTTATGTTTAAGTTTATGTTTTAATTTATGTTTAAGTTTATGATTAACTTTATGATTAAATTTATGATTAAGTATATGTTTTAGTTTATGTTTAAGTTTATGATTAAGTTTATGATTAAGTTTATGTTTAAGTTTATGTTTAAGTTTATGATTAAGTTTATGATTAAGTTTATGATTAAGTTTATGATTGAGTTTATGATTAAGTTTATGATTAAGTTTATGATTAAGTTAATGTTAAAGTTTATGATTAAGTTTATGATTAAGTTTATCATTAAGTTTATGTTAAATTTTATGTTTTAGTTTATGTTTTAATTTATGTTTAAGTTAATGACTAACTTTATGATTAAATTTATGATTAAGTATATATTTTAGTTTATGTTTAAGTTTATGATTAAGTTTATGATTAAGTTTATGATTAAGTTTATGATTAGGTTTATATTTAAGTTTATGTTTAAGTTTATGATTAAGTTTATGATTTTGTTTATGTTTAAGTTTATGATTAAGTTTATGAATAAGTTTATGTTTATGTTTATGTTTAAGTTTATGATTAAGTTTATGATTAAGTTTATGATTAAGTTTATGATTTTAAGTTTATGTTTAAGTTTATGATTAAGTTTATGATTATGTTTATATTTAAGTTTTTTTTAAATTTATGTTTAAATTTATGTTTAAGTTTATGTTTAAGTTTATTATTAAGTTTATGATTAAGTTTATGATTAAGTTTATGTTTAAGTTTATGTTTATGTTTATGATTAAGTTTATGTTTAAGTTTATGTTTATGTTTATGTTTTAATTTATGTTTAAGTTTATGATTAAGTTTATGATTTTAAGTTTATGTTTAAGTTTATGATTAAGTTTATGATTATGTTTATATTTAAGTTTTTTTTAAATTTATGTTTAAAATTATGTTTAAGTTTATGTTTAAGTTTATTATTAAGTTTATGATTAAGTTTATGATTAAGTTTATGTTTAAGTTTATGTTTATGTTTATGTTTTAATTTATGTTTAAGTTTATGATTAAGTTTATGATTAAGTTTATGATTAAGTTTATGATAAAGTTTATGATTAAGTTTATGATTAAGTTTATGTTTAAGTTTATGTTTAAGCTTATGATTAAGTTTATGTTTAAATAATAATATGTTAAGTTTATATTTAAATAAACTTAAACATAAACTTAAACATAAATTTAAACATAAATTTGAACATTAGCTTAAACATAAACTTAAACTTAAATATAAATTTAAACATAAACTTAAACATAAACATAAACATAAACATAAACTTAAACATAAATTAAAACGTAAACATAAACATAAACATAAACATAAACTTAAGTATAAACATAAACATAAAGATAAACATAAACATAAACATAAACATAAACATAAACATAAACATAATCATAAACTTAAACATAAATTAAAACATAAACATAAACATAAACATAAACATAAACATAAACATAAACATAAACATAAACATAAACATAAACATAAACATAAACATAAACTTAAACATAAACTTAAACATAAACTTAAACATAAACTTAATCATAAACATAAACGTAAACATAAACATAAACTTAAACATAAACTTAAACATAAACATAAACATAAATATAAACATAAACATAAACATAAACATAAACATAAACATAAACATAAACATAAACATAAACATAAACATAAACATAATCATAAACTTAAACATAAATTATAACATAAACATAAACATAAACATAAACATAAACATAAACATAAACATAAACTTAAACATAAACATAAACATAAACATAAACATAAACATAAACATAAACATAAACATAAACTTAAACATAAACTTAAACATAAACTTAAACATAATCTTAAACATAAACATAAACATAAACTTAAACATAAACATAAACATAAACATAAACATAAACATAAACATAAACATAAACATAAACATAAACATAAACTTAAACATAAACTTAAACATAAACTTAAACATAAACTTAATCATAAACATAAACGTAAACATAAACATAAACTTAAACATAAACTTAAACATAAACATAAACATAAATATAAACATAAACATAAACATAAACATAAACATAAACATAAACATAAACATAATGATTAGGTTTATATTTAAGTTTATGTTTAAGTTTATGATTAAGTTTATGATTTTGTTTATGTTTAAGTTTATGATTAAGTTTATGAATAAGTTTATGTTTATGTTTATGTTTAAGTTTATGATTAAGTTTATGATTAAGTTTATTATTAAGTTTATGATTTTAAGTTTATGTTTAAGTTTATGATTAAGTTTATGATTATGTTTATATTTAAGTTTTTTTTAAATTTATGTTTAAAATTATGTTTAAGTTTATGTTTAAGTTTATTATTAAGTTTATGATTAAGTTTATGATTAAGTTTATGTTTAAGTTTATGTTTATGTTTATGATTAAGTTTATGTTTAAGTTTATGTTTATGTTTATGTTTTAATTTATGTTTAAGTTTATGATTAAGTTTATGATTTTAAGTTTATGTTTAAGTTTATAAACATAAACATAAACATAAACATAAACATAAACATAAACATAAACTTAAACATAAACTTAAACATAAACTTAAACATAAACTTGCATCATATCACTCAAATAACATCAAATTAAGTCAAATCTAGACATTTTGACTCTAAACTTCCGATTAGCGCTGAAACTTTTCGAATTGATTTAAAAAACTAGTTCCAATTGACTGTTTAAAACGAATCAAGACAACTATTAACGAATGAATACAAAATACAACGAATTAATACAAATCGAGTCGATTTGTATCTACTAATCTGTCTTGAGGAAAATTTAATATAATTATTTTTTTATTCAAAATCGAATTGAGACGAAACGTGTTGTTTATGTTTATGTTTATGTTTATGTTTATGTTTATGTTTATGTTTATGTTTATGTTTATGTTTATGTTTATGTTTTAATTTATGTTTAAGTTTATGATTGAGTTTATGATTAAGTTAATGATTAAGTTTATGATTAAGTTTATAATTAAGTTTAAGTTTAAGTTTATGATTAAGTTTATGATTAAGTTTATGATTAAGTTTATGTTTAATTTTATGTTTAAGTTTATGTTTTAATTTATGTTTAAGTTTATGATTAACTTTATGATTAAATTTATGAGTAAGTATATGTTTAAGTTTATCTTTAAGTTTATGATTAAGTTTATGATTAAGTTTATGTTTAAGTTTATGTTTAAGTTTATGATTAAGTTTATGATTAAGTTTATGATTAAGTTTATGATTGAGTTTATGATTAAGTTTATGATTAAGTTTATGATTAAGTTTATGATTAAGTTAATGTTAAAGTTTATGATTAAGTTTTTGATTAAGTTTATGATTAAGTTTATGTTAAATTTTATGTTTTAGTTTATGTTTTAATTTATGTTTAAGTTAATGACTAATTTTATGATTAAATTTATGATTAAGTATATATTTCAGTTTATGTTTAAGTTTATGATTAAGTTTATGATTAAGTTTATGATTAAGTTTATGATTAGGTTTATATTTAAGTTTATGTTTAAGTTTATGATTAAGTTTATGATTTAGTTTATGTTTAAGTTTATGATTAAGTTTATGATTAAGTTTATGATTAAGTTTATGATTTTAAGTTTATGTTTAAGTTTATGATTAAGTTTATGATTATGTTTATATTTAAGTTTTTTTTAAATTTATGTTTAAGTTTATATTTTAATTTATGTTTAAATTTATGTTTAAATTTATGTTTAAGTTTATGTTTAAGTTTATTATTAAGTTTATGATTAAGTTTATGATAAAGTTTATGATTAAGTTTATGATTAAGTTTATGATTAAGTTTATGTTTAAGTTTATGTTTATGTTTATGTTTTAATTTATGTTTAAGTTTATGATTAAGTTTATGATTAAGTTTATGATTAAGTTTATGATAAAGTTTATGATTAAGTTTATGATTAAGTTTATGATTAAGTTTATGTTTAAGTTTATGTTTATGTTTATGTTTTAATTTATGTTTAAGTTTATGATTGAGTTTATGATTAAGTTTATGTTTAAGTTTATGTTTAAGATTATAATTAAGTTTATGATTAAGTTTATGATTAAGTTTATGATTAAGTTTATGTTTAAGTTTATGATTAAGTTTATGATTAAGTTTATGATTAAGTTTATGATTAAGTTTATGTTTAATTTTATGTTTAAGTTTATGTTTTAATTTATGTTTAAGTTTATTATTAACTTTATGATTAAATTTATGATTAAGTATATGTTTAAGTTTATGTTTAAGTTTATGATTAAGTTTATGATTAAGTTTATGATTAAGTTTATGATTAAGTTTGTGTTTAAGTTTATGATTAAGTTTATGATCAAGTTTATGATTAAGTTTATGATTAAGTTTATGATTAAGTTTATGATTAAGTTTATGTTTAAGTTAATGAATAAGTTTATGTTTTAATTTATGTTTAATTTTATATTGAGTTTATGATTAAGTTTATGATTAAGATTATGATTAAGTTTATGTTTAAGTTTATGTTTATGTTTATGTTTTAATTTATGTTTAAGTTTATGATTAAATTTATGATTATGTTTATGATTAAGTTTATGATTAAGTTTATGTTTAAGTTTATGATTAAGTTTATGATTAGGTTTATGATTAAGTTTATGTTTAAGTTAATGATTAAGTTTATGTTTTAATTTATGTTTAATTTTATGTTTAAGTTTATGATTAAGTTTATGATTACGTTTATCATTAAGTTTATGTTTATGTTTATGTTTAAGCTTATGATTAAACTTATGTTTAAATAATAATATGTAAAGTTTATATTTAAATAAACTTAAACATAAACTTAAACATAAATTTAAACATAAATTTGAACATTAGCTTAAACATAAACTTAAACTTAAATATAAATTTAAACATAAACTTAAACATAAACATAAATATAAACATAAACTTAAACATAAATTAAAACGTAAACATAAACATAAACATAAACATAAACATAAGTATAAACATAAACTTAAACATAAACTTAAACATAAACTTAAACATAAACATAAACATAAACATAAACTTAAACATAAATTAAAACATAAACTTAAACATAAACATAAACATAAACATAAGTATAAACATAAACATAAAGATAAACATAAACTTAAACATAAACTTAAACATAAACTTAAACATAAACTTAAACATAAATTAAAACATAAACTTAAACATAAACATAAACATAAACATAAACTTAAACATAAATTAAAACGTAAACATAAACATAAACATAAACATAAACATAAGTATAAACATAAAAATAAAGATAAACATAAACTTAAACATAAACTTAAACATAAACTTAAACATAAACATAAACATAAACTTAAACATAAATTAAAACATAAACTTAAACATAAACATAAATATAAACATAAACATAAACATAAACATAAACATAAACATAAACATAAACATTAACATAAACATAAACATAAACATAAACATAAACATAAACATAATCATAAACTTAAACATAAATTAAAACATAAACATAAACATAAACATAAACATAAACATAAACATAAACATAAACATAAACATAAACATAAACATAAACATAAACATAAACATAAACATAAACTTAAACATAAACTTAAACATAAACATAAACATAAATATAAACATAAACATAAACATAAACATAAACATAAACATAAACATAAACATAAACATAAACATAAACATAAACATAATCATAAACTTAAACATAAATTATAACATAAACATAAACATAAACATAAACATAAACATAAACATAAACATAAATATAAACATAAACATAAACATAAACATAAACATAAACATAAACATAAACATAAACATAAACATAAACATAAACATAAACATAAACATAAACATAAACATAAACATAAACATGAACATAAACATAAACTTAAACATAAACTTAAACATAAACTTAAACATAATCTTAAACATAAACATAAACATAAACTTAAACATAAACATAAACATAAACATAAACATAAACATAAACATAAACATAAACATAAACATAAACATAAACATAAACATAAACATAAACATAAACATAAACATAAACATAAACATAAACATAAACATAAACATAAACATAAACATAAACATAAACATAAACATAAACATAAACATAAACATAAACATAAACATAAACATAAACATAAACATAAACATAAACATAAACATAAACATAAACATAAACATAAACATAAACATAAACATAAACATAAACATAAACATAAACATAAACATAAACATAAACATAAACATAAACATAAACATAAACATAAACATAAACATAAACATAAACATAAACATAAACATAAACATAAACATAAACATAAACATAAACATAAACATAAACATAAACATAAACATAAACATAAATATAAACATAAACATAAACATAAACTTAAACATAAACTTAAACATAAACATAAACATAAACATAAACATAAACATAAACATAAACTTAAACATAAACTTAAACATAAACTTAAACATAAATTTAAACATAAACTTAAACATTAATTAAAACATAAATTAAACGCAAACTTAAACATAAACTTAAACATAAATTTAAACATAAATTTGAACATAAACATAAACATAATCATAAACATAAACATAAACAACACATTTCGTCTCAATTCGATTTTGCAAATAAAAAAAATTATATTAAATCTTCCTCAAGACAGATTAGATACAAATCGTCTCGATTTGTATTAATTCGTTGTATTTTGTATTTATTTGATAATAATTTTCTCGATTCGTTTCAAACAGTCTATTGGAACCAAGTTTTTTAAATCAATTCGAAACGTATCAGCGCTAATCGGAAATTTAGAGTCAAAAAGTCTAGACTTGACTTAATTTGATGTAATTTGAGTGAAATGATGCTTTTCGACTCAATTCGATTTTACAAATAAATTAAATTATTTTAAATCTGTGTCTAGTCTATTTCGAAACATTTAAAATAATTTAATTTATTTGTTAATTCGAATTGAGTCGAAAAGCATCATTACACTCAAATTACATCAAATTAAGTCAAATCTAGAATTTTTGACTCTAAATTTCCGATTAGCGCTGAAACTCGAATTGATTTAAAAAACTTGGTTCCAATAGACTGTTTGAAACGAATCAAGAAAATTATTATCAAATAAATACAAAATACAACGAATTAATACAAATCGAGACGATTTGTATCTAATCTGTCTTGAGGAAGATTTAATATAATTTTT